>CM070873.1:22996084-23688584 GCA_036365515.1 Torymus aiolomorphi | reverse complement strand
GATAACATGCTAACGAGGCTTGAATTTATCTTAAGTGAAGTTCACGTGAATAACAAGCGAAAATCACGTGAATTTCAGGTTAAATTCGACCGGAAATGCTACGACATATTATAGTCAAATAAACCTGAAATCTACATGAAGTTCATACGAATATCTTGTGAAAATCGTGTGGATTCCACCTAAGAAAACGGTTACACGAGAACCATGCTTTAATTTATCTCTGGTGAATTTGACGTGAAGTTCGGGTGAAAATCACGTGATATGCACCTGACGTTTTTAGAATTTCGATACGTGAAATACAGGTATATATCACATAAAATTGAGGTGGGTTTCGTCTATATTTTACATGAATTTCACGTAAAATTTAGGTATAGAAATTCAGGAGATAATTCAGGTGGAAATTCAGGTGAAAACCAGGTGAATATTTGCAACCGGGCGGGAGCACGCCAGACGTGTATAGAAGGCAAAAGAATTATTTATAGAATTCCTAAACCCAACTAAGCGGTGGATGCGAGTTCCACGCGTATACGGGAGCGCGCTAGACGTGTATACATGGCAAAATAATTATTTAAATAATTCTTAACTCCAAGGTGCGCATTCCACGCGATACGGGAGCATCCCCAACCTACAAGAGGATAAGAATTATTTGAATTATTCCATGTATACACGTCTAACGCGCACCCGTATACGCGTGGAAGTCACATCCCCCGTCTACTTGGGGTTAGGAATTATATAAATAATTATTTTTCCTTGTATACACCTCTGACACGCTCCCTTATACGCGTGGAACTCGCATCCCCCGCCTACTTGGGGTTAAGAATTATTTGAATAATTATTTTTCCATGTATACACGTCTAACGCGCATCCTTATACGCGTGGAACTCGCATCCCCCGCCTTCTTGGGGTTAGGAATTATATAAATAATTAGTTTGTCATGTATACACATCTGTCGCGCTCCCGTATACGCGTGGAACTCGCATCGCCCGCCTTCTTGGGGTTAGGAATTATATAAATAATTATTTTGCCTTATATACACGTCTGACGCGCTCCCATATACGCCTTCCCCCGCCTTCTTGGGGTTAGGAATTCTATAAATAGGTATTTTGCCTTGTATACACCACTGACGCACTCCCATATAAGCGGGGAACTTGCATCCCCGCCTGCTTGGGGTTAAGAATTATGTAAATAATTATTTTGCCATGTATGAACATCTGACGCGCTCCCGGATAGCCGTGAAACTGGCATCCCCCGCCTGCTTGGGGTTAAGAATTGTTTGAATAATTATTTTGCCATGTACACACGTCTTACACGCTCTTGTATACGCGTGGAACTCGCACATCTGCAGCAGAGGCTACGCAAATTCTGCTGCAATTCTTGTGGACGCGCACCTGATGGGACCGTCCATATTCTTGTTTGGGCGATTGCGCAAAACTGCTCGTTTTTGCTGTACAGTATCTGACGCATGTGAACTTGCTTATCTGCCATGCAATTCTGCTGAAAGCGCAAGTAGAAGCTATTGTCCATGTCAGAGTGCACTTCAACTATTGTAATTCTGATGCAATTTTCGCTGCACCACATCTGCAACAGATGCTACGCGTAATTATGTTGCAATTTTCGTGGACGCGCGCGTGATGGGACGGTCCATATGGTTGCCCGACTGATTGCATAAGACTGCTCGTTTCTGCTGTACAGTATCTGACGCACTTGAACTTACTAATCTCCCGTGCAATTCTGCTGAAAGCGCAAGTACAAAACATTGTTCATATCAAAGTGCACTTCAGCTATTGTAAGTTTGGCGCAATTTTCGCTGCATCTCATGTACAGCAGACGCTACGCGTAATTCTGTTGCAATTCTTGTGGACGCGCGCGTGATGGGACGGTCCATATGGTTGCCCGAACGATTGCACAAGACTACTCGTTTCTGCTGTACAGTGTCTGTCGCACGTGAACTTGCTTATCTCCTACGCAATTCTGCTGAAAGCGCAAGTGCAAACAGATGTCTGTGTCAGAGTGCACTTCGGCTATTGTAATTCTGACGCAATTTTTGCTGCATCACATCTGCAGCAGACGCAACGCGTAATTCTGTTACAATTCTTGTGGACACGCGCGTGATGGGTCGGTCCATATGGTTGCCCGAACGATTGCACAAGACTGCTCATTTCTGTTGCGCAGTACCTGGCGCACATGAACTTCCTTATTGCCCATGTAATTCTGCTGAAAGCGCAAGTGCAGGTGATGGGTTCTCCAAGTGTGTAATTGTCAGTTTGCAAGTTTACTGCAATTCTGCTGCTCAAAGCCTCGTGCAAGTCGTTTTGTGCAGAAATATAGGTTAAGTATACAGCATGTTACGTATGGTCTGACGCAATTTCCATGCAGAGCAGAGAAATTGAATTAGAAGTGCACCAGAATTGCAAAATGTGTGTTACCAGGGTAATGACCATATACAGCGCTTCAATGCGCTACGCGCGTGGTGCTCACTCTTCGGTATACAGCGGTAGAGAGAGCAACGCTTCACTCGCTGCCGCTTAGGCTCACATCATATAATACTCACGCACAACTAGGGAGATGTACGTGTGTGCATCTACTCTCATACTCGGCAGACGCGGCGACAAATATTCGTTAAATTCATACAATATAAATGTATCGCATTGTCAACAATAATAATTATTTTGCAGCCGGCGATTTTTCGCTCCCGGTCAAGCTCTTCCGCATTGTATGATTATTGATTAGCGTAGCTTCGAGCTGCGCAAACGGCTGGACAACTGCCACACGGGACTCGGCAGTAAATTTGGCGCTACATGCCGCCGCAAGCTTATCCTTATTGAGCTTCCGGTTATCAATGCGGAAGCGATTGGTAGTAGCTACCACATTGTTCTCCTGAAAAACATAATATGATTAATTACAACTTAATTTTTAAATGGTTGTTTATTGTTCTATTCTTAAGTGTTTGCTCTGGAAACTTACCTCATTTTGTTTTCGTATGTACGTCATGTTGCCGAATCTTTGGCGATCTCTATAATTAAAAAATTTAGGACCCCGCCTAATCGGTCCACCGCCACGTTGGTGATGGCTGTAGCTGCTACTATAACTACTGCGGTAGCTATGTTCGTTGCCGTAGCTGTGGCTACCGCTGCCGGCGTTGCTGTAGGTCTCGGAGTTGCTGTAGGTATCGGAATTACTGCAAGTATCGGAGTTGCTGTGGTTATCGCTATAACCGTCGCTGTTGTCCCTGTTAATAAAATCAGTACTGACGCACTGGATCTCGATGAGCGCGCTTCTATCGCGTGACATTTTCAATTCTAATGATGTTACTTCGAGTTTGAAGCTGAAAAGAGTTTGGAACTGAACTGAAATGATAGTTCAGGCAGGGCAGCCGGTCGTATTTATATCCGACGTCGACAGCTGAACGGCCGGCATCCCCTCCACAGAGAGAGAGAGAACCCAACCAATAGCGAGGGTGCAAAAAGGTTCGCCGGGCTTCCCGGCTTGGCCCGCTCATTACGAGGTAGCCCGACAGTACATACCTAGGCGGTCCTACATTCGGGTTTGCTATACAGGCATTTGGCACCGCACAGTGTGTAATTACACTGTCATAAAACTTCCATATATATAGGTATACAATAAATACATTTGGAAACGGAAAATGTAAACACGTGATATCTATAAATATGGAAGTTTTCTAGCAGTGTATGTATAGGTGTAAATTTATTGCTGGTCGTTAACCCATGACGCTGGCCAAGAGATTATTTGGAACTGATTGTCAATACTACTATAAGTACCTGGCGGGGGACCATACAGAAATGCTTGTCAGAAAGAATGGCACATATATTGTCTCTAGAATATATATTAAAATGTAGTATTTTAAAATAGTTTAAAGAAGCTATGAATCGGTTTGTTGTTCAATAATTTTTATTTATTTTGCGAAGCAATGGATGCATTCATATTTTGCGAGGGAAAGTGAGTTTGTTACATTATTCCCGTTTGTTAGAACCGGGACAATTACATAACGCAATTCGCTTTTCATCTGATTTGTTAATTAATAACAACTTTTCGTATTCGGAAGAGTCGCCTTCAATTTTTCAACTCTGATACTCAGTTGATTTACATCTACTGTCGCCTCATTAATGGAGCTAAAAATATGTAGTGAAGACTTCTACCGGATGGGTCTGAAGTTTGCAACGTTGGAGTCCAACGAAATAAAAAAAATAATTCATTTTGCTTCATGTTGATATTAAATAATATTAATTTTGCGTGTAGATTTAGTGTTTTATAGTATAAATTAACTTTAAAACAAAGGTTTAGATAAAATTTCCATTGTTTAATAACTTTAATCAATCGTAAAAAATTATTACTTTGCATTCTGACGATGCAAACTTCAGACCCATTCTACCGGTCAGAGTACGAATCGTTTTAATTTTTTAGATTTTATACCAGTAGTATTGCGTGATTGATTTTACTGTAAAAATACAAAAGTCGAATAAACTTTGTCTTGTTATGAATTTGCAAGCTCCTCATACTTCCCTAATAGCACAAAACGTTTTAAAAATGTTATATAAACGTACTAAATGTCCGCATTTAAAGCTTTTTCGACGTATTAAATACGTTTGTGGAATATTTTAAATACGTTTTAAAAAAAAATTTCGGTTTGCTTGAAATAAATTCTTACGTTTTTAGAATTTTTTCAAACGTGGTAAGATTATTTAAAACAGATATTTCATAATACAACTACCTATCATGGATAGGTAGCGCACGATAATACCTGAGTAAAAATGTTTGATTCAGGTTATGAGTCAAAGTCAGGGAATAAGGGTGCGTGGGGGATTGGAGGGAGACGGAGATCGATTTGATACTCTTATTTTCAGCTTATTTTGCTTCCTCAAAGAGGAAGCGTTGTAATAGTGAAAAAAAAATTTGAGACAAAAAATGTTTTATACCACTCTAACCGGAAAATCATAACTTTAATATGATTATTCGGCTCTCGTGGTATAACATACTGTACGACACTTGTGAGTAAGGTGATTTTTAACGCATTCCACACCCGTATCGTAATCCTCTCTTAAGAAACGATGGCCGGATGTTGTGAAGCACTTAAAGAGTGATTTTGATTGGTCTGTAAGGAATAGGCGCGAAAATTCTCTACTTCCGCTACATTTGAATTTTTGAAATTGGATTTTTATTCTTAACTACTTAAAACTAAATAATTAAATCAAATTAGAATACAAAGATTAATTTTGTCATGGGCAATACTTTAATTAATGTATTTTTTGATTTTCATATGAAATAAATAATATTTTTTCATTAAAAAAAACGCTACGAATTAATTCCAACACCCAATATTTCATTATTAAATTCTTCGACGCGTTCTGGAGTACTTGGTAAAAAATCCTCATCTTTATCGACTAGGTAGTCGATAACTTTAGTATCCGTTGAAAATTCATCGTCAGTGCTACTCACCAATTCTAAAGTACGATTGTAACAAGGTTTATACAGTGAAACGTTCTCTCATTTAATTATATGGATATATTATTACTATGAGGACTCAGGTGAGGAAAGGGGTTGACGGGCACTGTGAAATAATAAAATGATTTATCCGATTGGATATTTGTAGTTTTATTGATGAAATCTTAAATCTAATACAACTGAATATATAATTGATGTTTCAAAGTTTTGTATATATCGCACGCGTGATAGAAAATTTCACCGCTGAATAAATTCATAAATTCATTTCATTATAATCAAAAGAAAAAAGAGAGACAAAAAAAATTATATAACGCAAATTAAGGAAATTGTTTAGGAAATGAAAATTAACTTAAATTAATACATATTGTCTCGTAAGAGATTATGGAACCAGTATGAATTTAATACAATGTAAATGAAAATTCCCTGGAAAAATATTGCGGGATATTCCTTCTTTCGCGAAATCGATTGTAAACAAGGCACGCACATCTAAATTTCCCTGTAAAATAAATGACTCTACAATTCAAAATTAAATAACTAATATTATTTATAGATAAGTAAATTCTGTTTTAAATGAAATAGAAACGAAAAACCCCGAGAGCTTATAATTCGGCACAAAATATCCCACACTCTCGTCACTAAAATTCACCGTACATTCGAAAACAATTAACAAATATATATATTAATACGATCTAAATTAATCTGAAAATTCCTCTAATTGTCGCGCGGAAATGAACAAAAAAAAAAAACTAGACGGATTCAAATCGGGCACGTACTCGCCAAAACCGCCGCACCTGTTGCGCCCCGTCGCACGCGTGCCCAGACAACCCACCTGCTGTTGCACGTGGGGAGGGACACAGGTCCCCTATTTTCCGCCGTGGACACCCGACGGCGAGACGCAAAATTAGCGCTAGAAGGATTGATGTGCGGCGCCGATCAGCCTGAGCTGATCGACTCGATCCGCTTTCTCCCGTAGAGGTAATTCTTGATCTAGCCTTTACCTTGATGACTGGACTTGATCGTGAAGTCAATGCTGAATTCGTGCTGTCTCCGCTGCTGTAGTGGAATCCCACCTTGCGGCCTCCGAATCTCCGAAAGAAAAATGCTAAACGAAAAAAAAAGAGAAAACGCCAGAAACTCGTCGGTACTGAGGGTAACTGTATGAATTACTACGAATGCCCCTTCTACTGCGAATTTATACATAAGTAATAAAATTTTAATTTCCTGTGAAAATGGACATTTAAAAAAAATTGTAAAAATATTTTGAGCTTTCTGTAAACGATTAGACATGATAATTACGAAAAATATTATTTGAAATAGTTATTAATCTACTGTCGAAAATCATCGCGTTCATGAGCACGCAAAGTTGACGTATCCGAGTCACGAACGACTTTTCAAAAGATGTTATTATAATTGTTTATATTATGAAAAGCCCAACATGAATATACTCATAACATAAAAAAAACACTATTTTTTCATAAAATTTGTCATATATTGCATTTAAATTATTTTTTGAGAGTATTTGCAAACGCAGTGGTTGGTACCTCTTTTTTAGGGCGCGCGCCAATTCTTGCGGTCTCGTGCGACATTAGAATCATAACTTCTTAACCTCTTAAGGCATAGCTGCAACTCGCGCACGTTATCGCGATCTTTTGATATTATCTACTTCTAAGTAACAGTTAAGTAGGTAATTGAAGTGCAATTAAATATGCTTAAGTAGTATGTTTACTTATAGAGTTAGGCTAGATAGTTAATTAACAGAGATGGTAAGAACGAAAAAAACTTCGCGAGCTGAAAAGATTAAAGATAATCTTAAAAAGAAAAAAGCGCGATTATGCTACAAAAAAGATGACATAAAATCGGCCATGGAAGAGGTTAAGAATAAAACAAGTTCACTTTCGGCGATATCCAGAAAGTATAATATTCCTGAGCCGACACTTCGAGCGAAAAGAGATAATAAATATCCTGATAAAAATCCTGGATCTGCCACTGTGCTTACGTCTCAAGAAGAAGATGAACTAGTTGATTGGATCTTGTTGTGTGCTAAAAGAGACTTTCCAATAACAAAGGCTCAGTTACTTGAGAGTGTGAGAGTAATTTGTGTAAAAAAAAGAAGAAAAAATCCTTTCACGAATAATACACCAGGAAGGAGTTGGTATGAATCCTTCATGAAACGACACACAAAAATTTCAGAGAGAGTTGCAGAAAATGTTTGTCTAAACCGAGCAAAAGTTACTGAAGAATGCATGCGTAGCTGGTTTAGTGTAGTTAAAGAATACCTAAGTGAAGAAAATTTACTATCCATCGAACCTGATAGAATTTTTAATTGTGACGAGACAGGTAAGAAAATAATAACTACCTATATCAGTCATGCTCTTGAAGTATTCCTCCTCGTTTTCCAAATAAAATCAGTTTTTTAACTACCTATGTTTTTCAGGCGTTGCACTAAATCCAAAATATTCAAGAGCACTAGCTGAAAAAGGGGCAAAAAATGTTAGTGTCATCGTTGGAAATAATGAGAAGGAAAACATATCTGTGCTTGTTACAGGAAATGCTGCTGGCGAACTGGCACCCAGTTTTATTGTTTTTGCTGGAAAATACTTGCCGGATAATGCTGCAGCAATGGCACCACCTAATTTTTCTTTTGGATGCAGTCAAAATGGCTACATGGTGTCAAGTATATTATTTGAATTTGTGGCTAATATATTTGAACCATGGTTGACAGCAAACAAAAAAAAGCGCCCAGTTCTGTTATATATTGATGGTCTTTCCTCGCATATGACTTACCATCTTAGCAAATTTTGTTCAGATCATCAGATTGTTTTAATAGCCCTGCATCCTAATGCCACACATATTGCTCAGCCCTTAGATGTATCTTACTTTAAAGCTTTAAAACTGAAATGGCAGGCAAAACATAAAGAGTTTTGTGAGCGTTCTAAATGCATTGGAATTCAGAAGTATCAATTTGCTTCAGTTCTAGATGAGACTCTCAGTATGGTCAACAATGAAAAACTTTTGAAACAAGGTTTTAAAAAATGTGGTCTATATCCATTTGACGTTGAAGCCTTAGATTATACAAAAGTGTTCCAACGACAAAAATCTTCTGGAGCTGAAGAACCTACAGTTGAGTCAGAAAATAATACTGAAAATACAGCGGATCCCTTGAAATTTTTAGAAAGTTTGATTTATCCAGATAAATTGCATGGATTCCGCTTGAATAAGGATTCTGCATGGAGAGGATTAACAGGAGATTTAAGTCTTTATGAAATTTGGTTTAAGTTAGCTAACCCTGATCACCCAACAAATGATTCTGAAAATGAAAAGGTAATTCTTTTTAGAAAAAACTTTTTACAAATATTTATTGTTGAATTGATTAAAACAAAAATAATTTTTAATTGAAATAAGAAAATAAATAAAAACAATAAATTGTAAATTGAAATGCTTCCAGTATAAGTTAAGAAAAACCCTGAGCCTGTGTAATTTTTTTCAGATAGCGAAAGAAACAGATGAACCCTATTTAATTCTTGAAATTGATCTAGATTTATATAATCAGGGAAGTGCACAGACTAACATTGAGGAATTAACTAGAAGTTTGAGTGATCAGCTAAACAGTATTCTTAACCAAATATCTAATGTATCTAGTGATGATTATGTTTGTAAAAAAACTATGGAAGACAAAATTGACGACTTGAATTCCAATTGTGAACAGCAGAATGCTTGCAGTACCTTCACCAAGCCAGACAGTGATAGTGCGAGAGGGGCTGATGAAGATCTGAGCTCAAATGAGCAGTTCAATTCTAATCTTGAGATCGAAGTGAACAAAAATACTTGTAGTACCTTCGAAAAGCCACTCAGTGATAGTACGAGTGGTGCTGATGAAGACCTGAGCTCAAATGAGCAGTTTGATTCTAATCTTGGCCTCGAAGAGAAACATACCTGTAGTGCCTTCGACAAGCAACTTAGTGATAGTGCGAGAGGTGCTGATGAGAAGCTGAGCTCAAATGACCAATCTAGTTCTAATCTTAGTGTCAGGGAGAAGCAGAATAGCTGTAGTGCCTTCGACAAGCCATGTGGTGATATTAGCTTTAATAAGTCCTCGAGTGATAGTGTAAGTTTAAATGATAAGTTCAAATGTGATGTTGGTGGCAACGAAGAAAGAAGAAGTACCTGTAGTAGTTTTAATAATGAAACCAAAAATATGTATAAGAGTGCACCAAAGTATTATAGCTCTAATGTGTCAGATAAGGCATTTAGTCACTCCAATGAAGAAACAAAATGTGATAATGATGAAGTCATTGATTTAACTATAAGTAAAATAAAGCAAGAAATTCAGCATGAGAGCCACTCTTCTAAAACATCAAATGTTTTAGGTGATGTGACAAATACGCACTCAAATGGATCTATCAAAGAATATTTAACTTGGCCAGCTGAAGATAGCATAAAAAATGTTAAAAAACGTAATATTTCGAGAACGTCGTGTGTAATATCTGGAGCTGAATGGCAGAAAAATAAACGTAAAAGAGAGGCTGATAAACTTAAGAAGGCTGAAGAACTTGTGTTAAAAAAATAAAATAAAAACCGAGAAAGTAGAAGAATTGAAGGTAAAAAACTGACTCTTTGCGAAAAGAAGTTAGAAAGAGAAAAGAAAAGGATTGAGAAAGAGAAAGAAAAACTATTCAAACAACAGCAAAAAATGTTACAACTAGAAGAGAAAAGAAAGGCAACAGAAGAATTTTTATGAAGAAAGAAAGAAGAAGTTAATATAGAAAAAGACATTGAAAATTTAAAAGTCAGATAATTAAAATTGCAAAAACAATCATAATTTATCGTTCCTAGATTATCCAAAATGTTGCTTTGTTATTAAATTTTTTTTTTAATTTTTCTTTAATTTGTATAACAAATAAATTATTATTAACAAATGTCCGTCTTTAAAATGTGTAATTTTCTTTAACTAACCTTACTTCTTTAATTAACTCTCTTTAATTATTATTTCTTTTTTTATTAATAATTATTGAATATAAATAACTATAATATAAATAATTAACTAATTTGTATCATTAGTTTAATTACTATATTAATTAATAAAAATTAAAGCCACTTAAAGAGAATATTAAATTTCCACAGTAATTGGCACGCAGTGATTAGGTTGTCGCAGTAACTGGTTCGCCGTAATTGGATTTTCGCATTAACTGGCTCGCAGTAAATCACGCACCGCCCTAGTGACACATGCATAAGACGACTTTCTAAAAAGGTTGTTATTTCTTTAAAAATAGCATTTTTTCATCATTTGTTGGGCCTAATATATTTAGAGAAAGTTAAGCTACTTTACTCTCCAATTAAAAAATATACATTTTTCGCAGTAATTTTATTCTCTCCTCTGAAGTCAGTGCTCGCAGAAAACTCGCAGTGATTGGCACAGTTACCCTGAGTGCTCGGTATCTCGTCCATTCGCACCGGGCGTCCAAGCAAGAGTGGTGCGCTCCTGCTCCTCGCTCGCTTCCTTCACCTTCACCGCCTTTTTTGAAGAAAATACTTTTGGAGATGCACATGTACACCTACGTGACGTTCTGCTTGCGTATGTTTCTTCACTATAGTGTACATGCACACCGCCCACACACATGTGTATTTACGGTGTTTGTTATTGGCTTGCGCGCATCTATTGGGTATGTTAGGAAATGAAATTTCGGTTAGTAGTTAAGTTGGTACCCCTACGTTGAGCTAACCGAGCCGACGTTCAGAGCATGTAAACAATGGTTAACGGTTAACGCACAGCTGTGAGACTCGCGGTCGGGTGATGGCAACACGAGCGGTCAACTCCAAAAGCCTTCCGGAGCACTCGGAGGCAGGCAATCAGGTTATGTTTCCTGTACTTTAATTTACAGAAATTATAGTGAAGATGAGTTGACATTAAAAATATGCAGAAATGCGTTTTAGCAACGACGGAGAGAAAATTAGATAAGTATTTTAATTATTATTAAAATTATTTCGTGTATTTGAAAAATTCTGAAAGCAATAAAATACTTTTGCATCATTCAAATACTCAAAACATTCTTCGACAATATAAATTATGTTTTGAATATAGATACTTTGTGTATGTTTTTCTTTTTATTTCAGAAGATTTTACATTCAATCAAATAGGCCAGCAGATGTAAAGAAGAAATAGTTATAAAAATTAGGCTTTAGTTTGAAAGAGTTAGTCTGTGCAATTAATCTCAAGCGTGGAGACATGAATTAACTCAATTTCAATTGACAACCCAAAGGAAATAATAAATCTTATGAGAATAATTGGAAATGTCTAGATGCGTCACCAAATATTAACAATAATGTGTAAGTGTAAATAAGTGAAAGCATCATAACATTCTATTTCGTGCTTTACGTTATGATTAGAAACAAGAAAGACCGCACGTAAAACTAATCAATCATCCAGTGCAGTTGCAATGTCTACTGATTATAGCGAAAAGTAATTTTACACTCTGTGTTGTGTTAATGCAAAATCTTTAATGAAACATAAAAGCTCATAAGGATTCAACTGACTCGTCTACTATACCTGATATAATTTGTACTCTGTGCGCCTCAAATTATGATTTTATATACATATTAATATTCTTTTAGTGACTGATTAACGTTTAAAATTATAAGAATAGCATTAACAATATATAACAAATATAATTTATTGGTGTGTAAAAAGATGATGAATTTCTTGTATAGTATTTCTAAAGTTTAAAACAATAAATTTTTCATTATAAAATCTATGAATCATTTTACAAACAATAAGTGACAAAGAGATGATGATTCTAACTTCTTTTCTTTTAACTAAAACATAATACCAGAAAAAAAGCTATTTGAGTTTTATTTAATAACTCGAATTTATAAAACATGTACAATTGTATTTGGTTTTAATGGTGTTGTAGAATCCTTTAAATGAAAAAGTAAAAGTATGGTTATTCGCTTACATTTTATTTATCGAGTTCAACTAGCTCACTTAGTTCATTAAAACCTATTGGTCAAATGAGACTTGTTTACTCATGTACTGGTTTGGATTACAAGTCTTTATCTGTACATTTTGCCTAAAATGGAGAACCATAAATCAATTTAATTGAAATTGTCAGCGTCAAAGGAAGAATGTTATGGGAGTATTTGGAACGATATCGATGCGTTATACCAAATTTAATCTCATTAATCTCACAAATACAAATACTTCTACTATGCAGTGAAATCATTAATATGTACTGTTGTGCGCTTCATATTGTTGTTACTATATACTATTCTTAGTTTAGTTACTCTGTTTAAATAAAATAAAATATCTTATTTACATGTTAAATTATAAAAATAACATACGAATCTATAATAATTATTGTGCCATCATGTGTTCTTATTGTTTATTATACCTTTTTCCAACCATATAATTCTACAGCAATAAAAGACTCAGAACATAAAATACCAGAAAATCCATTAAACTTGTAAATTTATATTTGCTCTAAATGGTGCTCTAAAACCCTTAAAAATATCCTTATTCGATCACTTTTTAATTATTCGGCTCAGTTGTTCAAACTTATCCCGGATAGCACAAGACGTTTTTTAAACGTCATTATGACGTCAAATTTTAAACCTCGCTACGTCAGAAATATAAGTTGATCAAACGTCATAATGACGTCAGTAAAACGTTGAAAATGTCCGAAGAATTATTTATCCTGCAATATTAATTACTTTATTACTTTAATTTATTACTTTAATTTATTACTTTATTACATAATTACTTTAGACGTCATAAAAACGTCATAAAAACGTCATAAAAACTTCATAAAAACTTCATAAAAACTTCATAAAAACTTCATAAAAAGTCATAAAAACATCATAAAAACGTCATAAAAACGTCATAAAACCGGAATAAATACGTCATAAAGGCATTATACTCATATATTTTTCGAAATCTTTGGAATTAATCCATCTTTTTTTCTCGCTAGGTGGCGTCGAACAATCTCAAAGTAGAAAAATGAGGTTCAGTCTATGAGAGCAAATATTGAAAGAGAGGGTGGGGGGGCTTCTTCATACATAAATATTATACGGCTGCTTAGACATATATATAAAGATGTAATGTATAAATGACGTTTTTATGACGTTTTTTATGACGTTTTTATCACGTTTTATATGACGTTTCTATAACGTTTATTGTATGTTCTTCCAACATTTTTCTAACGTCCTTCTAACAGATTTTTAACCTTTTTATGACGTCGAAAAAATGAAAAGAAATATCGGTAGAAAAATACTGCGGACATTTTCAACGTCTTACTGACGTTATTATGACGTTTGAGCAACTTATATTTCTGACGTCGCGAGGTTTAAAATTTGACGTCATAATGACGTTTAAAAAACGTCTTGTGCTATCCGGGATATATTTCAATGAATTATTCTCATAAATAATTTCTGAGCTGAAAACAGTAAAAAATAAAAGCACTTTACTCTTTTGCAAGAGTACATCTCCAAATTTTATTTTTGCAGAAGAGTAAATCTTAAACTTTATTCTTCTAACATTAAGGCCATGTAATACTCAAGTGAAAATCCCTACGTTACCGATATGTCGGTAACATACTATATATTAAATAATAATTAAATCTACAATGAGTTTTATGACAAAAGCGCATTGTCGGGCGCTCGGAAATTCTTTGGAGATGATCATGTTAAATTTTCAGAACAAAAAAGATAACTGTTATCGAGTTATGCATGTTTTAGTAACATTTTTTAACGAAAACTTCAACATAAGCTCGAATATACATCGGATCTGCCTGAAATTTTACACATATGCTCACCATAGCATTACCGAGCGCCTGACAGTCTTCTTTTTTCGAAATTCGTTAAAAAGTATTATTTTATTTTTTTTCCATACATTATCTTTCGACAATAAGTTGTGAGGTTGGCAAAACTACTCATCACTTGTATATCACTAACGTAAAATGGGTGTGCATGGTGCAAAGTAAGTCGTACCAACCTTTTTTGACGCCTTATATTTGTTTACGTTGTATAGTTCTCGTAAATGACTCTAGATGGCGCTATGACTACACTTTTATAGAATAAAATTACAAATTATTTTATTAAATAATAATTGAAGTGAAATAGACTTAAAAAACTTCAGTTTTGCAAATTATGTAACTGTATTATGATATAAATTAACCACAACGATATAGTAGCGATGAATTGCATTTATAACCTTAAAAACAAAATTTGATTGAGTTTTGAATATAAATATTATTACTGTACAGAAAGATTTTCACTGGATAAATAATAATTTTAATAATTATTTATTACATTTTATTCGTTCAAAAAGTTTTGCTATTTCAACGTAGCTCGTTATTATTGTTGAACGATTTTCAGATGAAATCAAAGCTAATCAACAAACTTTTATTACACCTTATAATAACTACTAATTTATAATAAACAATTATTTTCAATATGATTTTCTGGAATTATAGGTCTGCAACATTTTTCGTAAAGAAATAATTTTTATCGCATTATTTCCCGTGAATACGAGGGCGTGAAATTTTTTGTTAAAAGGACATGAAGGGGTTTTCGTATAGGTAATGGTTATTAAATAAATGATAAAATCAAAGGGAATCAACAAAGTTTTATTATACCTTATAATAACTGCCAATTTAAAATAATATAAACAATTCTTTCCGCGCTTTTTCCTGGAAATACGTGCTCGCGACATTTTTTGTAAAGAACATGCGAAGAGTTTTTCGTTTAGAGAGTTATAATTGGACGATTTTCGCTTATTGTTCAATGATTTAAGTACACATAAAAATGTTAGATACAGAAGATATAGGTAACATCTAAATAAATCTTGTTCCCAATTATAACATTTCCATATAATCAATTCCTCATAATCTAAACCTATATAAACACGATTTTGAACGCCTCAATGCACCTTACATAGTCAATTTTCGCTTATTATTTAACAGAATTCGATTTGACAGAAATATGAAATATAATAGCTATTAATAAGATAGGAATATAACATTCCAAAGATGATATATTTATAAAAATATAATAATAAGATACAAAATTACTTTTGATTACAATTTTTAATATAGGATAAGCACATTGAAAGCATAATAAAATAAAAACGAAATTTCTACTTTTCATTTTTTACAAAATGGCAAATATCATGCAAACTAAAACATTGTCAATACTATATTATGGTGTTTTTAATAACATAATAAATTATGAGATAATAGCTTGGATAGTAGGCAGTTAAAAGGTGGTTTATATATGAATAGTCTAAAACTATTACAAAATCTACAAAATAGAATCTTTAAAATTATATACAAAAATGCTTTTGCGATTGGAGGACGTCATGTCGACTGTTGACATTTTAAAATTGCTCAACATTTTTGTTACTGGATCCAAATTATCTCCAGAACACAAATATGCAATTTTAGAGCAAAATATGCAATCGATCTAAAGTTATAATTAATTGAAAATTTGAAAATTTTGATTTCTTTTATAATTTAAATCTTTAATTTTCATGATTTTTTCACTCAAAAACTTGTAAATTTTTGTATAGTACATTAAATAAGAAAAAGTTTGTAAATTGTGGGTAGAATTACATAGAATTTTTACAAATTGATCGAACAACTTTTGGTCTTTGATAGTTGAATAACATTCCGTCACTTTATGTGAAAGGTGAACTCGACTAAACCTATTTTTTGTAGCAAAGCACAAAAAGTATTTAATCTATTATCGTTAAAAAAGATTTGGTTGTTGATGGTAGAAGACCCCAGAAAAAATCTACGGACTTTTTAAGGAGTGAAAGAAGGCAAAAAACACATTTTCTGTCATTTTTTGGTACATCCAATATGATTATAGTCATATTCCAGCTATAATGTCATTTTACAAAATTTTATAGGTTATACTGTTGCTTTTTCTACAAAATATCTACTATGCAATAGAATCCCATCCTACAAAGTATAGCATTGAAATTAAATAATTATGATATATATCATATTCGATATATAACTATTATGCGTGTCAAATACTTTTGCTTATGCTACTTATATGCCTATCGTCATTCATTCAACATTACTAACAGTATAATAATAACTACTAAAAATAGTTTTACTATACAAAAGTAATAAATATGTTTAATAATAAATATGATAATATTCTAATAATGAAGAGCGGATCTTCTATATTCCAGTTTTTGTTTTACTCATTTTCGGTATATGGCATACATAAAAAATTATATAATTACATATTTCTGTTCTATAAAAAAGCTTTCAAAAACTATCAAAATACTTTCAAGCGTCTTACTGATAATTAGCTGTTTCAGCTATACAAATACAGATGATCAAATAAAACAAATATTTTAATAAGAAAGCATTATAAGTAATAAGCTATTTATAATTAAATATTTTATATTTAGTTTTTGAAAGATTTTTTATAGAACACAAATATGTAACTAATAATTTTTATGTATGCCATATACAGAAAATGAGTAAAACCAAAACTGGAATATAGAAGATCCGCTCTTCATTATTAGAATATTATAATATTATCAAATGTTATATTTTAATATTATTGATTATTAAACATATTTATTACTTTTGTATAGTAAAACTATTTTTAGTAGTTATACTGTAAATAATGTTGAATGAATTACGATAGGTATACAAGTAGCATTAGCAAAAGTATTTGACACACGTAATAGTTTTTAACATCGAATATGATATATGTCATAATTACTTCATTTCAATGTAATACTTTCTAGGATGGAATTCTATTGCATAGTAGATATTTTGTTGAAAAAGCAACAGTCTAACCTATAAAATTTTATGAAATGGCATTAGCTGTAATATGACTATAATCATATTGATGTGCCAAAAAATGACCAAAAAATGCGTTTTTTGCCTTTTATCACTGCTTCAAAAGCCGGTAACTTTTTGCTGAGGCCTATTCACCTTCAAAGACAAAAATTTGTTTGATCAATTTGTAAAAATCCTATTTAATTTTACTCTCAATTTACAAACTTTACCCATATTTTAAAATAATATCATATTTACAAAAAAACTCTTCTCTAAGTATGTGCTATAAATTTTGTAACATGACAAATTTCCATGTATAAAGAATGCAATTTTCTAGCTGATTCTGTCAGCTTTATAGTGTGGTAGAAAACTATTAGATAGGCAAGTCTCACTGAGTACTCTGCGAAATACATAATGATGTATTTTAATACAACAGATCCCCTGAGGCAAGTACTTATACCCTGGCCAAACTTAGAAATTAACCAGCCGATCTAACCTTACCAATGACAACTACCTACCCGTATCGCATTTAACCACACGCACACAGCACTTTTATGATATACCCTAGTTCCTCATAACCTATTCCCTCACATGCTAAAGCACTCATACTCGAAGATCACTGATGAAGCTGCAAAGGCAGCAAAGTGGGGCTGGATGGCCCAGGCTGGTGCTACTCTATGCCATGTCTGTTCAGGACCATCTAACTAGCAGCCATCTGCTAGGTGAGCAGCTGCACCATCTGGGAGGGAAGGACTAGCAGAGACCTTCACTCATCTCTCACTGTCAGGGACAGCTTCAGCCTATGGATCGACAAAACACATAAGCAGCAGATCAGCCACTACTCTGGGAGCCAAGTGAGGAGAGTTGAGCACCTACAAACCACATATGAATAATAAATAGATGACACTAAAAAACATTACCATACGAAAGGAGAGTCTGCAGCAATGGTTGTTGTTCACTACCCTCGCTTCACCAGCTACCTGCAACAAAAAGAAGTATCCTCAGCCCATCTATCAAAGAGGTTATGAACATAAAAGAGCGTACCAAATCCGCTCTCGTCGCTGACCCTGCTCCTTCACTGTCTCCGAGGCACCACCACCAGCCGACGTACTCGACGGGGAAAAAGATGTCCAGTCAAACCTCGTACTTCAACAGCCGCTGTCATCGTCGAGAACGCCGGGAGCCAGGCGACGCAAATGTATACAATCACATGAGCGCACGATCCTCAGTTGTCCATAGAGAAATGACATAAAAAATACATGTTTATATTTTGTTTGTTTTGATAAAGTGATGATAACTTTAGATTCTAACAAAAATTTAGATAAATAATATGTAATTTGTATAATAAAACTGTAAATATACAATAAGAAATATAATGAGAATTTCAAATTTTATAAATGTTAATGTTAATATTTTTCAAAACATTGTTGCAAATAATTTAAAATCTATATGCATACATAATATAAATATATTACCAGGAGCGATAGTGAGCGATATCGAATATATCATGCAGTATCGATCAAAGCCACATCTCTACTACAAGAGCCGTAGGTGCGATGGGAATCAAACCAGTTAAAGTCAAGAACATTGTGCCAAATTATTATTTATCCGCTACAGGATCTAAGAAGCCGTGTTCGGAAGCTTGACATGTCCATGTGCGTATAATCTATCCATTAGCTAAATCGGAAAGACAAGCAAACCCAAAAAGCCATCAAGCTATCTGCAAAGTAATATTTAAAATATTGCATTATTGCATAATGAATGAAAAATTCAATTTGTGTTAAAATGAAAATTTACTACTTGTTAATCCTGTGGCAGTATTAAATATCCTAAACATGGGTTTGATGAAATACGTCCAATGCATAAGAAGTTTGGAATAGTCAAGATGCTGTCTCTTTCTGTAATTTTTTCAAATTTTACTCTTAAACTAGCTTTGATCTCTTTTCTTCGTGACCAAATCACATAAGCAGCAGATCAGCCACTACTCTGGGAGCCAAGTGAGGAGTGATGAATTGAATAGTTACTTATTTTAAAAAATTATTGATTTTTACAGTTAGTTAGGTCATTTAGATTAATTTTATATTAGGTAAATCATGCAAAAATCCACTAAGGACCTAAGCCCTTTTAATGTTGTTACATAAATAAATAAACATTCGTAATTACTTATTACTCAACTAAACGTTTAGTTATTGCGTATGGGCCATCTCTATATACCCATTGCAGAGAAGAGTCACGATCGTACCTCGCAAGAAAAGTGCTATGGGCGCTAGCGAGGCTACGGGAGTCGCGCCCGTCTCGCAACGCCGGACGGGCGCGACTCCCGTACAGTAGCGGCGCTCTATACGTCTCGTCGGCCGTGATGGAAGTAAATACCATTGACCCCCATGATAAGGAGGATGGTTATCATCGAACCAGATGTTGCTTATAATTATATTTCAATTTATAATTCTTATCTGAGAAATTCTATTCAGAGGAATTTTTGGTTATTGACGAGCATCCGTAATATACGATGATGAACTTGTATTGCCAAAGGCAGCTCTATCGAAATATTCCCTTTCTTTGGTACATTTATCTAAATATTTCTTTTCATACGTGCATAGTTATCTAAAAAATATCAGACTCACTATTAGAAAGGAATAATAGTCGGTGAAGTGGGAATATTACGCTAAAAATACCACGATTTAACATCTTTTATTTCAAAATATAACAAAATACGATAAAATAACACGATCTAACCTCCTTTATTTCAAAATATAACAAAATACGATAGAATAACACGATTAAACCTCTGTTATTTCAAAATATAAATATTCGTAAATACTTAGCAAAACTATTAGTTATGGCGTATGGGCCATCGCAATATACCCATTGCAGGGAAAATTTACGATCGTATCTCGCCAGAAATGTGTGATCTGAGCAGGCGAGGCTACGGGAGTCGCGCCCGTCCCGCAACGCCGGACGGGCGCGACTCCCGTAGAGTAGCGGCGCGCTATACGTCTCGTCTACTGTGATGGAAGTAAATACCATTGACCCCTATGATAACGAGGATGGTTTTCATCGAACCAGATGTTGCTTATAATTGTATTTCAATTTCTAATTCTTATCTGAGAAATTCTATTCAGAGGAATTTTTGGTTATTGAGGAGCATCCGTAATATACGATGATGAACTTGGATTGCCAAAGGCAGCCCTATCGAAATATTCCCTTTCTTTCGTATATTTATCTAAATATTTCCTTTCTTACATGCATACTTATCTAAAAAAATATTAGACTCACTATTAGAAAGCAATAATAGTCAGTGAAGTGGGAGTATTACGATACAATAACAGGATTTAACCTCTTTTATTTCAAAATATAACAAAATACGATAAAATAACACGATTTAACCTCTTTTATTTCAAAATATAAATATTCGTAAATACGTAGCAAGACGTTTAGTTATTGCGTAGGCCTATCGCTATATACCCATTGTAGGGGAGAGACACATTCGTATCGCGCCACAAAAGTGCGATCTGACCGGGCGAGCCTACGGGTGTCGCTCCCGTCTCGCTGCACCCGACGGGAGCGACTCCCGTAGAGTAGCGGCGCGCTATAGGTCTCGTCGGCCGTGATGGAAGTAAATACCATTGACCCCTATGATAACGAGGATGGTTTTCATCGAACCAGATGTTGCTTATAATTATATTTCAATTTTTAATTTTTATCTGAGAAATTCTATTCAGAGGAATTTTTGGTTATTGACGAGCATCCGTAATATGGGAGCGTCTGCCAGAAACCAGCCAGCGGGCGCGCGGGACGCATTTTTCATGTAAAACACGCTCTGTTCAACTCGCTCGTAATCGTATTGTGAGTCTCTCAGAAAAAAACAAAAGACATATTTCGATAGATTTTTTCCTGCTCTTTCGAATGGTGCTATTCTTTTTACTCCCAAACACTTTCTTCTGGTCGGAAATTCGAGTGAAAAGTTCTGAATCATTTTTCTTAAAGTATAACATGTTGTTCTTCAAAATGCATAGCACCATTCGAAAGTACAAGTTAAAAGCTACAAACCTCTACATTTTAAAGTTGGAGAAACGTAAAGCAAATTTTTTGCGCTGGACCCGAATGTGCTTTTATAAACGTAGTGCATATTTTCGTTGTTTCCTATTAAAAGCATTACACAATGTTTTATCAGTGCATCATATATTACGTTTTAAATATATTAATTTTTTATTTAAACCATAATTCTTTTATTTTTATTTGCGATTATTTGTATTGGTCTTTTCACGATACTAATGTATAATTGATATATACGCATACAGAGGCGCGTCCAAGAGCAGAACAGATTTCACGCGGCCGCTCGCCGCTGTGTTTTCAATCTTATTACTTTTGAGCCCTTCATTTCTCCAATTTGAAAATGTATGGTTTTGTAGCTTAAGACTTGTACTTTCGAATGGTCGTATGCATTTTGAAGAAAAACATGATATACTTTGAGAAAAATGTCTCTGAACTTTCAACTTGAATTTAAGACCAGAAGAAAAAGTTTCGGAGTAAAAACAATAGCCCCATTGGAAAGAGCAGGAAAAAAGCTATCGATATATATCTTGTTTTTTTCTGAGAGACTCAGAATACGATTACGAGCGAGTTGAACAGAGCGTGTTTTGCATGAAAAATGCGTCCCGCGCGCCCGCTGGCTGGTTTCTGGCGGACGCTCCCATATACGATGATGAACTTGTATTGCCAATGGCAGCTCTATCGAAATATTCCCTTTCTTTGGTACATTTATCTAAATATTTCTTTCCTTGCGTGTATACTTATTTAAAAAAATATTAGACTCATTCACTATTAGAAAGCAATAATAGTCGGTGAAGTGGGAATATTACGATAAAATAACACGATTTACCTCTTTTATTTCAAAATATAAATATTCGTAAATACTTAGCAAAACATTTAGTTATTGCGTAGGGCTATCGCTATATACCCATTGTAGGGGAGAGACACGTTCGTATCGCGCCAGAAAAGTGCGATCTGAGCGGGCGAGCCTACGGGATTCGCTCCCGTCTCGCTGCACGGGAGCGACTTCCGTAGAGTAGCGGGGCGCTATACGTCACGTCTACGGTGATGGAAGAAAATACCATTTACCCCTATCATAACGGCGATGGTTTTCATCGAACCAGATATTGCTTATAATTATATTTCAATTTCTAGTTTTTCTAGTATCACCGTAAAATTTCTAGTACCACCGTAGACCCGTTGCACAGAGTATAACATTTACTAAGTTTCTTTCAACTGCTCTTTCTTGGTTACTAACCAGATGATCTAAGAAATCTTTAACTGAGCAGAGAGAGAGAGAACGCAGGAGTTCTTTTTATGCCGATTGGGACTGTAGGTACCTTGCCCCAGAACAGACAATACTATTTCTTAAATTATTTTTCCCACGAAGCGTCCATGCCTACAATAATTAAATAAAATAAATAATAATAAAAAAATAAATAAAATAGGTACGCTTTCGGAAAATCAATAGAGTTGGACGAAAAGTATAATGTGCTGACTAATTCGATAACCACAAACACGAAAAATGTTCAATTGAAATCTTCGAGTCTACGGTGAACGGACGAACCACCATAGACCCACGGCACACAGTTTAACGTTTACTGCGTTTACTTTCGACTGCTCTTGCTTGTTTACTAATCAGATGATCTAAGAAATCTTTAGCCGAGCAGAGAGAGAGAGAGAGAGAGAGAGAGAGAGAGAGAGAGAGAGAGAGAGAGAGAGAGAGAGAGAGAGGGAAAGAAAAAGAGAGAGAGAGAGAGAGGCTCGCAAGTGCACTTTTATGCCGTTTGGTACATTACGTATCTTGCTCCAGAACAGACAAGAATATTTCTTGAATTATTTTTCCCACGATGCGTCTATGCCTATAATAATTAAATAAAATAAATAAATAAATAAATAAATAAAATAATTACGTTTTCGGAAAATCAATAGTCTTGGAGAAAAAGTATAATGAGCTGACCAATTCAATCGCCACAAACACGAAAAATGTTCAATTGAAATCTTCGAGCCTACGGTGGTTCGACCCCACCCGCAAGTTGAGTGGGGACGAACCACCGTAGACCCGCCGCACACTAACATTTACTACGTTTACTTTCGACTGCTCTTTCTTGGTTACTAACCAGATTATCAAGAGCACTTGCGTACACTGTAGGTGGCAACCGACAGGTGCCTGACGGTTAACATGTGGTCATATGATAACATAGCAGCCAGCGGCGAGTCGCAGAATTCGTCCGAGCGCCCCGAGCGCCGCCGAGGCTCCCTTAGGCCGTCGATCTTGCAGTTGCGTCGCCGCACTGCGCAGGCGAGATTTGGCAACACTGCGGTTTTACGTAGTAAAGAGCGACAACAACACGAGCGGACGCGTCGACGCCGGCTCGCCGCGCCTGCGCGAGAACAGTAATGGGCGCTGAAGACACATACACACAACGCGGACGCTATAGTTGTAGAAAGTACATCACCGAGGCCGGGAATGCTACGGCGATGATGCAGTTGACTGAAGTTTACTCTCCCACGACTGATTCGTGTAAGTACTTTACTTCGAACTAAGACTTTATTCCGTTGTATCTGTAGTATAGCCGAACCTAACCTCCAAATTTTCATCTGCCCTCTTCCCTAGCAGTTCAATACTGCTCTCCTCATTCCTAATACTTGACGTATTATTAATACATTTTGTTTTGCCTAAAGTGAAGAGCTGCTGTAGATGACCACGCGCTTCAACGTAATTCTACTTCTCTCCTCTCGAGAGAAGCCGGTGCAGCTATCTCTTCCCAAGGACATTACCGAGGCGAACAGGACGGAGGAGCGACGGCGATGATGCAGTTGAATTAGGTCCATGCTCCCGCGACTGAATTGGGTAAGTACTTCACTTCTGACTGGGACTTTATTTTGTACTATTTGTTGTATAGCCGAACCTAACCTCCAAATTTTCACCTGCCTTGTTCCCTAACCCCAGCATTTCTATACTGCTCTCCTCATTCCTTGTGCTTGACAAATTATTAATATACTTTGTTCTGCTTAAAGCGAAGAGCTGCTGTAGATGACGACGCACTTCAACGTAATTCTACTTCTCTCCTCTCCAGATATATATATATATATATATATATATATATATATAGAACGCGCTCGAACGTACAACACACGACAAGAGCTATAGATAACTCGGAAATCGTTGAATTCACGCGATGCTATGCACTTAGGGTCGTGTATCCCCGCGCGGGCACACGCAAAGGCCTCTTCCCGAGGATAAACTGCGAGAAAGAGAGAAAGAAAGAACATACAGGCTCTTTTGGTTGCTCCATAAGGAGACCTACTATAGTGTTCATGATGGTGACTCCTGCTGGCTCTCTGCATGAGTCATCCATGTCACTGCTTGCTTACTTGCCATCCATGGAAACTTTCGATGAAACTCGATTTAATGGCCTTTATGCAACTTTGCTCCATCTGCTTTATGAATAAAAACATGCCGATTTACTTGAGCTAATTCGATGCTGAAAAATGCTTGATATTCCTATGATGATTTTGATGCTGTTCTTGTTTATTAATATTTTGTTTTTCTACAGGAGCTACAGCAAGGCTTCTTTGTGCTCCGCCTGTACCAATTTAATCATGTTTTAAATTTACTTTCTTGCCTAGGGTGAAGAACTGCTGTAGATGACATCAACATCTTGAGCTGCTGCTGTTACCGGTTTTCTTTTTATTTGGACCAAATGATGGAGTGATTTATGTGGACATCGGCAACCCCTGAACTTTTTGGAAAAATTTTGTGGTGAGTAGTTTGCTGTAAGAAGGTTAACTTTTTTACTATACAAGTAACACCTATCCTGCAACTCTTCCCTTCCCTTTGACAGAAGCATGGCTTCTCTGTGCTCCTCCCGTACCAATTGAATCATGTCCTAAATTTACTTTCTTGCCTAGGGTGAAGAGCTGCCGTAGATGACATCAACATCTTGAGCTGCTGCTGTTACCGGTTTTCTTTTTATTTGGACCAAATAATGGAGTGTTTTATGTGGACATCGGCAACCCCTGAACTTTTTGGAAAAATTTTGTGGTGAGTAGTTTGCTGTAAGAAGGTTAACTTTTTTTTTACTATACAAGTAACACCTATCCTGTAACTCTTCCCTTCCCTTTGACAGAAGCATGGCTTCTCTGTGCTCCTCCCGTACCAATTGAATCATTTTTTAAATTTACTTTCTTGCCTATGGTGAAGAGCTGCCGTAGATGACATCAACATCTTGAGCTGCTGCTGTTACCGGTTTTCTTTTTATTTGGACCAAATAATGGAGTGTTTTATGTGGACATCAGCAACCCCTGAACTTTTTGGAAAAATTTTGCGGTGAGTAGTTTGCTGTAAGAAGGTTAACTTTTTTTTTTACTATACAAGTAACACCTATCCTGCAACTCTTCCCTTCCCTTTGACAGAGGCATGGCTTCTCCGTGCTCCGCCCTTACCAATTTAATCATGTTTTAATTTTACTTTATTGCCTAGGGGGAAGAGCTCCTGTAGACGACAACGACGTCTTGAGCCTGATACCGTTTTATTTACTAGGACCAGATGGTGGAGGCATGCATTTTATGTGGACACCGGCAACCTTTGGAACCTTTTGGAAAAATTTTCCGGTGAGTAGTTTGCTGTAAGAAAGTTTACAGCTTTACTACAGCTGAAACCTATCCTAAAACTCTCTTCTTCCCTTGGCAGAAGCGTGGCTTCTCTGTGCTCCTTCTGCTGCCAACTTGTTCCTGTTTTAATTATGTTTTATTGCCTAGAGCGAAGAGCTCGTGTAGACGACATCGCGACGTCTTGAGTTGCTGTTGTCGCAGTTTTGCTATATCATCAGCCATGTTCACTTGTTGCTGTATGGTAAGGAGTTACGATTATGTGAGGAGTAAGGCGCATTCGAGTAAGTAGTTAATCTGTCGCGGTTGTCAAACTTGTTTCGCCTGAATTTTGAAATTAACTCAGACTAGAGTAAATTGGCTAACCTGCATCTCTTATTTCCTTTGAAGAAGTTGTAGTTTCTATAGCATTTTTAGCTCGATTGTTGAAATATTTTTTCTTTTGGTGTTGTTTTTCCACTGGTTATTCCATTCATTGTGTATAGTGTTGTTCACTAATTGTCGGAAGTTTTTGGTGATCTTATGTTTACTATCGAAATGTGTTAGGTAATAGGTTGCATGCCAATTTTCCTTTTCCGGTTAATTCGGTGAGACTTCTTGTATCAAGGTGGAAGTCGCAGATTGAGAATTTACCCTTGGCTTCTATTAATATAACTTATATAATTAAACTTTGAGGGAGGGTCGGGTGGTCTCAGTTGGAAATGTAAATGCGTCTTTTCGACTTTTGAGTTGAAAAGAGGCTTTTCCCTTCTCGGCAAATATTTTAAACTTTAGACACACTATAGTATACATGCTGAGGGATTGTATATCAAGTTTGAGATCTAAATAATCAGCGAGTAGATCTGAAATTAGATGTACAATTTCTCAGCATGCATTGCATTGTGTGTCAACATTCTGTTAAACTCTGAGCGAGGGTCAGGAGGTCTTAGTTAGAAATGCACATGCGTCTTTTCGACTTTTGAGTCCAAAAGATGCGTTTTCATTCGCTACAAATATTTCAAATTATACACACACTATATTATACATGCTGAGGGATTGTATATCAAGTTTAAGATCTAAATAATCACCAAGTGTGCAGTTATTGCCTTTTCTGTGTGTTTTTCAGGAAATTTTCAAGAAAAATGTTGTTTCCCCAACACTGGCTGATGGAAAAAGTCTGAAATTAAATATATAATCCCTCAGCATGTATTCCATTGTGTGAGGAAAATTTGGTAAACTCTAAGTGAGAGTCAGGTGGTCTTAGTTGAAAATGTACATTCGTCTTTTCGACTTGAGTCCAAAAGAGGCGTTTTCATTCTCTCAAAATATTTTAAACTTTACACACACCATGCAATACATGCTGAGGGACTGTTTATCGAGTTTCAGATCTAAATAATCAGAAAGGGTGGAGATATTGCAATTTTTTGTGCCCTTTTCAAGAAATTTTCAAGAAAAAAGTTATGTCCTCCATACTGGCTGATTGAGTAGATCTGAAATTAGATGTACAATTTCTCAGCATGCATTGCATTGTGTGTGAACATTCTGTTAAACTCTAAGCGGGGGTCAGGAGGTCTTAGTTGGAAATGCACATGCGTCTTTTCGACTTTTGAGTCCAAAAGAGGCGTTTCCACCCGCTAAAAATATTTCAAATTATACACACACTATGTTATACATGCTGAGGGATTGTATATCAAGTTTAAGATCTAAATAATCACCAAGTGTGCAGTTATTGCCTTTTTTGTGGGTTTTACAGGAAATTTTCAAGAAAAATGTTATTCCCCCAACACTGGCTGATAGAAAAAGTATGAAATTAAATATACAATTCCTCAGCATGTATTACATTGTGTAAGGAAATTTTGGTAAACTTTGAGGGAGGGTCAGGTGGTCTCAGTTGCAGTGCTATTCCGCGCGGACAGTGTGTCGATAGCGTAGATCCCTGTATATTTTTATTACCATAAATCGTTAATCGGCAGAAACTTTCTGCACAAAATGGCTTGACTTGCTATTTACAAAAAATGTCACGCACACAGATTTCGTTGAATTCCGGCAAAAGAATATTGTTAAAGCGTCTAGAAATTGTTAATTATGATAAAATTTATTGATTACGTCCATCTTGATTTGGGAATGGGTTGTTAGCCAAAAGAGCGGCTATAAAAAACACTTCACAGACTCTTTACAAAAAATGTCGCGCGCGGACTTCCGCCGAATATTAAGAAATTAAATGTTTTCAACTATTATAAATTGGTATTTACAATTTAGTTACAGGCGATATCGCTTACTAGGTTCTATTTAATGATAAAATCGTCCATCGGCAGAAACTTTCTGCAAAAAACCCTTCACAGGCTCTACAAAAAATGTCGCGTGCTCGTATTTTCGCCAAATATTGCGAAATTATATGGTTTCAACTATTATAAATTCGTAATTATTACTTAGTTAATTGCAAATTTGGTTATTAGTTTATATTATATCTTTATTTCGTCCATGGGCAGAAACTTTCTATACAAAAAGGCTTCACATGCTCTTTACAAAAAATGTCGCGCACATGGATTTCGGAGAAATCGGGTAGAAGAATATTGTTAAAACGTCTAGAATTGGCTTATTCTGCTGCAATTTATTGATTACGTCCATCTTGATTTGGAAATGGGTTGTTAGTCAAAAGTGCCGCTATCTAAACCCCCTCACAGGCTCTTTACAAATATGTCACGCGCATGTATTTTAACCAAGTATTGCGAAATCAAATGGTTTCAACTATTATAAATTGGTAATTATTAGTTAAATTCAAATTAAGTTATTCGTTTGTATATAATCTTTAAATCGTTCATCGACACAAACTTTCTGCACAAAATGGCTTTACATGCTCTTTACAAAAAATGTCGCCCACATAGATTTCGTTGAAATCCGGCAAAAGAATATTGTTAAAGCGTCTAGAAATTGTTAATTATGATTAAATTTATTGATTACGTCCATGTTGATTAGGAAATGGGTTGGGAGGCAAAAGTGCCGCCATCAAAACTCCTTCACAGGCTCTTTACAAAAAATGTCGCGCGCTCGTATTTCCGCCAAATATTGCGAAACTACATGTTTCAACTATTATAAATTTGTAATAATTAGTTAGTCAAATGCATATTTTGTTATTAGTTTATATTATATCTTTATGTCGTCCATGGGCAGAAGCTTTCTACAGAAAAAGGCTTCACATACTCTTTACAAAACATGTCGCGCAAACGGATTTCGTTCAAATTATGATAAAATTCATTGATTACGCCCATCTTGATCTGGAAATGGGTTGGGAGCACAAAGTGCCGCCATCAAAAATGCTTCGCAGGCTCTTTACAAAAAATGTCGCGCGCTGGTATTTCCGCCAAATATTGCGAAATTACATGTTTCAACTATTATAAATTTGTAATAATTAGTTAGTCAAATGCATATTTTGTTATTAGTTTATATTATATCTTTATGTCGTCCATGGGCAGAAGCTTTCTACAGAAAACGGCTTCACATACTCTTTACAAAATATGTCGCGCAAACGGATTTCGTTCAAATTATGATAAAATTCATTGATTACGCCCATCTTGATCTGGAAATGGGTTGGGAGCACAAAGTGCCGCCATCAAAAATGCTTCGCAGGCTCTTTACAAAAAATGTCGCGCGCTGGTATTTCCGCCAAATATTGCGAAATTACATGTTTCAACTATTATAAATTTGTAATAATTAGTTAGTCAAATGCATATTTTGTTATTAGTTTATATTATATCTTTATGTCGTCCATGGGCAGAAGCTTTCTACAGAAAACGGCTTCACATGCTCTTTACAAAATATGTCGCGTACACGTACTTCGTTGAAATCCGGTAAAAGAATATTGTTAAAACGTCTAGAAATTGTTAATTATGAGGCAATTCATTCATTACGTCCACCGTGATTTGGAAATAGGTTGTTAGTCAAAAGTGCCGCTGTCCAAAACCCTGCACAGGCTCTTTCCAAATATATCGCGCGCACGCATTTTAACCAAGTATTGCGAAATTTCATTGTTTCAACTATCACAAATTGGTAATTATTAGTTAAATTCAAATGAAGTTATTTGTTTGTATATAATCCTTAAATCATTCATCGGCAGAAACTTTCTGTACAAAATGGCTTCACATGCTCTTTACAAAAAATGTCGCGCAAACAGATTTCGTTGGAATTCGGCAAAAGAAGATTGTAAAAGCGTCTAGAAATTGTTAATTATGATAAAATTTATTGATTACGTTCATCTTGATTTGGGAATGGGTTAGCCAAAAGTGCGGCTATAAAAAACCCTTTACAGACTCTTTACAAAAAATGTCGCGCGCGCGGACTTCCGCCGAATATTAAGAAATTAAATGTTTTTAACTATTATAAATTGGTATTTACAATTTAGTTACATGCGAATTCGCTTACTAGGTTATATTTAATGTTAAAATCGTCTATCGGCAAAAACTTTCTGCACAAAACCCCTTCACAGGCTCTTTACAAAAAATGACGTTGCTCGTATTTTCGCCAAATATTGCTCAATTACATGGTTTCAACTATTATAAATTGGTAATTATTAGTTAAGCTCAAATTAAGTTATTCGTTTGTATATAATCTTTAAATCGTTCATCGGCAGAAACTTTTTACACAAAAAGGCTTCACATGCTCTTTACAAAAAATGTCGCGCACACGGATTTCGTGGAAATCCGGCAAAAAAATATTGTTAAAGCGTCTAGAAATTGTTAATTATGATAAAATTTATGGATTACGTCCACCTTGATTTGGGAATGGGTTGTTAGCGAAAAGAGCGGCTATAAAAAATACTTCACAGACCCTTTTAAAAAAATGTCGTGCGCGCGGATTTCCGCCGAATATTAAGAAATTAAATGTTTTCAACTATTATAAATTGGTATTTACAATTTAGTTACATGCGAATTCGCTTACTAGGTTATATTTAATGATAAAATAGTCCATCGGCAGAAACTTTCTGCACAAAAACCCTTCACAGGCTCTTTACAAAAAATGTCGCGCGCTCGTATTTCCGCCAAATATTGCGAAACTACATGGTTTCAACTATTATAAATTTGTAATAATTAGTGAGTCAAATGCATATTTGGTTATTAGTTTATATTATATCTTTATATCGTCCATGGGCAGAAACTTTCTACACCAAAAGTCTTCACATGCTCTTTACAAAATATGTCGCGCACACGGATTTCGTTGAAACTATGATAAAATTCATTGATTACGCCCATCTTGATCTGGAAATGGGTTGGGAGCACAAAGTGCCGCCATCAAAAACGCTTCGCAGACTCTTTACATAAAATGTCGCGCGCTGGTATTCCCGCCAAATATAGCGAAATTACATGGTTTCAACTATTATAAATTTGTAATAATTAGTTAGTCAATTGCAAATTTTGTTATTAGTTCATATTATATCTTTATCTCGTCCATGGGCAGAAACTTTCTACACAAAAAGGCTTCACATGCTCTTTACAAAAAATGTCGCGCACACGGATTTCGTGGAAATGCGTCAGAAGAATATTCTTTAAACGTCTAGAAATTGTCTATTATGATAAAATTCATTAATTACGTCCATCTTGATTTGGGAATAGGTTGTTAGCCAAAAGTACGGCTATCAAAAACCCTTCACAGATTCTTTACAAAAAATGGCGCGCGCTCGGACTTCCGCGGAAATTAAGAAATTAAATGGTTTCTACTATTATAAATTGGTAATTACAATTTAGTTACATGTGAATTCGCTCACTAGGTTATATTTAATGTTAAAATCGTCCATCGGCAGAAACTTTCTGCACAAAAAGTCTTCACAGGCTCCTTACAAAATATGTCCTGTACACGGATTTCGAAGAAATTCATGAATTTTTTTACTTTCTTATATTTAGATTACTTTTAATATAGTTTCAGATTAAGTTTGTTAAGTACGGCTTTATGATCCGAGTATTGCGTGGTAATTTTCCCATTATTGTGCGAAAAGTTTTATTTCATATACACATTGGCATTCGCAAAATGTCACATTCCCGCAAGCTGATCGAGCGTGTCAAAAAGTAGCTGAGCGTGCGGGAATGTTTTCACGCTCGCACACTTGGGTACTTTCTGCCTACTATTATTGAAATATTAATGAAATCAACAAAGTAATAATAAAATATTATTAATGCATACTTTTTCATGTTATTCATGTACATATGCAATAAAATGTAGTAGTTATAGCTTTGCTTGATTTTATTTAATACTGCTGATTATTTATTTTTCAAATTACAATTTAAATAAGTTTTAATAACCTTGTACGATAAGGTAAAATAATGCATGATGTATATAGCTGTGGTGAATATTTAGGCTTATATGTGTATTATTTTGGTATACGTAATTAGGTAGTTAGAACTTGTGTTGTCCTTAATATCATTTAGTACTTCAAAGTACTAGGAAAACATTAAAAAAAATTTAAAAAAAAGAAAAAAAAACGAAAAAGAAAACGAAAATTTAAAAGGAAAAGATAATGAAATGAATAAAGAAACGAAAAAGAAAAGAAAATTAAAAAGAGGAGAGAAAATAAAATCGGAAAAAGAAACAAATAATGACATTATACTCGAGTGTTGATTATTGAAAATCACCTCAGAGCTAAATATAAACATCAATTTAACAAGAAAATAACATTGTAAATGCATCTAGATATTTCGATCCATATCATTGTTTTATGAACAAGTATAGTACATGACTACAACTTGCAATCTGAGTATCCTTTGACAAATTTGCATCTTCTATTTTTGTAATGAATGATGTTACTAATAATAATAATTAGTAACATTTATCGTTCTATAATCAAATATTATTTTTATCATATTGCATGTTATCGTAAAATACTGCAGTAATCGATAATTTATTTATAAATTTGCAATCATAGATCGTTTTCATAATGTTACATGGTATTTATATAAGTATTTTTGATTTATCGATCTATAATGAAATACTATGTTTACGATATTGCATGTTATCGTAAAATACTGCCAAAATTGATAATTTCTTTATAAATTTGCAATCATAGATCGTTTTCATAATGTAGCATGGTATCTATATAAGTATTTTTTATTTATTGTTCTATAATCAAATATTATTTTCATGTTCTGGCATGTTACCGTAAAATACTGCAGTAATTGATAATTTCTTTATAAATTTGCAATCATAGATCGTTTTTATAATTTTGCATGGTATTTATATATGTATTTTTTATTTATCGATCTGCAATCAAATACTATGTTTGTGGTATTGCATGTTATCGTAAAATACTGCAGAAATTGATAATTTCTTTATCAATTTACAACCTCCGATCATTTTCATAATTTTGCATGGTAATTTATAAGAGTATTTTTCATTTATCGATCCACAATCAAATGAAATTGTTACAGCCCTTAATAATTTCTTTATCATTTATCGTAAAAATAAAGTATAACGTCTTATTCTCGCAAAATTTACTTATAAGAATTGTTGTTTGAAAAAAATGTATAAACTTGATATGAATATTTTCATAATTTTTTATGAAAAAAATTGTTGCTTATATTATGCACTCAGAGAACAACATCTTCTGTTTAAATTCGAAACTACAATATTGTAACTGTTACATATTATATTTTAATAAGGAAGAGTTTAAACGGAAAATCTCAGATTGTAACTATTACAATGTCTATATTTACAGCAATACATTGAAATTGTTTAAAAGAACTCGGTGACTTAACTATTACAATGCTTATATACCGAAATATTGAAATATACGCATGTTAATAGTTACGAATGTTACGAGGCCATATTATTAAAAAAATGCTCTCAGTGCACGCCATCTGTGAGTGTTCTTGGAACTAAAAGTTCTACGCATAGATTAAGTATAGCTTCAGCGCCATCTACTGTTTAATATACAGTAGTTAGCACCCACCTACATTATCGACTGAACCCAACACAATTTTTGTTGAGTATCACATGGCCTTAAGTATAGTGATACGAATTCTTAAATCCCACATCTAATATTTTCAAAAACTTTCCAGACAAAAAAGCTGGATTTATGGCTGCATTAGTAAACGGTTCAAGATTTGTTTAGGTTATACAACATGGTAAATGAGATAAAATTAAAAAAAACAATTTTGATCGCTTCACTTAGAAAGCATTAAAAGTTTACAGAAATGAAATATTTAATAAACTCGATGCTAGTAGATTTCATATATTTTGATAATCACAAATTTCTATCAATAGTATGTTCGGGTATTTATCAAATTCAATAATTCAATAAAAATTAAAAAATAAAATAAAATAAGTGCAAACCCGGTCCAGATAAAAAAAAATACTACATGATAAATATGTATCTACATCGTAATTCTTTTCTTCCACATACTGTAGTCTTGTCCATCAAACATCGGTATAGCGATTTCCTTACTTTCCATTTTGTGTTCTTGTTTTCTCGAATTTTCCTTGGTGTTCGGAATCTTTCTTTTAGCAGCACTTTCTCGTACAACACTTTGTTTGTTTATTATCTTTATATCAACTCGGAAGTCGATATAGAAGATAGATGATGTAACGGAACCGTCTACGATGGGAAAAATTTTTTTTTTGTATATATTTTTATGCGATGAACCATAGTCATAACCCTGAACACCTACTACCCTACCGACACTATTGCACCAAGGGTTGTAGATGTGACCTGCGCTTCTCGGAGTCTCAAGCTGTCATAAAACACCGACGCGGCGCATGCTTTAAAATTTCTGAATTTTTAATCTTGTAATTTCCTTTTCCTTAAAAGGCTATATTTAGACTTAATATAAAAACGGACTGTAAACTTTCCTTTCTTCTTGATAAAGACAAACACTACTTTTAAATAAATAAAAATTATACCCGATTATACCTACGATCACAGATACTGTAAAATTATAATACGCAATTGTTTATCGAAGATTATTATATTCTCTTGTACAAAAGTAAGTAACCTCACTCTAATAAAAAAATGTTCAATAGTAAAACCTTTAGTTGAATTACAATATTTCTGCAATACAATTTTATTTAGAAATACTTCAGTTGTATTAATGAGTTAGTTATAAATTAGGGTTAATTTTCTACAAGGATATATTTTAAATAATAATTTAAGTACGAATTGTTAAACAAACCCTTGTGCAATAATCACAATTGTAATTCTTCCTTTATACGTTTGACCTAACGAGCAAACCGTTCCAAACGCGAGGTATAAGAGTTTATAAGGTTTTCCATTCACAATCACAAACAAATATAAAATTACAATAACTACTTTAAGACACATTCATGAAAAAATATTTTTCCTACTCAAATAATGAAACTTATTCAACCTTCTGTTTTTCTTCTGCTATAAATAAATAAACTGTTTTATTACATATCACAAATTTAACAAACATTTTTGGATTTTGAACAATTACATGTGAGTTGGAAATATTCCTTCAAAATGTGGAATTAGCCTTAAGAAGACGATAGCCCTAGCGGATGCGTAATCTTGGGGCTGTAAAACACATGGCCCATACTAAATATAGATACGACGCTTTCCCACGCAGGGACGCGCTTTTCCGAGTTTTTCAAAACATGACTTATACTATACATTGAAATATTATTTTACATTATCTCTCAAACCGTTATCAATAAAATTATTTTAACAACAACCGATATTAAATATAACAGTAAGGAAATTAGGAATAATAATATTAATTATATATATTCTTTGTTAAATTGCAATCAACAGCTTTGTTGTTTTTGTATTAATAATACAAAGATCTAGTAACGAAAACCCAAAAATATAGCTCTATGAGTAACCATATGCATTTTATAAACGCAACCTATAACCATGTAAAGAATCTTTATTAACCAACGATAAATAATTACTATAATAGCTATTATATTATATAAATCAACAAGTTTTGATAACAAAGCATTTAGGTTTTAGTTTATTTTAGATAATTGACTGTTATTATAAATTTATCATATATGATTTCATTGTAAATTAGATTATTAAGTTAGTAAAATTTTGTATTCCGAATAACTATCATTAAAATAGTCGTAGCATTTTCATTCAAGTTGTAATATCTTGCTACATAATTATTTAGTAAGATAAATAATTCAATTCATGGTAGAATATCTAGATTGTTAATTATAGGAAAAACCGAGACAACGAAGATGTTTGTCAGCTACATCAGCCCCAAAACACATGGCTCGTCTAAAAATAGATTTTTCTCAGTCTTCCTGCGCGGAGACGCATTTTCCAGCATCTTTTGGGACTCAATGTACTATAGTATAAGAATATTATTTTAGAATAACGCTAGATATCTCATTAATTATAATTAGAAAAATAATTTTTGTTTAAGATAAAAGTTGCATTATGTTAAGTAAAAATTAAGAGATGAGAAAATCCATTATTATAATATGTTTTTATAGTAATAATAATCCATTTGTCTATTTCTACTAGATTAACTAACTAGACTTTAAGTTTAGATGATAAACTGTTTAGAATTTGAATAATACATTTGTAATTCGTACGTTTTCTTAATAATAATTAACTATTATGACTATTTATAACTAATTTTCATTGTTAATGCAAGTTTTATGAAATATACACATTAGATAAAACATTTTACTGGACAATAGTTGTATTTTAACACATTGTTACTTACGAAAACTAATTAAATTTCAAATATTTTAAATAAATAATAGAAAATCTAAGGAAAATGTATTAATTTAATAAAATAACTTAATAATATGATTGATATATTAGCTAGAATGAATAGTCTAATGTTTTTATAAAGTTTGCATAAGAAATTTCATTGTTTAATGTATAATTAAGTTTATAAAATTTGTAATGCGTTTAACTCCTGTTGTAATAGACCGATAACTTCCGTTCAAATTTGTATTTTCATTTTAGAACAAAATGTAATAGAATAACATATTTTATAATTTATAAACTGCCAACATTGTATAATTTTCAGCAAGTAACAGAAAATTGATCATTTTTGACTCGAAAGAAAGAGAAGGATATATCTTTTGTCTCTCTCATCTCTCTTTCTCTGTCGCACATATATCGTTCTCTCTCGCTCCTTAAAGAAGATACGAGCCGCCGGAAAATACCCTAGAGAAGGGATAAGGGACCGCTCTCTGCCGCTCTCTATGTTAAAACATAGGATTTTCCCCACTATCACAAAAATCGACGTTTGGAAGGGATGACGCCCCGCACCATTGGGCACCGCTTTCCCGCACCACTCGCTCCATTTAACATTATGGGTATGCAAAGCATCAACCGCCGCCGAAAAATATCATCGATGACTCGTTGACCCAAGATGACGCAACTACCCGATTCGACACCGCAGTTTTTCCAGCCGAAGAAGAGGAGGAGCAATGGATTTAAATACGCCGAACGCGCACTACACGGGAGCAGTTCACCACAAGCCTCACAAGCTTTACTGAACTGACCAAGTCAGATCAACATAAGCCTCACAAGCTTTGCTGACTGTACAGCAGATCGACACAAGCCTCACAAGCTTAAAGACTCTGTACACAAATTCAAACTCTCAAATAAAATATTCAAATTTTTTTTCCAAAATCAAATTTTCGAAATTCATTTTTTCCAAAACTTCTAAAAAATTTTAACATACTAATTCCAAAATTATCAAATTAATTATATTCGAAACTACTTTTCTAAACAATAGTTGTTACGACCTTACGGGTAAGCATACTCCTATTGGTTTAGAAAAGAATTAAGTAAACATAACGGCAGTTGTACGACCTTACGGGTAAGCCTCACTGGTTGTGTTTACAAAGAATATTATTAATTATAATAAATTTCATATTACAAGATTCAAAGGAACTTATATTGAAAGAAAAAAAATATAAAGAACACAAAAATAAGAAGGTAAATAAAATCTTCAATTAACTATATTCAGTATTTCTTCTCTAAACCATAGTTGTTACGACCTTACGGGTAAGCATACTCCTATTGGTTTAGAAAGGGATTAAGCAAACATAACGGCAGTTGTACGACCTTACGGGTAAGCCTCACTGGTTGTGTTTGCAAAGAATATAATTAAATTATATTAAATTTTCTCATTACAATAAAGAAAATAATAAAATCTTCAGTTAAATATATCCTAAATTACTTCTCTAAACCATAGTTGTTACGACCTTACGGGTAAGCATACTCCTATTGGTTTAGAAAAGAATTAAGTAAACATAACGGCAGTTGTACGACCTTACGGGTAAGCCTCACTGGTTGTGTTTACAAGGAATATTTTAATTTATAAGATTTTTCCAGTTTACAATAAGAAAGTAATAAAATCTTCAATTAGATATATCCTAAATTACTTCTCTAAACCATAGTTGTTACGACCTTACGGGTAAGCATACTCCTATTGGTTTAGAAAAGAATTAAGTAAACATAACGGCAGTTGTACGACCTTACGGGTAAGCCTCACTGGTTGTGTTTACAAGGAATATTTTAATTTATAAGAAATTTCAGATTACAGCTCTAAAACAATTTGTATTAGAAAAAAAAAATTAAGAAACAAGAAAATCGTAGGAAAATTCTAAAGAAATTATCCTTTACTAAGATAAAAATTTATTTATTAAAAAGAAAAATATATATCAATCCCAAGAGGGATAAGTTACATAAATAAAAATTAAATTCACACACGAGCTCTGCTCTTGATAGGGAAGGGCGAATCTGAGAATAACTTGAGACCGGGAAAAGTTATTAGAATCTCAAACTCCAGGTATCCAAGGAAAATCGTGCCCTTATTCCTAGTCCATACGGGGGTACGTGCGGCCAAACGATCTTTACGAGACGTTCGTGCTACTCACCGTTGGTCCTTACGATAACCAAATCCTAAACCAAAAATTAGTCAAACTTAAATCTCAGCGATTAACAGTGAATTTTATATTACACTCCTGTCCACAGCTCGTCCATGGTTTATTAGCTAACGCAGCTACGACCAGAAAAGAGCATGATTTTAACTTATTAACCACGAAAGACAATGATTTTAACTTATTAACCACGGATCTCTTCTACCATGTTGGGATGTGGATCGGTATTGCTTGTTGTAATAAAAGTGGAGAGACAATTTAAGTAATAGAATGACTGGTTTATTGAACTTAGTATAATGACCATATACAGCGCTTCAATGCGCTACGCGCGCGGTGCTCACTCTTCGGTATACAGCGGTAGAGAGAGCAACGCTTCACTCACTGCCGCTTAGGCTCACATCATATAGTACTCACGCACAACTAGGGAGATGTACGTGTGTGCATCTACTCTCATACTCGGCAGACGCGGCGACAAATATTCGTTATATTCATACAATATAAATGTATCGCATTGTCAACAATAATAATTATTTTGCAGCCGGCGATTTTTCGCACCCGGTCAAGCTCTTCCGCATTGCATGATTATTGATTAGCGTGGCTTCGAGCTGCGCAAACTGGTGAACAACAGCCACACGGGACTCGGCAGTAAATTTGGCGCTACATGCCGCCGCAAGCTTATCCTTATTGAGCTTCCGGTTATCAATGCGGAAGCGATTGGTAGTAGCCACATTGTTCTCCTGAAAAACATAATATGATTAATTACAACTTAATTTTTAAATGGTTGTTTATTGTTCTATTCTTAAGTGTTTACTCTGGAAACTTACCTCATTTTGTTTTCGTACGTACGTCATGTTGCCGAATCTTTGGCGACCTCTATAATTAAACAATTTAGGACCCCGCCTAATCGGTCCACCGCCACGTTGGTGATGGCTGTAGCTGCTACTATAACTACTGCGGTAGCTATGTTCGTTGCCGTAGCTGTGGCTACCGCTGCCGGCGTTGCTGTATGTCTCGGAGTTGCTGTAGGTATCGGAATTACTGCAAGTATCGGAGTTGCTGTGGTTATCGCTATAACCGTCGCTGTTGTCCCTGTTATTAAAATCAGTACTGACGCACTGGATCTCGATGAGCGCGCTTCTATCGCGTGACATTTTCAATTCTAATGATGTTACTTCGAGTTTGAAGCTGAAAAGAGTTTGGAACTGAACTGAAATGATAGTTCAGGCAGGGCAGCCGGTCGTATTTATATCCGACGTCGACAGCTGAACGGCCGGCATCCCCTCCACAGAGAGAGAACCCAACCAATAGCGAGGGTGCAAAAAGGTTCGCCGGGCTTCCCGGCTTAGCCCGCTCATTACGAGGTAGCCCGACAGTACATACCTGGGCGGTCCTACATTCGGGTTTGCTATACAGGCATTTGGCACCGCACAGTGTGTAATTACACAGTCATAAAACTTCCATATATATAGGTATACAATAAATACATTTGGAAACGGAAAATGTAAACACGAGATATCTATAAATATGGAAGTTTTCTAGCAGTGTATGTATAGGTGTAAATTTATTGCTGGTCGTTAACCCATGACGCTGGCCAAGAGATTATTTGGAACTGATTGTCAATACTACTATAAGTACCTGGCGGGGGACCGTACAGAAATGCTTGTCAGAAAGAATGGCACATATATTGTCTCTAGAATATATATTAAAATGTAGTATTTTAAAATAGTTTAAAGAAGCTATGAATCGATTTGTTGTTCAATAATTTTTATTTATTTTGCGAAGCAATGGATGCATTCATATTTTGCGAGGGAAAGTGAGTTTGTTACATTATTCCCGTTTGTTAGAACCGGGACAATTACATAACGCAATTCGCTTTTCATCTGATTTGTTAATTAATAACAACTTTTCGTATTCGGAAGAGTCGCCTTCAATTTTTCAACTCTGATACTCAGTTGATTTACATCTACTGTCGCCTCATTAATGAAGCTAAAAATATGTAGTGAAGACTTCTACCGGATGGGTCTGAAGTTTGCAACGTTGGAGTCCAACGAAATAAAAAAAATAATTCATTTTGCTTCATGTTTATATTAAATAATATTAATTTTGCGTGTAGATTTAGTGTTTTATAGTATAAATTAACTTTAAAACAAAGGTTTAGATAAAATTTCCATTGTTTAATAACTTTAATCAATCGTAAAAAATTATTTCGTTGCATTCTAACGATGCAAACTTCAGACCCATTCTACCGGTCAGAGTACGAATCGTTTTAATTTTTTAGATTTTATACCAGTAGTATTGCGTGATTGATTTTACTGTAAAAATACAAAAGTCGAATAAACTTTGTCTTGTTATGAATTTGCAAGCTCGTCATACTTCCCTAATAGCACAAAACGTTTTAAAAATGTTATATAAACGTACTAAATGTCCGCATTTAAAGCTTTTTCGACGTATTAAATACGTTTGTGGAATATTTTAAATACGTTTTAAAAAAAAATTTCGGTTTGTTTGAAATAAATTCTTACGTTTTTAGAATTTTTTCAAACGTGGTAAGATTATTCAAAACAGATATTTCGTAATACAAATACCTATCATGGATAGGTAGCGCACGACAATACCTGAGTAAAAATGTTTGGTTCAAAGTCAAAAGATCGGTTTAATACTCTTATTTTCAACTTCTTTTGCTTCCTCAAAGAGGAAACTTTGTAATGGTGAAAAAAATTTTTGAGACAAAAAATGTTTAAAAACATGTTTTAAGACTTGGTACTAAAATCCGTCGGAAGGAAGAAATTCAATAGACTTATTTAGATGGGACTGTATAATTTTATTATTATTATACATTACAAGATTCTCGTGAACATTGAGGATAGGTTGTTTATGGCTCATCAGTTTGCTATATGCTCTAAAAATTTATTCATTTTTTCATAAGTGTTTCTTTATATATCTGACAATAGATTATTAACATATAATATAAAAAATAACGGTCCTAGTACAGTTCCTTGTGAAACTCTCGTTTCCATTTCCTTTTTAGTACTTTTTTGGTCTAGTATCGTAACTATTTGTTTTCTTTTAGAAAGATAGCTAGATAATAATTCAAAAGTTTTGTCCCTTATCCCATATCTTTCAAGTTTTTCGATTAATAGCTTATGGTTAACTGTGTCAAAGGCTTGTGCAAGGTCTATAAATGTAACGACAGCTATCATTACTTAACATCATAAATTTATATTGAAATGTATTGAAATTATCTACATTTCTTTTTTAAATTAAAATTATCTTTAATCTATCATTTGTGAACAATGGAAATATGGTTTATACTTCTTTAATTTATTTCTAAACAAATATTTTCTTTATCAACTTCAAATTTTAACCACATATTACACTTATGTAGTACAAAATTTAGCTAAAATTTAAAGAGATTATCTGAACTTTTTTTTTTTATTCAAAATGGCTTAATAAACGGAAAAACTCATTTTTTAACGTGCTTTGAGACACTTTGTAACAGTTTTCAAAAAGCGTTTTTGAAACGTTTGTAAAATGTCAAATATTTATTCTAAACAGTGATAATTTATTGTGCCATAACGTTTTTAAATCTTATTTAAATCGTTATGGTACTGAAAACGTATTTAAAACGTTTTGGGTGCTCTAGGCATCAAGGATGCCTACATCAAATAAATGTTTTTTAACATTTTTAAAACATTTTATAGACAATTTTTAAACGTCGCATTTAATACGTCGAAAAAACTTTAAAAGTGGACATTTTGCACGTTTATATAACATTTTAAAACGTTTTGTGCTACTAGTGTTTATTCTATCATTATTAAAAAGTTTTCCCCTAATTTGAATATAACTGCTTCTATGACAGACATCGTACAGGCATCGTCAATATCTTCTATTCTTTTTCTCTGTCATATAAATAAAACTCTTCTTTTCTCTATATAGAACGCGACGTATACGGGCTTCCATGGTTCTGATACTCGCCCCTTCTGACTCCTTTCAAAAAGAATGAGAAATACTTAACAGTGACACATCTACACTTCATGTTATGGAAAAGTGTTTATGGGTGCCCGACGCTCGTTTCAGATATAATCATATAATACGACCCTAAGTTTATGACTACTACGCTTAGATAGGAATAGACCTAAAATTAATCACCCCTACTGTGTTTTGAATTGTCTAGCGAAATATTGGACGGGTTTATGAGTTTTAGTACTCGCAATAAATCCGAATCGTTCTAAGAAAGTGTAATATTTCTTAGTCCTGAAAAACGCTGCCAGCTGCTTCACAGCATGATTTAACAAGAAAGATTCTAATCTAAGGCGAAATTCATCTCAAATCGAACAGCCACAGTATGCATGTGAAAGCCAAAATGGCTTTGAAGTAATATTATTCTTCTCGTAAAATGATTTAACATATATTTTTCTGTTTCGATTGCACTAAAATTGCTCCTGTCATGTACAATTTAAAATTTCTTCAGAGAATCCTGACTTAAAAAATTTGTTCAAGGTTATTTTTACACTGCTGCTGTTCCATGAGGTTTTAAGCTACTCACAAGAAGAGTGTCTCAAACTTTGGGACATGTTTAATCTATAATTTTAGCTTTATTTTAAGTAAATTTTGTAAAAAATGCTCTCTTACAAACGTTTATCATTCAGCTTACACAAATCATACATGTATTTGTAAAAATTGAAAATGAAAGTATTGAAAACGAGCTTTTATTTGCTTTTTTCAAAATTAAAGAATATTTTTGCTTGCAAAGATATGAAAGTTCAAAGTTGAGTAACGAAAATTCAATGTTACAATATTATAAATTCTAATTTTAAGCCCTCTGAAAAACTTTATGAAATATACAATATTCATTCAATAGAAGAGCCATCCGTTTTTAACGAAGTAGAGTATATTTGAGATTAGATTTCCCGTATTTCAACAAAGAGGGCCCATTTGTCAGAATTGTGAGTACTGGACTTCATTTTTAGATACCAGAAATCGAATTTCAAAGCCCCATTAAAATTCGCTTTCCAAAGAGTGTGCACACTGCTTATCAATTTCGAGCCCTCATTTACTCTTACAAAATATTTATATAGAAGATGTGCAGCTTTTACTAATAACCCCTTTTTTAAAAATTCATTTTTCTCAAGTACCACATTCATTTTTTGGCTAAAATCTTACACGGTGATAGAGATAATTGATACCTACCAAACCATGTCCATTAGATCAAGCGCTCTTCCCCATAGAGAGAAAAAAAAAATAAAATACGATAATTTTCGTCATGCCTTACAATAATTCAATAGTAAATGCAAATTGATTTTTCGTACGTACATTAGTAATGTATATTAGGGGTGGGATGGGTAATTTGAAAATTTCTTTCTATTTTTTTTAATAAACTTAAATATAATAGTGTAAATGATGAAATATTGTATTGAAATCCCCCACATTTTCTTACCAATACATTAATTTAGTCAACTAGAAAGGTTCAAAAGCTCAAAAAACATTTATAAGCTGTTGACATCAATTAGGTAAAATGGAAAGAAGAATGTTTGTTTTCCCTTTCGTTCACAATGCATCATGCACCGTGGGGACAGAAGTTTTAAATTTGACGGACAAAATACATAGTCACATTCTAAAATCTAAAGCTCGTATATTGAAGCGATTTGTGAATACCAAGTGGACAAGCTGACTGAGCAAAATCTCTGCAATAAGGATTTCTTTTCCTAGAAAAAAGATAAAGGGAACACTTATTTATTGCTGTCATTTAGATGATTATGGAGTACTGTGTTCGGAGCCGCCGATCGACCCTCTGAGGCCGACGCTAATCCCCGACCTTCTGGCACTAGGATTTTAAACCCCGTAGTAAAGACATTTAATCTTATTGGGTATTTTGTAAAACAGTTATAGTTTGTAAATTCCGATTTGTTTTTTTATGTAACTGAGGTGTCCAAAACGCTACCTTTTACTTTTGTTGATTCATACTCTTGAATAATATTATTTTGAAACATAAATTCCGTTCTCTGCACTGAGAAAAAAAAGTTTTGTATAAATTACCATACTATCTCGAAAAGCTACCACAAACTGTAAAGATATAAAATTTACTATTAAGTAATTTTTTTTAATACTACCATATAGTAAAGCAGGATTTGCAAAAACTGTCAAAAACTGCTCCAAATGGATTTTTTATAAACGCATTGCTAACGAACATTTTTGCTTATAGATCTCCGAAACCGATTTAACGGACGAATTAAAATATGTTAAACTAACACTTGAGACGCACTTTTTTAAATTGAAACCCGGGCATGTACAGTTATGTGCATGTTACTAATAGCGCATTTCACTCTTTCGAATAAAAACACAGAAGAACAGTTTTATCCCGTAAATACCGCACTAGTGTTGTGTGGAATTTTTTGCAATTATTTGTATAAGCGTTAATAACTATTGTTATTTTCCCATTTAAACTTATATATATTTAGGATGTTATCTTATATCATCCTAAAATATATACATGTGACACTAAGAGAACAATTTCACAAAGATTCGTTATAGCGGGGATAAGGGATTCTTTCGCTCAAGCGGGGAAAAATTTTTTTTTTCCCGCTAAACTGTGAAAAAATTGATTTTTTCGTTTTTTCCTAAATCAGGTTCGGAATGCGCAATTTTCTGCACGACTTTCAGGCATGAAAAAAAGTCCCTTTTTCATGCACGTGTTGAAAAAAATACAATCTAATATCTGCTACTAGAAAAAAAGATTTCTTACAATTCAAAAATGAAGGAAAAATTTTGAAATCGTTTATAAGCCATAATTTTCACATTTTTAGCTACTTATATGTCTAATTAAGCTTTCCGATAAAGTGGACCGAGTAAATGTGCATGTGTGACCGAATTACCTCGAGTTACCTTATTATTAATAATAACAAAAGTAGATAATTACTTTTTTATTACGCTTCGGAGAAAACTAAATACTTTATTGTTGTCATTAACTAGGAATAATATTTCCTTTCAACTTTATATTAAATTAAAATAAACTATCTATATTCATTAAATTGATGTATCGCAGTTTTGCTAGATTTCAATTGTCATTGACCATTTTAAGAATTTTCTTTTGAATATTTTCTGTGCCAAAAGACTTTCTGAACGATTAATTAATCAATTTAGAAAAAAGATTATGATAATCGCAAAACCAACTGTACCAAAGATTATTGTGCCAGGCAATTGCAATCTTGCCATTAATATGAATGCTGTATCAGAAATTGACATTGTCCTGACACAAAGTTCGCACTTTTTTTGAGTAAACTGGAAGGACCAAAGAACGTTGTAGTCCGATGCGCCGATACTGATATTTCTGTTATAATTCCAGCTAATATCATCAAATTTGATGAAATTCTGAGCATTTGGTTGCAATTTGGAAGTGGAAACAACTGTAGGATTATCAATGTCACCGAAATTCGTAAAGTTCTAGGCAATCTGGTTAGCTCTACATTTCCTGCTTTTTATGCCTTTACTGGTATCGACTTTACACCGGCTTTTTACAAGAAGGAAAAATGAAACCTTTTTTAATTTTATAATCTACTGAGATATATCCTTTACAGAGAGTACAATGCCTTTACAGATCTAGCAAATCCTACTTTAATTGAAGATACTAAAGAGACCATCGAAGAATTTGTATGTGAAAGGTACGCAACAAATAAAAAAAAATAAATAAATTAAAAAAGATTCAAAAAGTTAATGAAGCACGGTCTCGGAAAATCTACCCAAAATTGTTGTATGATTGATGACATGGAGTCACTTAAGAAAAAAGTAGTGGCGTTCGATCCCTGGTAGAAATGCTAACCAACGGTTGGCGAACCGTTGGCCAATTTTTAAGTTAAAAACGTCACACCATGATTATGTTGCTATATTGTCAACGAAGAATCACTTATATATTATAATTTATATATTAGAATTTATACATTATAATGTGGATGCTTTAAAATATAGTGATAGTTCTAAATAGTTTTAATTAAGTTTCGATGTTAATCTTAAGTAGAAATGCTTCCATTTGATTAAAATGTTAACCAACGAAGTTGGTCTATTTTTTTACCAGGGATGCGTCTAACCTCCCACCATATTCGAGGGAATTGGAGCAACAAATTTTAAGAACAGTATACGTAGCAAATATATGCATACAAAAATATTGCATCAATATTAGGTTTTAAATGATGACGGGGAGTATACCTTCAAGTGATTTGAAGGCCCTGATACCCCAGATAATATCAGAGATTATACTTAATACCACTTAAAAATCCGCAAGTTTATATACATTTATTAAAACTCAGTGCAAATATTAATTAAAATGATTCTTTTAAATATTGAAAAAAAATAACGAAACTCCCTAAAACATTGAAAAATACGTAATAACAACATAACTTTTGTTTACGTCTTAATTTTTTTATAAATTGATTAGTCGATCCTCAACGAGCAAAATCTCTTACAGTTAATCGTAATGCCTTTCCTTCATCGAAATAGTGTGCTACATTATAATCAGCCGGCACCTTTTGACAGAAATTTTTGGCAAACCGCAGCACTCGTAAAAAAAATATAGGAAAGAATATAGGAAAAGTATAGGAAAGAATTTGATTAAATACAAATTTACAGTATAATGGGAACTAAAATGCGTTTCGTCCTTAGTCGTACCGGGTGGACTCATTACGAAGATCCCGGTAGACCTATCTTCGACGCCGAATGTCGATGTTACTTGGCTTTATTTAAGGAAAGTGGAAAGAAATTTTGCTTGCGGATGTCAATAAGTGGTAGCCACCTAGTGGACAAAGTATCGAAGTTACAAACATAAATATGGGTCTGAAGTTTGCATCGTTGGAATGCAACGAAATCATTTTTTACGATTGACTAAAGTTATGAAACAATGGAAATGTTATCTAAACATTTGTTTTAAAGTTAATTTATACTATAAAACACTAAATCTACACGCAAAATTAATAGTACATTTCGACACGGGTGGGGAAGTCGATTATTTAGCTGGTGTGACTTTTTGCACGAGCGAAGCGAGTGCGAAAAAGCCACACCACCTAAATAATCGACTTACGCACTAGTTTCGAACGGTATTTTATACCACGAGCGCCGAAAAATCATATCAAAGTTGTGATTTTGAGGTTAGAGTGGTATAATATTATTTAATATAAACGTGAAGCAAAATGAATTATTTTTTTTATTTCGTTGAACTCCAACGTTGCAAACTTCAGACCCATATAAAAATAAGATTTAGGCATATTACTGATCAAATGCCGTTAAGTTTTTAATAAAATTTATATTATTACGAGCACATAAAATTTTATTAAAATCTTAATTTTTTCTTTTGTAAACTACTTTTCAAACTTATTTTATACTTTCTTGATATTTTGTAGCAGAAATTTATATTCCAAAAATGATTCTGTTTACATTCTACAGAAGGCAACGAAAATGTTGGCCAAAACTGCGAGGATTGTGACTCTGACAATAATGATGATGATGATAAATAATGGTGAGGATACAACGCCAGTGTTGACATTGATAATGATGAAACATTCGATGTAATAGAGTCAGATGAAAGTACTTGATTATTATTAATTTGTAATTTTGTATAAAATAAACTGTATATTTCTTAATTGTACCGGTTGATTCATTAAAAGCATCAATTTTGGGGAGTCAATTGGAAAAAACCGCTGCCAAATAATGGCAGCCTCAAAAAATTTGTTTTAGCAAAATTATATCAATTTAACTATTACTATTCTAAAAAAATTGATGGCATACAATGGTTCAATGGATTTAAAATAAGTATAAACGGTGATTTTTTTTTACTATAATTTTAAAATTGAATATTGACATTAATAGTTGTAAAAATCATCTGCTTTTCCATATTTAGTTTATAAATAAGCTAGACAAACAAAAATCGCAGACTGTAAACATTGTTTCATTTGCTACATACGGCCAACGATCAATTTTTAAAGAAAATTTTGTTGACACTTGTACTTTTACAAATCGTCTGCCATTAGATATTTTGTCTATTCAATAACTAAATATTACGAAAACAAGAAGGCAGTCTGTAAAAAATTGCTGAAAATTGTTCCTTTTTTTGGAAGTTGAACCGCGTCTGCCTGCAGTTCAAAATATTCAAATTAGTATACCAATAGTTTTAGATATAATATTTTTTATAAAACTTATTAATTGTTCAAGAGTCAGACTGTAAAAAATTGTTCAGAGTTATTACAAAAATTTGTCAATTCATTCGTGCGTCCAAAACATTCATATATCGTCGCGCGGTACGAAGAAAAGCCAACTTGGAAGTTACAGGCGAAGAAAAGCCAAAAACGCATCTAAGACGAAGAAAAGCCAGTTTGCGCCGTTCTTGCGGAAGAAAAATCCCCCAACTGACTGCATCTAATCAATTACTAGTTATCTTATTATCTTGACTGATCATCCTTTTATCTTATCCTTTTAAAAGATTTTTAATCTTTTGGTTATCTTTTTATCTTTATATTATCTTATTATCTGGAGGTTATCTATAAGATGCCATCTAAATGTTACTTTCGTTTGTGAAGTCAAACTGGCTTTTCTTCGTCTTAGACGCGTTTTTGGCTTTTCTTCGCCTGTAACTTCCAAGTTGGCTTTTCTTCGTACCGCGCGACGATATCTGCAAACCGTCTGCCTTATGAAATTCCATGAATTTGATTCTAAAATTATTGTAAATTATGCTTGCCAAATAAGCTTATTACAAGATGATATGAGTACACTTTACTCTTGACCTCGAGAAAACCGCCTGCCAACAAGCTTTTAGTGAATCTTGCCTTTTGTTCAAATAAATGACAGACTATAAAAAGTCGTTCTTATAAGCTATTTTTTTTGCTAATTAAAATTAATGTTTCAATATGCATTAACACGTGGCAACGATTTTGAAGTGCATTTATCTATAGCTTACGGCTGTATATCCCCTATCAATGGCAGACTGTAAAAAGTTGTTCCCTTTTTTCTGTCACGAGCTCCCGGTCCAAATATTAATAAACGTTCAACCTTCGACTTACCTGTTCGCACCTTTTCTACGATACATCTGCGGCAATTTAAATCTTAGAATCATCTACATACAAAGAAATCATCGACAACGCTTAAATGTAAAATGTATGCTTTATTTAATTCTTTACAGTGTCTTTGTAATCACATTAACGTAACACAAAAGATATTCACAATCATATTTCATTTATTAATTATCTTAATACACGCCCCCCGCCACGTCCTAAACATTGTTCATCGTTTAAATCCGCTCGGGAAAAAGGATCGGGGAAAATGCAATATAGTAATCCAACGCTCTCTTTCTCTTTCTTTCTATCTTTCTAACGTACGCCCAGGCAATTGGTCAGTGTGTGAGTCATCATCGCGCTTCGCAATCTCTCTCTCTCTCTCTCTCTCTCTCTCTCTCTCTCTCTCTCTCTCTCTCTCTCTCTCTCTCTCTCTCTTTCTTGTCTCTCTTCCGTCGGTATACGTATTAGGTACGCGTTTGTGAAAAAATGACATATTCCGCCGACGCGTCGCTACAGCATTCAATTTTCACTTTTCACGTCTCCTTCTATTTACGTTTTTTTTAATCGTTATTATTATTTTGTTTTTTTTATACAATCGAAGAAGAAACGAAGGGAATACAAAGGCCACCTGGTGCGTCGTGATATATACCCAAGCAACGTTCACAGTGAATGTGTGTGTATGTGTTATATAACCCTCGAGAGAGAGTATAACGAAAAGTCAGACGCGGGCGATAATGATAAATCGAAAAAGGGTAAAACGAAGCTTTGTGTACTCGGTACTGATAAGTCACAATTGTCGCATCTTTTATTTATTCATTTTTTTTTTGGATCGATAGAAAAAATATAATTTTTTTTACTTAATTCTTTTTCTTTTGTTCCTCCACAATGCTCTCTCTCTCTCTCTCGCTCGCTCGCTCTCTCTTGCTCTCTTCTTCGGCGCTATGTACAATTGATAGAGTATACAGTGCATCGTCTCGTTTCGGTAGACGTGCAGTCTCAACTCGACGACCACACCATCAATTCTCGTGCCCGCGCGCGACTGAATCCCCGTTAATCAAGAAATTTTTTTACACTTTTAAAAAGCCACGCAGTGAGGATTCGAAAAACAAAAATTGTATCCTTTCCCGCGAGAAACAACCACGCGCGCGCGATTCGTACTTTTCGATTCGGTCCGCGAATTGAGACTGCAGAAACGAGGCCTAAACACACATTTTTATCAGAGGTCGAGAGGGTCTTTTTCTCATCTCTCATTTCCTTACTTTTTTATTATTATTTTATACGTTGACATCCTCGCGCGCGCGCGCACAAGCGACAAATATATATCCGTCGCCTCGCCCCACCACGAGAGTCCTGCCTCCTCTTTCACAGCTTTCGAACTACTGCTATACGGACAATAATCATGTAAGGAGTATGCGCTCGGTTTGGCTTTGGCTTTGAGGACAAAATGCAACGGTCCGAGAAAATGTCTAAGTTCAGATGACTGATTCTTACCAAAAATATAAAGCCTCTTCTCGCCTCGTGTCTTAAAGATGACTACTATCCTGTGTTCAAGTATAATTTTATCCATTGTCAATCTCATTTCGAAAGGGTGTACAAATACACCTTTCCTCGGACCACTGCATCGCTTCGACAAAAGCAGAAGAAAACAACAAATACCTTTTTAGAAACAACGTGTGGCAAATACACACGGCATTGAGTATTTCGACAGCCTCTCCCATATTGTCAATGAGTGTATACACCAATATGAATCGTGAAGCGAAAGAAATATATATCCCATCCTGGCAGTGAGTAGTCGTCGTCGTTGTCGCGAGCAGCCTCGAGGAAAGAAACGTTTTTCCTTTCTTAGTTTTTTTTTGGCAGTGTCATCAGGATCTCTCTGTATGTCGCGCGCTTGAACGTTATGTATGTCTGTGCATGTGTGTGTGTGTGTCTGTGTATGTTCCTAAAGTCTACGACAACGCGCGCGCGGATCGCAAAGAATATAATTATATATTTGTGTTATTATACATTCTCTCGTTCGCACTCTCATCTTTCTCTCTCGCACTTCTCCGACCGCCGTTTATATATTCCGGAATACAAAATACAGAATAATACATTCGCTATAATACAGATTTTTTCTGATATAAAAAACAAATGTCTTTTGTATTTATCCTCCCGTTTTTTATCCTTTTTCTGCGTGTGTTACGTGTATATATGTGTGTATATGTGTAGTGTATGCTTGTGTAAAATGTGCGGTAGTTGCTGTTTTGCGGTTCACTCGTCTCCCCCCTCCTCTCCCAGCTCTCTTTTCTCTTTCTCTTTCGCGCGCACTTTCGATTTATTTATAATATATAATATCGATTTATATACACAGGTATACACATTCTTCGCTTACCCATTGTGTACTTCTTAACTTTCTCACTCTTAACTAAACGCCCATTGGCTATTCCTAAAACATCTCTTTCTCTCTCTCTCACTTGCCTCAAGAATTCATCACATTTCTTTTTTCTTGTCTACTACTTAATATTGTACACGTCCCGCTGACTCTCTATCGTCCTTTGTTCCTCTCGACTCGGAGGAGAAAAAAAATCTCGATGCACACACACAACCCATCGGGAGACGCTCTTTCCCATCTCGTTCCTCTCAAACTAAAAATTATACTCTTATACACTTGAACACGTATCTAAACAAGGTGTGTGCTCTCATTCTGAAAAAGGTAGTTTTCCTTTCACTTACAATTATATTATTTTGTCTTGAAAAAACCAAGTTTCATTTATTTATTTTTTTGTTGTGTATCCTTACAATAGAGAGTAGACGATAGAAATGAAAAGAAACTGGTTTACTTTGTTCTCGCCTCGGTTAAAGCTAGACTTTAGTGAAATTACGCTCGACAAAGACATAGGATTACGCGCGTCAGTCGTCGTTACACGATCAGCTCTCTAACACTTTAAAATTTTGCTCTTATACGTTCGGTAAAAAAACGGTTCTATAAGACATATATCATATATACAAAATCAGTGCTAATCAATGTCAGTGCGTACACATCCAGGAGGAGAGAAATTTTTTCTTCTTCGACAAAACGCAATATATGTTTGGCAAAAGTTCTCGACAACGAATCCATAGAAAAAGTTTTCAACTTCTTTCGGTTCTATTTTACTTTATTAAAATCTATAAAAAACGTTTGTTCGATCGTTATACATAATAATCGCGCGCGCTAAGCAAACTACACGTCGTACAAAAAGGGGGGAGGAAACGGGTTTGAGAATTTCACTAGAGCCTGTCTTTAAATTAATATATTATAATACCTAACTAGAAACCGATTATAGAAACCTTAATATTGAGGGATTAGCTTTGTCGATAAGTAACTACTACATTTAATGATTAAACACCCTAGAAACGCCAATGCGCGCACTAATGCGCGCTGAACACGACGTTAACAGTTTTTCTTCGCCAAGATGATTCCCATACTATATTATAATATAAAAAAGACATTGTTATAAAAAATTATCTAAAAAATCATATAAAATTGACGCTAAAACACAATAATCAATTAAAAACAATATTAACTTTAAAATATCAAAAGAGCAACGTTTAATGTTGCTCCAGATTAGGAATCACCTTGCGCATCAAGTAATAAAAAAAAAGTACCGCGCGGGACATCCGCGTTATTTATTTATTTTTTTCTTTTATAATCAGCCTTAAAATTCGAATTTTTCACCGTCATCTTCGTCTCTTATCTCCACTTATGGATTACAATAGATTCCTACCTTATCGTTATATTTATATTTATAATCGTATATATAATATGTATAATTCACAACAGTCGCCTGCAGATTTCGTGTGTATAATATTTAGTTGTTCGTGTGTAATGTAAATTATATTAGCAATAGTTGTGTTTTTTTTGTTCGTTAACTAAGTAATGCTGACGGTATTGTTCTCCACTTTCTCAGTGCGGCGTTCGCACTTGCGCACGTGTGTTCGCCTGCGTCAACAGCGACAAACAGACCTGTGTGTAATGTGTATATTTGTGTGTGCGTGTGTGTGCGTGCGTGCGTGCGTGCGTGTGTGTGGGCGTGTGTGTGTGTGTGTGTGTGTGTGTGTGTGTGTGTGTGTGTGTGTGTGTGTGTGTGTGTGTGTGTGTGTGTGTGTGTGTGTGTGTGTGTGTGTGTGTGTGTGTGTGTGTGTGTGTGTGTGTGTGTGTGTGTGTGTGTGTGTGTGTGTGTGTGTGTGTGTGTGTGTGTGTGTGTGTGTGTGTGTGTGTGTGTGTGTGTGTGTGTGTGTGTGTGTGTGTGTGTTTTAACCGGCGCCTCGCGCTCCCGTCCAAGTGACGCGCAGAAATCATAGCTTAAAGAAGTTAATATTCATTTATTTATATTTATATATTTATATTCAATAATGCAGTACGTACTTTGTTACTCGTTATTTAAATATTACTCTTAATAAAATGGTACAGAGATCAAGCGAGTGACCTTGGGTAGTTTGGTAGATAAGCCCCCCGCCGCTTTGGCAGATTTCGCGCGCGCTTTCGCCTCTCATCTATATCTGCCTGTCTCTCACTCTCTCTCGCTCTCTTTTTCACAATTCTCTCGAAACTCTCAGTCGTTGCGGCGTGCAATTTGGCTGGGATCGCACACCGATGTCGCACCCACGAAGAAAACCCATCATACATTATTGTGCGTGTGTCCTCTGTGTATGTCTATGTGTATGTGTGTATATATATGTCTGTGTCGAGGGGGGCTAGAGAAGCCAATGAGGACGTGTCTACGTGTATACAGTAATAATGCGGCCTAACTAACGCGTCCGATTGGCTTTCTCCAGACCGGCCGGGGGATGATGACGTACTTAAAAATAGATGACAGATGACGATGATGATGATGATGATGAACCGGGCTTGTTTTTCACTCTATTTGGTTGCTTTTAATCTCGAGTTCTCGGGGTGATGTCGGAGTACAGGGCGGAATTAACAGGTTTGCCACGTATGATAACAATCAGCTAAACCTACGATTGTTCAAATACGCGGTTAAAGCGTAATGTTCATTGCATCGTTGTGGTGTTAAAAAGTTTTGTAATTTAAATTAAAATAAAATAGTAAACGTAAGTTATGAATTATAAATCACAACGTTTGCTCGATTAAATAGACACAATGACATTCGTTGAGCGGTTAAAAAATAAAGGTAAAAAATTGTACGAAACCCAGATAAAATGACGACGAATACGCAGTCAATTGATCGTAGCAAACGTGTTAATGTCCCCCGCTAAACACAAATATAAAAAAAAGAAACACTCATTAATACTATCACACTAAAGTAGAAAAATCAAATGCAAAGGTCGTCCGCAGACGAAACCTATAGTGATTGCACGATCGAAGAATACATAAAAAAAGTGCTAATGCGGTTCTCCGTACAGGTTGATCTTTTACGCGCATTAAGTCAACGTGTACAAATCGCCAGCGCAGCGAAGGGATTACGTTTCTGCGTACAGTTGAATCGCGCGTGGTTTGAGCTGTAGTCTTCTGGTGAATATTTTCCAGTTTTTACGTGTAACTTTACAATGAAGTTAGAATTGCGGGTAAATTAGTCCGGTAAATCATAAAGTACATTAAACAAATATAATTTTCTTCCGTCGCACCTTCTGGAAATAACCAAGTGAGAAAAAGAACGTTTCCACTAATGTCAATTGATAAAAAAAATTAACCGATTGTCTAGCGAATATTCGCTACAAAATTGGTATATCGTCCATTGATTCGCACCAATACACAGCCCCTCACTTCCTTATTTTCACAGAGGTATAACTGACTTTATGAGATTGCCGAATGGAGCTAAAAATTTACCGGTCGCACGCTAAAAAAACGAGCTCAAACCGCGCTGGGTCAACGACGGCTCTCATCCCTCGCTCTCCTCACGCTTCAGGCGAAGGTGGCACCGGGCACAGCAAACTGCTGCTGTGACGACTGTGGCTGATAATAGACCGGCTGTCAGACCTTGTGGTGCCTCATCTCGTAGGCAGTACCGCGGGTGCCCCCGCCATAGGCCCCGGCGTAGAGCTCAGGGTGATGCCCGCCGCCGCTCCGCGATGAAGAGGCGCCTGCTGCTGATGATGACGGGTGCTGGTGATGGGAGCCGGAGGATGCTGGTGGCGCACTAGCTGTGGGAACCGAGCGATAGCCTGTGTTTGAATTTCACATGGAACACAGAGATAGAGACATGCCAGAGTCAACACACGGATGGTGGTGGTGATGGGTGAGTGCTGGTAGTGCCTGTGCCTAAGGGGCGAGACGGTGGCCGAAGTGATACGTGCTTGTCTTGCGTATGATGTTAAAGGTTGGAAGTGATTATGTTGTGATTCATTATGAAACCATTTTAATTGCCACTAAGTACTTTTAAGGTTGTGAATTGGGTTTTTAAATGTGATTATGTTTTAAGACAAACGCCGGACTCGCCCATCGCCTCTATCTGTATTGTAAATGTTTCTGTGCTACCTTACATATAATATTTATGATAATTTTGTTGAATTGAAAAATACGTTACTGTGTTTAACGTTCTACAATAACTTTTTTTGTGTGGTTGGTACTTTAAATTTGGATAATCTGAAAAATTATTGTTATAATTTTCAGGGTAAAATAAATTATTTTCATGAAAAATATTTTACATTTTTCAGTAATTATTTCACATATATTGGAATTGGAAACAGAAACATTCACAATGTACAATTTGTATTCTAATTCTAATTGTCATCTATTTTCATGCATTTATCAGAATCTTCAGTATTGTACATTTTTTGAAAAGTGATAAAGATTGTAGTTTTTAGTCAGACTTATTTTCATCTTCAAACAATGAAACTTCAAATTTTAGATCGAAAGAATCCCGCACAAAACCAATGGAAAAAATCATTCGGTCAAATCGCGCGAAACTTATGTTCAAGACGACCTGAACTATCTTTTCTCAAAAATTCAACCGAATGATTTTTTTCTATTAGTTATATACGGAATTCTTTTTCAAAATACAAATTCAATTAAAGAACATTTTACCTTTATCATTTCTTCGTTTATCTTAATATTAATTATTATATAGTAAATATATTTGGTTAAATATGTATTATTGACAGTGATTAAATACTTCTAATATATATATGCAATACTTAATTTTAAATCACATTCGAATTACTATTACAAATCAATCTATTATATATATCATTCGTCATTGCACAAATGTATCGGTGCATCACATTTAAAACAACAGCAACACATTATCTAACTTATCAAAGATGATGATATGTTCACGATATGATGAGACATGCAGGTAAGCATATGGATAAATGTGAAAGTGAGAAAGAAGCGAAAATGAGTAAGTAAGTATACACATGGACATGAATCTTTTACGATTCTCGGCTCCAGCTCACCTCCGCTGTAGCGTTAGATGCAGTGTCGGGTGATGATTGGGTGGTGAAGAAGAAGTAGAAGAAGAGATGACGGTGAGAAGATACAGTATGAGTGAGCGAACACACAGAGAGAAACAGAAAGGATAAAGAAAAATATGATACACACATTTATGAAAAAATATATATAGATATATATATGTATGTTTAATAATAATATGAATGTATATGTAGACGAAGTTGCACAAACGGACCATCATCGCACAATGAGAGATTATGAGAAAGGGGAGGATGATGATAATGATTGTCGCGCGCGGTAATGACGTGGTGCGAATTAACGGGCGGCTCGAAGGGATTCTTGCTTGCGTTTGTAATGTTTTGCAAAAATATGGTATTTAAATTAATGTCGTTGAAACGTGTATTCGTTATGTAATTAAAAGTGATTTATTATTATTTAATTCTTTTTCGTTTTTGCTCGATTGTGCAGGCTTCGTAAATCGAATGACGTTAATGAATCGTTACATGATCCGATTCTCACGTGGCATGACTTGTGATTAATTACGTGAAAGGACAGATGATTCATCACGTAACAAAACTTTGACCTTTGACAATTGTTAGTAGAATAAGTTTAAATGAATAGCAGAACAGTTTAGTTAGAATTTTCAATAAAAAATATGAAATGACGTCGAAAACAGTAATACGAATAAAAACACATACAATGAAAAACAGTATTTACAACTAGAACATTAATAACAAGGCAAAACAAATTTTAATTGATCTGAAATATATATTTTATTATAATTTTTGATCGATTGCTTCAATCTTATTCGTAAGAAATATCTTATACAATTAAAAGTTCAAAAAGTAGTTTTTGTAACATTGGTCCTAAATGTCATGTCTAGTTTGTTCTCATTCTCATTGAAATATTTCGCAAGAAACCAACGTTAAAAAATCACATAACTTTTTAAAAATATTTCGAATACTTTCGGTCACTCAACAACATTATCCTTACAATCTATACACAAATACAAACCCTCTACCGTTTTAAACCCAAACATGCACCAAACCCCAAACCCACAGCCGTTAAAAAAATGCCGCCCACGTTCCGAGCACACCAGCAAGAATCCCATCGTGCCCGCGCGTCTGCACACGACCCCCCAATCCACCTTCTTAGCAAGCTGCCGCGTGCGCGCGAGTGTCTTAATCACCCGTACCTTTGGGATAGTACTGGGCGCCCCGACCCTCGCCGTAGCCGTGCGACGGGCCGCGCGTGCCGTGGCCGCCTCGCTCGCCCTGGCGCGGTGGCACGCTCCGCGCGCCTCCGCCTCCGCCGCCGCCGTGGGGGTGTCGCTGTAAAGGGAAAAGAAAGGTGAATGATGGCGGCGAATGAGTGCACATATTTCATGCAGTCGACCAAGCGTAAGCCGAATAATGGATCGTGATTTTTTTTTTTTTTTTCTTATTAGTAAGCCAATATGAGTTGTACATTGGTGTGTGCTATTTTTTTCTGGGCAAATGATTATAATGGTTTTGAAGGATGATAAAATTATTCTAGACAGCTATTTTCTTGATCTACGTAACTGTTGGGAATAATAATGTTGAGAAGTATGTACAATTTCCTTAATAATCGAGAATTTCGTATAAGCATTGAAGTTTATTGGAATATTGCGGTTTTGCTTTCATTTTTGTGTTTATATGGTGGCAATAATTTTTTAAATAGTTTAAAAAATCGCTGTTCATCTAATCTAATATAGAAAATAAGTGTTCTGTCATTCATCACACGTTCATAACCGAGATTTGTTTCACCTAAAAGGCTGAATTTAAAATAAGATACCTGATAAAAGCAAGAAACGTCGTGTTATTAAGAATTATATATTAAGCTCATAATTACCGCTTTATTTTAAAAGTAATATGTTTTAAGGAAATGAATGTATTCTTCTAAATTAATTTTTTATCGAAATTAACTTCCGAATTACCAATTAGAGTTCGGCAGTTGAAGATTTACCATGACTATATCTTAGTAAATATTAATAAAAAGGGGAATTTTTAATTAAATCTAACATTAATAGATCCATTCTTGTAAGAATAGATACTAACTTACCATTCGTCTTAATGTGTTCATTGGCCTTCGGAAAGTATCACTAAGATGTCTCGCAGGTGGCTTCTTGGGATTGCTCGATGGCGTGTGAACGGCGCAGCACTTGATGAACAAGCCCATGAAAATGATGAAGCCAATGCCCATCAGCAGTACAGCCCACCAGTACTCCTAAATTACACAGTCGCAATTAGTACATATTTATGGAAAATTTTCGTAATGGACACTGAGATGTATTTATTTTCAAAAAGAAAATAGAAAAAGGAAAAACACGTGGAATATTCTTAATTAACATTTGTGAACAAAATCCATTTTAAAAGTGAAATAATTTTTTGTACTACCAATCATAAAAAAATTTTAAAATAACAACTCGAAAAAGTAGTAAATAATCCCCAAGAAGGATATGCGAAATTTTTAAAATTGTCTTCCAACGCTTTTACTGTAATTTATACAATATAAAAACCATTCATCCTTTCATTTAATAAAATTTAGTGAAATATTTATTATTGCAAATTTATTAAAATGATTAATCATTTAATACGCGAAAGATTATATTTGACCATCAAAATATTGATTTTTAGGTCACATTAATTTCTGTTCAAAGTCATTCTTAAAATGGAAAGTCATAAATAAGTTAGTATACATCAGAGTCTGCAATAATAAATATTTTCAAATGCATTACTGTTCTCATTAGATTACAGAGTTTTCTTTATTATTTTGACTGCTCTGTACTTTCTTGAGATTTTAAACACCAAACAAAATTGTTAAGACAATAAAGAAGTATAAACTTCCAGAAATCAATAAAAATAAACAACTCCATAAAATTCTTAATACATTCCAACAATATAAAACACACTACGCTCAAACCCCTTAAATATCAGCCGAAGCCTAGTTCAGAAAAAACACAACCCACCGTGATCCAGACAGCCATGCCCCTGAGCGTCTCCTTGTTAAACAGCATATTTTTCAGCCTGGCGAGCGGTCCCTCGGCATCCACCGCTCGACATTTGAGAAACACATCGCAGTAGCCTTGGAAATTATCGCAAGGCGAGCCGGGTCGCAGACTTATCCCACCCTTGGTCAGATTCACCAGGTGGGCGAACTCACTGGTACTGCGGCATGTCGATGTGTCAGTGCCGTTCTGACAAGCCAGCTCGCACAGCTTTCGCTTGTCGATGTTCGGAATGATGTTGCTTGTGAGGAAGCACTCGGTCAGATTCCACTCTAAGCAGATCGAGCCCGTGCACTCGCCGTTGATGCACAACTGCAGAGAAGAGAGAAACAGGAATTAGTGGTTATCCTCAAACATGTATTTTATTAACAATTTATTTAATAAAATTAAATAAATTGATTTATTAAAATAAATTTATTTAACAAAATAAATTTATTTATTTTTTCATTAATTTATTTATTAAAATTAATTAATTTACTCTTTTATTAACAATACAGAATTGTCAATGAAAATTTAATATGGCAGATATTTCACTCAAAAACTAAAAATTTGACTTGATTGACATTCGTTCCTTGACACGTGTAACATTAGAAAAAAATGTAATAATTTTTAAATTCTGTCAATGGTATGCTCTGAAACGACGTGAACTTCTTGGAACTCATATATTCTCAATAACAATCTACACTGAAATCCGCCTGAAAATCTGAAATCTCTTATTGCAATCACGTAAAGAATCAGCAGAAATGTTTACCTGCGTGCCCTCATTACATCTGGTCTTGTTAGCTTTAGGCAGCGGCGACGGACACTCGGAGCTCCGACCGTTACACACAGAATTGTAGCTACAGTCTGACTCGGCCCTACATTGCACACTGACCGAGAACGGCACGAACGTGCACGTTTCACTCGAGCAGCAGGGTCCTTGACTTGGACTGTTTAGGGGAAATACGGTAGAATTAGTAAAGCACATTTTTAAAATTCATAATGTGTTGTATGCTAATCGCATACCATCTCGACATAATTTACCATGTCGGTGTAATATATTTTGGTAATTATTTCTAGAGTGTTATAAAAAATAACTTTATTTAAAATGAATGTTAATTTTATCATCTGAAGTCTGTTTTAATAAATAATACGAAGTTATTCACACGGGTACATATTTTCAATGATTTTAAATTTGCAAAACTTTATTTCACATCTTTAAATCATGAAAATTAATGGTTATGATTTAATCGGTTTGAATTATTCTATATTTGCACGAAAACATGCAGTTAAACGTACCGTTTCTAAAGTATTTAAATATTCAAATAGTCGCCTAGATAAATTTTTAAAGATTGTGTTGTTCTATTATTATTTTCTACCCAGTTATTTTGTATTTTCTAAACTGTTATGCATTGTATACACATATTTTAAGTTAATTTACGTGGTTCCCAATCGAATATCTTTAAAATTATTTTCCGAAAGCTCTTTCAGATAGTAAAGCAAATAACATCTAGGCACAATTTCTGACTTTTAATTAAAACAGGGACACCCATGATCTTTACTCTCATCTCACCCAACCCAAAACAACTACCAACAATACCCAAAACGTTTATCCCACCTGCACTGCGTGCCAGCTTTTCTCGTGCACCCCTTGGCCGTCTGATTCTTGATTCTCTCAAGGACGGACAGCTGCCTGGGATAGCAGCATTTGTCGACGCACTCGTCGTCATCGTAGCCGCAGTCGCACTCCTCGCCGGCCTCGACGATCTTGTTGCCGCAGAACGCGCCCGCCGAGGCGTTGAAGCAGTTGCGCTTCTTGTTGTCGACTATCGCGTCGAGGACGTTGCTGATGTTGCCGATGCTGCATTTGCTGAACTTGCTGTTGTTGGGACGATCGCCCGATGTCGCCGAGGCGAACATTATGTAGTTGCCATCGAGGCCGCCGGGCTTGCAATCCGCCGGGAAATCGTGCTGTGGGGGGTGAGGGAAAGGTGATTAGTTAGAGGTATTTTTTTCAAGTGAACGATATTGTTGGGTTGTTTTTCAATAAATTAAATAAATTGATGTTTCTTTTTAATATAATAGCCCTACTGTCCATGGTCTACTTTAAAAAAAACTGCCCAGTACCGAGAATAGAGTTTCAAAGTCTTTAACCTTTTAAGGACGGGACTGGTCGAAATTTCGACCACCATTTTTGCCAGGCATTCGACGTGACAAATTCTTTGATTTTATGTATAAATATCGAGTAAAAAAAGTCCAATTTCAACATAAAAATCCCCGTCCTGAAAAGGTTAAACAGGGTTGGAAGAAATGAAAATAGCTTCCGATTTAATATTTGAAATGCTCTATTCCAGAATTACATTGAAATAAGTTCATAAATCTATTATGACTGCGAAATAAAATCAACCCACTTTGTGTATATTTTTTAATTTTTGGCATTTCATCCTAAATGTTACAATGCATTGTATGAAAATCGTAAATGAGTTTTAAATGTTTACCATATTTGACCAAAAATTAACTTAAGAATGTCTGTTCTTTATTATTTCCTATTATTAATCAAAGGAACTTATCGTCAGTTGTTTTCAAATATTTTATTACATTTTTCATCACAAAAGAGTACTTACATGTAAACATGATACAACCCTAACGTTATTTGAAGTTCGACATAATGTATAGCATAAATAAACAACGGCAATAGAGATATTCTCAAAATGGCCTGAAAATCTTCGTTAGGAATAGTTTAACAAATGCTTGTACAAGATAGTTAGGTATTCTTAAAAGTACCTCAACATAAATGATAAACAGTCCTAGAAGACAACAACAACCCAATCACATACCAAAGACACCCCATAATATACGTACCGGCGAGCCGAAATTATGGCCGATCTCGTGAGCGAGAGTCAGCTGCGAAACCTTAGGTGGCACACGGCTATTATAATTGACGAAGGTGATGATGCCGGTGTTGAGGGAGCGCTTCGTCGACTGGTACATGCCGCCCACCGTCTCCGTGTAGGTCTTGTACTTCTCGCAGATGCCGCCTGAGGCTCCCGAGGCTGAGGCCACCCAGGCTAGGCCCAGGGTGCCGCCCGTGAAGTCCCTGTGGATATTTGGAATTTTATTTTGGTGTGGTATATTTGGTAGGGATGGCAAAGGAGTTTTTTTTATCGATTGGGGAGAGGAATTTGAGAAAATTTTGTTTTTTTGTTTTTGAGATTTAGCGACTCTTTTTGTAGTGGAAAATCAAGTAAAAGCTTAGCGAAACTGATAGATGTTGGAAATTACCAACTTTTATTATTATGGTGTACTTAATTTTCATATTTTTTATTATACTGTAATTTAGATAACAGTTTTGTTCTTCAAGTGCTCACAAAGATAAGTAGTAGCGCATTAACCGAAACGATTCCCTTTATTATACATTTTGTAAAGATTAACTTTTAAATCGTGAAACACCAAGCCTAATACGAATATAAAATAAGTTGTAGTACGACTTAGATAGTAAATTGTAGTAAAAAAAGCTATGAATGGAACACTGAGACTATGACGTAACGTTTATTATAATAATTGTATAAATAAAAAGTGTATTATTATTAAATGTATAATATATCATTTAAAACATAATAACCAGTATCCAAATATCAATACCAAAAAATCACTACAACTATTTACAATGTTTGTAATCATTTAACGTTTAAAACAAATCTAAAAAATATCTTTTAAATGAATCCCACAGAACGAAACGCTCCGCAAATCCCTGAGCCGCGATAAAAACCATTTAACCTTTTAACCGCGCATTGTTCATTAGTTTTACTCAATGTGTAACGAGACCGTAACACAATGAACGTCTTACGAGAGCCGAGGCCGCTTAAAGCCGCTGAACGCGCGCCACTGTCCGACTAAACGCGCCGTTTACTACTGGCCCGCACGCGAGTAGCGCACAGCAGCTATAGCGCCTACAGCTATATACTCATCGGGCGTCGTGGGTTATATTTAGACTCGATCGTACTTATTCTGCTGCACGTTATACCGTCACTGAACTCGTTCGGTTGAGAATTGAATTTTTTTTTCATTTAAATTATTTTCGTTGATGAACTTATATAAAACTTTATCGGAGAATTTGCGGATTTATTTTTGAAAATTTAATATATATTGCCGTTCAGCGAATATTGGAATAAAATTTTAGCGAATATTTCGTACACATTTTTTTCTGCAATATTTTTCATTTCGTATGTAATTTTTTTAATAAAAGCATTTAGCGCCGATTTTAAACCATTTAAAAGAGAATTGTTTTTTAACGAAAAAAATATCCAATAATACCAAGATTTTAAACCATTTAAGAGAAAATGGTTTCTTAATGGAAAAAAAATAGGTCCAATAATACAGAGAAGATTAGTAACTACAAACTGTAATATTTTAGTCTTTGGCAAAAAATGAAAATCAATCCATCCCTCAACTTCCCCATCTTTTCCTAAAACTTTCGCCATTTCAGAAAACCACTAACACACGGCGATCATCACGAAATTACCGCCGGCCGGTAAAATCTCATCATCCACATGACAAAGCGCATCATCGTACGAACCTGTAGGTAAAGACGTAGGCCAGGCAGAAGTCCTCGTGGTTGCCGAGCGAGTGGAGATTGAGGAAGTTGCTGACGTCGATGTTCTCCATGCAGAAGGGATTCTGGTCGCCGTAGCTCTGCGGCTGGCCGCACGAGCTGTCGTCGTCGATCTGCGAGAGAAAGGGACAAACGAGGTTAGAGAGCGAATTGAATTTTGCACTTATGCTCGTTGTATGGATTTTTACGTATTGGGGTGGAAGCCAGTGCCGGCCTTAGGGGGGGGCGAGGTCGGGCGGCGCCCTAGGGCGCCGGGCTGGTAGGGGTGCTCCAAAACACAAATAGCTGGGGGAAAACTCCAAAGCTCCAGAACCAAATAGCCGGGAGATGCGAGTTCCACGTAGAAGAGGAATACACGCAGACGGGAGGGAGAAAGCAAGTTGATTATTTAATCAACTCCAAAACCCAAATAGCCGGGGGATGCTAGATCCAAATCTAAGAGGAATGCACGCAGACGGACGGGAGAAAGCAAGTTGATTATTTAATCAATTCCAAAACCCAAATAACCGGGGGATGCGAGTTCCACGTAGAAGAGGAATACACGCAGACGGGCGGGAAAAAGCAAGTTGATTATTTAATCAACTCCAAAGCCCAAATAGCCGGGAGATGCGAGTTCCACGTAGAAGACAAATACACACAGACGGGTGGGAGAAAGCAAGTTGATTATTTAATCAACTCCAAAACCCAAATAGCCGGGGGATGCGAGTTCCAAGTCGAAAAGGAATGCACGCAGACGGACGGGAGAAAGCAAGTTGATTATTAAGTAAACTCCAAAACCCAAATAGCCGGGGGATGCGAGTTCCATATAGAAGAGAAATAAACGCAAGCGGGCGGGAGAAAGCAAGTTGAATATGTTATCAACTACAGACCCCAAATAGTTGGGGAAGCGAGTTACACGTAGAAGAGGAATGCACGCAGACGGGCGGGAGAAAGCAAGTTGAATATGTAATCAACTACAAACCCCAAATAGCCGGGGGATGCGAGTTCCACGTAGAAGAGGAAGGCATCCCGACACCCGTTTATTTTGGTTTTTTATTTTTTCAATAATTAACTCGCTTTTTCGGCTCGTCTGCGTTCCTTTTACTTCTACGCGGAACTCGCATCCCCCGGCTATTTAGATTTTGGAGTTTATTCAATTATTAACTTTTTACAACATTTTGTGCATTCCTTATATCTACAATAAAAATTTCCATCCAAATCTTTTATATACTATTTAAGTTATTTAAAATAATTTTGATTAACTTTTGTGATTATATGATAATAGAAATTTTGATAATTAAATTTTTGTTTATACAGTATAAACTTTTTCAAATAACTTGAAGTTCAAAATTTTTTAACTTTGCTATATCAAAAGATTTATAAATTCTATCTTTTGAATTCCTTAAAGGGGCGTCATGAAAAAATTTGCCCAGGGGCACTGGAAAAGGTAAAGCCGACAATGGTGGAAGCGAGTTGTCGGATCTCGCTGAGTTCGATTGCATGTTAGGATAACTGTTTGTAAAATATTAGGTTATCAAGTGGCAGAACTATTGAGGTCGTCTGAAAGAATCAAGCAACTTTTTTAAGGAACTTCGCAAACTTCGAAAGTATCTTTAAAGAATTTGTATGAAACTTTTAAAGAGTTAGGGGGTAGTTTTATAACCTACGGTAAAAGAATCTCGTAAAACATAAGTCGTAGTCCTACTTTACCGACCGAAAGTGACCGAATAAATGAATCTGATTGATTGAAATGATTTTTCGTGGGTATAGCCTCAAGTTTTGCAAAAGTCCAAGCAGGTACCTTAATAATTTAAAAAATTTAACATATCACTTACAATTTTTATTCTTGTATAAATGAAAAATTCAAATGCAGTGGGCCGTCAGAAGATTAATTGAAAAAAGTATAAGTTGAATTTTAAAAATCTCAATTGGTTAGAAGTTTCCTATAATTATACTATTTTACATACTTGTGTAACAGTAAAGTATTTCCAACCGAAGAATGATAACTCAATCACTTTGTAAACCCTTTACAAATTAACTTATTACCGAACCCCTAACTCTATAAGGTAAAAGTACCAGTTGTGGAACATTTTTCAGTGGTGATATCAGTTTTTCTTTATATTAAAATAAATTAAAATCAAAATATACAAAATTTTTGCATCTGTTGATGAAGTAGAGCTTAATTAATAAAAATGAACTTAAAACATTCCATTTGATGGTAATTGTTAATTATAATAATAAAATAAGACATTAGTCGAAATGTCCGTGTTGTGGAATGGTATTTTCAAGCCTTTTACTATTTTAACGATACATCGAAACAAGTTACTTTTATGATATGTGTTATAGTTCAAAAGGAAGCTTTTGAATAGTAGATTTGATTTTTCTGATGTACTTGAGGAATTATATTAGTTTTCTCATCGAAAAAAAGATGTTTCATATTTGGTACAGCTACTCAAGTATTGTCAAATAGGGACATGGACTTTTACATACGTCCCATTAGTGAAACACGTTTAACCTTTAGAGGGCCGGGATTTTGAGAGGGAAATTCACCTTAAAAAATTGGGACAAAAGGTATCTTATATTATTGATTGAACGTAGACAAAGTGTCGATAAGGGGGTGTGCCATTTTAGTGGTTTTCCGGCCCTCTAAAGGTTAATTATATTAATATTAGCACACAGTTTGTTACTTATGGTATATTCTGATTAGTAAGTACCAAATATATTTCCTTATGATCTACGCTATCGTAAGTAGTATAATTACTATAACTCATAAAGTTTTTGCATCTGAAATATGCAAGAAACATAACCTATAAGTTTCAGACAAACATACAAATATAAGCGATTAAAATTTCTTTTTAAATACTAAATATGTCTAAAAATATATTTATTGTGAAAAGTAACTGAAGTAAACGAAAATTATTCTCAAACACATTGGTTTTAGTTTTTGCTATTCTACGAGACGCACGGATTATGTGATTTTTTAGCTGTTCCACTAACAGGGACATGTTCTGCAATTGGTACTTTTACCTTACACGTAATGTATCATCGAAAAGAACAACGACAGCATCGACACTCACCTTTATCCTCTGGACCTCGAACTTGATGTTCCGGTGCTCGATCTTGCCGTCGAACTTGGTGTCCCGGTAGATGTAGTTGACGGCGGTGACGTGGTGGGCGATCAGCGACAGGATTTCCTCCCGCGTCTTGTCCTCGTCGTGGTTCAGCTGTCGACAAACAATCCGTAACATAAGCGTTTCATGTCACAACAGCCAACTCTGCTATAGCAATCTTAGCTTTAGGTCAAAGAATGCGCGAATATAATTAAGGTTTTGCAATTTGCTTTTGAAATGAAATAGTGGGATGGATAAAGGATTGGAGAAGCCAATGTTTGGTTAAGCATGAGTGGAATTCATTGCTGAAGTTAATTATGTTTAAATACGCCTACTCTCATTTAACAAAGTAATTATTATTCCAAGAGTCAAGAGAATATTTGTATTGAATTTGGAAGTAGAAACTTTGCATTGAATGAGGGAAACTTCTTGAAAACATAATCTTCCAAATTGACTTTATTAACGTTTTTTTACACCTTCCTGCGTTAATTAAGGCAAGCATTAATTAAAAAACAGAAAGATTTTATCCTCTTATAAAGAATATTGTAAAATTATGCATTAATTATTCTACTTGTTGCCAAGCTGAAACCTTTCTCGCGCTAAAAATACCACGACCTCTTTAACCACTTACCAGCACAACAACCCACCTGCTAAACTCCTAAACTATTTTTACCTCTAAAATAACCAGAAAAAGAGCACTAACCGCAGTTCGCATCCAACATCGAAAAAAAAAAAAAAATTACAGCGAATAATAGAAAAAAAAGGCAGCGCAGTTCGACGAACCTGCCGCCACTCGCAGCGGAAATCTGATTTGCTTCAGTCCGTGCGTAATCGATATTAGCCGACACTAACGCGCGCGCAATTTTTCTCCTCGCCGATTGAAAAAGTGCTCGGCAGCTGCTCGCGAGATGGACAATAGCTCGAGTTTATTCGATTGCGGCTCTGGAGTGGAATATGTGGCTTCGTGAAAAGGATGGCCAGAAAGAAGAGCAGTGGGTAATGAAAATTGTTCGTTTGAAGATCGCGTCGGGGGATTATCTTTTATGAGCAAATGGAGGTACCGGATAAATATATAGGGATCTTTTATACTGGCATTAGTTGATACGATAAAATATACTAAATGTGTACGGTATAAGAGTGAGCGACAAACAAATTTTTGCAAGCTTTATTTACGCTTTGGTTTGGTCTCGTTAGAATATTCATTTAATGTTAATGATTCAAACTTGACGTATCTGGAATACTCAATTACGAAATGAATTATTTGACGCAATTAAATTAGTTATAATCTGCATCAAAAGCAATAACCACAAACAATCGAGTCTAGAATACTTGTTAAGACCAAAGTCATCATTCGAAGAGCTATGCACATCTATTATTTCTACCGAATAATTGAATTTGCAACGCGTCTCATAGCGACTACCTTCGTGACCTATTTTCCGCACCCCTCCAATAATTTGATTTTCGTCGGAAAACAATTAAATATTCAATTTACCATTCGCGCGAAGAAAATACCCAACAATTGAATTTATATAAAAAAAAAGAACAAGGCTTCACTTAAGTATAGGACCAGTCCTCAAACTCCCCCATCTCATTAAAAATCAAACGACGACAGGACTTTCTACTCCCGACGCAAAACCAATCAGCATTGTTACAACGTGCGCACTTGCGTCTTGGCACGAGGGAACCAGGTCAAGCGTCAACGCGTTTAAACAGCGCAGCGCCTTTCGCACCTGCACGAAATAATCCGGAACGTTCCTTCTGCCTTGGAAAGTTTCACGATCGACTTGGTATACATATATTGGCCCGTCAATATTTGCCAGCGCGCGTGAATACGTAAAGAGATATTTTTCTCGACAAATTGTCGCGAACCGGCGACGCGGATAACTCGATTTCCGCGCGCGTCAAGTGTGTGTATGTTCGGGATTATCGCGAGGTGTTGGAAAAGGATGATTTTGAGAGAGGAATTGATATAGGGAACGGGGGAGGGTAAATATTGTTTTTCTGTTTAGTGGGTGGATGTGATTGGATGCTTGCGAATAGTTAAATCGATATAAAGAAGAAATAGATGTGGATTAAGTTTTTGTGAAAAAAGTTACAACTGCTTGGGAGAAGAAGATTCTTCTTTTGTTTAAAGTTAAACTGAGCTCCTCGTAAAGTTGAAACTAGTTGCAAAAAAGGGGTTTGTCTTTTTTTTCTTACAGTTATAATTACTTTTTTCGGGAAGTTTAAACGACTTTCGGGTTTCAAGTTGAATTAACTGCCGAAAAAGTGGAACCTTCTGTTCTTTTTTTTCGCGTATTTTTGTTACTCGAGTAAATATATGAATAATGAATGTCTGCGTCAAATAAGTTATAATAAGAAGAAAATTTTAAAAACATTAAAAATTGCACTTATTTGTTTGTTTATTGAACTTTTTTTACCGGGAAATCGCTGTAAAAGAACTGTTTCTTCTTTTTTCTTTTAGAGCTATGAAAGTGATATATAACAAATCCATTCAAATCAAAGATTAATTTTCTGAGATACATAATCGCTATTATGCGTATACTTGAATAAGTTTTTTAATGTTTTCTACCTTCTAAAATAAGAAGAGTCGAGAAATTTTTTTTCGAAATAGTTTCATAAAATATTAAAATTTTCCAACTATATTTAAGAAAAAAGAACATTAGGAATATAATAGCCGCCTTCTCGGCTACCTTGACTCTAGAAAATAAACAATAGAATTTCCAAACCACTATCTTTTGTTGCTATACGTTAGACAGCAACAGCTCCATTTATAAACTTTTTCTTGCCACCACGACAAGCTCTCGTTTTTTCGACAAGCTAACGACGCATTTAATAACCCTGGAACCTCGTTAACCCTCCATGAATCTTTCATACCCATCCGCTCCCGAAAAAAAATCTTACGTATCCCCCCCTCTTTTCCACGACATTTTCATCGAATTACCCCACATTTTGGTGTTCCATTTGTCTCCGTTCCGTTCCAATTTGCGAGATCAACTGGACAGTGGGACCGAAGTTCCTCAGTAGTACGCGTGCGTTGGTTAATTGATCGTGCGTTTAGATGTAGGGCTCGGAAGTTTTCGCAGGGTTGAGAGAACGTTGGAAGTGAAAATTCTCGGGGAAAGTTCCAGGAGGAGGATAGAGGAGAAAAGTTAGAAGGTGAGATGAAGAGTAGTGATCGGTTTTATTTCGGGCGAAATGTAGAGTAAGATTTTGCGCGCTAAATACTGGTTGAGGTAGAAAGTTTTCTTTACCCTTTCGTGTGTGCTGTTAGATCTTTGGGGGAGAAATGTAAAGATTTTTCCCCAAACTTTTATGCGGCCTTCCGTAAACCTTCGTATTTTAATAAAATTTATTTTTCTCTTACTGCAATTTTATAACGAACGCGATATTTTTGCCATGAAAGGAAAATAACTTTTAATGCCGACATTTTTTTTTCAAACTCGCGTTTCGTTTTATCAGATAGAATATTTTCTCCAGCGAAATATAAATACACATAAGTGTATGTAAATACAAATTCTACATTTCATATTATTAAAATATAATATTATAAGTTTCTGTTCAAATCATACTAATTAGGTAACAAAACTTACAATTCGGTGGTACATTGGATGTCAGTGTATCATAATACACTGACATCTTTTCATTCATTTTAATTACCACGCGAAAATTTTAAGACCAAAAATGCTACGCTTTAAGCAAATCAAATAATCATAAAATGAAAAAATACTGTACGTTTATATTTCTCTCATACCTAACAATTTTTACCTATAATTTTGCGAAAATTTCGATCACTACGCATCACCAATCCCCATATTTACATAAATATTCCCAAAAACTGCAACATCCAAATACCTGTTCGAATATGTGCCGCCAGATGAGCGGATCCGTCTGTATAAACAGCGAGCACGTGTTCTTATTGTTGCTATCCTCCTTGGGCCTGGCAGCGCGTCTCGTCCGACTCTTCGTCGCTTTTGGCGCGTTCGCCTCGCGGCTGTACTTGTGACCTGGCGTTTCAGGTTCGGCGCCGTTGCCAGCCCAGAGGCTGTTAGGTATCCAGCTGGGATGCTTAGGTTGCGGCGGTGGTACCGGCGTTTCCGGCTCCCCCGAGTTCTGGATGTGCTCCATCCACTCGATCACCTCGTCCGTGATGCCGCAGCCGCTCACATCGCCTGAAAAGTGACAGAAAGGGGTTAGGTTTGATTAGGTTTTGTGTGGTAGACGATGGGAGAGATGTGGGGTAAACAGTTTGAATGTAAGGTTTTCGATTATATTTTAGGTTTAAAATGAGTTTCGTTAGGTATTTTAAAGAAAACCTGGTCAACTCGTTGATGATGCCAACGTTATGAAACGCAAAAGGATAATTAATAATGGTTTTAGTAAATAATATTCAAACATCTTAGTTTATCTAATATATTTATTTTAGGTTCATTCTAAATCGTTTTACACTAATTTTGAAAATTACGCGTGAAACCTAAGAATTCTTCTAATAATCCATTCATAACTTGTACAAAGGTTGGATATTATTTTGTATACGAACAAACTGCAACGAAACGATACCTCTTTTTCTACCTTATTAACCGAAGGGAAAATACGCCCGCCGTAAAAATACAAATAAAATTCTTGAAACCCTCAACTACGAAAAGCAACCAAAATCAATAGCGGTATTCTGTGGAAGGCGGAGGCGAGCGGAGCACAAAGGAAACCGACGGGGCATCTTGCCGAAGAAGAGGCGAATCGACTCCGCTTCGATCGGCTTCTCTGTGCGCGCGTAATAAAGTTGAAAATAAAGCGTCCGGCTTTATTGCCAGGGCAGAACGCGTACAGATTTCTATTCCAGCGAGCTTCCCTCCCCCCCCCCCTCTCTCTTTCTCTCTCTCTCTCTCTCTCTCTCTCTCTCTCTCTCCGTTGGTATACGCGCATTACGCAGACAAACGCATTTACCTCGTAAAGTGCGCGAGCAAAAGAAGGGCGAGCTTGCAGTGCAACTTTAATCGTGTCCCACATTTCTCGGAGAAAGGAGAGAGAGAGAGAGAGAATGGGGAGGAAAGGAGAGAGAGGGAGAAGTAGAAGTGATAGGGATAGAGAAGGTGTGAGAAAAGAGGATAAAGAGATAAAAGAACAGGTGAAGTTGCGAAATATAGTATACGGAAAATAAAAATAAAAGTAATGAAAAAGAAAGATCTATATTTTAAGAATTAACGGGTGAAGCCTAAAGTTTACTATTTATATATATCATTTAGAAAATTTTAAATTGTTACAAGTGGTGCTTCATTGGAGTGCTTCACTTTTTCTTTGTTTTAATAACCCCTTGTTTGGTAAATGGTAAAAGTGTAAAATACGTATTTCAACTTATTTATATAACCATAGCATTGTACCTTTGCGACATTCAAGTCAATGTCCCTAGACCCCAAGTTTCCATGGGTCTGAAGTTTGCAACGTTGTAGTGCAACGAAATAAAAAATAATATTTGATTTTACTTTAAGTTTACAATAATTAATATTACTTTTGCGTGTAGATTTGATGTTTTATAGTATCAAATAACTTTATAACAAAGATTTAGATAAAATTTCCATTGCTTGATAACTTTAATTAATTGTAAAAAATTATTTCGTTGCACTCCAGCGATGCAAACTTCAGTCCCATAAGTTTCCTCCACGTACAACACTCTGCCAATAAAAAAAGGCGTAAAATACACTCTATAAATTATACACACGGCCAGAAACGCGTAACCATACCTCGCACCAGCGACTGGAGCGAAAAGCTCTCGTCGTTGTCCCGCAGGATAAACGCCCGATAAAAATGTTATAGGCAACAACGTAGCGAGAGTGCGCTGCGTTACCCCCGATGCATTCGCGTCTGCTTTATAACTCGCGATCTGCGCGCGCGCGCGTGACTGTGCGTTTTGCGCGGCGCGACTGCTGAATATGAATTGCCGGCATGCGCGCAAGCTGCTTTGTATGAATAATCTGCGCGGCGTGGGAGCGCGGGACTGAAGAGAGTTCTGGCATGTGAGATTTGTCGTATCGACGTTGTTGTGGGATGGAATTATTAACGTTTCGAATGGCTTTACAGAGGTGCAGAGTAACTATGAGCATTAAGGGGATTCGAGGTGTCAACGTTGTTCTCTACTACTTGTGCCACTTGATTTTAATAATTTTTCACGCCTTTAGAAGAATTTTTTTATTATATTTATCATATAACGTGTGACTGTACATAATAAGTCATACTTTGGTCGACATTATTTTTACAAATCATTACATATCAAATTTCTAATTTTGTCTAATACTGTAAATTAATCGTCTTAAAAATCTCTTTCTTAGTTATACCCCCGAATACCTCGACTAAAATTTTATCTGTAATATTTTGTCTAATTTTACTAACTACCCAGTATTGATTTCGGTTCTCGATTTCGGTTCTCAATTTCGTTAGTTTTTCTAAAATTTTAAAGTATTATTATAATTACTTCTTAAGGTTTCTCTTACGTTTCCTCTTTCTTCGAATTGCCCCCCAGTGGCCCATTTATTGTACGTCCGTTCTAATTTTTTACCCTTTACAACCTCTTTTGCTAATTGCCAGACTGAGATATATTCTAATGTTTCCGTATCTACCCCACACATTCTGGAATTATTTTCCAAGTCTCCTTTTTTACAATTCCTTCTTACACATCCGCAACGAAAATTCGTTGCGGATGTGTAAGAAGGAATTTACGGTTTCTTTATTTCCCTACTATAATTTTTATTCTTTCAATATATCTTTCATTCTATAGGTTTTTTTTGCATTCTTTATAGTCTTTGCAGTAGTTTGATCTCTCGATTTTTCCCCAATTTTTTGGCGAATGCCAGATCGAATATGGCGGACGCCGAACAAAGATTCAAAATTCAAGGATAAAAAATATAGCCGTATTCTGTACAGAATTTCCAATAAAATAGGTCACATAGTTTTCCACTAAAACGCGTAGTTTTTGAGGAAAAATATTTCAGAAATAAATTCTTGAAATCATGAAAAAGACCATTTTCCGTCAGTCCTTATTTATCAACAAGAGTGCATATTTCATGCAAAACTCGTACAATGCATAGTTCTAACATTGTCAAATGTAGGACATATTTTATTTTATCATAAAACGATGTCACAAAGCTCACAGATACATTGAAAAAATAAACAAAATAACATGAGAAGTACATTTCTCATAGCTCCTGAAAAGGTTAAACAAATTTTTTTACAATCATCTATCGTTTCTCATTTGAACTATGAATGATTAGATAATTCTCTGCTCTCTTAGACATGTTTATTTCAAGATTTCTAATACCCGTTTCTATGCGGCAAACATATTCGGGGGTATTAATGTTTTAACCCATATTCATTTTAACAAATCTTTTTTGGGCCAGGGTTGTAAAAATATGAGTCTGAAGTTTGCATCGCTGGAGTGCAACGAACTAATTTTTTAAAATTAATTAAAGTTATTAAGCAATGCAAATTTTATCTAAATCTTTGTTATAAAGTTATTTGATACTATAAAACAATAAATCCACGTGCAAAATTAATATTAATTATTATAATCTTGTAGTAAAATCAAATATTTTTTTTTATTTCATTGCACTATAACATTGCAAACTTCAGACTCATGCAAAAATAGTCAATTATTCATTTATAATTAAGAACTAAATTTAATTACTCTCAGGTTAATTAAATAGTTACATATTAGTTGTCAATGGATAGTATTTAATTAATAACTAAAATTTAGTCTATACCCATAAATTAACCCAAAATTTTAGTTATAAATTGGGTCGTATTTAATTTTATGGGTCTATGAATACTCGACTCGACGTGTTTGAACAGAACCGAACTATTTTTTCGAATTGGAGTCGAATACTCGATACTTTGAACTGTTCAACATAATACGAACTACTCGCCCACAATCAGACTATTCGACCGAAATTAACTACTCGGACGTGATCGAACTATTCGATTTAAATTGAACTATTGAAACCAAGTTGGACTATTCGATTTCGTCGAACTGTTCGAACCAAGTCGATATTTGGTGAACTTCCAAATTTTATTTCGAAAATGTTTTTCCATCATGTCTAATCTCTTAGTATTACATGAGTAATATTTTATTTATGAAAACTATTTATATACAGGATAAATTTTCACGCAACAGGTTGTTTTCAACCTACGAGCAATTAGTTATATTGAACAGATCGATTATTTCTAATGTTATGTATGTATAAAATAAATATAATATATATAATGTTGATGGCCAGTATGGAATAGAGCGCGGAAGCGTTTACATCAGTGCCAACTAAAAGGACAGAAGAAGAAGAAGTATAAAATAAATGGTAAGATAATAGTAGATTTATTTTATTTTTATTTTATTTAATTTTATTTTTTAGTTCGCATTATGTTGAACAGGTTAAAGTACCGTTGCAACACGTTGAGTCGAGTATGCGTGTACCTCTAAAACTAAATAAGTACGAATTGATACCTAAAATTTAGTTATTAATTAATTACGACCGAATTGATAACTACAATTTAATTATTAATTAAATACTATCTACCCTGGTAGAAATGCTAACCAACGGTTGGCGAACCGTTCGTCAATTTTTAAGTAAAAAACGTCACACCATGATTATGTTGCTATTGTCGACGAAGAATAACTATTTATACATGTGGAAATATTATATTGTAGATGCTTTAAAATATAGTGATAGTTTTAAATAGTTTTAATTAAATTATGGGTCTGAAGTTTGCATCGTTAGAATGCAACGAAATAATTTTTTACGATTGATTAAAGTTATTAAACAATGGAAATTTTATCTAAACCTTTGTTTTAAAGTTAATTTATACTATAAAACACTAAATCTACATGCAAAATTAATATTATTTAATATAAACGTGAAGCAAAATGAATTATTTTTTTTATTTCGTTAGACTCCAACGTTGCAAACTTCAGACCCATATTAAATTTCTATGTTAATCTTAAGTAGAAATGCTTCCATTTGATTAACATGATAACCAACGAAGTTGGTCTATTTTCTACCAGGGTAATTGATAACTAAAATTTACTTATTAATTAAATACTATCTAATTGATAACTAAAATTTAGTTGTTTATTAAATAATACCTAATTGACAACTAAATCTTAGTTGTTAATTAAAAACTATCTAATTGATAAGTAAAATTTAGTCACTATTAAAAAAAATATTTCAATAAATTTTAGTTAACTGTTTGCATCCCTATTTCCTCCCTCTCACCTCGTTCCGATATTTTCGTACCATAAAGCCACGTTTATCATTGCTCCCATTAATACATTGTAGATTTCTATATACACTCGTTACCGACAAAGCTAATTACAGTATTAGAATACATTAAAAGTGAAAAGTTATGACGACACATGCAAAGTAAAGACATTTTTATCTTCGCAGTAAAACACTCCGATATTCTGCAAAGTTTTAAATCTATATTTCAAAATACCTAAGAATGGAATTTGAATGGTATTTTTAGATTTGAACTGATTCATAATAAAATTTCATTGATTTTAAGGAATATCACCTATAGAATTTCATTACGAAAAACAATAACATTCCACAGCATAACATCTAACCCATTTTTTATGAAAAAAAAGCTCAGTCGGTAACAACAGTCACTAAACTCACAAAAATCCCCAGACAACCTCATTGCAATTCAAAAAACTCACCAACCCTCAAAATTTTGCTCTTCCTTCTCTCATTCCCCCTTTCCTCAGAAACCCAGCCAACCAAGCTCGCACAACAAGACGACGCCTCGCCCGTCTCCACGATAAGGACAATGCGAGCGCCGCGCTCGCGAGAGAAGGGCAATGATAACAACCGAGTATTCGAAAAGAGAGAGAGAGAGAGAGGGGCACAAGTTTGCTCGTAAAGCTCTCCTCGCAGCGGCAGGCGCATTGTCCGTGTACGTGGGTGTGCTAGCGACGGCTTTGTATCGCCCATAGGGATGCCGAGTCCGCGCTGAATATTTCATTTCGCGCGCGCGCAGGCGAGGCCAGGGCGTATAGCTGGGAATTGGAATTTCGGCCGGTGAAGTTGTGGATCGTCGTTGTGGAGTGAAATAATACTTATGCATTTTTTTTTTGTGGAAATTGTTTTGTGTGCAAAAAAAGAAAAAAGAAGGGTTGAAATGGTCTATTTAATGGTGTTGTGTAATAATAAATTTTTCTTTTAATATTTTAAGGACAGTTTTATTTTAAATTTGAGAATATTGAATTACGAAAAATTGCCTATAGAGATATAGATACAATGTGGAATTTTAGGATGGAGTGGTTGTGGAAGGTGGATGAATGAAATCTGTTATTTCGGTGCCTAATTTTCTCTTGCACTCATCGCCTTAATAAACTCTGCCCGTTATAGTAGGCTTTTAATGACTTATTTGAGCGACTTGGGCTTCCTTTAACGACTTTCTTAACGTTTCAGCAAGCTTAAAACTATTTAAGAGATTTTTAGCTGGAACACTCGAATAACAAGGTAGAATATAATTTGATCTACTCATCTGTGTTGATTATTAGGTATTTCAGTCTCAAACATTACAGAACAATATAAATCAACTTAAGGTACCTAATTGATAAGAAAAACTAACATTTTACGTAACATTAACTGCGCCTTCATCTAAGTACTTTTACTCGTCTAAAAGCCATTAACGAAGCTTAATGATGTCATTATACTGCACTATTCTTCGGAGAAATGGAAAATGATTAGGACATTATAATTGCGACTATTACTGCTGGGTGTTGATGAAATAATTGGTCTTGTTAAATAATATGACATTGTGAAAGTTGAGAGAAAACATACGTGCTAATTATAAACCTAAAATAAAGAAAGCAAGTAAAACTTGTTTACCAACGTCTAATAATTGTTTTGTTTATTTAGAAAAAAAAGATTGAATATTATCCTACATTATATGCAAAGAAATAAAGACACCACAAAAACAGTACTAAAATATGCCCCATAAGAATAGGTATGAAGTTTGCAACGTTGGAGTGCAACGAAGTAAAGTATACAATTTATTTTGCTTAATGGTTTTACGAATTAATATTAATTTTGTATGTAGATTTAATGTTTTATAGAATAAAAAAACTTTATGGGTCTGAAGTTTGCAACGTTGGAGTCCAACGAAATAAAAAAAATAATTCATTTTACTTCACGTTTATATTAAATAATATTAATTTTGCGTGTAAATTTAGTGTTTTATAGTGTAAAATAACTTTAAAACAAAGATTTAGGTAACATTTCCATTGTTTAATAATTATAATCAATCGTACAAAATTATTTCGTTGCATTCCAACGATGCAAACTTCAGACCCATAAAACTTTATAACAAAGGTTCCGATGAAATTTTCATTGTTTAATAATTTTAATTAAATGCAAGAAATTATTTCGTTGCATTCCAACGATGCAAACTTCAGACCCATCCATAAGAAATAAAAACGTAGGCTGCTATAGCATATTTAAAATTAGCCAATATGAGCGAAGCCTATGAATCACAGTTGCACGGAAAAAAACTTCTTCGAAGCAACGATAAATCCTAGCTTTTAAAAAAATACAACCGACTAAGATTTTTCCACCACGAAAACCTCCGTTTCGGAATATCAATAATTTTCCCAAAGATCATAAAATATCCCCTTCACAAACCAACTCCGCGAAAAACCTTCACACACACACACACAGCCCTCCTCGCAATTATCCACGCGACGATGTATAATTACACACACCGGCGCGCGGCTGACTCACGATCATTGTGGAGCGCTCGAATCAAAGGAATCAAAGCGCGTGCGTGAAAGGGGAGCGCATCCGCCTAACCTTTTTTTCTCTCTCTCACTTGAATGTGTTTGTGTGTACTCGGTGCAGGAGTCGACGGCCTCTGACTGCGCGCGTTTGCCATGTGGACGATGGGTACTGTTTTGATGCGTTTTTCTTTTACATGAGAGGTGTGGTGGTTTAATTAGTTAATGGTGCACGTGGTCGCGGGGGAAGAGGAAATGGAAGCTATTTTTTTTTAGGTGGATGACTGGCGGTTGAAGTGAGAATTTCACCGGTTACTTCGTCATGGGATGGTATCGATTTGTTAATTGTACTATAATGGTGATTGTGGAACGTGAAATTAGGTGTGATGGATAAAAGATTAGGTTAGGATAGAAGACAATTGGTCGTTATACACAACAGTGACATCATAAGATATTTCCATTTTTAGCTTTAGAAAGTTTACAGTGCGGAATAACTTCGCTTAACTCAACTCATAAATATTAAACATCGGCTGCAGGCAGAATTCCAAAATTTATTTGTTCAATGCGTATTTTAAATTCTCGATTTATTTTATATTTTTTTTTTGTCATCACTGTATGCTGAATATTAAAAATTTCGGTGATTTCGGTTACAATATTTTGGCGAATGCAAAAATGTTGCTGTGCATTGATATTCGATGGCGTCGCGGGAGCGGCGCGTACGAAATTAAACCTCGTTGATTAAATTCTCGCCGAACAAAAGTGTGTGCCGATGCGCATTCTGCGAATTAATTGTTGCTTAAAATTGTAAACTGAGCACAATGTCGCCAAAATATTCCAAAACAGTTCGGCAACGCGTCAAAATTTATAATGAAAAAGTTGTTTAAATTTATCTTCTATTTATGAAAATTAATTTTTCCGCTTGATCGCTATAACATTTACTTACGAAAAACCGATGGTAAGGTAAAAATATTATAAAATTTTGAGAAATTATTTAAACTTTCCAAGTACTTTATTTATCTGCGAAAAATCATTACAAACACTATTTTCATAATTGAATCATTAAAGAAAATAAATATTAAAACATAAAGAACTTGAGAAACGATACGAACCTTGCATTAATTCATCTAATAATCCTTGGAGAAGAAAAAAGAACGAAATATCCCGCATGTGCAAAGCACAAGCCGACACAACCACGTATCGTTCCCACACTATACTCGCGGTCTCGTTTCATCGGCGGCTACGCGATTCCCGGGACAACTCGCGCCGACTTTTAATCTTTTAATTAGCGGCGCGCCAGAGGCCGGATATATACGTGAATGGCGCGTAATCACGGGGCCATGACGGAAAGGTTAAAGAGGATCAGAGGGAGCAAATATTTTGTTGTTGTGTGTTTCGGGGTTGGGAGGAACAGAAGGGGTTCATGGTTCGAAGCGACCTTTTTCCCGTGTTACTGTTGTACCTACGTTGTTGTGGAATATTGATTAGGTAGGATATTGTGCGCGTCGAGAGGAATTAATAATTTTCGATAAATAGGTGTACTTTAGATAAATAGCAGCAGAAGCATTGAAAGATTATTGTTATAGTATTGTATAAGTAATGTAATCATTCTATTTTGATATTCTTGGAAACATATTCTGTTAATTATCATCGAATGTTATTAATACCATTGGGTAACAAATAATCACTTTTATCATAATTAGTAAGCTATAAAAACTTCTAATTGATTTAGAAAATGTTAATTTGATACTACTGCAACATAATTATTCTGTATTTGTGAGATTGATCATTATTGTAGAGACACAAATATATGTATATAGTATTATAAGAGATTAATGATTTTCATCGAACACAGTATAATCTGCGAATAATTAATACAGATATCACACACATGTTATACATAATACTACAATAATACTTTAAAAGTGCAGATATACCGTTACTCTATTCTTGATCGACATATAAGACAAAAGATTATTTCAAAATCAGTAATTTTTAACTTCGAATTATTATGTAATTATCGGATCGTTATAAAATGGTTCAAAGCCATTAACATACACCACCAATGCTAAAACTACAACTCGTAAAAAAAGTCTTTCGGTTCATCAAACAATTGCCGACCTCGTTTATCCTCTCAAATCCTCTACCATCCCTCCAAAAAAGAGAATAACCCACGTCATCCCGTAAAATCGCATTATACCCTCATGCCTTCAAAATTTCAAGCGCAGCCTTTACCGACGATTGGCTAACCTCGAAAAAGCACAGCGCGCTTTCGCGGTGATTACCCCTCTCGCAGTTACATTAGCCGCGCCGCGCGCGCGTACTTTTTCAAACGCATGAGCGTAAAAGCCGGAGCAATAACAAGGCAGTGGGAGCGGCGGCGGCTCTCTCGCTCGACCGTTTCAAAGCCGTTCGGAAATTATATGGCCGTTCGCGTATATACACGCGTTTCCGCTGGAAATGCGGAGTTGTGTTTTGCTGCTCTATGGGAATGGACGTATGATGGGGGTGAGAGTTGGCACGTGATATGGCGGTATTAATTATGGGATTTTTTTCTCTTTTCTCTGTGTGTAGAGATGGTGAAGAGGTTGAGTGAAGTGGGTATGAGGGAAATATGCAATTGGTTGAATTTATATTGGTTTTTCGATGAAAATTATAGCTTCTAAATCTATCGATACAAATAGAGCTCGTTGGAGCACGCGATATTTTAACAAACTATTGAATATTATGAAGTGATTTCAATATTTTACATGAATACATATTATAAATATAAAATTTTAATACCGGTACTTGACAGATCTAAAATTCGCATCATTAAAGCGCAAGGTGATTTATTAAGGTTTTCATGCGGGATTAACCTACATTCACTTTTTACGTTTTATTTCCGTTTGACGTGAAAGTCAGTTTAACGCTTGTGTCATGTCATGACTATTATCATGTTATTTAAAAAAAATTTTTTTTTTTACCCTTAATTTTCAACAGTTATTAGGGTTTTTAATGTATAAGTATTTAACTTAACCCAAAAAGAATTTATATTTCAACTACCCCCCCCCCCCCCATATATGCAACCCAACACATTAGGTTGTACCGTTGGTTGCACTCTTTTAACAACCTTGAAAAATTTCATAATAAGAAAAAGCACTAATCAATATTTCATATTAGATCTAAAATAATTTTAATTTTTTATTTTTCTAATGGAATGAATAATAATTTCAATTTAATTAAAAATATTTTTGGAATCTAAAATTATATTAATTATAGTACCCGGATAATAAATAACAGTTGTGCACTTATACACTTATGCTATTATCTGAGATATATAATTTGAAAATCAAAGGTTTAATGTTTTATAATATAAACGGTATGTGATACGAACACTTGAACTAAAACCTTTTTTTTTTACAATATAAGTTATTGTTACAATATAAATTTCTCATCGTATTTTTATAAGTATTTTAAAATATTTTTGTTCCAAGTCTTTGTTTAAATTAATTTTTAGGTTTATGCATCTTTATTGTTTAAACTCTTTTCGTTTCGCAATATTTATACCTCCATTATTAAACTATAACTATATTAAATAAACCAGATCTTAGTATTTTGTTTTATATAGTAATATAGTAATATAGTAATTGTAAAACGATTTTGACAACTGAATATTAAAACATTCTTTTTCACGGTCCCTCTATGCACGCCATACCGCACATCTGGAAAATCTTATCTCTCCCTAGGACGCTGCGTAGCCTATGCAGGCACCAAAGATGCACTTTTTAAGGAAACCTTTTCATTTCCTTACCCTGCAACGAAATATTATTTCCAATTTTAAAACTTATAAAGCCTATATTTATTTAACTATTTTAGATTTTTAATTTCTAATAACACAGCTCACTTGCAATAATTTTTCTCTATAGTTTTATATAATATAAATTTTAATTTGGCATGTTCTTGTTTGTGCACATAAGGATTGTGCACATATTTATTGTGCACAGATAGCATTGGTACAGATCTATATATATAGATATATGCCAGTGTTAAAGTGTGCACAATTAATATGTGCACAATCAGTATGTGCATAAACAAGAACACGTCCTTTTAATTCAAGATTGTTATTTTTATATAATTATTTATATAAACTTCATTAATTTATTAATGTTTTTTCTTCTAAAAATCTTAATTTTATTCTACAATAATTTCATTTTTCATTTCACATTTGAGGCTTGAAGAGATAATTATTTAATTAAGTGGCAAATAAATATATAATTTATAAATTTTATAATTGGAGATAATCTGAAACAATATTTTATGTAACCTTGAATGAAATCTTTTATGTCAATGTATTAATATTAAGTAAAACATATGTAATTAATAAATAACAGCGATAGTTACAATAATTTTGAAGACACTGGTATGACTTTAAGTTTAATTGTTTAATTCTACGATCATTAACAGCGTCTAACATTTTTGTAAACTTATATTAATTATTCTTCTGTAAAACTAGCTATTATGTTTAACAATTCTTAATTTAGCCATAACTCCGTTTGTATTCGTTGTAGAATCGCCGTTCGAAATTGTAATACCTTGTTAAGGTAACATCTAGTGAAATAATGAAATGGTTAATTTGTAAAACTTCGGTTTCCAATAGTTTTTATAAAACGCAAAATTTATCAAGAAAACTCCCCAAAAAAGCGTAGAGTGAGAGAGATAGGAACATCTTTTCTCTCTCTCATCTTCCTTCTTTGTCGCACAGTATAGCGTTCTCTCTCGCTCTTGAAGAAGGATACGAGCCGCCGGAAAATACCCTAGAGAAGGGATGAGCGCCTGCTCTGTGTTAAAGCATAGGGTGCTCCCTGCTTGACGAAACTGTGGCGCTTGGAAGGGAGATCGCCCCCTCATCATTGGGCCCCGCTTTCGCGCACTCTCCACCTCGCTCAACATTGAAACATAGGAATAGTTAAAAATACCACAGCCGCCGCCGCACGCACCATCGCTGATTCGACAAGACGCTGACGCCGAGAGTCCTGATTTGATACCGCAGTTTTTTGAGGGAGGAGCATTGTCATTAAAACCAGCCGCGCTCCAGTGTACAAACCAGATCAGTCCGAGATCTCGGTCGACCAATAACTTTTGAATAAAAAGTAAGTGTAGACCTAAAACAATTTTTTGGTAACCCTTGTCTTTCCCTTCCTTTCCTTGTTGCAGTGGCCTAAGTAGCGCCGATCAATTCTGGTCTAAGCCCTACCGGTCCAGCAACTCATCAAAACCCTGGAGTTCAGTGGCCTAAGTAGCGCCGATCAATTCTGGTCTAAGCACTACCGGCCCAGTTACTCATCCTAACCCGAATAGTGCAAATCGCTCGCACGCTTTAATCCTGGCCTAAGTGTTACCGATCATACGTGGTCTAAGTAGCACCGGTCATAACCTAAGCAAACGCGAACGTCTATGCATTATCTTTTCCACAACCACTCTAAGATACCGTAAAATTTTTTTTATTGTTGGGGTAATTTTTCGTCCCTTTTCCTTTTTCCTTTTGCATTGGCTTAAGTAGTACCGATCAATTCTGGTCTAAGTACTACCAGTCAGGCAACTCACGTGGGCGGTCTTTACGGCCTAAGCGTAACCGATCATACGTGGTCTAAGTTACTGCCGGTCGTTGGACACAGCGAGCACCTACCTTAATGTGGCCTAAGCTCTACCGATCATACGTGGTCTAAGTAGCGCCGGTCCGATATAGGTAGTAGTGATTGTCTGCATGCCACCCTCACAGTAAAGTATTATTAATAGGGCTGAAGTAGTACCGACAAATTTTTGGTCTAAGTATTACCAGCACTTAAATAATATACCACTGTGTCAAGGGATTCCAAATAAGACGTGGGAATAAAATCAGGGAGGCCGGTGAACTTAAGGATGGGGAATTAATAACAACACCAATATTTAGTTTTGTATAGTGCTTTTAGTTTAGTGATTTAACGAAATACTGCGGTCTAAAATAGATATCTAAGTGTTTCTACCGGGCTTTATGCTTTCGGGTTGTTTCGGAATTAATACATGCAGCAAACCTATAATATCATGCGCAACTGCCTCTGAGATTAATCTTTAAAAAGATTAATACATGCACCACGCCTCTGAATATTATGCGGTCCTGCCTCTGAGATTAATTTTTCTACCGGGCTTTATGCTTTCGGGTTGTTTCTACCGGGCTTTACGCTTTCGGGTTGTTTCGGAATTAATACATGCAGTAAACCTATAATATCATGCGCAACTGCCTCTGAGATTAATCTCTAAAAAGATTAATACATGCACCACGCCTCTGAATATTGTGCGGTCCTACCTCTGAGATTAATTTCTCTACCGGGCTTTATGCTTTCGGGTTGTGTCTACCGGACTTTATGCTTTCGGGTTAGATTATTTATTTTTTTTGACCGTTTTAGATTTTTAAATCGATAACTATAAGCAGTAGTAGAATCAAGATAATTAAAAATTAGATCAGAACACAGTCGAAAGAGTTTATTCCCTATTAACTAGCTCCAGCCCTGGTATAGGACGAAAGTCCTGCCTAAAAAGGAGCGTAGAATTAATTATTTAATTCTATTGAAAAAACCCTAAGTGACACTCGGATGTCACACTTGAAAGCATCTTTGCGCGTTTTCCAATGTTATTTGGTTGGACTTTCATCCCCAAAGCTCATTTCGCATTTATTACAAGTACACGGAGAGAAATGGTTGAGTAAAAATTACTATACTGTATTGAAACCGGGGGACAGACTCAAATTATCAAAAAAATTACTATACTTTCTAGTAAAAATTGTTATAAATGTAGTAAAAATTACTAGAAATATAATAATTTTTACTAGAAAGTATACTAATTTTTTTGATAATGCGAGTCTGTCCCCCGGTTTCAATACAGTATAGTAATTTTTACTCAAACATTTTTCTCCGTGTATTAAGTCCCGATTACCCCAATTCTCTGTAGGGTGCAAATGGAAATGTTACGGACAGGCATGACCTGACCCCACTAAATGCCCTGTCCGTACGAAAATATTTTAATATGTGACCATTAGGGAAATTAAAATGTAGCGAATGAATTTTCCGTTTCTATATAATAAAGCCTCATTACCGTTTCAGAGGTTATCAAACTCAGTACTGAGGTTTCATGTTGGAAAGAATTTTTTCAACGAAGAAGATTGAAGTACTGTCAGTATTTTTATATACACAAGTATTATAATACGAAATGATTATTTTTAATATTGAATTTATGTATGTTGTCTATTAGAAAAATGAAAAAATGTTGTTAGTCTAAGATATATCAAGATTAAAACTAACGTCTTGTGTTTTATAGTTACATGTAAGACTCAATTCTTATTATGCAAAAGTATTTTGTTTCGATCAGGCTTTACATCATTATTTAGTATAATACAAGATACGATACTAATAATGTTCGGGATTGTAATATCCGAGCGAGCCGCTAGATGGCGAGCGCCAGGCGAGCGCCAATGTGCTACTTAAAACATCATTCCGAGTGTACATATAGAGGCTTGTGGCACGCACTCGGCCTACTCGCCAATCATTATTTTGGCTTTGCCTACACTTAGCATTGCTTTGCTTACACTTATACTTTTACTTGCCTTGTTTGCTTAAACTTTATACTGCATTTGTCTAATACGAGAAGGTCTCGTATTATTTTCTGTACCACTTTTCTTACGTGTTCAAACATACACTTCACCTCATATTTTGCTACCAACTTTACTTGCGAGTGGGTTGGTACAAAGACTCTAAGAGTCATTCCAATTTAATTTATTTCTTCTCGCTACCAAACTCTGACAATATAAATTCTTGTATACGTTCAATCGTATACAAATAATAAAACGCAAAAAAGTAATTTTTCAATATTTGAAATTGATATCGTGTCATCGTACTCCAATATGCCAGTAACATTATTTATCTTTTTCTAATATTCACTTGGCGCTATAGGATAATATTCCTTCAAGCTCAAAAATTATAAAATACAGAATAATGACGTGTTTGAAATTCCGAACGTTCATAATGAACGAAACATTAACTTAAAGTTTCTAATTCTGGTTAGAAGTCCCCGGAGTGTGGTTTACTGGTGACTGCAAGAGTGAGAAGTAAAGAAATACAATTATTATCCGATTTTAAATGTATTAAGTAGCCAAATTCGGTTAAATTTAAAAATGGCAAAAATCTTTCGTTCACTATGAACGTTTGAAATTTCAAACACCTGAATAATGGCATCGCAGAAAAACATGATACAACGTCAATAATTATAATAACTAGCTCTTCAAATAATAAAATAATTAGACAAATCCTATAAGTAAGAAAACTTGATTTTAAGGTGATGTAATACCCTGATTTCAATATTTTTTAAATCAACATTCAAACGTTTATTTGGAAAAAGACGACTGTCAGGCGCTCCGGACACGAAAACACTATATTTAGAAAATTTTTTGAGCGATTCTATTAGTATTTTCGTTAGCTGTGCTCGTTTTAAAAATAGGTCAATTGCAGATTCCTACTTACCGACAGTACGGTTTTTATTTAATTAAATAAACTCTGATAATTTTTTTGGAAAAACACGTCTGTGAAGCGCTCCGTATATGTAAATACTATACTCAGAATTTTTTGTGGATGATTCTATTGTTATTTTCATGAGATATGTACTCTTTTTAAAATTATGTCGGTATATAACATCACATTAATTTTTATAATTTACTTTATTTTATTTGTTTTTAAATACTCATTTCGAAACTTTAATTAAAAAAAAAAAATCCAAGCATCAGATTCTAGCGCCTATTCTATAACCAATCAAATCCAATCTCCAAATGCTTCGCAGCATCCAGCCATCGTTTTTTTAAAAGCTCAATATCGCAGTAATACCAAAAAATCACGATTGATACGGATATTGCACGAAACACCACCGAACACCGATACCATCAAATCCAGTGAATAAACCTCCGCGGCGAAATCGCGCAAAAATCTCCCATTTCTTCATCTGCCTTCTCTTTTTCCTCCTCCTTCGCCACAACAAACCACGCGATTACTTGCAAAAAAACACCGCTTCGCACCGACGACTGGAGAGAATGGCATAATCGACGTTGCGAAATCCCGCCGCGGGAAAGTCACGGTCCCCTGCGCGCGCGCGTTCGAAGGTCGGCGACCTTCGCGATTCTGCGAAGCCGAAAAGCGGGGCGGTGTGACTCTAATTGGTGTAAGAGCGGTTTACACGGGTTCGAGTAGTTTGGCAGCAATTCGCGATCAGTTGGTATAGGGGGGTTCGTGAAATTACGAGGTCATTAGGTGATGAGCGGTGGAAATAATTACTGTTTTAAGGGAAGATTTTCGTTATAAAATTGTAAGAGGTATTAGATTTTTAAAAAGAACGTAATGTAATAGGATTTATGCAAAATCAGGTCAGACAATAGGCGTAATGAAATACTTCATCATCTTAAAACGTTAAGTTGATCTTTTGAAGATCTGAAGATATTCTTCAAATAAAATTTTGAAACTAGTCGAGATTCGAAAAATTTTTTGAATGACGTTTTTAGACTTTTAGATTGTTTTGAAACTTTGCAGGAAAATAGAATCTTTTATAACCAAGGACAATGTGAATCCTTCAAAATTTAAATATAATGTAATATTATTTTTTATTTTATACAGTCAAAGCAGTATGTAATCAGTTCGGTAGGTAAACAAATTATGAATTTCTACAGCTTTTGTATTTTTTAATGTAGATTCATTTGTTTTGAAATGACTTGAATATTTCAATTGTCGAATCCTCAAAAATTTAAATCGCATTTCAAAAATTTTTTGTAAATGAAATTCAATTTGACATTCAATGCAATCTACTCTTTAAAAAATGATGGTTGGATGTTGTGAAGTATTTAAAGATTGATTTTGATTGGTCTGTAAGGAATAGGGCAAAAATTCGCTACTTCCGCTATATTTTAATTTTTATTTTCAACTAAGGTAAAAGTACCCATTATGAAACATCGCTCAAATCGTGACCCCTTCGTGGAACAGTTTGAAATATAGTAAAATAAAGTCTATTAATGATACAGATAAACAATATCAAAATTTTATCTGAATAGTGAAGGTTTATTATGTAATATGCAAAGAGATTCACATTTCTACATGATAATTATAATTTTAAAAAATATATGACTGCATGTATTCTGAGATTGACTCAAATCTGTATCTGTTGAAGCCAATGGTGCTGGTTTCATACGTTTTATTTTATTAACTGTAACTATGCACGCCAACACTTTTCAAATATCAATCTTTTTATAATATGCAGTTTTTTACTCATACATTAAAGTTTTTCAGTAGTTTTTCTGCAACAGTAAAGATTTTCAATAAATATTTTAGTGTTTCATAATTGCTGCATACAAACGAGCGTAGTCCGAGTTTATGGAACAGCCAAAGGTGGCGTTCCAAGTTCGGAGACCTCTGTCTCTAAGCATGTCCCCTTTATGGAGCGCGTTTTCACTCAACAGTTTTAAAGTTGTTTATTATTTAACATTACCTTGAGACATGCGTGAACAATCATTTGAGTTTCCTGCATCATTTTACTAATAAGTAAGTATATATTTTTTTGTGAAACTCTGATTGTGAAACACAAATAACAGGTGTTTGAAATTTCGAACGTTCACAGTGAACGAAAGATTTTTGCCATTTTCAAATTTAACCGAATTTGGCTACTTAATACATTTAAAATCGGATAATAACTGTATTTCTTCACTTCTCACTCTTGCAGTCATCAGTAAACCACACTCCGGGGAATTCTAACCAGAATTAAAAACTTTAAGTTAATATTTCGTTCATTATGAACGTTCGGAATTTCAAACACGTCAAATAACAACTTCACCTATAAATTTGATAAGACATCAGTTTGTAAGTTACATTCCTTTAGAAATTTGTTTTTTATTTTTTACAGATTTTGAAACTCAAGAAAAATGACAGCGAAGAAAAAAAATAAAGGCACAGCATAAGACAAATAAAATGAGACTACGGAAGATATTAAAGAGATGTTAAAAAAGAATGCTTAGCACAATAAAGTTATTCGCAAGAAAGTTCAACTAGACAAAAGGAAACTAAAAATCAAAAGGAGACTGTATTCTGCATTACAATTGCAAAAAAGCTTTCAATGCAGTTAATGCTGCACTGCAAATTGCAACTAAATTGAATGTCCCAGCCACATTTCTCCACAGAGCTGTAAAGATCCACAAGAATCTCCTTCAAGACCTGGCTCGTCTAAAGTTTTAAAACCTCGTATAGAAAAGTAGTATAGAACTAAGCAACAGTTTAAACAAGAATAATTGCATACTAAACGAAGAATGGTTACTCGATAACTGTGAAGATTTTACAACAGAAAATTTGATTGAAAAATTAAGTCAATGGGGTTCGTACAATCTAATTGAAAATTATTCATGTAACTATATTAACATTTTTCTTATTTTAATCATGTTGAATTTTTTAAGGAGTTTTTCTCCATCTGCAATATAGTATACAATGATCAAACACAAGAATCTATCAGTCGAACAGTCAATAAAGAGATTTGTCAAGAAAGTGTAATAACTTCTGAAAAAATAAATCTTCACTCGAGTAATCCTGAAAATAACTTAAAAAATAATACGATGGAAGAAGAGACTATGTTCGAAATGAAAATAGTGTAGCAAATAATAAATCCAAACCAAAAAATAAATTAATTTTAATTTCAGATATTTAAAAATAAGTATTAAGTATTCTAAGTTTTATGCAATTATTGTGTAATTTGATACGTTTAAAATTGTATTTTGTATTCATGGTTTTTAATAAAAAAATTACAAAAAATTTAAAATCATCATTTGTATATCATAAGCCACTTATTGTAAGTAAAATAGTACATAAGTTATTAAGGTAAAACTGATTTCTATCCTGTTCCAAAATGGGGATATCGATTATGGAACGGGGGGACAATCTGTAAAAATGTCGTTCCATAATACGTACTTGGTGTGGGTTTGGTTTTTTAATTGTAATAATTACAATTCGTATTCAATTTACTTTTCTAAAGTCTCATTTTAATCTTTGATCTTTATCCCATCCATTGATATCCAAAAATTGTGAATATTACTCCTTTACAATAGTTTTAATCTCAATCTAAACTCTAAACTAGAAAAAACTGTTCCATAAAGGGTACTTTTACCTTATTTAAAACTAAATAATTAAATCAAATTAGAATAAAAAGATCAATTCATTCATGTTTTGAAAAATTATCTGATTATCCTATAAATTAAACTAATTAAAATCATAATGAAAAATTATATATTCATAACCTCAAAAACAAAATAGTACGCCCGCAGCGCGTTTGGATTTTAACATAAACTATAGTTTTCAACAATTCTCTTTGTTTCTCACAAGTTTATATCCTTCAATACGACTATACACTCCTGATAATCAACAACATTTACTCGTTCACTAATGAACGAAGTTCATCAGGCGCAGTTTCCCCTTTATTTTCATTTATATATGCACGCTGACTAAACGCACTAATTATAATCGACTATTAAGGGGGTTAGTGCGGTAACATACAAGCCAAAAGTACAGCTGGTCGAACGCCGTACGCCTCACGCTCTCTCGAGTCTCCCCACTCTCAAAATTTCACGAGAGACTGTCCACGCACACATAGCGCCGCTTCATCTGTGTGTACATACACATAGAAGCGCTACGTCTGTGTAGACACACACGCAGCGAGCCTTCGTTTGTTTACACGCACACAAGGACACGCGCGGCGTCGTCTACCCTGAGGCTACGTACTTTAAACAACTGTATCTCGAAAACGGTGAAGCTAGGCTTCCTGAAATTTGCAGAGGACATTCAAAGTATTGTTCTTAGTAACATATCTCTTTTTCTTTCAAGTCTTAAGAAAACTTTCCAAGTTATTGACGAAAACGTTCATTTTTTTACATTTCATGACGACGGTCCCATAAGACACCGTGTTAAATTTCGTAACTTTGGAAGCTTATATCTCACAAACGGGGAAGCTAGGCTTTCTGAAATTTACAGATACTGCGTATAATAGTAATATGAGTCTACCCTGCAAGTTTCAAGAAATTCTTAAGAAAAGCCAATATCGCACTAACCCCCTTAACCGTTAATTGATGAACATTCACTTTATACCGATGCAGCTCGACCAGATAATAACTTATTTGCTTTCGTAAATAACGTCATAAGCAACGACGAGTCGCCTGTCTCCGAATCGATCATACATAATTCAATTCCTGATATAAATTCAAACCAGAGTATTAGCATTCATTGAAAATCATCGATCAATTGCATAGTATTAAGATAAGCTGTAGCTCGTCAAATTCAATAAGAAACTCAGTTTCCGTATCGTTTCATAAAATAATTAACAATAATCGCATCATACGGCGACATTATCAAAGAGAAAAGCTATTTATTCAACGTATAAAAGGAAGAACAAACTGAAGACGGACTTTTGCCGCACGCGACTCGGACAAGCTGCGGCGGCAGGCAACATACTCGCGACATATTTTCGACATCTGCGCGCGTCGCTTTCGCCGAGAGAGAAATCCTTTGAATGTCCAACAGAGGAATATTTCATAATGAGATACGCGAGCGCAGGAAAGCGTCTATGCATATATGCGTGTATATAATACGGCTTCGAAAAGCGCATCGCGTCGTGAGATTGTAAACCATTTGAATTTTATCAGTGGGAATTTTCTCCGAACGGTTGAATTGCAAGTACAGTGTAGAAGTCGTTGTATATGATATTCAGGCTCTTTTGAAGTGTATCATGCTTGATGTACATTGTTGTTATCGGGGATTGCAATTGCAGTAATGCCGGAAAATAATTTAATATGTATGAGAATTAAATATGGGTCTGAAATTTGCAACGTTAGAGTGCAACGAAATAAAAAAATAATTCATTTTACTTCACGTTTATAATAATATTAATTTTGCATGCAGATTTTGTTTTTTATAATATAAAATAACTTTATAACAAAGGTTTAGATAAAAGTTCCATTGTTTAATAATTTTAATCAATCGTAAAAAATTATTTCGTTGCATTCCAACGATGCAAACTTCAGACCCATGATTAAATGAAATGCGAATGTATGAAGTTTCGTTAAAAACTAATAGCATACTGTCGAAGAATATATCTCATTGTTTCGCGTTTATGATGCTCGAAATGCGACGTATGCAGTTTATAATTGAAAATGAATTTGTTAATTTAGAGGTAATAATTTCAGAAAATAATCCTCATGTGTATTATTCATTACATCGTTCTGCTCAAAGTGCAAACTGTTTACTGTGTATTATTAAGAACGATATGATAAGAGTGATATTGTTTTTCACTAATTCTGAGTTCACTATTCCCGGAAATTGTAACGTATTACATTAAATTTAATAAGTTAACGTCAAAATCTTATTCTATTGAATGCATAAAGTGTGATAACGGATAATTTGATATTCCACAAAATTATTATGACTATAATAACGTATGATCAAGTCAGCTGGAAATGACACTTCTCCTCCGAACAAAATTTCTTTAACACACACACACACACACACATACACACTTTCTCAACCCAAACATCGTCTAACCTCAACCCAAATCGCCTCCTAGAGCCTCGTTCCTAAAACGACGATAACCAGCCTCTATGCCTGCACGCGCCTGTGCGCCAGCGCATGACTGCGCGCGCGAGAGAGAGAGCGCCACTTTCGAATCCGACATCTCGCGCCGCTGTGGGTAAATTCAATTTCCAATTAGGACACATCTATCGCGCAAAAAAGCCGCGCAGTCAGCTCCGATCAGAAGTCGGGCGTGACCGGCCTGCGAATGGGCAAAACGCGCCGACAAGCGAAAGCTCGTTTGAGCGTTGGGGCTGTACTTGGTGGGTTGTTTTGGTGAACGTTATTGGGAGATTTTTCTTTTTTCTTAGGGTGATTTGAGGGGTGAGTTTGATTGGCTGTTTTTACGCAGAATTACAAAATTTAAAGGCTGGTGCGTTGCTTTTTTTATTTTTTAATGAGCTATTGATTTTGCTCGCGAAGCTGGAAAAACCTTATTAAAAGAGTATTATAGTATTTCAAGCTAGAGGTCTGAAAACCACATTACGTTTCATTAATTATCCTGAAAATCGCGAATATCACCGTGTATGAACGTATTAATTAAAAAATTCTTGACTGAATATAATATTTTATAAATAAATTTATTAAATTTATTATTACTTTTCGTAAGTTCCTCATGAAGCAATAATTAATTGTACTAAACAGGTAATGGATATTGTGAAAACACAAATATAATCACCAGTGTTCCATAAAATAAATTCAAAGAAGCTCAATATGTCACAGTAAAAAAATGTAATCAATTTAACACGATTATTATTATTATTATTTATTCATTTAACACGACATTTTTTATACGAATATTAATCTTACGATATCTAAAATAAGCATCGATAGTTAACAATTTTTGAAGAATCTAGTATACATCACATTCAACTTGTTTTCACATCTTTAATAATACGTATTCATTCTTGTTCTATTTTACATATTCAAGCTTTCAAAAACATTCCTCACCAGTAATACCAACATAGAACATTTATTATTACAATCAGCTACCTAAACTACTGCACCAATCCCAAAACGAAATGTCCACATTACCATCCCGCAAAACACCCAATAAATACGCTAGTCCCTAATTTTCCCATCTCATCCTAACCTCAAACCCTACTTTTCCCCTACCAACCTCCCCACTCCTCCCTTCGTCTCCTCTCTTTCTCTTCCTCTCATCGCTAATCGCTCACGAAGAGAGAACTCGAGCCAGCGGAGCAGTAAGGACGCATATATGTGTGGGTAAAAAACGCGCGCGCGGAAAAGAGGCGTGGGAGGCTTATAACGCGACAAAGGGAGACTGACGACCAAGGGGCCGCCGTGTCGACCTTATCGACCGCGAGGGAGAGAGGGAGCGATAAACTGCATATTACTATATACGCCGTCGCAAATCGTTGTATTCACACGTGTGTAATTTAGCCGGGATCTAGAGTTTTTTTTTTTATTCGAATGTCCTTATATCATTACATCCACGCGGTGTTGCCATGTAATCATCAAGCAATCCGAAGGTTAGTTTATGAAAGAGAACGAAGTAATCATAACATGACTCGGCAAACGTTGGCGACAGTTTGCAATTGATATTGACCTCCGCAGGCTATTTGTTCAAATAACATCACGCGAAATTGTTGCCGGCGGAACGTTTCCCTACTGTAGACAGGTTGTTATTATAGTTGACCAATTTACATTACATCTTCTGTGTATATGGGTCCGAAGTTTGCAACATTGTAGTGCAATGAAATGAAAAAAATATTTGATTTTACTTCAAGTTTATAATAATTAATATTAATTTCACATTTATAGATTTATCGTTTTCTAGTATCAAATAACATCAAGTAACATAGATTTAGATAACATTGCCATTGCCTAATAACTTTAATTAATTGTAAAAAATCATTTCGTTACACTCCAGCGATGCTAACTTTAGTCTCATCTATGTATAAGCACATATGTTGTACTTCTACAGTGTCGGATAACAACAAAAATACAAAGCAAAAACTAGTTCTACCAACAAAAACCCCAAATAACACCAGAATAGAAAATATATTTCACAGTTCGCGTCAACCTCCAATCTCCAATCCATTCGCATGTTATATACAAAACAACTACACTATACACCAGCCGCATTATACACATTCATGCTATTGTAAATGTCCCCAACGTAACTTAACATGTCTGTATACTTCACACGTATATTATATATTATGTTATTGTTGCCGGCCACTATAGCAACCAGCGGCAGCGTAACCCTCCACGAGCTAATTTCCATTACATTCTCTGGTCCGCGCACGCGCGCACGCACGCTCGAATTAATTTGAAAAAAAAGGTCAACGGCTGACCGAGCCAAAACGGAGCGCGCGCAGCCAGCTATGACTTCACACCTTCGCGCATAGGCGTCACGCTTCTCTGGTTCTGCGCGAGTTCTGCTATTCATTATTCACCGCTGCTGCTGCTGCTGTCCCGGCCAAAGTTCGTTATATTTCGTGTTTCTCGCTTTTTCTCCGCGCGAATTTGTACATATATCGTTTCGCCTGCCCTTCTTGTTCTTTTCTGCCTACGCGCGTGGTAATTGTTTTTTGGGTAGGGCCGCGAGGAGCGAATTGAATAGAGCGTCGTTGAGGGTAACGTATAGGGAGGAAATTTCCACGCGAACGATGTGTGTGGTGAATTAGAGGAAAATCGATGGTACACTGCGTGCAAAATATGCGCGGCTCGTATTTAACGCCATGACGGCGGCTACTTTTAAACGATCGCGGCCTCGTATATGTATAAAATTGCATCGAGCTTTTTTTAGCCTCGCTTGAACTTATATAAAGGTTCGTTATATTTTTAAATATTTTTTTCCCCCGTTATGCAATTCATCCATTTTTTTTCCTCGTTTTTATTGTGGAGTACTTTTGCTGCGGGATACGCACGTGTTATTTTAGAGCGTGACTTATTTAACGCGTTCGTAAAAAATGTGTAATATAAAAGCTCCGGTGGGGGTTTATTTGCGAAGAGCCTGTCAATGTATTGTATGTAAAAGTGTTATTGTATTGTGTGATGAGATTAAATATTCGAAAATGTTTGGATATCTCGTGCAGTATGTGTGTGCGTGCGTGCGTGCGTGTGTGCACGAGAATAATATTATTTAACGTAGGATTTATGTTGATAATTATTATGAAATTGGAAGATGTAATCACATATTAATAAAGACCGTATAGCGTTATATTGGAAAACTTGGAATGTCTTTGTATATTTCAATATTGATTATAAGAGATGTACCATTCGCTAATTGTGTATTGAAATAAAATTATGTAAGAAAAAAATTATGTATTGAAAAAATGTTCGATAACCGGAATTGTTTATAAGATTATTAATGATTAAATTTCATCGATTGTAAAATATCATTTATTTAAACGAAGGAGAAAAATTTGGGTGGGGATAGGTTTTTAAAAAATATTTTTACCGAAAGCTAAAAATGCCGAAAGGTTAAAAATAACGAAATGTCGAACACTGAAAAGAACAAATGCCGACGGTAAGAACGCCGAAGAAACAAAAGATCGAACTCTAAAATGCCGAAGATATTTATGATGAAAATTAAAAAGCTAAAGATAAGAATGCCGAAAACACGCTTATTAAACGGAAAACGCACACAATACTCAAAATGTTAATAAAATATAATTTTCGGCATTTTTAACTCTCGGTTTACACCTGTTCTGTCAAAATTCTTTTCGGCAACTTTAGCTATCGGTATTTTCATATTTCTGCTAAATCACGTTCTCCAAACTTAACTGTCGGTATTATACATTCGGCATTTTTAGCTTTCGGCAAAAATATTTTCGAAAAACCTATCCCCACCCGAAAAATGTTTAGATTTAGGTAACGCAATGAGTTTCTTGTATAATGATTCTCGAACAACCCTGCGCTGCGAAAAATGAGGTTAATTAGAAACTTAAGTAAAAGTAACTCGATCTTTGTACATTCTAAAATATCTAGCAAATTTAACTGTTCACTTTAGTAACTAAAACGAACTACACACAACTAACGTAAACACACAGACACGAAAGAAATAAAAATTACGAGTATCGAGTGCACAGATAAGTAACTCATTTCTTGTGGATCTACACGGAGAAAAATGTTTGAGTAAAAATTACTATACTGTATTGAAACCGGGGGACAGACTCGCATTATCAAAAAAATTAGTATACTTTCTAGTAAAAATTACTATATTTCTAGTAATTTTTACTACATTTATAACAATTTTTACTAGAAAGTATAGTAATTTTTTTGATAATTTGAGTCTGTCCCCCGGTTTCAATACAGTATAGTAATTTTTACTCAACCATTTCTCTCCGTGTATTTGCATGAAATAAAATTATTATTAGTTTCTGACGGTTAAATAAATATGTGTAAATAAGTGTTTTATGTGCACTTTGAAAACCACATAAAAATGTTATTTAAAGTACAGTGTAATAATAATCAAATTTACTGCACTAACAATAAAAATGAATCAACGTATTAACCCTTTGATCATCAGATTTGACTAATTGAAGTCAAATTTTCTTTGTACTTATTACTGCAAAAGTAATATATTAACTAAGAAAAATACCAATTATAAAAGTGTTTTCGTTAGCTAAATTATAATATTACGTTTTCGTAATATTTTTTCGTATAACATGCACGTAATAGCCTAAGCATTAACACTTGTATATTTAATTAATTATTTTCATTTATTACCTACTAAAGAATCTCCCTTGAATAATTCTAATCAATATTTTACAAAAAATTTCTATTCATTAATCAGGCAATTAAAAAGGATCATCTAACCTCGAAAACCCCTTTCAAACTGACTTACACGCCTCTTTGGGCGACCAGTGTGTGTAAATAATGGGCGATAAGTTTCGGACGTTACCTGTTCGCAGTCGCTCGTAGGGGTCCTCGACGTCGGTCTCGTGATATATGAGCGAGTGCTCGGACTGGTTGCGCGCGTGCCTCGGGAAGTAAAGATGCGAGCGCTCGACGTACCAGGCGCCGTCGCGCGGTGACACGATCTTCCCGTGGAAGACCCCATCGCTGATGCTGCCGAATGCGTGGCTGTTCGGCTCACCTGTAAGCAGAGAAACAGAAAAGGAGAAATGGTTAGTCGTTTTCGAAGCGATGGGTGAGATGTTGGTAATGGATTGTTTATGTTGGTAACAGATTCCTACATGGCATTTGTCGTTATTGTAATTGGGTTTCAAGGTCACAGAAGTTATGGAAGTCATTTCTGTGCAAAATAGCATGGAGAACAGTAGAGGGTTGAAATGGTAGGCGAAAATAAAAAGAAAAATCAGAATAAATGAAATAAAATACAAGAATGTCGGTAAGTATGTAACTCTATATAAACTCCAACGCTTCTAGAAATGGTTGTTTACGAAATTATTGTATTTCATTTAGAATTTTCAGTACCTGCAAGAATAGAGGTACTAAGTTGATTTAATTCGTTAATTTTTCAATTAACAAAAAAATATACCTAACGTCTCCTCCTAGATTTACTCACAAAAAAGATGATAAATAAACCAAAAACCAACAATAGCATTAAAATTTTTAACTTGAATTTTTGTAATCGTGTTCAAAGTATAAATAAATGTTCGACCCCCGAAGCAGGTTATTTTAATACTATACCAAAATGTTTAGGGGGTGTAGTACTCCTGTTTTACCGACAGAAATTTTTATTCGAAAAATTTTTTAGGGTGCCGTCGATTTTCGGGCTCAAAGCTGCGTAGGATGGTAGACTATTATATTACACACGGCAACTATCTCCTTATAAGACGTAATTCGATATATTTATTTTGGTAATATAGAATTTGTTCTGTTGGTAAAACAGAGTACAGGAGTACTACACCACCTTAAGGGGCTACTTCATTAATGTAGCACTCTGCATTATTGACAATCAAATTTTTTTCGTTGTTATACATACGTTTAAATAATGTTAAAAAATGTGAACATATAGACGGTTACGTTAGTAAGTTATACAAAAATAAAAAATTATCAATCCCCGATACATTTAATTCAAAACATGTATTGTATTCTCTAATATCGTTTACCTACTTTAATTTCTTCCTCAAAATTCATTTTCTCCTGTTTACTTATCGAGCCCGCTGTAACCACAATTAATATGACAAAAATTAAAATCTAGTCTCTAAAAAGACCCTTTGAAAAATCCCAAGAAATACCGGCACCTTGACAGAATATACATCCGCCGTCGCCTTCGGGAACCGCTAATACCTCATCTGGATGAAATTCGCCGTCGCCGAAGCTAACATTCAGGACCAATCGCTTAGAAAATCAAGCCACGGCGATTAAAGCGCCTTTTCATTATAAGCGCGAGGGAGACAGAATAATGCACTGCGCGCGACGGCAGCAGCAGGAGGAGGAGGCGGCCTCTTCCCAAAGCGCGTATAATTTCATTATCCGCGAAGGAGCTGCGCCCTGGGAAACGCGAGAGCCGTAAATGGATATTCGAAAAGTACCGTGCACGCCTGGAACCTCGTTACGGAGAAAGAGAGACAGCGAGAGAGTTCTATTAGCGCGTAAAAGATAATGGCGTATACGTACTTATTGCGCCCGCGCATGTGTGTGTGTGTATGTGTGAGAGCATGTGTGCGACGTATGAATCATCGCGAGCGTTGCACTCGAGGCAATTTCCTCGCAGAACTGCCGCCGCGGAGGAAGAGCGGGAAAAGAAGAAGACCGAGAAGAGTCAACGTTGCGCTTGATTTAGTCGGTTTAATTAGGTTGGATTAATTGTTGCTTTTAGCAATATTGTGCTATCCAACTTCCGTCGGAATATATATATTGAAGTGACTCGCGCGACGTCAGCAGTTCGTTTTCGCAAAAGGAAATAGTTTAAATAGGTATGTGTAGTAGATGTTGGGAAATAACTTTTATTATCAGAAGCATTATTTCCGAAAAACTTTAGTTTTTTAAATAAACAGATTTTTTATAATCTTTTTGAGAATAAATTGGACAAGCTGAAATGTGTTTTAAAATGAAAAAGATAAATTTAGAAATAAAGATTAAATTTTTTTTCATATTTTTATATTTCACTAATTATATTATTTGCATTTACTTTTGTAAATAACAAAGATTACTTGGCTTTTAATTTTTTTTTAATAAAAAAGTTGCATTATCCAAACTCTATCTTATGAGCACTAACAATACACAACTTCAAAATTTTAATTAATTCCACTGCTATGCTGAATCACTAAAGCCCCTCTAAGAGGATGCTAAAGTCAATTATTAACGACCGAGCTTATTACGAGGATTTTAACTAACATGTAAAAAAAATATAATTTACTATGCACAACAAAACAGGATATCTCTTTCGTTCTATAATCACGTTACTAATCTCTGCAAAGGTTTACGACAATAATTCGAAAGCAAGGGGGTGTAGTACTCATGTACTCTATTTTACCGATAGAACACGGTAAATTCTATATTATTAAAATCAATATATCGAATTTCGTCTTATAAGAAAATAGTTGCCTTGCGCAATGTAATAATCTACCATCCTACGCAGTTTTGAGCCCAAATACCAATGGCACCCTAAAAAATTTTTCGAATGAAATTTCGGTTATTTTTGTTCGAAATAATTTTTTAGGGTGCCGTTGATTTTTGGGGTTAAAACTGCGTAGTAGGATGGTAGATTATTACATTGCGCAAGGCAAATATTTCCTTATAAGACAAAATTCGATATATTTATTTTGATAATATAGAATTTACCGTGTTCTGTCGGTAAAACACAGTACAGGAGTACTACACCCCCTTATCACAAGTAATAGAACATTTAGAATCTTATTTTGAATTAAAGAATGCAAAGAGCACAAATACCTTAATCTACATTGAAAAAAGGAATGAATTGAAATCAAAATTATCATTCGATTAGTATTATACGAAAATAAATTACACGCCAAAGGATCATCTAGCTGCCACACCGCAAAAAAAACTCTAGCCCCAAGCCCGCTAATAAACGTAACCTAAATACGTCTCATAACCTCAAAATGGCACAACCAGCTCAGTCGGTAACGGCGCTGCTATCAAATCCCCCGCAACGAGAGCATCATCCCATTTCTCGTCAGCTCCTCTTTTCACGAGCATCGCGTTATGTGCAAATGTAGACGCGTTCATCACTTTCCGCGGGTGACCTCGGCTGCGATCGATTCTCTCTCCCTCCGCGAGGCGGGCGCCGCACACGTTCGGCATCTCCTCTCCGGTCGTCGGCATCCCGTAAACAGGAGATAACCCACATCCCGCGAAACTAGAGCAACACAGCAGTGGCGCGCGCGGCCGGTGACGAGAGGGAAAAATCAATTCGACGAAGCAGCAGCCGTCGCCACTTGATTCGCTGTGCTGTGCGTGAGGAAGGAGCCAAGAGGTGGTGGAGGAGAAGATGCATCGATTATTCCGAGTGTGAGGAAGACGGACGTCTGTCGCGAGGTGAATAGAGTTCATTTGGCGATGATTGGTCGCGCAGGTGCTGGGGGATTGGTCTTTGGCGAGAAGTGGTTGGCGCTGACGGTATAGGTATCCAATGTGGGTATAGGATTTTTAATTTTTAAGAATTGAACCACTTGGAAAAGATACAAATTTGAGTAAAAATTATCATTTCTGATAGTAAGCATGGGACAGACTCATTTTTTTCATGAAAATTACTACAAATTATAGTGAAAAATACTATTTATATGGTAAAAATTACAAAATAATAGCAATTGTTACGATTATAATTATAGTAATTTTCATGGTAATATGAGTGTGGCATGGTTACTATAGAATGTAATATTTTTACTGCAAAATATTTCTCCGTGGAGTTTTTAACTAGACAAAGCAATGTGCGCTAGACAAATCTTAGTTTTTGCAATCTAATCACTTACTTGTTCAGGGGATTAGAATTAGACCATGATAGCTTATAATACTTTCAGAATTATTGTTGCCTAAAGACAAAAAGGTGAACTGATGAAACTTTCTAGAAGTATATAATAGACAAACATTGACCCTGGTAAACACTGACTTCATTATTTGCCTAAAAAATAGCTATAGTTTTGTTGGGGTATAGCCAAAAACTAGCCATTTTTCTTGGATATTTCTATCTATGGATGAAACATTATTCGACCATTTAATAGATTGAAAATAGAAATACTCTTTTAAAGATTTACACAAGTTTGTTCTTAACTATTTCAAAGGTATTAATGGGTGGGGGGGGGGGGGTCCAAAGTTTAGACGATCCACTTTAGAATTGAAGTCAACTCTAGACGTTCTCCATTCCGACATAAGCTACTGCAGATTGTGCAAAATTCGAAATTCTAAATTACAAAAATCATATTTTCCAATGTGACAATTCACTTACTGTCCAAAACATCGAATTTCATTTATAGAATTTTAATAGGGATACAATAAAGATATTTCGAAATAATCATTAGAAACAAGTTATATTCGTTTTAAAATAGTATTGATGAAATTCGATGTTTTGGACAGTAGGTGAATTGTTACATTAAAAAATATGGTCTTCGTAATTTAGAATTTCGAAATTTTGCACAATCTGCAGTAGCTTATGTTGAAATGGAGAACGTCTAGAGTTGACTTTAATTCTAAAGTGGATCGTCTAAACTTTGGACCCCCCCCCCCCCGTATTAAAATTGGAGACAAAAAGAAACTGTTAGTCAGTTTTTTTTAGTTACGAAGTGGCTAGTAGAAGGTTTGTTCTTATGACGAGGAGTGAGACAGAATCTAATAGAAAAATAGGGGTTTCAATTAATATCTAAGACAGGAGTGCTGTAATAGTACATTTCGACATGAGTGGGGAAGTCGATTATTTCGCTGGTGTGACTTTTTGCACGAACGAAGCGAGTGCGAAAAAGCCACACCACCTAAATAATCGACTTACGCACTAGTTTCGAACGGTATTTTATACCACGAGCGCCGAAAAATCATATCAAAGTTGTGATTTTGAGGTTAGAGTGGTATAAATGTTTTTTTAGTCTGTATTTATTGTTCACATTTTTGTAAGTTTATCTATTAAAATGGAATGCTCTTAACTGTAACGTCAAGTCTATGAATAAATTTAAATTGAATATTTTGAGGTTATGCCATTCTATTTCCAATCTATTAAATGGGCGAATAATGAGATAAAAAGCGTTTCAATATGGTTATTAACTAGCCATTTATTCTAGCTATTTACTGACTTTGTGACTATTTTGTAATAGACAAATTTCTACCAGGGGAATATTGATACTTAAGAATCGCATTCGCGTGCATTGAGAATTTTGTCCTGAAATATTTCATAAACTGTAACTGCTACAATTTCCTATATAGATACAAGAGCGAAAATGTCATATAAGTAAATGTTCGTACTGCAATCATCTTTAATGGCATCGGTAGTTTTCTTTTTCAACGCGGAGAAGGTGGATCTAATCGAATATGATTTGAATGCAAATGGCATATGATCACCGGAAATGCGAAATAGCGCTTATTGCAGTTTACCGGCTGCTATTCTTGCCTTTCCCTTTTGTTTGATGGACACATAAAAACATTAAGGAGTGCTGGTATGTACACGTCGTTGATCCCGTATTATAATCGAATGAATATTATTCGAAGAATATTTAGAATGTATAGAAATAACTACTCCCTAAGCCTTCTCATATAATCATCCTTATTTAATTGTAATATCCATGCAGGTTAGAATTGTGCATAATACGATACAAATGATCATGATCAATTTTATTATCGATAAATATTCAGAAAATACTTATTGCATACATTTATTATATGTTATAAATAGACATGTATATATTATAAATATCCTACCAATCATGAACATTTTAGGCAGTTGAAACTACAAGTTTTCTCTGTTGTTTTGTTTTCTTTCACAAACCTAATATCAACTGTTCCAATTCAATATTACAAGATACCTGCTCAACAGAGGATTATCAGTAACTTCAGCCGAATCTATAACAACAATGGGTCTGAAGTTTGCATCATTGGAGTGCAACGAAATAATTTTTTACAATTAATTAAAGTTATCAAGCAATGGAAATTTATCTGAATCTTTGTTATAAAGTTATTTGATACTATAAAACAATAAATCTATACGCAAAAATATTATTAATTATTATAAACTTGAAGTAAATGAAATATTTTTTTATTTCGTTGCACTAGAACGTTGCAAACTTCAGACCCATCAACAACACAACTTTTGCACTTCGAACTTTACTGGACATTACTTAACCAGATCAAAAAAGTTAGTAACGACTATGAATTATATTAGAATTCCTTATCACAAAGGATAAGGGCAGCCAATATATATTAATATATATTATAACATGATATGAACTAAATGCCTAACCTTCGTTTGGATAATCAAGTAATACATGGGATACAAATTTTTTAGCAATGCAAATGATTTTTCTTCAATTTTATCTAATGTTTTAAACAGATATATTTTTTGAGTTATAGAGTATAAACATCTGCTTCAATAGTTTTTTAATACAAACATTTATTAATAAATATTACCAACGAATAGTTTTACAAACTGCAAATAAGTGTGCAGCAAAACAATGAGAAATAATCAAACAGCTGTAGAAATCCTAAACAACGTCGTATAACACGACACCTTCCCCACTAAACCATCGAAATTAGAACACCACTATAACTCACTTAATAATTACCTAATCAATTACCCCCAAGTTCCAACATTTCTTTCATTCACTTCCAATTCCCGATTAACCTCATCAATTTCATTTCCCTAAAACAATCGTCACCGAGCCACCCATCCGGCCACCCATCGCCATCCATCTCTCTATTTCTCTTTCACCCCGCATCAGTCACACACGCACACATCGCCTTTATATACAGCATTCCCCTTCGCATCCTCGCCAATCAGGAAGCAGCCGGTAAACCGATCGACGCGGGGCTCGTCGTATACGTGTGCATGCACAAAGGGGAGAGAGAGAGAGAGAGGATTTATCACGGCGCTCGAAGAAATTAACCCGCAGTGCTGCAGAGAGCGAGTAGCGCAGACACAAAGCCCCGAAGAGAGAGAGAGAGAGAGCAGAGCGTAATGTCGAAGCGCGTTAATTTTAGATAAGCCGTGTGCCCGCAGTGCACGAGAGAGCGAAGGTGTACAGCGGGTGTGCGCATGCGCGGTACACACACACACACACACACACACACACACGCACACACACACACACACACACACACACACACACACACACACTAGGGATGGGCGATACGGTATCGATACACTTGTGTATCGATACTTTAATGGAAAAATATCGATATTTTGTATCGATATTAGCCGTTGCTAATATCGTGTGTATCGATACGCAGCCTGCTAGTATCGAAACCGATATTTTTAGTTGCTTGCGCGTTGCGTCGCAAATCAGTGGCGTCAGTGCGTCGATACTTTACTGTAGTCTGGCGCCTGCACACTAGAGGCCTTCGCCGATTGGGCGCTCGAGCGGCTCTAGCGGCATGAGTATATAGCGCGCGCGTTCAAACAGCGAGCGTACAAGTAGGCGGATGACGCGAGGAACAAACATTATACAACGGAGTTACGCAGACGTGCGAAACTAAGCGAGACAATTATTAACCCTTTCGTACCGAGACCCCTTTCCCGGAGGAAAAGTGACTTTTTTTTTGTATACTATAATTGTGGAGGCTTCAACTAAGATCAATCGACCCATACAACCCATACCCGCCAATAGAATTATTTTATTGAACTCGGATATTGATAAATTCTTAGTACGTTACCTCATTAACAAGATTCACCACTCAGAATAAAAAAAAAATAACCATTAACCATTTTTTTATTCTAAAATAAATCATTCAAGATCCAAATTTTCGTCAAATCCCAATTTTCATCGCCGAGCCCTTTTTTAATGTACTAAACGAAACGGAAAAAAACAAAAAAATTTAATTTTAATGGCCAGAGGGGCTTCCCCTTGAATAAGAGAACACGACTAAATAAGTAGATTTAAAAAATTATTTAATTTCAGATTTCTACAGCATGTTAAACAAAATATGTCCTACAGGACCCATACTGTACGAAAGGGTTAAAATTATTTCTAAACCCAAGTTGGCGGGGGACGTGAGGTCCTCGAATGCAAAACAGTTAGGCAGAACTGCAACACGATAATTTAAATCATTTTTAAACTCAAGTAGGCGGTAGATATGAGGTCCACGCATATAAGGGAGTCATGAAAAAATAAGCAAAACGATTAGTTAAATAATTTTTAATCCCAGTAGCCGGGGGACGCGAGGTCCACGCATACTAGGGAATTACGTAGACGTGTAAAAATAAGCAAGACAATTGTTTAAACAATTTTTAAACCCAAGTAGATGGGGGATATGAGGTCCACGCGTATAAGGGAGTCATGTAGACATGAAAAAATAAGCAAAATGGTTATTTAAATAATTTTATACCCAAGTAGGCGGGGGATATGAGGTCCACGCATATAAGGGACTCATGTAGACATGAACAAATAAGCAAAACGATTGTTTAAATAATTTTTAAATCCAAGTAGTCGGGGGGGGGGGATACGATGGTCCACGCATATAAGGGAATAACGTAGATGTGCAACAATAAGCAAGACAATTATTTAAACAATTTTAAACCCAAGTAGGAGCGGGATATGAGCTCCACGCATATAAGGAAGTTGAGTTAGATATTAAAAATTTTTGAAATAAAACTCTTGCTTACGTCGGACGTCTACGTAACTTCGTTATATGCGTGGACCTCATATGTCCCGCCTACATGGGTTTAAAAATTATTTAAATAATCGTTTTGCTTATTGTTTCATGTCTACATTACTCCCTTATATGCGCGGACTTCATATCCCCCGGCTAGGGTAAATGTGGGTATTACCGCGGACGCTGCAATTACCGCGGATCGACGAAAAACGCTCTGCACAATTTCATTTTTCATAGTATAATTCGGGATTTAATATTTATTCGATCATACAAAATATTAAGTAATATAAGAACTCGTCTTAAAAAGAGAATAAAGCATGATTTATATGAATATACTACATTATTGTCTGGTCATTCGCGGTAATACCGTCATTTGTATACAAATATGATTGCTGGTATTACTGCGGCATTGGTCCAATGTAACCTCAGAACAGTGCAATCAAGAAGTCTACAATATATATGAGAACATTTGTCAACTGCTATGTTGTAAATGAAATATGATGTAAAAATATACAGATATGTTCATTTTTTCGGTTGTAAAATTATAAATAATATAACAAGCTCAAGGTAAAATTCCGCAGAAATACCCCCGCGGTGATCCATCATACATACGGTAAAACCCTCGCGGTAATTCAATCATACCCGCAGTAATATCAGCCTTGAATCTAGTTTTTAGATTGCATTTATTAATTAACTATATATTTTTTATCATATGATAAGAGTCATTTTTGCATTTCTGGTAAGTTAAAGAAGAGTTGAAAAAAGAATTCAACTTAAATCATCGAGGCAAAGCTTTTAATTCGTGTACTATAAGATGTCCGTGCTGAAAAACCGCGGTAATACCCACTTTTACCCTACTTGGGTTTAAAAATTATTCAAATAATCGTTTTGCTTATTGTTTCATGTTTACATGACTCCCTTATATGCGTGGACCTCATATCCCCCGGCTACTTGGGTTTAGAAAATTATTTAAATAATCGTTTTGCCTATTTTTTCATGTCTACATGACTCTCATATTTGCGTGGACCTCATATCCCCCGCCTACTTGGGTTTAAAAGTTATGTAAATAATCGTTTTGCTTATTTATATGCGTAGACCTCATATCCACAGCCTACTTGGGTTTAAAAATTATTTAAATAATTGTCTTGGTTATTGTTGTACGTCTACGTAATTCCCTTGTATGCGTAAACCTCGCGTCCCCCGGCTACTTGAGTTTAAAAATTGTTTAAATAATTGTCTTGCTTATTGTTGCACATCTACGGAATTCCCTAATTATATGCGTGGACCTAATATCCCCCACCTACCTGGGTTTAAAAATTATTTCAATAATCGTTTTGCTTATTTTATGATGTCTACACGACTGTCTTATATGCGTCAACCTCATATCCCCCGCCTACTTGGGTTTAAACATTTTTTAAATAATTGTCTTGCTTATTGTTGAACATCTACGTAATTCCCTAATATGCGTGGACCTCATATGCTTGGGTTTGAAAATTGTTTAAATAATTGTCTTGCTTATGTCTACGTAATTCCCTAGTACCCGTATGGAAATAATAAATGTAGGAAATCATAGAAAACCGTACGAAATTGTACGAAATTGTAGGAAAGTGTAGGAAACTGTTGGTTTTCGGACAAAATTAGTACGATTTTGTACAATTTTGTACATTTTTGTATGTATATATACGTTTTCATACGATTTATAAATTTTCTCAAATTTCCCTGTAAAAACTTAAATGTATGAAAACGTAAGAAATTGTACGAAAACGTAAGAAAGTGTACGAAAACGTAAAAAAATGTAAGAAATCGTACGAAAACGTACATTTTCGTAAGATTTAATGAATCTTGCAGTTTCGTATAGTTTTGTACATTTATTTACGGATTTGTACGAGTTTATATACTTTTATACATTTTATTACAATTCGTAAAATTTTTGCGTCTATAACAAATTTTTCCTGTCGAAATAGTAAATGTAGGAAACTGTACAAAACTGTACAAAACTGTACGAAACCGTACGAAAACGTATTAAACTATATAAATTAACCATGCAAACTGTCCGAAAACCAACACTTTTGTACAGTTTTTTACAGTTTCATACGGTTTTCTACAGTTTCGTATAGTTTATTACGATTTACTACACTTGTTTTTTTCCATATGGGTATGCGTGAACCTCGCGTCCCCCGGCTACTTGGGTTTAAATATTATTTAAATAATAGTCTTGCTTATTATTGCATGTCTAAATATATTTAATTATAAAAATAAATATTAAAAATTTTTTTTGTTTATGTACAGTTTGGTTTGTTTTTATATATCCTACATTTTAAATGTATCGATACACAGAATATCGATATTTTTGTTTCGATATTTTAGGTATATCGATACTAGCACCACTGATACATATCGATGCCTTGTATCGATACATTCGGGGTGTATCGCCCATCCCTAACACACACTGGTCGACGCTGGGCTCTGTGCAGGTCTCTTTTGTTTGGAACGAGGCTTCTTTGAGGCGATGCCCGCAAGCGCACGGAATTGATAATGGGCGCAAGCGCACTTGCGCTGATTGAGTTTCGATGGGGTTTAGAGAAAGAGAGAGAGAGAGAGTGGTGGTAGGTTCTTTTGTAATGAATAAATAATTTGTTGTTTATGAAATAGCTGCTAACACAATTAAGTAGGATGTTATTTCAGATACGATGGAGAAAAATTTATTTGTAAACTTTACTCTTTTTTTGAAAGAATATTTATTATTTTTATAGTAGCGCTGGGACACACTAGACATTTTTGCAACAATTTTTACTGTTTGAAATGGTAATTTGTATTATTTTTGTAGCAAATGGACCGATACTGTGATATTTCGTTTCAGCAGTCATAAAAATTACTATTTAAAAAGTAAAAATCCCACATGTCGAGTGTGTCCCAGCGCTACTACAAAAATAATAAATATTTTTATACCAAAAAGTAAAGTTTACAAATAAATTTTTCTCCGTGTACAATTACATCAGAATTTCTTACAAATGTTAGTGAAACGTTCGATAAATATGTATACATGTATCAGAAAATGACGACACTATTAATAATACGTAATCAAGGTCTACGTGAACTACTACAAATCTCGCTTCCAAGGACTTAAAATAACAGTCTACGTAGAAGAAAAAACCTATAAATTTTCAAAACCTGCGTCACAGATTCTCACTCAGATTTACACACTCGAGAAAATATACTTCAACGTACTGCCAAAAGCATTTCACTAGAATTCCCTTTTTATACCGTCCCAACACTTTTTTTTCATTCCCGACGAGACGCAAGCGCAACTGTGAGAGCGACCAACCTCGCCTCCTTCCATCTCCAAACCTCTCGCCTCCGCAAACAAAGCCCTAATTTCTTTTTACAGCCACGCGAGCGCGCGCAAACGGCAAAGCCGGAACGCTGCATAATGCATCTAGCGCGGGACGTGCCAAATTTTTTCGGCGCCGCCACAGGGCGCGCTAAATAGTTAAGTCCGCTATTTTCCGCGGCGCCTCCCCCCCACGTCAAATATTCATCCCCGCCGTGCGCGAGAACGCTCGGGAGTGTTTTAAATTTTCGAGATTTCGCTGCTGGCTGCTTGTACGCGCGCTACTGAAGTGTGCTTTGGCCCGAGGTTATAGGGATTTTGGCGGTCCTTTGGTTGCCCGGACGTCGGCGGGCTTGAGATTAGCGGGAAATATGGGATTGAAGCTTTTGGAGGGAGAGGTTTAAGGAAGAAGATATGCCTTTGCGAGGTGGGAGAATGGGGGTGACGGTAAGGAAAGTTATGTTGTTTTCATATGTTGCGGAGATTTACAAGAATTTTTAAAATGTATGGCACTGTTGGACTGTGACGTTTTAAAATTTGTTATCCTGCTGTTGTACAAGTTTTCTGGTAAAAAACGAAAAATCCGAGTGACTATAAAATGAGAATTATGTTCTATATTTAAGATAAATTATTATCTTCTGTTCAAAAAGTGATGGATGAAATCTTTCATCACAATAAGACGGTTTTGATTCGTTGTTGTTTTGATTGGTCTATATAGAATAGGCGCCAATATTAAATATATGTTTGAATTTTTGAGTTTGAGTATTTAAAACTAAATAATTAAAATAGTATAAGAAAAATATCATCATTTTATTTATCAAAATTACGTTATTATCGTATAATTTAAACTGATTTAAACAAGCTTTTAAATTGAAACTAGTTTGATGATATTCATAACCTCGAAAAAATAAATACGCGCGAAGCGCGTTGAATGTAGCTCGAGATGTAGTTAGTATATATTAAAAACTATTATTATTATAAATGATAAATAAAACAGAAAAATAATAAATACGGGAAATTGGCAATTTAAAACTGTAGAGAATCCAGATTGAAAAAAGGTTAAAAGTGAAATATATAAATTTAATCAAAATAAAAATTTCAAGAAAAATATTTTAATTAAAAGTTTCTTTCCATTCTTTAGCATTTGAATTATTTTGTTACTATTTTTATGATTCCGTCCTCTTTTATTAAAATTGCTTCATTTCAACGTTCACTATAATTAATGTGAAAATAAATTTAATATTATAAATGAATAATTTGCACATAAATATTATAAAAAATAATGAACTAGTTAAAAATGTTCTCTGATGTAAATAAAGAAAAAATATTCGTTTTAAGGGGACGCTGACTTTGCCTGTTTTTTAATAGACAAATTTCTACCAGGGTAGTTTTGAAAAATCACTTCAATTTTCACAATTGACTGATAAACTAATTGTACTCCTGCAATTTAATTGTACTTTTACTATCAAGTCAGAAATGAATAAATACCCCAGATGCGTAATTTTTAATCTCTTAATTATTGAACAGTTAACCATACAGTTCACAGTTTTCAAAAATTCCACCACTTCAAAAGTCTAATTCGCTTTTCCTATACCTTGCGAAATTCCTCCTCCTCCCCCCCTCACAGTAAACAACGCGTGAGTCCTAGCAGAGATAAGCTAAATATAATACCGCAGCGCTGCAGCCGCTGTTTGATCTAGCTGAAATGAGTGTGCACCGGCAATATCGGACGCGCTCGGACAGCGCCCGGCTTTCGTGCGCAAAATTTCGCGGAAGAAAACAGAGGAGCGAGAGAGAGATAGAGAGGCTGAAAGAGCAGAATTTGAATTTTGAATGAGGAGGGATTTTTTAGGTGGCAGTGGCGCCCTGATGAAGAACCGTGGTTAATATGGAAAAATGAAATGAAAAATATTTTGTTATTTTTTTATTCATTACAGTGCAGGAAAAAGTTTGATAATATCGCTAGTTGTGAAGTGCGTAAAAATGTGGTTTTCGTTTATACTGAAAAAGTCACGTGTAATTAAAAATATAAAACTGGTTTGTATTTGATGAATTTAAAACTTATATTTCAAATTTGTCTGGGGCAACAACATGATCTAAATATATAAAACCGATAATGATTTGACCATGCGGTTTCTACAGTAAAAATGACGTTGATTTTTTTATTTCTTAACCTTAAATTTTAGAAAGACTTTGCTGTGATACGATACAAATTATTTTTATCTCATAATTATAGTCTTAGTAAAAGAAACCATCTTTAAATATTATTTATGATACAAGTTAAAGGTAACTTTAGAGTTTAATTGTAAAAGAAGCATAAGAATATTACGAGTACAGGACAATATGATTATTATTATTATAGAAAATATAAAAGCATATCATTTCGACAAGTTTTTATAACTTTATGCTGAAACTTTTTTGATATGGATTTGATTTATCCGGCTTGATTAATTCAAATCCAGGAAATGCAAATTAAAAAGTTTGTGCATCACAAATTGCACTTTAATTTATGCTGCATCACGAACTGTACTTTTCAGATTAGAATGATATCCCAGATAAAAAAAAAGCAATTAAATTCTTACACGCCAAACAAAACGCGATTTTCTCAATGTTTAAGTAATTTCGAGAGTTCAGACTATGGAGCAAAGCAATTAGCACGTCTTTTTAGATAAAGCAGATGGCACTTGAGCGCAATCAGCATATGTCTTTGAGGATGATAGCCGTTAAGTGATGGCCACTTGAGTTCGAGTGGCGAGTTTAAGCTTATTTTTATCTATTTCGAGATAGTCACGCGGTCGTGTAAATGTAAACAGCGATATCCTAAGTTTGAGATGTTTACAAAAATATACGATAGTCTGGTAAAGATCTTAAGAATCTAAGTATTCATTCTGAAATCTTAAATATCTTGAATAAATATATTTAAAAGTTTAATGAATTATTATATTAGAAATTATTTTCTTAAAACAAATGGTTAAATAACAACTTTTCTATTTTTCCGTATTTCATAAAATTAGTCAGTTTCAGTTTCTTCCTTATCCAGACAGTTTGTTAAAATTTCTATTTAAAAAGTTTTTAACTGTTTTCCTGTCCCGCACAATCGTGGTGAATCAATTAATCTTAATTTACGCTTTCAAGCTGATATACATGTTTTAAAAAATACGTCGTTGGTTTTAATCAGAAATAGTTCAATCAGACAATGACATATAGATATAATTGTGAATAAAATAAAAAAAAAAATAAAATAAATACAAACAAAATGTACACCAAAAGATAAACTTCTAGGAAATCAATTATACTATTTCAAAAAATGTCTCCATTAGATATTGAAACATTCTAAAACAATCCCATACTCGCATCACCATACATGTACCGCGTAACACACTAAAAAAAAAAAGAAACTACTCACCAATGAGATGGCCCTTGTAGATATGCGAGGTGTCGAGGTCCTCGGGCTCATTGCCCGGCCCGACGACGACGAGGTTGCTGCCGAAGGTATCGAGGTCGCGCTTCAGCCTCAGCCGGAAGTCACGGCCGTGGGCTCTAAACTTGAGCGTCACCGCGCTATCCCGCGACACCGAGCGCCGCGCCCTCACGTGGCCGCGCTGCAGCTCCTCAGCGTCGTACGTCAGCGGCTCGAAGTGCCGGATATACTCGTTCAGTCGGCGCGCTGCAACATGAACGATAGAAGAGATATCGAGGTTAGTTGCCGTGTGTGTATGCGCCTTTTCGCAGTTCTGCACGGGGGGTAATTTGGCAAACGATGGCTACTCGTGGGTGTTATTAAGTGTATGGGTTTTATGAGGTTCTGGTGGGAGAAACGGGACTTTGGATTTCTATAGAAATTCACGGAGAAACATTTTTGTGTAAGCTTTAGTTTTTTTGTAAGAAGATTTACTATTTTCCACAGTAGCACTGGGGATTTTTACTTCTTATATAGTCATTTTTAAGTTTTGCAGTAAATTTTACTTTTTGAAATAGTAATTTTAATAATTTTAATTTTAATAGTAATTTTAATTTTAACGAAATATCACAATATCAGTCCCATATAGCACCCACTCTTTACATAATATTGTGAAAATATTGTTTTATAAGATTCGCCAGATTTATTTATATTGTATAAAAATTACAAAACCAAACCCAAACCCTTGGACAATATTGTCACAAGGCGTTATTTCCGTGTTTGCATTGTTTTTGCAAATTTAGTTTTTAGTTCAAATTATTTTTTTTAACGTTGTTACAATATTGCTGCAATGTTATGTACAATATTGTTGAAAGGTTACGCAATATTGACCAAAAATAATATTCTTAAAAATTGAAAAATGACACATGTACAGAAATGACCTTTTGCAAAGTATCATCCGGATGGTACGACCCATAGGGTAGATGTCCGTATTAGTGTGGGTTTAAGAAACTCTTCAGTTTTGTCGCATAATAATAGACTATTTAAGCTGTATCAGAGATTCCGGATGGTTTATATAGATAATAAAAGTAATAATCTACACGAAACAATTTTTTTTTATAAAAAAATATTAATATTTACGTAAGTTACAAGCAATATAAAAAAAAAAATTTTGTACGCATTTGTGTGCCCTAGCAGGCAACAAAGTACATTTTTGTGTGCCCCGTATTAATGTGGATGTACACGTTTGTGTGCCCCACATTAGTGTGTCTTGATAATATTATCATTGCCAACAAAATTATTTTAACTGTAGTGCATTTATAATCAATTTCTAACCCTTGTTTACATTGAATGTTAATTAATTCCAATACAGTAAAAACTGCTGAAGGTCGTCAGTGCGATATGAAACAACGTTTGTGCGCAGACAACCTAACCTAACTTTCCTGTTCAAGCGCCGATACGAGCATGCTCCTATTGTATTTGTGCACACACAAATCTGGACAAGTCGTTTTTCACTGCCCTATTAGTAGACACCATTAATTAAATATTAAAATCAATTGAAAACCTTTATATTAAGGTTTATTATATAACATAATATTATTTTATGATATAATCAATTGTATCCCACATTAAAATCCTTCCGAAACATTATTTAATGTTACTTTTAAAAATGTCATTTCTTAGGAAGTTTGAACAAGGAAACACCGTGACACACCGCAAACCGTGAAACATATTTTTGAAAGTTCTTTTTTAATGTTATAGTAAATGAAAACAAATTAAGTAATTAATTCTATTTAAACTTAATTAACTATACTTTATGAAAAAAAATATTTTAGTGTTACGTTTTTACTCGTTCACTTCTAGGATATGTTTTAATAATAGGGCACACAAATATGGACAGGCACACTAATACGGACCACTACCCTAGGAACACTTCTATACGTGTAATATCCTTTTTTTCTTTTATTTTTAAGAATATCATTTTTGGGCAATATTGTATAACCTTACTGCAATATTGCTCATAACATTGCAGCAATATGGTAACAATATTATAGAAAATAATTCACACTAAAAACTGAATTTGCAAAAATAATGAAAAACGGAAATAACGCCTTGTGACAATATTGTCCAAGGGTTTGGGTTTGTCTTTGTAATCCTTATACAATGCAAATAAATTTAGCGAATCTTATAAAACAATATTTTCACAATATTGTGTAAAGAGCGGGTACTATATGGGAGTAAAATTTGCCATAAATATCATAAAAATTACTATTTCGAAAAGCAAAATTTACTATACAAATCATAAAAATTACTATTTAAAAAGTAAAAGTCACAAATGACGAATTATCTCAGTCCTGCTGTGGAAAATAATACATTTTCTTACAAAAAAAGTAAAGTTTGCACAAAAATTTTTCTTTGTGTAAAGTCACAAGTAATATTTTTGCGAATACTTTTCTTTCGCAATAATTAAAACTTTGAACGATTTAAATAACTTAATGTTGTTAGTATCATTAATGTGAACGTTTTGTCAATTGGCAAACACTTTAGTAATGTCGTCAAATTCAAGTTATTGCGATGCATCATTATACGATAAAGATAGCTGTCTTTTAAAATAAGACATAAAAATGCTATAAACAGCCCAATGTATTCATATCACTAATAACATTAAAAGATTCCTTTTTTGCAAAGAAATTAAAAAAAAAATCAGAACTCCAGAATATATATTTTCAAAAAACAGTTACGTCAGCCGTAAACGCTAACTCCTCTGTCTCGCATCCTCTTTAAAAATAAATATATGTGTATTTCATACATTATTGTCTCATTCGCTCTTCAAAAAGTCTCCCACAACGAGCGCGAGTCGTCGCCCACTCGGCATTCGCACGCCTTTTTCGCGCACGGTAAAAATAACGGAAACGCCCTGATGAGAAAAGGCGAGAGATTTTTTGCAGCTCGATCGCCGCTCAGCTTCCGCTCTAGCTGCTGCGCCGACGGAAGCGAACAGTGCGCCTACGCGATTTTCCCGCGCGACTAAAAGCTCAAGGAACGTGGAGCTACAGTGTCGTACAAGTGTCTGTACTTAGACTTTTTTTTCGAAAGGGTAGGGAACGAACTTAATAGGCTTTTATTGACTTTTTAGTTGGAAAGAGTCTGAGTGCTGGGATATTGCGAGGTTCTTCGAAAACGTCATATTCTGGAAAATTTCTAAACTACACTGAGAAAAGGATTTGTTTACTGTTAACATGGCATTGTAACTGTTAACATGCGTATGTTTAAATATGACCAAATATAGGCATTGTAACAGTTATAATGCCATGTTAACAGTTAAGTTACCATGTTCTCATAAACAATTTCAATATGTTACCCGAGAACATTGATATTGTAATAGTTACAATATGCTTATTATAATAGTTTTTGAATCTAATAGCCAATTTTTTACCAGGATAATGTTGTTTTATAACAAAAACGTTTGAAATCAAAACATCATTTATTTTTTTACTCCAACGTTTCGGACATTTTTATTGTTTATCCTGATGAGGGACATATAAACAATAAAAATGTCCGAAACGTTGGAGTAAAAAACTAAATGGAGTTTTTATTTCAAATCTTTTTGTTATATAACGACATCATCCTGGTAGATAATTGGCTATTAAATTCAAAAACTCCAATTTACAAGAACTTTTACCATCAGCTACTTTCAAATCTGAATATTTCTATTAGTTAATACAGATATTGTAATTATTACAATATCACATTTTATCCTTAAACATGTCAAATAGTTGTATTTCAAATAGATAAATATGTTAACAGTAACAATATTCTTCTCTCAGTGTAAAATTGACCATCTTATGTACAATTTTTTATTTATATGAGAGAAACGTGATAATATTTTAATTGAATGATTTTCAATATTATTATTATTATTTATTATTTATTACCAGAATAATTGTCGTTACATCAAATGTACAGATATACATATCTGACCAACTGGCATCCTACAGAGACGCATAATAGTGTCTGTATGTAGGTCTGGTGTATTAAAATATCCCTTTTATGTTTTTTTTTTTATAGTATTTTTTATTAATGAGTTCCTAATATCAAAAATAAATTGTTCAATTTCAAATTATTTAGTATAACTTTCATCTAAATTCTAAAACGAAATACAAATTTGTATTAATCTCGAAAGCATGTGTGTAGGCCCACCTCAACGCGAAGGCGTATACGTCTATTCTTACACGTACGTGGCGTAGTAAGTGCAAGCTTAAAACAGTCCGTACCGGGAACGACAAATTGCGGTTTCCGGTGGAAGTCGAATGCTACGCAAAGCGCTGGAGTACAACGATAATTGTAATTAACTGTGCTCGTGAACTCAAAAAGGCCCCTTTATTTATGCGATGGAGTTTTCACACTTTTACACGTGGAATAATTTATAACTTTGTTAAGTAAGAGCTAATTACTTTTGGAATTTTAGTTTGCAGTTTAACGTGTATTAATTCGTTAGTCGTATATAATTGAAATGCAATGAATGAGGACGTGCTTTAAACAATCTGATATGGGTAAATTTAATAGTTTTAGAATATATTTTATAACATCTTTTGAAATGAACTAATCTTACGCACATCGACGATTTTTCAGGATTAGATATTAGATTTTAAAAAATGAAATATTTCAAAACATCTCTACATAAAATCTCAATATTCACTTTCATCAAAAGATCAAAGCAATCCATCAATTACTCGAGCATCCCCGACGAATATCGCCAAGGTGACAGCTTCATAACCCGCAAAACCTTTCAACCGAAAAATCCCAATCCCTCGAAAACCGCTTGCCTCTACAACATAATGAACGAAATATTAACTTATAATTTCTAATTTCGGTTAGAATTCGTCGGAGTGGTTTTAGTGGTGACTGCAAGTATGACACGTGAAGAGATACAGTTATTATCATTTTTTAAATATATTAAGTAGCCAACTTCGGCTAAATCTGAAAATGCCAAAAATCTATGCGCCTGAAGTTCGCATCGTTGGAGTGCAACTAAATAATTTTTTACGATTGATTAAAGTTATTAAACAATGGAAATTTTATCTAAATCTTTGTTATAAAGTTATTTTATACTACAAAACACTAAATCTACACGTAAAATTAATATTAATTATTATAAACTTGAAATAAAATCAAATATTTATTTTATTTCCTTGCACTCCAACGTTGCAAACTTCAGACCCATGAAAATCTTTCGTTCACTGTGAACGTTCGAAATTTCAAGCACCTAGAAACGCGCGCTCACAAAACCTATGGAACAAAAATTTCAATCCCTGCTGGGATCGTGTCAAAAACAAGTTCGCCGTGTGTCCGCGCGTATATAGTGAATTCCAATTCATTCGAGTTGCGCGGGCGCCGCCGCCTCTCGAACGAGAAATAAAAGGAACGCGCGTCTCCTCCTCTGTGGCCTTTCATTAAGTCCCGCGTCGTATCGACGCGTGTTTGGCGGGGAAAACTACACGCGGCAGCTGCGCGCGGATTTTCCGCTTTTTCGCGCGCCGCGAATGGGATAAGGGGCGTGCACGCGAGCGCTGACCGGATTTCGTTCCGGGATTGAATTTTGTTAACGGCTTCCGTTGACCGGGGGTGGAGTTTTTGGTTATGGGAGATGGCGGTTTGATTAAATGGCTCTAGTTGCGATTGATTTTCTTTTGGTTAAAGGGGGTTTTTGAAAATTAAGGGGGTAAGGTTTTGCGAGGCTTTTGGTATGGTTTAACGGTGGCAAAGGATCGTTAGTGCTTCGAGGATTATAGTTGGGTCGATCCATTTGAAAAGTCTAGCGTGATTTTGATAAATATTGGATACGTATATACTTAAAAGAACAAAAATATAAAATCTATAGAACATTCTATCAAATACATTACGAAGCATAAAAGTTTTATCAGAAGTTTAATTTTTCTTTTAATCAATAAAGGGCGCATGAGAATTGATTTGAATCGTTTATCAGAAAATGATACACCCAGAGAAAATTCTCGTAACTGTTACAATAAGAGTACCAGACTGTATAGTGCAATAATGGCACGAACATAAAATATAGTAACAATTGTAAGTCAAAGTATAACTAACCTGAATATGTAAAGTAAATGATGACACATTTTTAAACTATATTTATAAATTAGAATACAACTACCATAAATTTTTTGTAAAAGTTACTAGAAATCTTGTAAGTATTAGAAACTTACTAAAACAGGTCAGAATGATAACCAAAATCATTGTTTATTGTTTTATGTAGTGTTTCCCAAAAACACAATGTAAATTGAACAAGATTTTTATTTACTATGTCAAATAGTTGTTTCTACCGTACATTTTTCTCTCGGTGTAGTTACATCTGAGATGTAAAGTTTCTTAGCAACGTTTTGATGGGTCTGAAGTTTGCAACGCTGTAGTGCAATGAAATGAAAAAAATATTTGATTTTATTTCAAGTTTATAATAATTAATATTAATTTTACATGTAGATTTATTGTTTTATAGTATCAAATAACCTTATAACAAAGTTTAAATAAAATTTCCATTGATTAATAACTTTAATTAATTTAAAAAAATTATTTTGTTGCACTCCAACGATGCATACTTCAGACTCATATATTTTGGCCTTAACAGCCTAAAATGTTAAAATATAAGCTACTTTAAACTCTATAATACAATAAGAATAATCCATTGTATATTACATTTCAAAACTTTTTCCAATAATATGAGAAAATAACCGTACTAAAAACATAAAATACCTTCAAAAGCGTAAAAACAAGATCAACGGATCAGAAAAACAATCGTCTTAAACTTCCAGTGTCATCAATTCTCTTGCCAATACCAACAGCGAGACTCAGAAATAACAATTCCACTTATAATCCAATTAGCGCTGGCGAGTCGGACAATGAAATTTTAAAATCACTTCGTAATCCATTGGGTACCGTAAAGAAGGAGACTGAGGGTAAATCGATATAGCATCGCGGAGAGGTGGAGGAGGAAGAAGGGGGACGGGGGAAAGGAGGAATTTTTTGCGGGGCTCCGAGAGTTTGGCCACAGTTGTAAACGTTTTATCGATACAATTCGCGACTGTTTCAGATTGAATTTTATCGCGCCGTCCCGAATGGCCGTCACGGGAAACGAGTTCGCTCCACTGAATTAACGTCTAATAAGTTTACCACGGAGGGCGCCGAATAATTGGTTCATAAAATTCGCCGAAAATTTCGGTAGTAGAGGATTAAAAGGAAAATAAGTTCTTTAAAAAAAAATATTATAAAACCATTAAATTTTTAAAACAAGAGTGCGACTTTTAAACAAGGAAGTGTTTTAAAACTAATAAATGAAAAAATGTATCTTATCTTTGATTTCTGAAACTGAAATAAACAATATATAACAAATATTAAAGTTGTATCTACCGATTTTTTAACAAAAATAGCTGAGTTTGGCATACCATTAAAACATTTCCTGTCTTAAATTTGACTTTTCCTACTAAAATAGCTTTCACAAAATGTCTTGACACATCTTCTCCCATTCTACTCATTTTTTCCTTTCAACTCGTCTCATGATTTAATCTCCTAAACCAGATAATACTTCTCCTTTGTTTTCGCATAACAAACCACAGAGTCGATTTCAAACCATATAATCTTCTCCTCTTCTCACGCATAAAAAAGAACTACTAAATGTAATAAGCACTCAAACGTCTTGCTCGCTTTGACAAAGGCTTTTTGCGCCAGGACACAAATAAAACGGTCCAAAGACCGGAAACGCTTAGGTGCAGCGGTCGTTTTTTTTTCCTGGTGCAGGTTCTCGCGAAATTAACCGGATGCGAGAGACACTCCGGAGTCGATATTACTGGTACCTTCTAATGAAGTAATTTTAGATTAAATTGTGGTAGAGGAAAGGCGATTTGAAAAATCAATGAAAGTTTAATTAGCTCTATTTACTTTAGTTCAATATAAAAGTTCAGAATAAAGCCATCCATTAAGAAAATTTCGCACCAACAATGTGATTTATTCAAATGTACGAATATAGTATCACCACATGTATAGATGAACACACCTTTTCACGTTATGGATTTCTAGGGAATTTGATTATTCCAGAACCTCCACAGCATTGCAACACCTAAAGAAACAAATCATCCAGTTGAACATCCAGGATGAAATAAAGCAAGCCCAGCAGACGAATTCACACTAGTTACTTTCCCATGCTCTGTATCTAAATCATTAAAAAATCCCTAGGTCCAATAGACCATCTTATTCCAACCTCAACTGCACCGTAACTCACAATTTCCGCGCTATAATTGAAAAGGAAAAACGCACTACGCGATGATATCGAGAACACGCCATAGTGTTTTTAGCCCAGTCTCTTTGTGACATTAGCGCATGCGCGGGCGCCACCTAGCGTTTTTCGTTTTTCTCATTTTTCCTCTTATTTCGCTGCCACCTCCGCGCGTGCCAACAATGCGACGCGGACGGCGGAAATGAGATCCTCGCGCGGCTGTGGCTGGCATCGACAACGACGACGACGGCGCCGGCAACTTAGTTTCCAGTAACTTAGCCAAAGTATCCTTCGCCCGCCTGGCACAGACGAATGAATCACTCGGTCTATCAGTGTTTCTTCTCGTGTTTAGAACGCTGGCTTCTATCGCGGAACTTGTAATTGTTTTGATGGATGTGAGAAGCATTCGTGGATGTATTTCTGAATTCTTTGAAATGAATTATGCGTCTTGTGGTTTGTTATACGTCGTTTAGTTACGACACTTTTAAAGTATAATTATCAGCACTGACATGAATTACTAACTTCATAATTGCGTGTAGCTTATGGGATGAAATAAATCGTCGGTGGAAAACTCACAACCTTGCGTGACCGGGTTACATAATGATAATAAGATTTGAACCCTCCGACTAAAGAACAATGATGTTAACCATTATAAATCTTTCTAAAATTTCTATGTTCCTCCGGTTCCTCCGTATCTTACACTAACTTTATCTTCTACATGAACCGTTATGTACAATGAGTATTTGAAACGACTTTACTTTGTAAAATCACCCATTTTATGAATATCTGGTAAATATTATACCTGTGTAAAAAAATATCCGGGCAAAGTCTAGCTCAAGTCTGGCTAAAATCTGGCTCGGAAAGTTTGGCTTAGGAGACGATCCCAGACTTTTTCCAAGACTATTTAGTACGGAAGTTTGAAAAAAAAAATTCCAGACTTTGTTATAAACTTTTTCCAAGACTTTTTATTACCAAAGCCTGACAAAATCCTAGACTTTAGCCTTGACTTTATGCCAAACTTCGTATTTTTTATTGATAAGTTTCAGCTAAGCCCAGACGATAACCAAGACTTCTAGCGAGATTCTCAAAAGAAAATTTAAAAAATACAAAATTATACAAAAACTGTTGAATCTAACATGATACAATAAATTTCTAAACATTAAAAGTTTAGAATCATTTTAGATTTTTATTTAATAATAACAACTTTAAACCTTAAACTACATAGAACCACTAAATTTAATTTATTAGGAAAAATTATAAAACCTTTAAATCTTGCAAATACAATATTGTATTGCTTTCGAAACATAAGTTTCATTGAAGAAAATGCATGATTGTTTCACAGAATTCTTATTAATAATTTACAAATCCAGCGTTATAAAATATATTAAAGATCAGGTTTGATATGTTGGTCTCATTGAAATATTTTTTAATAATGTGTAATTGTAATTGCAAAGAGCAATGCGACAACTGCAAACGAAATTGTCAAACTTACGCCATTGTCAATAAATAACATTCAAGAATCCTTTTATTGTGATTTTTCTACATCTTTTTTACCCCATATTTATTTATGTACTATGAATGAAAACTCATTAACTGCTGTGCCTGTTAATAATATTAAGCAAGTTTTGTTTCAACTTAATATCAAGAATAGTATTTATGTAATTGCAACTGTAAATACAATTGAAACAGAATAAAAGTACTGAAATTTTAAACTTTTGAGTGGGCTTGGAATCTTTTTGTCTTGAAAATTTGGTTAGAAGTCTTGCACATCATCTGGGCTTTCCAAAGAATTTAAAAAATAATAAGTCTTGCAAAAAGTCTAGGATAAAGTCTGGAATTTTTTTCATATTTCCGTGTTAAAAAGTCTTGGAAAAAGTTTTGGATCGCCTCCTCCTAAGCGAGATTTTCCGAGCCAGACTTTAGCCAGACTTTTCCCAGACTTTTGTTTTATACGGGTAAATATCATCTGTATTTATACAAACCGTTTTACAAGAACACGAATATTCCGCATATCGCAATCATCATCACCTATTTACCATTACATCACCTACCAAACCTCATACCTCTACCCAACGGAATTTCACCGTTTTTTCACGTTTCACGCGCCGGCTCGCTTCACGAGGAATATAATTTTCCTCGACCCACCACGAAGTCACTCAACCCTACACATATGTATGCACACACGTCGTCGTCGTGGAACATCATCGCGGTTAAGAGATTCATACGGGCGGTGGCGACGAGTTGTATATAGTCACGGGCCGCTGGCTCCTTTGTTACACTATATGTACCGCTGCGCAGAGAATTGCTTTGGAATTTGATGGGTGGAACTGGCTTGATTTTCACCTACATGAAAATTCGTAAGCAGAGCGCGTCGGATTTTTGTTGCGAAAACGAGAACGGAACGCCGCCGTTGTAGCGCTGGAAAGGCACCGAAAGATCAGGAAGCCAGTATCCGTGATTGTTCCGAGTGATAAGATCGGACGATTGGGAATGTGGAACACTGGACTCGATTCATTCTGCGCCTAATTACTTTGAATAATGAGATTCGTTAGTTCGTTTGAATAAGTCTATCGTAATAGTCATAATGTGAAGTTGTTGTTGTAGGAATAGAAACACATATTGTACATTGCTCTTGCAACATTATAATTCGGTAACGTGTTCATAAAAACGTAAAGACTCTGTATTGCAAAAGTATGATGTCGATGCGTATCCCACTGGTATTCCGACATGGTGTTAAGCCTTTGTTCTAAATTTCACGTCCTTTTTATATCGCCAATAAAAGTTATCTTACGCTATCTCAATACAGCTTTGAACTCAATTAACAATAATTGCTCTCACTAACTCGTTGAAATGCTCTAATTAAAAAATAATTGACAAATTTCACATATAATAATATCTGCAAATAGAAAGCTGAATATTAACTAATTGAATTAAATTTTATCGACGACCAAATTACTATGCCACATTTAAAAATAAAGTACCCTTCCCCTCATTACACATCACATCGACGAACGTAAAAGCCTACTCCAAAACTACAGCTGTAGGCCGTCGAAAATTTCAGTCATCATCGCGTTCACGAGGAGCGATAACCAGCACAGCGGAACTCGCTCGCGCATTACGAAAGCGATATTAGCCCCTCGCTCGCGCAGACTGTGTCAAGTGTGCCACCGCCGCCGTTGCTGCTGCTTTCATCGTCGGTGAGATGACTCAACTTCGAGCGAGCGAGCCGCACGGCACCGGAGCGCGACGATGGACGTCGGTTTGAGAGAAAGTCGACGCAAACGATATCGCTCTCGGGACGAGCGAGTCGAGATATCGCGGATGCATTGTGTGCGCGTGTTCTGGTTGGCGAGCGGCGATGAGTACGAGCGAGAGTTTTTTTTTTGTTCTTCTTCTTTTAGTAAGAGTTGCGCGGTGGGTTGTATGTTGGCTTGGTTGTGGTGTGTGAAATTGTTGGGAATTTTAGATTCCCTAGAATTGGAATTCTAGGGAGTGAGGTGTAATAAGGGTGTTCGAAAGGAGGTGATGGAACAATTTTCCTTCGGAATCGTATTGAAATATAGCTTTCTTTCTGGAAGAGATAATTTTATGGTCTGAAAAGTTGAGTGAGAGACGTTAAAACTGACATGCTGCCGTTATTTTACCGAGGTAGTTTTTCATTTATCCTACATACTTATAGATTATTTCAGAAAAACACGTGCTCTATTTTACAGCGAAAAATAACAGGTGCACGTATTGTGCCTTTCACCTTACTTCGTTTATCTTCAAAGAGATGATAGTTGATTTTTCTGCAGAAATAATTGGCTTCATTTCTATTTATACATCATTTACTACTAACTCCATCGTAGGATTCTCTTCTATCATCCGCCTGGTACTGGCTTTTGATCGATCACTGTTCCTTTTCTCTACGAAACATCTTAATTATTGCAAACTTTAAAAAATTAAGGAAAGTGCTACCTCTAATTATGGTTTATAAGTTGAGACATCTGAACCCATGTGTTTTTAGACGAAATATGAAAAGGTTATCTGAAAAGTGGGCGTGACTGCAATAAATTTATAAAAATCTCTTATTTATATGTATGTCGGATGAAATAATGCTCTTTTAACTTGTTTTATTAAATTTGAACGTTATTTTTTACAACCCCGGACTTTACCGTATCGAATTTTTTACAACTTCATATTTTAATAATCTCTAAAAATGCGAGAATTAGTTTTACACGTCCTACTACTTAGGATCCAATCCGTGGACATTCTTCTTTGAAACAATTCTATATTACTACGAATCAAGCAGAAGTTGTCAAAAAGAAAAGAAATCTTTTTCGTCTTTCCTATACTCCCCACCAATCCCTAACCGTAAAAACAAAACCACTACAGATCCGCAATTAGAACCATACCTATCTCTCTTTCTCCAGCACTCCTGCCGACGAAGAGAAAGAGAGAGAGAGAGAGGGAGAGGCCATAACCGCGGCATCTCCGCGGGGCGGCGCGCATCGATCATCGAAATTACACGGCGCAAGTTGGCGGCTACCGTGGGAAGCTGCGAGCGGCCGTCGGCCAGACGTAACCCCGGAGAGGCAACAAACCCGAGGTTATTCGCCGTCGAGACGGTGCACGACCTTTAGGGCCGACGATAAAGGTCTGACGGTGGGAAGGAAAGAAAAATGCGGAGTTTGCCCTTTTTTGGGGGGAGTTGATAATTGTAGAGGGGAGACTGGGTGGGGAAAGGGTAGTTTGTTGGAAGAGTTGGTTTTTATAGGTGCTGATGGGGAAAATACGGAATGGATTTGAGGATTTTCCAGAGGCGATATTAGAGAGGTAATATTGGGGACGGTAAAATTGATGTTGGAAGCTTGGTCGAGGAAGATGTATGCATTTAATAGTTTAAAAATAATAAGGACTTTATTTAAATGATGGAAATAGATGTATCATTTGATTATAGCAAAATTAGTTTGGAAGAAATTTAATTTTTTTTTTTACTTTGGTGGTCTGGAATAAAATGAGTTGCACGTGCATTTTATCATATTTACTTTCGGAATTATCTTTAGAAGTTCAAAATTACATTGATTTCACGTCTTTGTACAATCAATAAATCACAAACAGTTTTATCATGCTTACCTTTGCTTTACATCATTTGTATGAGTTAATAATGGATCTGAAGTTTGCAACGTTGGAGTTCAACGAAATAAAAAAATAATTCATTTTGCTTCACGTTTATATTAAATAATATTAATATTGCATGTAGATTTAGTGTTTTATAGAATCAATTAACTTTAAAATAAAGGTTTAGATAAAATTTCCATTATTTAATAACTTTAATCAGACCCATAGTTAATAAGGTATAAATTATTAATGAAACTATTTTTATCATAAATTAATACTAAAGAAACAATGAAATGTGTAACTTTCTTTGTAACTCACAATTTTCGGTAAAATTTAATTGTAATTGAATTTATTCATAACATAGGGCAAGTGTGTTAGTTACTATGCTCATTAAGGTGATGTCTATAGTATTTAAACGTCCTTTAAGTTGGCAGGTCACTTTTGGAAAATCGTCATTATTATTATTGGATAATTTGCCGCTAATTATCCGTAAATTATCCGTGAAAGCCAAAAATTTGCCGCACCCCATTAAAAAAAAATACAGGGTGCACTGCCAGCTTAATTTTAAGATAGCAGGACACTATCGTAAAATCAATAAATAAAAAAAAATGGTTCGGTGGGAATTTGCCGCTAATTATCCGCAGTTGATCTGTAAAGGTCCGAAATTTGCCGCATTTTATTTATAAAAAATACCCGGACGCACTGCCAGCTTAATATTAAGATAGCAGGACACTATCCTAAAATTAAAGAATAAAAAAAATTGGTTCGGGGGGAATTTGCCGCTAATTATCCGCAGTTGATCTGCAAAGGTCCGAAATTTGTCGCACTTTATTTATAAAAAATACCCGGACGCACTACCAGCTTAATATTAAGATAGCAGGACACTATCCTAAAATTAAAGAATAAAAAAAATTGGTTCGGGGGGAATTTGCCGCTAATTATCCGCAGTTGATCTGCAAAGGTCCGAAATTTGCCGCACTTTATTTATAAAAAATAACCGGACGCACTGCCAGCTTAATATTAAGATAGCAGGACACTATCATAAAAACAATGAATAAAAAAAAAATAGTTCGGGGGGAATTTGCCGCTAATTATCCGCAGTTGATTTGTAAAGGTCCGAAATTTGTCGCACTTTATTTATAAAAAATACCCGGACGCACTACCAGCTTAATATTAAGATAGCAGGACATTATTATAAAAACAATGAATAAAAAAAAAATGTTTCGGGGGGAATTTGCCGCTAATTATCCGCAGTTGAACTGTAAAGTTTCCAAATTAATCGCAATTTATTGATAAACAATACCCGGACGCACTGCAAGCAGTTTATCATGATAGTAATGGGTCTGAACTTTGCAACGTTGGACTGCAACGAAATAAAAAAATAATTTATTTTACTTCACGTTTATACTAAATAATATTAATTAAGTGTAGATTTTATGTGTTATAATATAAAATAACATCATAACAAAGCTTTAGATAAAATTTCTATTGTTAAATAACTTTAATCAATCGTAAAAAATTATTTCGTTGCATTCCAACCATACCAACTTCAGACCCCAGTGATAGCAAGACACAGTCGTAAAAACAATGAATAAAAAAAAATAGTTTGGGGGAATTTGCCGCTAATTATCCGCAGTTGAACTGTAAAGGTCCGAAATTTGCCGCACTTAAATTATAAAAAATATCCGGATGCACTGACAGCTTAATATTAAGATAGAGGGACACTATCGCAAAATCAATTAATAAAAAAAAATGGTTCGATGGGAATTTTCCCCTAATTATCCGGAGTTGATCTGCAAAGGTCCGAAATTTGCCGCACTTTATTTATAAAAAATACCCGAACGCACTGCCAGCTTAATATTAAGATAGCAGGACACTATCCTAAAATTAAAGAATAAAAAAAATTGGTTCGGGGGGAATTTGCCGCTAATTAATAATTTCCTGCTATCTTAATATTAAGCTGGCAGTGCGTCCGGTTATTTTTTATAAATAAAGTGCAGCAAATTTCGGACCTTTGCAGATCAACTGCGAATAATTAGCGGCAAATTCCCCCCGAACCAATTTTTTTTATTCTTTAATTTTAGGATAGTGTCCTGCTATCTTAATATTAAGCTGGCAGTGCGTTCGGGTATTTTTTTTAATGGGGTGCGGCAAATTTTTGGCTTTGACGGATAATTTACGGATAATTAGCGGCAAATTATCCAATAGTAATAATGACGATTTTCCGAAAGTGACCTGCCAACTTAAAGGACGTAGTATTTAATCAATTAATTGCTTTTTCTTTAATTTTCAATTATCTCAAGATCTTTATATTGTAATTATATATTCTGTGAGCAGAATGAACATGTTTATAATACATTATTATGTAAGAAATATTAAATAATTAATAAAATAATAGTATAAGCGTTTGCATCAGTTACTGTATCCACTAACTTAGTTACTATGTATCATTTAATGTACATTGTTTTAATTACTGTGCCTTAGATTCTGGATACTGTATTTAATCCTGTGTGTCACTTATGATGGGTCTGAAGTTTGCAACGTTGGAGTGCAACGAAATGAAAAAAAAAAATTTATTTTGCTTCGTAGTTATACTAATTAATATGAATTTTGTGTGTAGATTTAGTGTTTTATAGAATAAAATACCTTTATAACAAAGGTTTAGATGAAATTTCCATTGTTTAATAACTTAAATTAATTGTAAGAAATTATTTCGTTGCATTCCAACGATGCAAACTTTCGACCCATCACTTATGTTAGTGCACATTTTGTAATTACTGTGTACCACTAAATGGTTTACAGAGTTGTCGGGAGAAGATTAATTAATTGCACGATTTTAAATAAAGAAAATATTTATTTATTTTATACATAAATATCAATTTTATAATGCAATTGACTATTTTACTTTTAATATAGCTTCAAAATCAGATATTTAATATAAATATACTTTCCCTACCGTGAGCGGGCTCAGTAACTAAATGCTTTCATCAAAACTTGGCCAGTTCACAGTAATAGAAACATGCCGAAAGTTCATTTTAGTTACTGGATTTTATTAAATGAGACAATAATATTAAATAAAACTACTTTTTTATTGTTCTTTTGACATCTAGATGAGTTTTATAAACATCAAGTGTATTTTTTGAATGTGAAAACTGTTATTTTTGTAGTTTTTCGATCACTATTATATGGGATTATTCTTAAGGGTTTCGATAAGAAATTCATAAAAATCGCTATCAGTAATTTAATAAATTATTTTAAATATATTATAAGAATAAATAAATCACATTGTGGGTTTAATAATAATCATGAATTGAATTTTATTTAAAAAATTAGATATCTATGGTTAAATATGATGGGTCTGAAGTTTGCAACGTTGGAGTCCAACGAAATAAAAAAAATAATTCATTTTGCTTCACGTTTATATTAAATAATATTAATTTTGCGTGTAGATTTAGTGTTTTATAGTATAAATTAACTTTAAAACGAAGATTTAGATAAAATTTCCATTGTTTAATAACAATTAAATATGATTATACTCCACTATAAATGAAAATAATCTATAAGAACACAGTAACTGAAGCGGACACAGTAGGTGACATACTTACCCTACCTTCAAATATTTTTTAATTCAATTGCCAAAACGGCCTCAAAAGAATATTGCGAATTCATAATATTTTGCATTAAATTTATATTGAATTAATTTTTTTTTAAAAACGATTTTAATGTATTTCAGATTAAATAAACAAAAGGTGAGAATTGCATTAGTTTCTAAAAAACAAAAAAATAATACAAAACAGCTCACATGTCAGTTGGTCTCATTAACGTTTGCATTATTCAAAAGAGTAGAAATGCTATATTATATCTCAGTTCTAGTTTAGAATTTGTACATCAAATGGGCGACTTTGGTCTCTATAGGCTAGATTAATTATGAAGCAGAATTCTAATAAAATATTCATAAATTATATTATGAATTCATATATTTTCGTTAAAATTTTCGCTCAATAAATGTTAATACGTGACTAATTATTTTTATCAAATTTTAGTACTTTTAATAAATGAAATCAATCCTACATTTTCAATAACAAGTAGTAAAAATAATGATCAAAATTTAATAAGAAGCTTTTACTCAATAAATTGTGAAAATTATAAACATTCCTCTAAAATAGTACATTATTAGAGATCGGTTTAAACAACTAATTTGCAATATTCATATGCCACTATTCTAGACTTTGAAATATTCATATAGAAATTTGTGAAACGCATTTACGTAATAATCAACCAGTTACGTTATAATGTAATTATGAAAATTAGCATTCCTTCATGAATGTTTGAAAAGTGCTTTAACTAAAAATTATGTAAAAATGAATTATTCAGTTTTAATAAGAGACCATTTTAACCGTTTTCAAAAAATTGAATAAGAACATTCTCTGAAAAAAAAGTATGCAATGACTATCCAAACAAATGTATCACCGTCAAAATATACTTTAATCCTTTCCGGGATACATTTCTGTCTGAGACTAACAACAAAAATCATGATGGTTTTATAGATTTTTGGTATCGCTGATTGCAAATCTGACATCAGAATTTAAAAATTAAAGATGACAGATCCAATATGTCGGAATATTTTTTAAAACTTTACTAATCCTGATGAAAATGCGTATCCACCATGTTGAATTATTTTGAAAATCTGAGACCGGATTAGTAATAACCCTTACATACGTGATTTCAGTGAATTTCTTCCAAAGGTGACTCTATGGCCAATTTAATCTGAAAAATCAAAGTTTTTTTTATCTCAAATTGTTTATAACTAATTATATAAACAGAGACTTTAATTTTCAAACTCGGGAATTCGTTCAATAAGTACCTAGGATTCTATGGAAAAACATTTAAGCGATATTCTTGCGTGAATGTCCAAGTTATGCACGAAAAACTGAAAAAAATAGGGTGCCACCACAGTGGCTTCTGCTTCTGAAAGGGTTAATGCTTTTTTCTACCTGCATAAAAATGTTCACCACGGGTGGGTCTAGATATATCGAAAGGCTGATAGTTAGAAGCCTTATCCTTCAGAAAATTAGAAATAGAACACGCGCGCCTCATTAGCAGAAGCCGGCTTATCATACAGGATTTATAACAGAAAGCACGATTGACAGAATGAGGAAATACATAAATATATCTACAGAATAAACTAATTTCATACTGCCACAATTGTAGAAAACACATAGTACGAAACGCAGATTTATAGAAAATACATAAGACAAATATCACAAATATAGAAAAACTATGGTGAATTTTATATTATATGGCATTCGTCTTATGTATTTTCTATAAATCTGCGTTTCGTACTATGTGTTTTCTACAACTGTAGCAGTATGAAATTAGTTCATTCTGTAGATATATTTATGTATTTTCGCATTCTGTTAATCGTGCTTTCTGTTTTTAATCCTGTATGATAAGCCGGCTTCTGCTAATGAGGCACGCGTGTTCTATTTCTAATTTTCTGAAGGATAAGGCTTCTAACTATCAGCCTTTCGATATATCTAGACCCATCCTTCACCAAAACCAAATACTTTCCCTAAACTAATTCGATCAAAGCAAAGATTTCCAGAACTCGTCTCTATTCTCAAAAAATAAAACCCCGTTCAATAATCAATCAACACCCAAAATACTCTCTCCAACCTAACAACGGAAACCCCCAGGCAACATCGACAGCCGGCCACCTCTTTAACCCAATGTCGTAGATTCCGAGAATAAACCGAGCTCCACAAGCGCTTTAACAATGCATTATCCCGTGCAGCGCGCGCCTGGCAACGCAGTTGCAAAATAGATCGTGCGGTGGGGCAGACCCTTTGCAATATTCCGCAAGCGCACTCTTCAATTTTTCGCGTTTGATGCCTGTGGGATGTATTGTAATGGATTTCGTTGGTTCATTTATGGATTAGTTGAAAACTGATGCGTCGTGTCGGGAATGATTGATGTGCGCGAGGTATTTGAAGATTTTGGATGAAGCGAATTTGGATTGGGTATTGATGATAAGCATAGATGGATTATCATTAACGAGTAGAGATGTTGAGGTTTGTCTACGTATATCGAGTGTATAACTTGAATGTTTAATGAGCAGCCAGAACGAAAAAAAGGAAGAGCACGTTAACTTCGTTATTAGAATTTGTAATCAAATATTCACCGACGATTCTTGACGACTGACACAAACTTAACTTTTTACTCTCTTACTAAAAATTAATTTTACTTTGATTTTTTCTATATAGTTCTTGTCCTTTCATTCGAAAATAAATATTTCAAGGTTTAATTTGTTTATAAAAAATTAATCAAAGGTTTTTTTTTACAAAAAGAAAGTAACAACTGTCACGCTCAGGATAAGTATTTTAACTCTTTCAGTCACAGGAGCAGATATTTCGGCACTTTTTTTTTTTTTTTTTTTTTTTTTTTTTAAATCATTTTTTGTTATATTCCATGCAAAATCCTTTTTGCATTTTCAGGTAGTAAAAGACTTAAACTTTAAATCGAATATGGTTTTTTGTCAATCCATAATTGTTTATAATTGTCAAAAAAACGTGTGTTCACAACTGAATTACGTGACTGAAAGGGTTAAACACAATTTTTCTTATACTCGACCGACAATTTGTAATCGGAACAATATGAAATTGCGGTCACTGCACTTCTTTGTCCTACAAATTAGTTTCCGAATCTCACCAAGCACCCTCTAAACTAAAATTTTACCCAGCTTATACTCCAACCGCACCCCTTCCACACAAACACACAGGCGCGTAGTCACTTCTGCTACCACTATTTGCATATTGCGAGTTACATCACCGGCGCGTCGAAACGATCCGCGAGAGAAGACGTCAGGTAGTGAATCAATTAACCCAATTTAGGCGCGCGCCCACCGCAGCCGAGTTTTCTCCCGCGCCATCCAATTTGACTATGCGTGTATTTGCCCATTCGAATCCAAGAGGGGGGGAGGGGGGAAGGGTGGGGCTTATATAGACTTGGCGCCGGCAAAGGTGAGCAGCGCTTCATTTGCCCGAAGGATCTTCAATTAATTCCTCGTGAGTTTACTTCGTAGAGATTTGTAGAGATTTGGTCGGCGTAACTATCGCGATTATGGGTCGCGAAAGTTTTGTGGTGTGGCTGAAGGTGGTGACTTTGCAGAATTGCGCGATTGCTTTTGGGAAAATGCGTGTAGGCAGGTGGTGGTTGGGTGTACATGTAGGTACTCAAAGTGGTGTTTTTTTTTAATAATCGTGAGAAATGTAGTTGTTGCAGAAAACAATGACGATATGTCGTTTGCGTATTTGTTATAAAATAGTATCGGAAGTTCTTATTTCTTCTCAAGAAATTTTATACGTGATGTATTATGTGTTAAGATTTAACATGTCATTCTAGTGTTTTCATCATTTGAGTGAACTTTATCAAATTCGTGTTTTTTTTCTTTTTGCATATTTGAAAACCTTACAACTAAAATGTATTAGAAGTTCCTTTTCTAAATTCGTGGTAAATTTCTATTAATAAAAAAACCTTTCATTACCGATCTTTTTCTACAATAGTTCATGTTAAAGTCACCGTCTTTACGATAAATTTTCTTTAATATTTGTCTGGGAGGATGACCCGAGTTTTAACGTGTACTTTCTTGTGCAAATGTTGATTGATAGTTATGGAAAGCAAACTTTAGTCTGTTTCAAATAGCGAATTCTTATATTAACATTATAATGGTTAACTTTTTTAGTACTACCCTGGTAGAAATTGTCTCTATCGGAAATGGCCAGGAAAATAATAGCTCGTAAAAATAGCTAATTTCTGCCTATTGATGAAACGATTTTTCCGGTCAAACCTTAAAATGTTTTCACTAAATTGTCTCTGTAATTTGCTCATGTATTTAAAAACAAATATTAAAAAAGATAGCTAACGAAAATGTAAACACGAATTATTGGTATTTAATTGGGTTATAGTACTGTTTCAGGGGATACAAACGAAAACAATGATTTTTGCGTTTGATTCTGTTTCTCTCACTCCTCATTATAGCAAGTCTCTTATTAGCCATTTCCTGACTAAAAACTGGGCAACTTTAATATCTTTTAAATACTCATAAATAAGCTAATGTAAATTTGTGAAAAAACTTATTCTATTATTCTGTCATGCTCGGAAAAATCGTTTCATCGATGGATAGAAATGGCCAAAAAAAGGGTCTAGTTTTTAATGATTATTGGGAAAACTAGCTATTTATTAGGTAAATAATGGGATCGATTTCCACCAGGGTACACGGAAATCTAAAAAGTTAAATGGCATACCAAAGAAGTGTGCTATTGAAGTCAGCATTTGGTAAATTTTATTTCAAAGTAGACTATGGAATAAGGATTCATAATCAAAAGAGACATAAATAAAGTAAAACTATTCATCATTGATAATTTGTGCCAATAAAAAAGACCGGTTTAAATGTAAGGCATAAGTAAAAGTAACTACTTGATATCTAGAATCCCCAAGTTTGCTAGATAGATTGAATTTAGTCAGGGAACTAGAACCATTCGTTAATTTACTGCCAACTTCATTAATACCAATCCAAATGGGATGTCAGACTATAGTTCCCGAGCAAAAAGCTACGAGAATCCATTATCAGGAACTCACAAAGAATTTCAAATGTAAAATATCATTTCTTTGAAAAGTAATACAATTTTATCTCACTGAAATTATTGAGCGTACTGAAGTTTCATTAAGCCGGGTATTTAATGTTGTAATTAACTCTGTTAAAGTTCATGGAACCGAAAATCAATTTTCTAATAAACTTGTATTATGGATTGCTATGAATATCAGAGTCTGATACTAAATTATTATTCAATGTTCTAATTTAATTTTCGATTTAATCGTTGGTATAACTGTAAAATTAAATTCGATGTAATTTAAAATTCAATTCCTAAAAATGGTATATTTAGTAGTGAAGTTATCGACGTTTGCTCACCAATATTATAAATTTGACAGATCTGAATTTATTTCCAGAATACGTTTTTGAAAACATATTCTCACAAAGCACATATATTCATTATTAAAGGGAGATAAATAAAAAATCGATAAAAATGTAAAAAAGATGGGAGAGAAAATAATCACACGAAACATTAAACATTAAGTTCGAATAAACTTTAATAATCACATCTCTTTCCTCGTCAATAAATTTTACACCTAAAATAAAACGCTGTAAACTCCGATCATTCACTTCCGTTACATTATTCATCGGAAAGTCCATTGTACCGTAAACGGGCAGCGTATCGCGTTCTAAAGGGCGGAGAGGAGAGGGAGACGAAGCAGCGTTCGAAATTGCCGCGCGGGACGCGCGCGAAATAACGGAACGCGCAATTTTTCAAGTCCGCCTTATCCGCGCGCCATCCTACATACAAATATGTATCCTGGTGCGCTGCGGAGAGGCGCATTCGGGTGTGCGATGAAGACGTATGGGATGACGACTACTGTGGAAAGTGGACTTTTGTTTTTGGACGAGCTTATTTAGGCGCGAATGTTGCGAGGATCGATCGAAATATGTCTATCTAATGCGGGAATAAATCGTGTTGAAATGGGATTAGGATTAGGTAATGGGATGTAAATTATACATTTGTAGTTTCTGGTGAATGAGATAAACCCAATTGCGTCAATATAAAGCATCGGTCGCCAATATATCACATGGATATATAGTTCATTTGAAAAGCTTGAAAAGCAGAATAGATGAAATTAAGGTTCACGTTTCTTATTAAGGCGATGTCGTGGTATGTCTGCAAATGGAGACGCTACCTTTCCTGCTTCACGTTATCTACGTTCCGAGAATATATGCTTTTACAGGATTTCTTGGAAGCAGATATTAATGATTTTACTGGGAAACGGGACAAGGAAGGCGTGAAGGAATGACTAATACTTTGCAACAGTAAGAGAGTCTTGATATACTGTAGGCTTTCATTGATCTCGAATAGAATTGACACTATACCTTGACCTTATAATTGGATGAATGTCATATTAATAACAATCATTGTGATGACCGTCTTTTAGAAAATATATTATTTTAATAAGAATTTCATAAATGTTTAAAAAAATTACAAATTAAATATCACAAGATTCTGTGTAGAAGATCTTGTGTCTGGAATAGTAGCTAGAGAAAATTGTTAACAATTACTATTAATGATTGGTTTGACTTTGATTCGTAGCATAAGCATGTACAAATGTTATATTTTACAATAAAGTGTACTGTTTCTTTCATTTTCACTATTTTGACATTGACAGATGATAAAATATTCGATTTTAATTCATAACTTTTAAAAACCTTCGTTACTTTTTAAAGATAAACTTAAACTATTTCTATCACGTAAGGTAAAGTATCCATAAGTTAGACACTTCGAAAAAGAAAAGCAGTTATTGGATAAAGAAAAAAATTATAATCAAATCTTAAAGATATAAATGCGATGCCTGCAGTAGTTGAATTATTTTAACCACATACAATTTCTATGTCCAGCTACTGTTATTGATCCCTGTTCAAGTACTGCAACCAAACCTAAAACTAGTCGCCCAACTATTACAGAATTGAGTCACTACACTTAATTTCAATATAATTTTTCATTTCAACATTTTATTAACAATTCTCGTCTTTTAATTTATTGAAAAACTATTCTCCACATACAGGATAAGAATTATACTCTAATTAAAAAATGTTCAGTAAAGAAAAACATCACTGAAAATTTTGCATAGTCAGAATTCTTTAACTATTGGGTCATCCACCTCACACGAATTGCAAACAATTCGAATTTTCACACCACCCTTTGACGTACCAACAAATTCATCAAAAGCTTAACAAAAATAAAACAACAAAAAAAAATCCCCTCGCAAAAAATCCCGACAACCACGCTTCTCTGTCATTGAATTGTTTACCAACAACAATCGCGACACAAAGAGCGTGGGCCCGCATCATCGACCGAGCGCGACGTCGTACACACACACACACACACACACACACACACACACAACACCTGCGGACGGTACACGTGCAAAAGAAAGCGCGGTTCGTCGATCACGCGCGCACCCGACAGAAACACAGATACGCACGCACGTCCAGTCTCGCCGAGCCGCGCCAAATGGATAAGCGGATAAAGCTCAATGGCCGGAGAGACAGAGATAGGTAGAGAGGCTTAACGTCGTTATGCCGCGCAGGCTGTTTAACAGGCCGTGTGCGTGCGACATTGTCGCGTCGAAAATCGCGAGAACGAGGAACGAGGGACAATTGGAGAAGGGCTGCAAAGCAGAGGGAGAATGGGGGAGAGGCATTGTGAGTGAATGAGATGGTAAAAATTGAAATTGTAGGTTGTTTTTTAAGAACTGGTCGTAGGGAGTAGTGGAATGATGTATAGATCGTGTAAATGTGTTTTGTTATTAATTTAGGAGAATGAAGAAATGTTTCAAACGTTCGGTGATAGACAACGTTAAGCAAGAAACAAAACGAAGTTGAAAGGACAAAACCAGAAAATTCTAAGAAAGTATAAGACAAGGAACGAGAAATAATTAAACATAGAGATTCTGCAGTCAGAAAGATGAAATAGTTCCAAAAAGTCGAAAATTAGGATATAGGATGACTCGGCTTGTGAATGAACGGCTAAAACCAGTAAATGAACGGGTTACGTGATATTTTCAATCGTTCAAATAAAATGCTTTTATGATACTGATGAGCCAAAACAGGACTTTTTTCAAAGTTTGAAGTTGGGAGAAAGTGATTCATGAAGCCAGAAACATTAAAAATATATTTTATCAAGATTTTTGTGGAAAAATGATCATCTACTGGTGGGTGTTCAGCTACTGGGCGAGTCATCCTAATGAAAATTAGGCAAAATTTACCATATTTGCATTTAAAACGCATTTCATAGATTTGGATAAGGTACTACACGTTAATTCATTTCACGTAAGCATCTTTTCCGCAAACAATGATTATTATTAAAATAATTTTTAAATATATCACAAATAAAACTTTTCTGATGACTGATGCGCGTACCATTACATTTTTTGCTTATATAATAGAGAAGTAATGTGATTTAATCATCAACAATTCTGCAGTGAACAATATCGCAAAGAACATGTAAACACAAAAATCAATTTGCGTCATTACGTAGGATTGTGCAACTTGCATACACGTAAACTGTTTAGTCTCGCGCGGTGAGATTATTAATTTTTTTTCACAGCCAACTTTCGATGAGTCAGAATCGCAACTGCTGTACGTGGCAGACGAGCATAGCTACAACGTCTGCAAATGCCAGAACACAAATTGGTTCAATCAGTTGCGGCGAATTTGCATTACGCTGCGGCCGACAATTATGCACTTGTTAATTATACAGTACTTGGCATTGTTGTTAATATAAGTGCTACGAATTAATAATAGATGATTCATCACAAAAATTATTATTACTATCTCTATTTAACGAAGAAAATCTAATTGTATTTTTCAAATATCTACTTTAAATTGAATGTTGAACCATAAAGTGCAAAATAACAAACTAACATAACATAAACATAATTTAATCTATCAACTGATGTTAACAACGTAATTGAATTTACTATAATAATAGAATTTATATGCGGTAAAAAAATTAAATAAGATATAAAAATAAATGCAAGATCGTTTTCCCTATAGGGAATGTGTACATTGATAAAAATATCAGTTACGGTTATTACATATTTACTATTATATACAGGTTCGACTTAGTTTTACAATAACACTTATTGTAGTATAGTATGGGTCTGAAGTTTGCATCGTTGGAATGCAATGAAATAATTTCTTGCATTTAATTAAAATTATTAAACAATGGAAATTTCATCGGAACCTTTGTTATAAAGTTTTATGGGTCTGAAGTTTGCATCGTTGGAATGCAACGAAATAATTTTTTACGATTGATTATAATTATTAAACAATGGAAATGTTATCTAAACCTTTGTTTTAAAGTTATTTTACACTATAAAACACTAAATTTACACGCAAAATTAATATTATTTAATATAAACGTGAAGTAAAATGAATTATTTTTTTTATTTCGTTGGACTCCAACGTTGCAAACTTCAGACCCATAAAGTTTTTTTATTCTATAAAACATTAAATCTACATACAAAATTAATATTAATTCGTAAAACCATTAAGCAAAATAAATTGTATACTTTACTTCGTTGCACTCCAACGTTGCAAACTTCATACCTATGTAAAATAACATAGTATTATTTACTAAAAAAAAAAGATGCTCGTACACAATCAAATTTTTTTTCAGTCCATCTCTATACTATCCGGTCCTATTTTTTTCTACTCCTCGTGCATGCGCAGAAACAACGTATATATTATATACACCCCGTATTCATTCCCCGTTCCTTTCTTCGGCGCGTATACAGGGCGTAGTCCGCGTTGCCACACGGTACTACACGAGTGCAGCGCTCGCGCGCGACAATTCGCCTGCGCGGTCCACGCTTTTATAATTCGTAGAACGCTATTCGCTCCGTGCATGTGGTTGGAGGGGATAAGAGAATCGGTCGAAACGCCCATGGTGGCATAAAGTAGCACTTTCAGAGACTATTGCGCGCGCGCGCGCGTGTGTGTGTGTAAAAAATATAACAACCTCAAAAATATCAACTGATAAGAATTTATCCATCGGTCTCAAAACCTCAAAAATACACGGAAAATTAGTATTTAAATATATATATATATATAAGTTGACTATTTGAAACTTGTCTTCATAAAATAATGTTCTATTTATAGAGCTACATATATTAGGTGTTTGAAATTTCGAACGTTCATAGTGAACGAAAGATTTTTGCCATTTTCAAATTTAGCCGAATTTGGCTACTTAATACATTTTCATACTTCATTACTTAATACATAAAATTGGATAATAATAGTATTTCTTCACTTCTCACTCTTGCAGTCACCAGTAAACCACACTCCGGGGAATTCTAACCAGAATTAGAAACTTTAAGTTAATATTTCGTTCATTATGAACGTTCGGAATTTCAAACACGTCATATATTATACAAATAACATATGAATTTTATTTGTGGTTACGTTGTTATATCGTTTATTTAACAACTTCCCATATAAGCCAATGCTAAATCGTCCGAGAGTTGTGACTGATTCACGACACCAGGTGTCGCTTCCAGGGGTCGCCACAAGGTATGCACGGAGCGAATACACGCTATACTAGCGCTGGACGAATTAATGCTCCTCTCCCTTATGAATGGTCCGTCGTCGCGCAGCGGTTAAACCCCCCACCATTCGATTTCCCTATTTCCGTTTCGCGAGCTGAGCTTTAATCGGGAAAGCCTCTGCCCGATGCGAGAAAAGAAACATTTGTTCTCCGGTGTTTTTGCACTCGGTTCAATCGGTTACTCGACAAGAAAGCATGAATTTTTTAAAGCTTTTGATTTTCAGCGGAGTTGTCTAAAGGAAGAGGTCTTGTGAATAGTTGAGTGACGAAGAGTTTGAAGTTTGTTGGGCGGTTTGGATGTGATGAGAACGAGAAATGTACTGATTTTTTGTGGAGTGACATTGTTGGGGTTGGTTGGTAAAGAAAGTTCTTGAAACTCGAGCAATTTTGCAGTAACGGGTGCACTTATTGTTCAGGAAACTCGTTTGAATCAATTGAATATCGCCTTCTTGTTGTTTATTTCATGATTTCGATTATCTTTTCAATTAAAAACTTTGTTTCAATTAGAAGAAAAACGTTAATTGGTAATTTTTTACTTAACCATCAGTTCTTCTTGACTCTTTATAATTATGTCGATGCTTACCTGAAACAAAAAAATATTCTTGTATTAGATAACTATAGAAACATAACCTTTAATGAAAATCAAATCTCATTTTTGTTTAAAATTATGAGTTGAAAATATAATTTAAAGAATTGCATTCGAAAACTAAATAAAGAAATGTCAACGTTCGTAAAAGTATTTCGAAAATATTTTTCCTTTAAAATTGTGCTCATGTTTAAAATTTTTCTGTAATTGTCAGTTTTTTTTTTTTTTTTTCGAAAAAATGTTGAACGTAGAAAGAAAGCTATAATTAGCCCTAATGTTTCAAAAATTCTTATAAACAATATTTTTCCTAGCATATAAGTAATAAGTAATGCGTTTTTGAAAATAATTTGTTAGAGACCGGTCGATCCTTTTCACATTCATAAACACTTTTCTCCATAAAAATCATTTAAACTATTACTTTCACGAGACCAACAAAGCCCAATTAACCAGACAAACCTTATTCAAGTCAATTTGTTCACGAAAGACAACTCAGCCGTTTGCTCGGTCGCAAGCGAAACTCTGTTTCTCTATCATTGCGGGGGCAGAGGCACAAAAACCGCTTCGAACCTCCAGAGTAAACAAGGCGACGACGACGACGGCGGCTTTAATCCGTCGCGCAACAAGTTACTCGACGAAGGAGAAAAAAATCTCCTCACCGACCTCCAGAAAAAGACGGCGCGCGCGTGTTCCGCCTCGAAACTTTCAGCTAATCCGAGGACGAAAACAATTAACCAGGGCGCGCTGTTGTTTCAGCCAATAAAGTTTTTATGCACGCTGCACTCGATGCCATTAGTCGTCCCGGTCGTTTTTCACAGCGGCCCCGTGTGCCTTCCTTCTCGTTAATCCCAAAAGTAGAGAGCTAGTCGTCTCGGTAAGAGATGAACACGTATGCGTTTGTAGTACGTACGTAGCCTGGTATTGAATAATATAAGGTCGGATGGTGTGGGAAGAGGGATGGAGAACCGAGAGATTAAGAGAATAGTGTAAAGTGTGGCTCACACACGGAGATAAAGATAAAAGGTGGGAGTAGCATGCTGGAAAAGAAGAAATATTGGGATTATGTAGTTGGATTTACTGGCTGCAGCGGCAATGTGACTTCGCGAGGTATGTGCAAGCTTACAGGTGATTGATACTCGCAAACAGAAGGTGATAATGAAAAAGACCAGTTTACAAAGAAGAAAGAGATGACATAAAGTGGGGTGTAGGATAAAAAAGATTCAACTGCAATCAAATGATGCATAATCAGGAATGATTTTTATTCGCAAAAGGAATGAGAAGAATTAAGGAAAAGTTCGTGGGGGGAAAGAAGAGTTAGGAAGTTGGTAATTCAAAGAAGAAAGAGCTGGAAAAAGAATACAAAACAGAAAGACGTGAAGAATTTGATAAAGATTTATACAAAAGATAACAGTAAGTAAGAAGAAACTATTTAGAGAGGAATTAGAATATAGAATGAAGCAGAGAAAAAGGACGATATGTAAGTATATAAAGCTTTGAAAGAGCAAAAGGTGAAACAAGGGTAATCGACTCATTTGTTTCGCGAAGTACTTTAGAATCCACTCGGCGCTCCGTCGCGCTGCGACGAAATATTATTTGCGCATGGAAATGAAGGCATCAGATGAAATGACGGAAAAGAGGAGGAGGAGAGAGAGATAGAGAAAGAAGCAAATATAGAAACTGGGATAGAGTAAGTTTGTTAATTGTTATTCGTTTCGAGGTCGTTCCGAGGTCGCTTTCTGCAAAATTGGTAATAATTTGCCGCCGGAGCTGCCCTGCGCCGACTGCGTAATGTTCCGCGCGATTGCAGGGACGCGAGAAAGTACGGTAATGGTAATTAGACCCTGGGTTAATTGAAAAGTGCACGAGGTATATACGTAACGTTGACGTTGTGATTTTCAGGTTCTTTTTTTTTGTGGCTTAAATTTGTGTTCATTTTTGGCGATAGGAAATGTTACAAGTGCGTTGTGATTTATGCGCGCGAATTTTTTAAATGGTAAGTACTGAACGATTGTAAAGATGATTAATTAATACTTTAGCAATTGGTAATAGCTTAGTTGGTTTCTTTTAATTTTTTAATTCTTACTGAAAAATTCAATTTACAAGAGATTTGAATAATGTATTATGGCTATTTGTATAGTGATAGTCTTATTTAGGTGTTTGAAATTTCGAACGTTCATAGTGAACGAAAGATTTTTGCCATTTTCAAATTTAGCCGAATTTGGCTACTTAATACATTTAAAATCGGATAATAATTGTATTTCTTCACTTCTCACTCTTGCAGTCACCAGTAAACTACACTCCGGGGAATTCTAACCAGAATTAGAAACTTTAAGTTAATATTTCGTTCATTATGAACGTTCGGAATTTCAAACATGTACATTATGTAACAAGGGACTAAAGTCGTAGATTATTGCTCGCTTTGCTACGCTCACTCGGGCAGTGATCACCTAAGGGAATGATCGATTTAAGTCCCGTTTTACATATAGTACTTTATTCCCATTTCCACTGTAGCCACTTCATAGATTTGAAAAGTTATTTTGTATTTATGTGTTAGAATGTTGTCATTTTTAACCCAATTCACCATAAACGTAAAAAATTAGATTATTTTACTTTACTCGCGCATATGCGAGAATAAAATAAAATAGGGAATCAGACGCCATTTTTACCCCGCTTTTCAGGCTATAAAATGGCCATTATAGTAGAGGTGGGAATAAAAAAAAAATTGAAAGCTGTCGTTCTCATTTTTAAAAAGCTAAAGATATACGTGATATTACAAAGTTTGCAATATTGAGTTGGGAAAACACACACTGAGAAAAGATTAGTGGAAAAATTATAAGAGCGCCCAATAAAAATTACCTCCTGCACGCGGAAGCCAACCACAAACTGTTACAAGTGACCTACTTATTAGTTGTAGTGCAACGAAATAAAAAAATATTTGATTTTACCTCAAATTTACAATAAATAATATTGATTTTGCGTGTAGCCAAATTCGGCTAAATTTGAAAATGGCAAAAATATTTCGTTCACTATGAACGTTCGAAATTTCAAACACGTTGTTTTATAGTATCAAATGACTTTATAACAAAGATTTAGATAAAATTTCCATTGCTTAATAACTTTAATTAATTGTAAAAAATGATCTCGTTGCACTCCAACGATGCAAACTTCAGACCCATTTGCAATTGGGTCTGAAGTTTGCAACGTTGGAGTGCAACGAAATAAAAACAATAATTCATTTTACTTCAAGTTTATACTAGTTAATATTAATTTTGCGTGTAGATTTAGTGTTTTATAGTATAACATAACTTTATAACAAAGATTTCCATAAAATTTCTATTGTTCAATAACTTTAATCAATCGTAAAAAATGATTTCCTTGCACTCCAACGATGCGAACTTCAGACCCATCTTTGTAGCGCAGTCGGTAAGCTGTTCACCTGTCAACTCAAAGGTTCAAGGTTCGATTCTCCATCTCGGCTGGTATTTCTTCATCGTTAAAAATTCGTTATTCAATTTACTATTTAATATTACTTATTTATCTTGTAAAATGTGTCAAATTGGGTAGAAAATATTTTTCTCTTTGTTTTTCAAAACTAATAGAAAATTACTCTACTGCATTATAAAAACTACCAGACTGACAATCTGTGATCGGTTTCCTCACACAGTATGGTAATTTTTACTGAACGTTCTTGTAATTTTTCTACTAATTTTCTCTCAGTGCACCATATTTTTGAGTAGAGTTATATTGTAAAGTAATAGTATACGAATATATACCACGAATGACCAAATTATTAAAAAAAAAAAAAAAAAAAAAAAAAAAAAAAAACAATAACAAAACAGCAGTCTTAATTTAAATAAATGATTATCAACTGGTTCAGTGACCTCATCACTATAAGTACATAATGGGTCTGAAGTTTGCATCGTTGGAATGCAACGAAATAATTTTTTACGATTGATTAAAGTTATTAAACAATGGAAATTTTATCTAAACCTTTGTTTTAAAGTTAATTTATACTATAAAACACTAAATCTACACGCAAAATTAATATTATTTAATAAACGTAAAGCAAAATGAATTATTTTTTTTATTTCTTTGGACTCCAACGTTACAAACTTCAAACCCATAGTATATAAAGAATTCAATTTCTTAACGCATTGATTGAAAGAACTTCAACCAAAATTCGCAATAACCATACACATCATTCCCAGCAATTTGCCGCATTGCAACTCAAAGCGAAACTTCGAATCGAATTTTACACAGGAAGTTGCTCGCACATCAGAAACGGGCTCCGCTTCTAATTAATATTTCATCCCGCTCGATCGATCAGGAGAAAAACAAAGACACTGAAAGATTTTTATTTCTCTCTCACCCCCCTTCGTCTGTTTATTTCGCGCGCGTGCTTTTTCCTCTATCGCCGCTCGACTCGCGCGGGCACGTGTTTGCCTCTCTTTTAATTTTGCTCGGATCGAGAAACTTTTAATTAAAGCAAGATACCGGATACCATCCCCCACTTTCCGCTTTTTTCCAGCAATGTTAACATTGCCGGTGTTTTTGTTCGTCAGTCCTTTGATAATTCCTGACAGTTACTCGACGAGCAGTACTCGGCTTGTGTTGTTTCTTTCTCTCTTTTTGTTTGATTTACTGTAATGGAATATCTGCAATAAACGGTTTTATACGCTTTTAGAGCCGTATGTTTGAAGAGTCGCTGCTGCGATATTGATGCATTCTGCGTATCAATACCAAAAGAAACAAAATTGGAGTTTGAAAATGTAGTTTGGGTGATATAGCTAATTAAATTTTTGAGTACCTGAATGCCTAGCGCATTTTGGAATAGTAAAAAGTGAAAAGGGCTTCTCTGCGAGAGCCGAAAAGTCGACAAATAAAGGGTTTGGATAAAGAAAGTGTCTGGCTCGTGGCGATCATTTATGTTCAAAACCCTAATAGTAAAAAGTGGTTGCAATATTTTTTGCAATGAATAAAAAGCTTTTTACGATGATTTTTTCACATTTATTAATACACTTTGTAAACAAATTATCTTTGGGATATTATGTGAAAAATCTAAAGCGTAACCAATGTAAAAATGGTGCGAATACACAAATGACCCAATGAATAAACGTGCGTTAGGTGACTATCTCATGGTAAGGATTGAGATACATAATATTCTTAAGCTGGTCATACAGTGCTACATTCATCTCAAGGAGATATATATTTATTAAAAAAAAAAAGTGAGAGAATATCAGGAGACACAATAAAGAAGAGGTTATAAACATTTATTGAAAATGTTTGGGTCAACTCGATTACATAAGTAAAAGAAGTTACTGATTCATTTTAATCAGCAAATTAAATTTTTGTTGTTCGGTATTTTTACAAAGTTTCGCTCATTTTTCATATAAATCACCTTTTATCAAAAACATACGTGACACTTAAGAGGGCGTGGTACTCATGTACTCTGTTTTACCGGCAGAACACGGTAAATTCTATATTATTACAATAAATATATCGAATTGCGTCTTATAAAGAGATAGTTGCCCTGCGCAATGTAATAATCTACCAGCCTACGCAGTTTTGAGCTCAAATATCAACGGCATCCTAAAAAATTTACGTGTTTGAAATTCCGAACGTTCATAATGAACGAAATATTAACTTAAAGTTTCTAATTCTGGTTAGAATTCCCCGGAGTGTGGTTTACTGGTGACTGCAAGAGTGAGAAGTGAAGAAATGCAGTTATTATCCGATTTTAAATTATTAAGTAGCCAAATTCGGCTAAATTTGAAAATGACAAAAATCTTTCGTTCACTATGAACGTTCGAAATTTCAAACACCTAAAAATTTTGCGAACAAAAATAACCGAAATTTCGTTCGCAAAAATTTTTAGAGTGCCGTTGATATTTGGGCTCAAAACTGCGCAAACTGGTAGATTATTACATTGCACAGGGCAACTATCTCTTTATAAGACGTAAGTCGATATATTTATTTTAATAATATAGAATTTACCGAGTTCTTCCGGTAAAACAGAGTGCATTAGTACCACACCCCCTTAACATCATTAAAAAATTTAAACAAACACGGTATTACGTGTAAAAGTTTAAAAAATATTCTATTTTTAATGTGATAAATTGTAAACTCAATCTTAATAAAACTTGTCAAAATTTCAAAATCAAAGAGCAAAAATTATAGAGCTGCGAATCACCGAATGTCAAGTATCTATAAATTTCAGAAATAATTTTTTCTAAATAACGTACTACTATTGAAACTACGATATGAATGTTGTGCCTCCAGCATCCAGCTAAGATAAGTCCCCGGCTGCACTGATGCTCGAGCTATTCGTCGCGATAATTCCATCTCTCGGTGATCTACTTGGAGCTACTGTCAGGGCTCAGATACGAGCACTTACAGCTGATTAAATCGTGCCATAGGGGATTCCGTGTGTACACAGAGTCTCTACTATATCGTGCGCAAGGATGAAGTCGGTAAATAGGAGATGTCAAAACGAGTGACGGTAGACCAATAGGCTCTTTGTATTGGAGATGTTTTATTCTTCTGTTTTTACTTCTTTTATGAGTAAACGTGATAAATATAGCTATTTCAACGGTTTATCCGTAATTGTGACGTTTAGTTTATTTATTTTTGGGAGAGTTGGATTAGTATTCATAAACAATGAATATTTCGATTCGTATAAAAATAATCTTGCACTTCAATAACGAAAAAGACTATATTGCGTTTCTTTAAAGGCTTCTTTTTTTTTTTACTTTTTGTCATTGTTTGCATTAGGCAAGATATTTTTTTAATTTATGTTTTGTGGTATATTTGAATTTAGTGATTTTGCGTTTACTTTTGCTGATTCCTATTATGGGTTTTTAAATTTAACGCCGCATGTTTTCTACTATATATTCTATATTACAAAATCTGTCAATTTCTATTTCATTACACTTCTTCTTCCGTTTATTTTTTTTATTTATTTTTTTTTTTCCATAAAATCCTGTTCTTTTAAGGGAATCTGAAAGAGTAGCGTAGATTCCTACTATACCTGCATCATCATTTTATTTATTTTCTGTAACTCTAGGCATTTTTGCAGATAAAATGACGATGTCGGTATGGTAGAGATCTCCGACACCCCTTCATATTCACTTACAATATTCTGAAACTGAATCGAATAAAATTTAAAAAGTTTTCAGTAAAAGGTTGCTTATGATTGCTTATCAGTTCCATTCCTGACGGATTATCAAAGCAACATCTGATGATCTTAATAACATTTTTCTGTCAATGCTATCCTTAAAAAAAAAGAAAAATAATTAAACTTTTTCAGATCCCTTTATTTTACGGGTCCGAAGTTTGCAACGTTGGAATGCAACGAAATAAAAAAAATAATTCATTTTACTTCACGTTTATACTAAATAATATTAATTTTGTGTGTAGATTTAGTGTTTTATGGTATAAAATAATTATATAACAAAGGTTTAGATAAAATTTCCATTGTTTAATAGTTTTAATCAATCATAAAAAATTATTTCGTTGCATTCCAATGATGCAAACTTCAGACCCATTTTATTTTTATATTTGAATATGTAACTTCCAGTTGTTATAAATTGCCATTTATAGTTTGACATATCCACTAATTTCAACAATACTTTTGCATTGCATCATTTAACAAATCAAAACTCCCATGAAATCGTCTCTGTACCATCATCCCCGACAAATCTACAAACATCTGTTTTCCCTGCGAAACGAGCGCTTTGTTTCCCCCTACCCTCTCGTGCACCCATCGTTCCCAATTAATTAATTAAATTCGAACGAACGAGCGTAGTGTCTGCTCCGACCAACCAGCGCTTTTTAAGCGCATTTGCAGAAACGCACGCTTTTTCTCTCTTTCCCTCCCGCTCCGCTCGTTTTATTCATTGGGATTTTGCAAAAGAGAATCGCCCCTCGTCACTGGCATTGACTACTTTGTTCATGGGCCGTTCGTTTGCGCAAGAGATTAGTATTTTTATTTATTTATTCGTTCATTCTTTCGTGCATTCGTGTGTTCGCTTCGGGAAATACTTTACGATGTATGGGTTTGCAAATTCCTGCCAAAACTGCGCATCGAATTTTTCAAGACATTTAATTTGTGGTTATTCACCAATGCTAATAATTTTAGTACAATGTTTGCACATAGAAAGGTTTTACATACGAAGGTCTGGTGATAATTTGCTAAGTATAAAATATATTTCTGTATATTATAATTGTTTATCAAAGAATGATGTAATTTCAATACAATTATTTATAAAAGTTATATTTGATAAATGACATTTTAATTCAATACAAAGATGTTGGAAAATAACATTTATACGAAATGCACACGTGCAACGCGTTTACACCTCAGTCAGAATTTCTATTCATATCTGCGTTTGATAACAAAGGTCGTAAACTTGAGAAAGGCCATAAAGATATTGAAATACAAAGAGGTAAATGTTCATTGTTTCTTTTAAAATTTGATCGCAGTAAAAAGTTAGAAGCGGTATAAAATTATTTCTTCGAACATAAAACATTTTTGTAAAGATTTTTTAAAATAATATATAGAATAAAAACGGCCTATTGCTAACAATTATGGAAATCCGATTTTTAATTATAAACCAAAAAAGTAATTGTTAATGATAGGGGATTTTCCATCTTCTGAATCATCACTTTAATATATTAATAATATAATACTCTTTCTTCATTTATTATCACTTTAATATATTAAATAATATAATACTCTTTCTTCATTTATTATTTTCAATTAAAAGAATAGTAAGTGATGTAATTCTATAAGAAAACTTATAATTGTCTACGGATACAGTAAAAGGAATTATAAATAAAAAAAAATACAATTCAGCGGTGTTTAACAAACATCATAATACAGTAGTGTATTTTTTATAATTGCTAAATCTAATATGTCAACAATAATGAACCGCAGCTGCACATATATTCATTAATCACTGCAATAATACTAACGTGATGCCATTTTATTACAATGGGTCTGAAGTTTGCAACGTTGGAGTCCAACGAAATAAAAAAAAATAATTCATTTTGCTTCACGTTTATATTAAATAATATTAATTTTGCGTGTAGATTTAGTGTTTTATAGTATAAATTAACTTTAAAACAAAGGTTTAGATAAAATTTCCATTGTTTAATAACTTTAATCAATCGTAAAAAATTATTTCGTTGCATTCTAACGATGCAAACTTCAGACCCATTTATTACAAAACTCAAAACATTTATTAACTCTTTAAAAACGATGACCGGATGTTGTAAAGCATTTAAAGACTGAATTAATACTATGTTTAAATTTTATAAAATCAAAGGATCGAACATAAGGATTTGAAAATACATAAAATAAAGTATTAAAAATTAAAATTAAGTTCTTGCTTATAAGATTTGTCTAATTATCTTATTATTTGCAGAAAAAAAATTAAAATTATACAAAAGAACACGTCTATAAACTCAAAAACAAAATATGACGCGTGAAGGGCGTTTGAATTTAGCTAGTGTAGCATAAAAATCATTGTTATAACATAATGTTTAACATTTACCAAATGTAGTGTACATCAAATTATTAGACTTATTTTAGCTTAGGAATGGAATTGTAGATAAAAATTTTTATCTCGAATCTAACGCAATAATATTGACATTTACATTGCGTTACAGGAAATATGATTTGTGTAAACAAGTATGGAAAATCAAAAACCGTGAGTCATTGAAGTACCCCAATATCAACATATCTATTATACCTATTATAAAATAAATTCAAAAAATTCAAGTAGCGTTTATGATATTATTTTGTCTTACTTAAATACCATAATACAAATTCATAAAGTTGTAGAATTGAAAGATCGTTGTGCAGTCTCGAGAGAGTCGCTTGCGCAGTGCATTAATTATTGGAATTAGGTCAATTTTGTGATAAGCTCTTCTACATTGAGTTCAATTAGGAGGGATACCAGCATTCAAAGGCTTCTCTTCCTTCCAATTCAATTTCAATTCTATTAAGAAAACTACTTCAAAATTTATTGATTGCCATCATCATTGCAATGAAAAATGTTGATACCCTAACTGTCATGTTGGTCATTGTTACTATTTAAATACCTAAATCTCTCGTACATCACACTCAACGAAAAAGACCACATTTGATATGGCTGTTGACCGAATTATCTAATCAGACGTCATAATAGTCCTTTTGCAAAAAGATGTAAATATTAAAATTTGTAATAATGATTTAGGTAGATTCTTATGTGATAACAAACAATTAGGGTGTATAGTTTCAATAAAATTGTATTATGTTAATGGTTATTAAAAGTTCTATGTTTTTGGTAAAACAATCAGTATATAATGAGACATCGCGTTACAACAACTTCTACATGCCTAACTTCTTCACTACGCAGTTCATTCAAAAACACGACAAAACACACTCTAACTTACACTGCAAAAACTCTCAAGACATTATAACACAAAGATCGATCCTTACAATACATCACTGATCACACCCGACATTCGTGCAAAAACTCAAAATTTTCTGGTCGTTCACGCGACACTGCGATCGTGGTTCCATTTCCGGATCATCGATCAGCCGGGACGGGATCGCGTCGTATGACTATTCATGGGCACTCGGGTGTAAATCCTAACGATACGCAGCTACTACACCGGCAAATAGCTGTACAAACTCGACGTCAACATCTGACTAATTGATTACAAGCGCGTGCAAGAGAGGCAGGGAGAGATGAAGACGTTCTGAGAGAGGGTTTATCGATTCGTTGCGATGAGAGAATGCATTGTTTCGCGGGATATAGCGTTACGCGTGATTATTCCGAACAATGGTGACAGAAGCTGTTTTTGACTTTGATGCTAGAGAGTTTGAGGTTAGAGAACGCGATTGGGGATGGATGCAGAACAGCTGTAAAGTGACCTTGGTGACCCTGTTGTGACGAGATATCATAACTGAGTGATGACAATGATTTAACGGATGAGGTAAGTACTTTCATATGTGGCAAGAGACTTTATTTAGATTTCATATAACTTTTAAATATCTACACTGAAAAAAATTTGGCACGGCGTCTGTTTCCATCACAGTTCGTCAGCGCCCCCTTCGCTGCGTGTGTCAGACCACCCACTTTTGGCACAGCGTTTGTCCCGAACGGGACAGGAACTGTGCCAGTACGAGGCGCGCGACGCTTTTACGGGACAGGAGCTGTGCCAGTACGGGGCAGGAGATGTGCCGAACCGCGGTACAACATTCGACCCTAATTTCGGCGTAGCGTATGTACTCATCGGGTCAGCTGGAGTGCCAAATTTTTTTCAGTGTAGTGCAATACCAAAGCTAACGATGCGATATTTATGTAGCGATGCACTTGATAGATTTGTTAATCAGTTGATTGGTCGGTATGTATAGAAAAAGGAAGGACGGATGGTCGAAGGACAAGGAATAATATATCGGGTAAGACAAAAAGCCTCTTGATATTATAAAAAATAGAATTTTACTTTTGAAATCGTACTAATAATAGTTTGAATACCTGTTCTTTTAGTCAATGGTTCAAAAAAAGTTTTCTGCCTACCCTGACTTTTCCTTTTCGAAATTTAGTTCTCTTGGATTCAAGAACTTCTTTCGCGACCTAGATTTTTTCATAAAAATCATTTTCATTTTAAAGGGAATTCACTAAATTTATCGTCACTTTGCTACTTTACAATAAATCATCAAAAATATAAGTTGTGAGTGAAATAACTTTCTCTTTGAATACACTCTTATTTTCACGAGCAAAGAAAAACACTTGGATTCATGGTACTGGGGTAAAGAACAAAAGCTCAAACAACTTTCCTCATTATAACTTTCAGGCAAAATAGAGATTTATTGACGCCTCTTCCTTGGAAGTGCTGACTCATTCTTTAAACTTTATTTTTCATCAAAAACTGCAAAATTTGTGACTTTTCAAACGATGTAAATATTCTAAAGATTCTAATTAGTTATTACTTTATATAGCAACATGTTGAACAAATTTTTATCCGAAACTAACATACTCCATATTTAAATCATGAAAAGTTATAATTCACTATAAACTCTATTATATTTAAATTTAACTTGTCTCTCAAAGGATTAAACAAATCGCACTCGCAAGACACCAGCGAAATATCACACTAACTAAATGTAACGAACCAGCCAGGTCATGAAATTAGCTACTATCAATGGGTCTGAAGTTTGCAACGTTGGAGTGCAACGAAATAAAAAATAATTCATTTTACTTTAAGTTTATACAAGTTAATATTAATTTTTCGTGTAGATTTAGGGTTTTATAGTATAAAATAACTTTATAACAAAAATTTCGATAAAATTTCTATTGTTCAATAACTTTAATCAATCGTAAAAAATTATTTCGTTGCACTCCAACGATGCGAACTTCAGACCCATTACTATCAAACACGGCAATTCACAAGCATCCCTTAAAGAGCGAACCGATGAGCGGACCTTCGGAAGAAGTGTCGAAAGGTAAAGGAGACGAGTCGAGGCGTCGCGCAGTTTAGTCAATGTTGGCCGCGAGCCAAGCGGCATTGAGCACAGCCGAGTAAGAAAGAAGGATAATACAGCTTTTCCGGTGCACGCAGTTTATCCCTGCGTGATACGCTTTTAATTGTCTTTTTTTTCGGCAAACAAAAATAATGGATTTTACGAAAAAAGCGGCGCGATAATCCCAAAAATGGCTGATTATTAAATTTTTTAAAAACTGATTTGTCATTGTGAAGGTTACTTACCTCCTTGACTTTTTTGTCTTCTACAGAGTACGAGAAATAAGGGAAAATGTGTTTTTACACGTAATATTATTTTTGGATATGAGAATATAGAATTCAAAATAATAATACATCTGTCCATACAGAATGTGGAGTCTAAAGTCAACTCAATTTTATTATTTAATAAATTAACTATCAAACATTTCTTTGGAAGAACGCAATTGTCATGCCCTCCGAATACATAAATACTATACTCACAATCAGAATTTTTTTTGAGTGATTCTGTTGGAATTTCCACAAAATATACTCTGAAAAATTATGTCGGTATCCTACATCAACTTAATAAAGTTGGATTTTTTCAGTTCATATCATCATTACTAAAAATATAATTCATTAGTGAAAAATTAATGGAAATTTTGTTAAAGAATAAAGAAAGTTAACGATTACATCTCGAAGAAAAAGTTTTGGAGTAAAATTGGATAGTAACATTGTTTGTTTAAAAATTAATATTAAATTTTGTACTCGTGTTATATGCTGATACTTTAGAGCAAAAAAGTCTTTATAAATCTCGCCTTTGTTATAACAGTTTCAATTACCATAGCTATGTTTTTCACTGACAAAATTTGTTATGGTGATTTTTTTAGATAATTAAAAGGAATTTATGTTCATTGAAAGTAATAAATCAAGTTACTATATACTGAGGTTCTGATATCAAATTTATTTAATCAATATAAATAGATTATATGGATTTTTCATATAAAGCTGAAAGGCTATATTTGATATCCGATATTACTTTACAATAATGTATTCGATTTTTGTGCGAAACGCAATAAAAAAAAAAGTTAATTTTTTATAGTTAGAGGTAGAATTGAAAAAAAAAAAAAATAAAAAATAAAGTAGTTATACCTATTATAAGAAATATCATCATATTTTATTAACTTTAGCAAAATATATTAATTTTTATACTTTGAAAAACTCTAACTCTCTCTAAAAAGTTGATTAGACTATTGCTGTTATGCCAAGCAAATGCACAATAACAATAAAATATTCCTCAAAAAATAACATAGCCCGATATCTGGTTTTTATTCTAGGCTCCCTCCTATACTAGAAGAAAGCATTGTTAATTCTTAATACTATACAAATGTCAGAGAGTTGACTTACCTAATGGAAAATACTATAAAATATTACACAGAAAATTAGTTCTCAAGTCTGCCAATGAACCAGAAAATGAAAGTGGATTTGCAATAACAAATATGCTAAGTAATTTCCTTTGCAATTTTGTATGGTTACATATTATTTTTCTCATATTTTCTCATATATTCAATAATACTTCAATTACTTTCTAAATCCTTCACGACGTTTTTCAACGACACAACAAAAACAGATGTACCCACATAAGTTTTTACAATACCAGATCACCATTCTACCACATGACAATGCAACGTAGGACCATCTCATTAAAACTTGACAATTCCAACGCAACAATCGAGAACTCCAATCCCCCCTTGTTCATCAATATTTTCCCAGCGGTAACCGTTACCAGCTACATAGACGACGAAAATCCATACACACATACACTTGCGACGTGGAAAAAACATCCCCAGACGCGGCAGGAGGTTATTGGCTTGCGCGAGGTTGCGCAGAGGAGCTGTGCGGCCGGCGATAAGGACCGCGCATGAATAATCGTTCGTTCGGGATTATCCCGTGAGCACGGCTATTTAGCCCTAGGGGCCGGCTCGACGAGTGTGTGCTATTCTGTCGATCGATGATCGGATCGCGCAGAAAATTTCGCAACAGGTTATATGAGGAGGGCTTATTGTCGACGGGAGGAGGGTTTATACGGCCGGTTGGTTTTTGCGAAATCCCTGCCGGAAGAAGTTGTTGGGCTTATCGAGCTGTTTCAAGGTTGATATGGCGCGCGTTGCTGCCGGGTATATGAAATATAAATTAATACTCGATGCGAATTAATAATTGATTGCGAATTTTAGGAAACATTGTAGAAAGCAAAGTTCACAACAACCGAATTGCAAAACCATGCACATAACCAATTGATTGAACTGAATATACAGCTGAAATTGAACAGCCTAAGGGGGTGCCATACTCGTACCATTACCGACCGAGCAATTCACACAGTTTCAAGCTAATTAAAAACGAAATACGTCGAATCACAAAAAATCAAGAGAACACTCTTCTGTGTATTTTAACGTTCTATCATCCAGTCAAAGTTTGGAATCGAAATATCAAGTCATTTTTGCAAAAACTTTGAACAAAGACGTGTTTGAAATTCCGAACGTTCGTAATGAACGAAATATTATAATTTAAAATTTCTAATTTTTGTTAGAATTCATGTGTGGTTTAAGTGGTGAGTGCAAGAGTGAGAAGTGAAGGGATACAGTTATTATCATTTTTTAAATGTATTAAGTAGCCAAATTCGGCTAAATCTGAAAATGGCAAAAATCTTTCGTTCACTATGAACGTTCGAAATTTCAAGTACATACAAAGCGAAATTTAATTTCGTTCAAAGTTTTTGAAAAAACGGCTTGATATTTCGACTCCAAACTTGACTGGACGATAGTACGTTAAAAAACACAGAAAAGTGTTCTCTTGATTTTTTGTGATTCGACGTATTTTATTTTTAATCAGCTTGAAACTGTGTGAATTGCTCGGTCGGTAATGGTAGGACCATGGAACCCCGTTAAAATAGTGGAGAAAATCTTAACGACATTCGCGGCGATATAATGGCATTAATGAGAAAAGCTTTCAAAAGTTGGGCCGCAATTACTTGCTATATTCATGCACACGAAAACGGCTTTATACTGGTGATAAAATGAGATTAATTCCAATTCGAGTGATATACATAGACGGTTGCGCGTAATAAATGGAAAATGGAATATAATCATAAAAATGCCGGGAGCTCGGTCGTTCGTTCGCCGAGCTCTCGCGCGCGAAATATAACAATCAATAAAATTGCGCTGGTGTGTGAGTGTGCACACTCGGACGGGGAGGCTGCTGCTATGCAGCCGTGTCGATTCGCCACTGTTGGACGGCAACGCGGACGAAGTTCATTTGAATTTTGCACGCGGAAATTTTTGCCAACGATTGTACGCGTGCGCGCGATTCATTGTTTAATGCCCGGGAGCTGGATTTATTTAATATGCGAAGGGTAATGCGATCGAGATTTAAAAAAAATATGGTTTATGCGTCGTAGCGTTTGGTGCGTATTATCATTTTATTTTTTGAGGTTCGGACTCGAGAAGCAGTTTTATATGGGTGCTTCGGAAATGGTGTACATTGTTTCGTTGATATCAAGCTGGAGTTTTCTACAAAGACGTGTCTTTCTTGACATGGTACACTTGCAATAACAAATTTTTATGATATCTCAAACATTGTATTAATGATAGGCTAAAATCAACTCATTTCCAACCAACTCCCGTAAATTGGATATAAACTACTCAATTATTCATATTTAGAGAGTATAGTAACGCAGTAACGGGCTAACGAGAACTGAAGAAGAAAATTTCGACTGTATTTTTAATACTTTTTATACGGGCTTTATAAATATTAAATGGCAACAGTAAGAAAAATTACAAAAAAGTATAGTAAAAATTTATAAATTTTATATATATTTTTCCACATAAATATAAAAATTGCATCAGAAAATTTTGTAATTTTCATGAAAATGTTCAACGATTTTTAGCGTAGTGCGCAACAGTGTCATGATTTGATGTCTTATCGCGAATTATATGCTTTGCGCGAGGCATACGTTGGAGTGCACGATGTATCAACTTCGACATAAAAACGTGCATGTGTAACCAACTTCCTGCGCGTAAATTCGAATGTATTAATTCGAAGATATTAACTCTTAATTTAGCTTTGCCATACACCAGGAGACAAAAGAGCTACCAAAGAATATAAACTGCAAGCGATCAACTAGATGTTGGTTACAATGTTAAAAAATTTCTGAAATTTAAAATAAATTCTGTAATAAAACTTCAACAGTTGTATTAAATTTCAGTTAAATTTAACTGTAACTTCAGAAAATTTTTAACAGTGTACTACATTGATAGGAAGCCTCATTTTAAACTAATGCACGGTTCATTTGCGAAATAATTTTTGATGATATTTTACTCAAATGAATATTTCTTAATATTTAAGAAATATTCATTAACAGTTCATATTTGATTTTTTAAGTTATGAATACTAATTGTTAAGTAATAAGATAAGCGTGCCAGTTACTGTGATCTCAACAGTTATTGGATTTTTAACAGTTAAGCTGACGACTTTGGGGCAAATGATTCTTTCTATCAGTGTTTATAAGGTTTAAAAGCTTAGGTCAAACATTATCCCGAGTAGAAAGTTTAAGAACTGTGTATGAATTTATCATCAACCTATACAAACGGTTATATGATTAGAGGAGACCGGGACTAGTTGGCCGACTTTTTACATTTAATTTTTTTTTTTTTTTTTACAAAAAGCTATAAACTTAATGAACAAAACTTTTTCAATATTTCAAATTACGCCATCTAGACAATGTTTATGATTTTTTCAAACTTGTAGGATGACCTCAAAAAAGCTAAAATCAATTTTTTAACCGCACAATTTTTGATCTACTCTACGAGATCTACTCTTAAAGAAACAATGGCCGGATGTTGTACACGGAAAAAAATGTTTACTCATTTTGACCGATGACATCGGTCATTTTGACTGATCTGGCATCGGCAGACGGTGATCAGTTAAATCTACCGACCACCTCTAGCCATTTTAGCCGACCAACGAGTAGTAGTATCTGCGGACCAGTCATTTAGCAGAACTCATAAATGAATTCAGCAATTACTACTAAATTGTTTAGCGAATACAGCAGATTCCCCGCCAACACGCGCGTAATACGTATTGATATTTACTATATACAATAAATTGCGAGAATTTTCATTAAATTACCATTTTTTTCTGCAAACATTATTTACTAGCCATAATGATACCTTCCCTATATCTCATTTCTATTTATTAATTTTTTATATATTATACAAATTTGAACAGTTTTGCTTCTTTATAACTTTAATCTGAACTGTATTTACTTATAAAGGATATACATGTATTTGTAACGATATTTATATATGTACATACTGTTAAAAATTTGTAAAATCTTTCAATTGTTTAAATAATTAAATAGCCCGCGTGAAAATATTAGATCGCATATTATATTTTCACCCGGGAATTCATTATTTTCACGTACAAATATAAGAAAATTCATTCAAATTATGCCATAATTTATTTTTATTATCAATTAAATTTTGAAGGTACAGTTTTATGTATTTTATTTATTTTTATATTTATTCATTCATTCCATGTACAGCGTGTTGCTTTTTACATATATCATATAATACACTACTTTCCCGATATTTACACGTGCTTAACTTACTTACATTTAATTTCATTCAATTCCATTTAAATAATTAGTAATTTAAAGTATATCTACAGTTATAAAGCCCGACATTTTTCGTTAATACTTGGTTCCTTATCAGTCTTCCTCTCTCTTTTGTACTCTTTGTTCCTTTAATGTCTTTAGTTCTCTTCCTCTATCTGTTCTCCTGTCTTCCATAGTGCTTCAGCGAACATTTCTTCCATTTCGTATAGTTCTGTTTCAACTTCCCCCTCTCCTTCCCTTATTCTCTTTCCGATTTTTAAGAACTCATCCAGATAGTTGCACATCTCCTCATTAATTTTTCCTTTTAGTTCTGTAATAGCTTTCTCTTTTAACTGTTGTTCACTCATTCCTCTCCCCCATTTCTCCAGCCATTCTCTATTTTCTTGCCTCATCCGTTTCCTGGTTTCTTCGCAGGCCCACACATGTCCCAAAGTTTCCTCCTTTTCTTGGCATACTCTACAGGACTTGTTTTTGAAGCCTTTCTCTCCTTCTTTGGTGCAATTTCCCACTCTTAGTTTTGCCCATATTTCTTTGACTCTGCCCTCCGTTCCGTTGTCTTTCCAGTACTTTCCTCCAGTAATCTCCGGTGTCCATTCCTTGTAATACTTCCAATATGATAGGTCTGAAGTTCGCAACGTTAGAGTGCAACGAAATAAAAAAGAAAATGATTTTGCTTCATGGTTATACTAATTAATATTAATTGTGTGTGTAGATTTATTGTTTTATAGAATAAAATAACTTTATAACAAAGGTATAGATGAAATTTCCATTGTTTATTAACTTAAATTAATTGTAAGAAATTATTTCGTTACAGTCCAACGATGCAAACTTCAGACCCATCCAATATGTTGATCTCTCTATCTTCTCTCTGTCCTGCTGAATTTCCTGTTCGGCCTTGGTTACTATTCCTCTGCTCAGCTTTTCTTCAATTTTCCCGGGTTCTTTTCTTTCCCATATCATCCTCGCAGTTTGACCATCTCCAACTTCAGTCCATGCTTGCAAAAGTTCTTTTCCCCATTCTGATGCTTGTCCGTTCAGGATTCCTCTTATCTCCTCTCTTAAGCAAATTCTTGGCCATCTTTCCTCCTCCATTTCCAAAATCTTAACTATATAACTAGCTGCTCTTCTTCTGGATTCCACTTCCATGCTTCTTTTGCCTGCCTCTGTTCTCCATAGATAATCTGGGGTATTTCTGTTCACTCCCATCGCCATTTTAACTATCCTGCCTTTAATTCTTTCCATGATGGTCCTCTTCCTCCATCCCCAAATTTCTACTCCATACATGCCGCCAGCCTTTGCCATCGCGTTCATTATCAAAAGTCTTCTTCCTAGTGTGTTGATTTTTGCTCTTCTCATTATGCCCCATGTTGCGTCTGCTGCTTGTCTTGCCTTTACGCTTAGCTTCCTCATGTGGTTAACGTCCTTTCCTGATGTGCTGAACCAGTAACCCAGATACTTATACTCCTTGACTATTTCGAGTTCCTCTCCTTTATACCACCATCTTTCTTCTTTCTTCCGGCTCCCTCCTTTTCTGCATACCATTATTTTTGTTTTTTTTTTGTGTTCACTTCCATTCCATTTCTTTCCGCAAATCTTTCCAGTCCGCTCAGAATCTCTTGGAGTCCTTCCACTGAGTCCGCCACTAGTGCTACATCATCAGCAAATTTGAGGCAGTGTATCTTCGCGCTACCTACTACCGTTCCTCCTTCATTTCTCCTTTCCCATCCTTCATCCAGATCTTCTAGATATACTCTGAAGAGCGTGGAGCTTAACGGGCAGCCCTGCCTCACACCCCTTGTTGACACGAAACTTTCCGTTACTCCTTCCTCTGTTATTACCTCGTTCCTTGTTTCTTTGTAAATGTTTTCAATCATCCTAATCATCCTTCCATTTACTCTTTTTTTCCTTAATTTTTCCACCATTATTTTCCTATCAATCGAGTCAAAAGCTGTTTTGAAGTCCACGAATCCTATGTATAACTTTCCTTTTTTCTTTTTCAGCTTATTGCCAATGATACTTTTCAAAGTGAAGATGTGGTCCCTCGTGCTTCTTCCTTGCCTGAATCCTGCCTAGCTTTCTTTCCAACATTTGTTCCCTTCCAATCAGTCTCTCAACCTGTTATTCATTATTGTTGTCAGTACCTTGTAGCCTAGATCTAGCAGTGAGACTCCTCTGTAGTTTTTAATAACGTTCTCTTCTCCTCCCTTGTGTATCGGAAAGATCCTTGCTATTCTCCATCCTTCTATTACTTCTCCCTCTTTCCATAGGTGGTTTATGATGTCGGTGAATTCTCTCTTCCATCCTTCCGATAAATTCCTAGGAAACTCACCTGTAACTCCGTCTTCTTCTGCTGCCTTGTTCTTTTTTAACCTTCCTAGAACTCTTACTACTTCCTCAATTCCTATTTCCTTGTTTAATTCACTTTTCTCTTTTTCTTCCGCTATTCTTCCGGTTTCGTTGGTCGCTTTGTTCATTTCCGCGTTTCCTTCCTCCTGCTGCGGTGCATTTCCTCCTAGTAAATCGTTGAAGTGTTCTTTCCATTGTTGCTTGGAGAATAGGGCTCCACTTCTTTTTCTCCTCGGCCTATATTCTTTCACTGCTTGCCAGAATTCGTTTGCGTTTTTACTGTACCTTACTTTCCTCCATTTCTCCTCTGCCTGTTCCTTTATTATCTTTTTTCTTATGTCCTTTAGTTTCTTTCTTTCTTTCTTCAGTATTTCCTTCTTTTTTTCGCCCTTTGTTTTTAGGAACATTTTCGAACTTTTCCAAACCTGCCTTTTCTGTTCTCTTGCCTCTCCTTCAAATTCCCATTTAGTTTGTGGTTCTTCTCCTAGTTTCCTTTCCATTTTCAATTCCTTTCCTGTTTCTTTTATTACTGATATTAAGGTCTTCCATCTTTCCTCAGTTTTGGTGTCTCCTTCCATAATCCTGTCTTTCTTCTTCTCTATCAATTCTTGGTAATCCTCTATTTTCCTTTCTTGCCACCTTAAAACTTACTCCTTTTTACCTCCCACTCCTGTCGTTCTTTCCTCATGTGCAGTTTTATGTAATTTTTATTCTTAATTTTCTCATAAATTCTCTAATGTTTTATTATTTTTATTGCATTGGTATTACAGTAATAAATAGCCTGATTTTTCAAACTTGTTTATATTTGAGGTTAGGATAAATAATCATGATTTGGAAATGTCGGCTATAGTGCACTACTGTGTTCGCTAAACAATTTAGTAGTAATTGTTGAATTCATTTGTGAGTTCTGATAATTGACTGGTCCGCATATACTACTACTCGTTGGTCGGCTAAAATGGCTAGAGGTAGTCGGTAGATTTAACTGATCACCGTCTACCGATGCCAGATCAGTCAAAATGACCGATGTCATCGGTCAAAATGCGTAAACATTTTTTTCCGTGTAAAGCATTTAAAGATTGATTTTGATTGATCTGTAAGGAATAGGCGCGAAAATTTGCTACTTCCGCTACATTTGAATTTTTAAAATTCAACTTTTATTCTAAACTATTTAAAACTAAATAATTAAATCAAATTAGAATAAAAAAATTAAATTTTTCATGCTTTGGAAAATTGATCATCCTATCATTTAAACTAATTAAAATGAAATCATAATGAAAAATTATATATTCATAACCTCAAAAACAAAATAGTATGCGCGCAGCGCGTTTGGATTTTTCTAGTTATATTAAATAAAACAAATAAACTGGAGAACATAAAATTGAACACATAGTAAATAATTGAACAACAAAATAATTCATTAGCACTGCTTCTATAAGGCTGTTGGGTTTTCTGTGTTATATCAAACCATTTTTATCTAGTAGTGAAGTGATTATATGAACGGCGAGTTTGTTCGAAACATTTCAGCCAACATGCCACAAGGGTACATTTTAATTTAAAAATTAGGCTAATAATGTTAAAAAATTAAAATATTAAAAGTCGTAAAATTATAAAAAAGCAATTATTATAATCTACATTAAGTGAAAATACATAATCATAATTTTTTTTAAAGAATTATCTGATATTTCCTAAAATCTAAAATCTGCTCCGACATATAAGAAAATTTTCAAACTTGCGTGTTTCGACGGCGCATGATGCTTTCCGACTAAAAATTTAAACAAATATTCTTGATTCCATTTTACGTTACTGACATATATAGCCTTGACCTCTGTTATTTCAATCACGAGTTATTAGCATTTGGCCAACCTGCCCCGTATGCCAACTTGCCCCAGGCTCACTTAATTATATAAGATTATATTCAGATAATAATTTTTACATAAACATTTAAATTAACAATTACAAAGCAGTACAGAAAAATTAGTATGCTGGAGAAACGATCAGATTAGTTTATACGATTTCCAAAAATTACAGAACAACGGGTTGTGAAAATTCAATGACTTAATCATTTTTCCAAACTTTTTCTTCCCGCGTATTCAATGAGTAAACAAACTTGAAATGTCTATTTTTACAGTTCACGATTATCTCCAACATTATTCTTCTCCATTCAATCTGCAGAGCTTCACACAACACGGAAACAGATACACCAGCACTGCTAATCAACCATCGAGAGCCTTCAGCGTTCGATCGGCACCACATCCATTGTATCGCCGAGCATCGACACGTATACCAATCATACCCGTATTCCCCCTACCCCACCCCTCTCTCATCTGGCGACGGGCTCATTCCTCGTTCCGCATTCAAAAGAAAGAGAGCCTGGACGTCATCGATCCTCGCTAGAGCTAGCGTCGTCCGGGAATTATGCGACTACGAGTAACGGTTAATGTCCGCCATTTCGGGACGGCTCTAAATTATACGCGTGGTCGGCGTCGCTGGATTTACCGTCGAAATGGGATACGCTTGCCAGAGCAAGAGAGATGTATAACGAGGTATCGGATGACGAGAAGAGGATCGCAGGATTCCGCGCGTTCCAATTATCTAGTAGCATTTAAAGAGAGCCCACAGCTCTTGAAATTCTTTGGCGCGAGGTGTGCTTTGCTTTGATTTGAGGTGCGTTTGTCTCTTTGTCTCTCAGCGGCGCCAGTGTTTCATTTTCCAAAAGTTCCCGAAGTGGCGTCGTTCCGCAAATTCTCAATTTCGTGCAATATCGCACGGAATGCTATATGAGAGCTTTGAGTTTGCTAATGCTCGGACGCAATGGTTATTTGAAGCGGATAAAAGTTACCAAACGATAAAGTTACTTTCAGAAGAAATCGCAAATGTTAAAGTATAACGAAGTTGCGAATTTTTAAGTGCCAATTTGTATTCCTCATTTATTTCCTGCACTCTCCCCCTCTCTAAATGGGTAGTATCCTCTGTTAACTGTGAAAATCCCCGTTCAAAATTTCACCGCGCTCTCATTTACAACGATGAATTCCATACTTCGCCTTTGTCGCAAGTTTACAATGCATTCTGGAATAGTAATCTTTAAAGAAGTTACTCGAATTTATGCACGAAATAACCCAAATTCAGCGACACGGTGAGAATGCACGACGCACTATACGAGGGCGACGTTTCAAGTCCTGCTAATATTTTTATCCGTTTCCTCGGCTCTCTCTCTCTCTCTCTCTCTCTCTCTCTCTCTCTCTCTCTCTCTTTCTCTAATGCATTTGCAACTTTTATTCGCGCATGCAATCCATTTTTCCCTCTCTTTGTTAAAAAGAAAATTAAATCATTTCGAGTTATGTTTTTTCGCGAAATGTTCGTGTTCCACTCTCGTGCAGACATTTAGTTCGCAATTCCTATTTTTATTTGGATAAGCAGGTATCTGCATTTCGGGTTTTGTGATAAATATAATTTCATAATATTTTTTAATGTAGTTTTAAGTTTTTAAAATTCGACGATAACAAATTACATTCCAAATTCATTTTCTAAAAGTTTCATTTACTATCCTTCCAAAATGAAACTATCTATTATGTAATCTAATCTGCTTGTATTTTTATTAAATATAAAATTCCTTTTATAATTTTAATATTCTAAACTACTATACTGGACTACTCTATTCTACTACTATTATACTATTCTTTTATAAAATATACACAGAAGATTTATATATTTTAATTTTATATGAGTTTGAATCATAATAGAGAATCATGTTCTACGCAAGACAGCTTCTAACTTATTATTACTTTTTTTTATTGATCGCTTATCTATGGATACGTGTATAATACTTCTAGGTGAGCAAAAACAAGGAAAACAGTAGCTGACGTACAAGGAAAAGTATAATCGTAATACTATACTTAAAACACGTAAAAACGTGACACTAACTAACAAATAATGAGTCTGAAATTTGCAACGTTGGAGTGCAATAAAATGAAAAAAAAAATTTAGTTTGCTTCATGGTTATACTAATTAAGGCGGTCTTACACCTAGTGGCTTCTGAGGCCAAAATCATCTATAAAAAAAGAAAAAATGTTATTTAAACCATATACAATATATATCCTAAAAATATACATTATTTCTGACAAAATGGCCCAAGACTTAGTCTGTAGACCAATTTTACTCAGAGATATAGCATTTTTAATTTTTTTCATTTGGCGTCATTTTGTAAAAAAACTATTCCATGGATTTGCATGGGATAAGGCCTGAATTACTTGAAATTCATTGAACTATGGCAAGAAGAGTTGGAAATATTAAAAAAAAAATTTTTAAATAATTTTAAAATGCTAAAAATCACAAAAAATCACAAAAATTCTTAAAATTAAGTAATTAAAAGTGATTTTTAGCATTTTAAAATAATTAAAAATTTTTTTTTTAATATTTCCAACTCTTCTTGCCATAGTTCAATGAATTTCAGGCCTTATCCCATGAAAATCCATCAAGTAGCTTTTTTATAAAATGACGCCAAACTTTTAAAAATGTCATTTTGAGAAATAAGCCTACAAAGAAAAATACTATAAAACTCCAAAAATAATCAGCCATTTGATCTTCATTCTTTTCCTTCTTGAAACTCACTTTCCTGTATATCTGTCATCTGTTCTCCCATGTAAAATGGTTAAAACAGAAGCTCTGGCACCTTGCATGCATCCGTTCCATTAAAAGTTATTGGTAAGCTAGCAGTAGTCGTTCCATTAAAAGTTACTGCTCAATCTGTCCTTTTGTACTTTTGATTCATGTACTGTTGAATCACTTTTTAACACATTGTACTCAGTTAGATTATTATTTATAATACTAAGATAAATATAGAATATGCGCCAGGTCTTATGAAATATGAAATCCCAATCATCTAAATCGAAACTTAAGAAGCCATCACTGTCATAGACAAAAGTATGTAAGTACATAAAAGCCGATAATCCCATTTTTTCAAGATCACTTGATTACACATATTAAATATTAAATATATCTTGAATTTAAGCATGTATTATTGTGAGCAGTCTTGTCGCTTTTATTTGTATAGATACATCTTGACCCTTATTGCAATTCACAAATCTTCTGAATTGAATTATATAGGTGTTTGAAATTTCGAACGTTCATAGTGAACGAAAGATTTTTGCCATTTTCAAATTTAGCCGAATTTGGCTACTTAATACATTTAAAATCGGATAATAACTGTATTTCTTCACTTCTCACTCTTGCAGTCACCAGTAAACCACACTCTGGGGAATTCTAACCAGAATTAGAAACTTTAAGTTAATATTTCGTTCATTATGAACGTTCGGAATTTCACACACGTAATTATATACCCTATAGTGAGTTAGACTTAATATGTCATTTTCATCTTTCTTAGAAAAATGATGTATTTATTTTTATGCGATACAAATTTTTACTGTCTCTTCTTTAAAATACTTAATTCAATCTTGCCAATGCACATGTTTTTCAGTATTATATTTCATACAGCATTCCCATCTTGAACTGAATCTACTTTCCAAATTTAAACAAAACTGTCACTACACGCTTGTATTATAATTACACTTACACTTTTCAGCCATATATCTTCACATACACAATACATTAAATTTTTGGTCCTAAATTCACTTGTGAATACAAATAATTAAGCACTAAGAAAAAAATCTTTCTCTATCAGAAAGCAAAAACTCTGCAAAACAAACTGTTGAAATCACATGGTTATATGTACCTTTGCTTATATGAGCTGTCAGCTATGCAACTGTGTTTATACCACGGTCGTATACACAGGTCCGGAAACTCAGCGATATTTTTGGTGGTGGGGGAAGTAACCTTAGCGAAGTCAATTTTAGTGTGCGCGACGACCACTCGAAGCGTTGGCAACTAGACGACCACTGCAGCGTGCGCGCTTATTTTACCATCTCTCCCAACTCCTAATTCAAATAGTTACGCAGTACGCACGCGGTAAGATATAAAGTGCGCATGCGCGTCACTCAGTGGTCGCTAGCCTAGCAGCGCTGGTGGCTTGGCGGAGAACTATAAAATCGTGCTTCACTAAGCGTACACGCTCCGCGCGCTGAGTTTCCGGACCTGTGTATATGACCGTGGTTTATACTGGTATTAGCAGACAACTTATATATAGGTACAAAAGGGAGTATTCATGTATAGTAAATTGCTGTTGAATTTTGGTCACGGAATGGTCACTTTACTAGAACAGAAGTGCAAAATTGTCACAAGACGATTCCACTGGATTTCGAATTCCACAATATGGTTTATTTTATTTTTACAATAAATCCCGTATGTAAATTTCATTATTTTGTTATCCTTATACTAGCATGGATTAAATAATGTGTTTTGATATTTTAAAACACATTTAAGTAAACGTTTTCCTATCAGAAGCGTAAAAGCATAAAAAAAGGCAAAATAAAAAGAAATCATTTTTTGTCATTTTGAAAATAGAAAGCTCTTTTAACAATATCATTTTTAATTTTTGATCCAAACTAGTTTTGTTAGGTTCAGAATAACATATGTAATTAAAAAATTCAATAAAAAAAAAAGTTGATTTTTTCAAAATTTTTGGGTGTAAGACTGCCTTAATATCAATTTTGTGTGTAGATTTAGTTTTTTATAAAATAAAATAACTTTATAACAACGGGTTAGATGAAGTTTCCATTGTTTATACTTAAACTAATGCAAATTTCAGACCCATAAAAAATAGAAATGACTAACCCTGTTTGAAATCAATTCCATTATTTGCCTAATAAATAGCTAGTTTCATCAATAATCGTCAAAAACTAAACACTTATATGGGTCTGAAGTTTGCAACGTCGGAGTGCAACGAAATAAAAAAATAATTCATTTTACTTCAAGTTTATACTAGATAATATTAATTTTGCGTGTAGCTTTAGTGTTTTATAGTATAAAATAACTTTGCAACAAAGATTTAGATAAAATTTCCATTGTACAATAACTTTAATCAATAGTAAAAAATTATTTGGTTGTACTTCAACGATACGAACTTCAGACCCATACTTTTATAGTCATTTCTATTCGTCAATGGAACAATTTTTCGGATTATATTCACCATTTAATAGACAGAATAATAGAATAAATTGTTTCACAGATTTACATTAGCTTATTTGAGTATTTAAAAGATATCAAAGTTTTCCAGTTTTTTTAGTTAGGAAATGTCTAGTAACTTGCTAGAGGCTTGCTATTATGACGAGGAGCGAGAGAGACAGACAGAATCAAATGGACAAATCATTGTTTTTGTTTGTTCCCCTGAAAAAGTAGTATAAAAGAATTAAATATCTATAATTCGTGTTTAAATTTTTGTTAGCTATCTTTTTTAATATTTGTTTTTAAATACATGATCGAATTACAGAGAAAATTTAGTAAAAACATTTTAAGGTTATGTTATCTCCATTAAATAGAGAATATGACCGGAAAAATTGTTTCATCACTATCCAGAAATTAGCTATTTTTACTAGCCATTTATGAACTTCTTAGCCACTTTTGATAGAGAAATTTCTACCAGGGAATCGATCAAATAATTTCCAGAAAACTGAAAAATTGATTTATAACCGCGCAATAGCAAATGCATTCAGCCAGCCACTGAACTCCAGCAGGCAGTAGCATCATCAATTCGCGACAATGTACTCTGGGCTGTAAAGTGACTCTTTCGCGAGATGGCGAATCAGCGTCATCCGCCTGCAGCGGCATAAACTCCGCCTAATGCGAATGATGTACGCGAGAGCGGCGGGCGACATTTACACATTATATAGCCGCTGTTTGCCGTTAACGCGATGGAGTTTTGCAAGAGAAACGAGGTTCTCACGTTTGTTAATGGCCAATCGTCGTTAACAATTAATGGAACATCTTTTGTGAATTGGAGAATTGAGTAGAAGTCAACCTTTTTTTTAATTTCACCTAGTTTCCTTGAAACCAAAGACATATTTATTTAAATATGGTTGTTAATTTTTTCTGAAAAATGAAGTTATACTGAAATGCAGTATTTATTTAATTGAAAATTAATAACAAAAAATATAGTTTACACAATATCTTATTTTTTTAATTGACCTAGGTAGAGTTGGGTATTGCATGAGCTATACTTTTTACCACCTTTTCCACACATTTACCTCTCTTTGATATATATAATTTATGACAATAAATAACTTGTAACAATTGTGTTCCTCATAACATTCGATGAAAAGCTATATGTATAGATAGTTAAAACCACTTTGTTTTAAATTATCATTAATAGTACATTTCGACACGGGTGGGGAAGTCGATTATTTAGCTGGTGTGACTTTTTGCACGAGCGAAGCGAGTGCGAAAAAGTCACACCAGCTAAATAATCGACTTACGCACTAGTTTCTAACGGTATTTTATACCACGAGCGCCGAAAAATCATACCACAGTTGTGATTTTGAGGTTAGAGTGGTATAAATTCATTTTATAGCACTGTGTGACCTAAATCCGCACTTAAGTCACGGCTAGCTGTGACTTAAGTAGCCCATTATTACACTGTGAAATAATGAATTTACTTAAGTCACAGGCACGTAATTAACGCCAATTATCTACCAAAACTATTCAAAAATACGATTTTACATATAAGAATAAACAGGAAAAGAAGTAAAACTTCGTTAATAGTTGACAAACCACAAAGAATAAATAAAAATGATGATAATAAGGCTTCTCTATATTATAGGTTAGTTTCATCTGCTATGGAATAGCAGACCGCGCGCTTTTTAAATATTCAATATTAAACTGTATGGATTTTAGTTTTAAAAGTCTTTCTCTTTAATGATATAACGTATACAAATCTTTCACTTTCATAAACTTCAACTTATTGTTAAAGATACAAATCAAATTGCCAAGAATCTAGTTTTATGATTTTTTTAATGGGTCTGAAGTTTGCAACGTTGGAGTCCAACGAAATAAAAAAAATAATTCATTTTACTTCACGTTTATATTAAATAATATTAATTTTGCGTGTAAATTTAGTGTTTTATAGTGTAAAATAACTTTAAAACAAAGGTTTAGATAACATTTCCATTGTTTAATAATTATAATCAATCGTAAAAAATTATTTCGTTGCATTCCAACGATGCAAACTTCAGACCCATTTTTTTTATGTATATATTCAATATTCTAGATTCAATAATAACCATATTCTATATCAGGTATTCTATTATTTAAATAACTTTTTATTAATTTTTTTCAGGTCGGGGGGGCTGCGCCCCCCCCCCTTCCGCTCCAGACTTCTCCCACCCCACTTCCAACTATCATTACAAATATGCACAAATAAATAAAATAAGAATATGGCGGATTTATGTCACACGAGCTATAAAATAGTATACGATACTCGTGACTTAAATGGCTCATTATTACACGGCGTTTAGCGCCCTCGCTGCGCTCGGACGCTAACCTCACGCCGTGCAATAATGGGCCACTTAAGTCACACGTATCGTAATATACTATTTCCTGTGAAAGTATTCCTAACCATGAGTATTTATAACTCAAATGATGTTATTAAAATTATTAATCTTTAACATATATACTTACACATAAAGTGTTTTGGAAATGGTACATTCACATTGAGGAACTTACCTGTAACAAAAAGAATAGATGAACTATTAGCATTAGTTTGGATTTTCATCTGTATTTAATTATTTTATAAATATATATAAAATATAACAATAATAACCATAAACAATTTATAATTTATTTTGAAATTATTCACTAGTTATTATCAATTGTACAATGACTCAACGAGCTTACATTAATACAAAATTTCTATTTATTTATTTATTTAAATGCATTCATTGATTGAGGTTTATATCATATATTATGTTGTTGCGGAAATTATTAATTTCAATATTAAGAACTTCATTGTTTTTGTGCAGAATTGATTGAACTACAATATGAAAGATTATTCACCTCGCTTTGTTAGACCATATATCTATTTAGTTAAATATTCATCAAATTGAAAAGCATATAGTTACTTAAAATTATATGTTATAAGAATTTAAATTTCTATCAACAATTTATATTCATTATTTTTTTGTAAAAGCGTAAATAATAAAAGTCAACCAAATATTGATTGTATAAAAAAACTTTATTTATAAATAAATAAACATTAGTATTAGTACTTCAAAAAAATCTTTTTATGTGAACAATCATTCAAAAATTTAGGAAACTTGTACCTATCCAGTATATATACATACAGAATGAGCATGAACATACAGTTAGTACTAAATCCAGTTCTGATTTCCAAATGAATTTCCACTTAAAATCAATTGGGGAAAACAATAACAATATGCTGAACGCTATAATTTAATTCTCTATAATCAAACCGTTTGATGATCTTATCAAAACCACGATACAATCTAATTTCTTTTTACTTTACTCTGAACGCAATCGAGAATCGAGAACCGATATTCATCAACCCCTGACACATCAATCTTATTATTACGATCGTGAGGCGCGAATTAATTGAGTATCCGCTTTATAAATGAGATGATAATGAATGAGGTGCTTGAAATTTCGAACGTTCATAGTGAACGAAAGATTTTTGCCATGTTCAGATTTATCCGAATTTGGCTACTTAATATATTTAAAAAATGATAATAACTGTATCTCTTCACTTCTCACTCTTGCAGACACGACCAAAACCACTACGACGAATTCTAACGAAAATTAGAAACTTTAAGCTAATATTTCGTTCATTATGAACGTTCGGAATTTCAAATACGTAATGAATGGGTCTGAAGTTTGCATCGTTGGAGTGCAACAAAACAATTTTTTATAATTAATTAAAGTTATTAAGCAATGGAAATTTTATCTAAATCTTTGTTATAAACTCTATTGATAATATAAAACAATAAGTCTACACGCAAAATAAATATTAAATATTGTAAACTTATAGTAAAATCAAATATTTTTTTATTTTGTTACACTACAACGTTGTAAACTTCAGACCTATGATAATGAAATCAGGCAATAGTACAGTTCGGCTGCAGCTAGAGAAAGAATAATTTGACAACTTCAAATTATTTTTGTTTATATTTAATAAATGAACATTATATTTTAAGAACAGTTAAATTGGCACACATTATTTCCCAGGGACAGTATAACCTCGAATCAAATCTCTTCGAATGTCGACTACAAGATTAAATCCAAAAACTGATTATTTCGAGTTAGATCATATGAAACATAGGAGCAACTGCTGTCGTAGTAAAAGGTGTAATGATCTAGTCACACATCGAACAACAACTGCACAGTAGTTCTAATGAGTTGGCGCCGCAGGTGACTGAATTTCCATCGCCTGAAAAGGATGTCCTTCCAGGCGGTATAACCCTTACTGCGAATGCACAATGACTTACTGATGTGTACGCAACTCACGTATAGAGGAGGGAGGCTTTGGCAGTGCGAACAATAGTGCCGCGAGACCAAGGAAGAGAACTTTGGATTTTAGCAATGACAATGATGGTGTGAAGAGATGGCGGTTTTGATGACAACACAAGTATTGTGCATACATTTTGAGCTGATTCGAATACGCATGGCCAGAAGTCTGCTTTCAATAAGATAATCAAATGATTAGCGGCATTCTAGGAACAAGATTGTACAGCAAAAGTGGTGGTAATGAACGTTTACATTTGATATTAGAATACTGAATTTCAACAATTACTGTTTTCAATAATAAAATTACTATCAAATGTATATGTAGATGACTCCCTGCAGCATTAATGCCAGAAAATAATGGCTCTGAAGTTTGCAACGTTGTAGTGCAGCGAAGTAAAAAAATATTTGATTTTACCTGAAGTTTATAATAATTAATACTTATTTTGCGTGTAGGTTTATTGTTTTATAGTATCAGATGACTTTATAACAAAGATTTAGATAAAATTTCCATTGCTTAATAACTTTAATTAATTGTAAAAAATTATTTCGTTGCATTCCCAACGATGCAAACTCCAGACCCATAGAAAATAGGTCAGCGGAGTCAATCATCCGTAGTCCATTACAATTTAAGGAGCAGTAAATGATTTAAATAAACAACTAACCTATATGCTACTATATTAACAGACAATTCTGTCATATACTTGAACTGTGACATAAAGAATGATCAATTTACAATACTTTAACGAGCCAATGATCACAGCTCGCAGCAGCAAACATGGACCCCATCCCCATGGAATAGCTTCTCCCCAACTCTTTCTTCCTTCCACCGCTTCGAAATCGTGTTCATCATTCGACGAGCATGGGCATTAGTCAGCCCGCGGATTAGTCGCGTTCGGCATTAATGCAGCAGCAATAACTCAGCGTCGAAATTAAGGAACGAAACTAATTACAAGACAAACGATTGGATTACCCATCGGGGAGGCTACAGGGGGTAATGCACATATATCTCGCGGCTTGAAAGGTGCGCGGCGCGCGTAGCAACTGGGGGAGGATCGATCGGCTAGCGCCATCAAGCCGCAAACGTATACTCCTCCTCCTTTCGTCGTATAAAGCACATGGACGAACGATCGGGCTCTCTAATCCACCACCGCCGACGCCGCCGTCGTCGCCGTCGCCTGTCTTTGTCTCTGTCTCTCTGTTTCACTTGGCTCCCGCTTCGCGTCGCTTGTCGCGTATGTGTGGGTGACACCGTTTCTTGTATGCAATGGTTTCTGAAGAAAAATTGGTTTCAAAGGATGTCTCGCGCGATCTTCTTGTATGTAGGTTATCGGATGGATCTTTAAGAAGACAGAGCAATGCAAATTTACAATCTAGAGGTCTCTGTCAGACAGCAATTGAAACTGAGTATAGGTGAATGTGGAGTACACGTTCAAAGTAAAGGAAATATATGAAAATGTCTAAATATATGCTAACCGAGCGGTCGAAGACAATAAGTTGAAATTTTGCAAACATATTTCGTCAACAATTAGAATTAGAAGTGTTTACATTTTGTCGAATGTGATTCATGCAGCTTATGGTATAAACAAAATTGGAAGCAAAAATGTAATTATTTTAAGTAAATATTGAAACAAAAATATAAATTTAACAATACCTACGCGGACAAAAATAGATAGTTAATTCTACTTTTCACATTATTGATTTGACTTGGAAATGTTAACTTAATTCTACTCACAACGATATCGGTAGAAATATAACATTTAAAAAAAATAGAATCTTCCTTTTATTAACGTGGAATAGGCATTTTAATTTGAAATGAAATATAAGGTTGTTCTTGTTATAAATAAAGTTAATTTAACTTTTTTCTAAACTAGTACATTTCACTGGTGCAAACAAGTTAGATTAGCTTTATATTTTTTCAGTGTATAATGATAATACTATATAATAATGCGCGCGCGATTTCCTTTCAATTCTGGAGCAATTTTCGGAAGTAGGAAATGTAACTTTAAATTAACATTTTCTAGCAAAGAAAAATATTATGTTTTTTTTATTATTATATTATTATTTTATTATTATATTATTATTTTTTTATTATATTATTATTTTTTTATTATATTATTATTTTTTTTTTTTCATGACAATTATTTCTCTCAATTTTGTTCATAGTGATCAAAAAGTCATTTTAAGGAAGAAATATAATTTCAAACTTTATCTACATTTTCATTATAAAAAAAACCCTAAATGTTGGTAGACAAGTATTTTAGAATTAAAAAAAAAATTTCTTTTAGTCGATGTATAATATGATTTTTTTTTCTGATAAATCGCCGGAATTATCGTAGTAATAGCTAATATGTTAATGTTTTTATTTTGTTAATATGTCGCTTAAGGTTGTGCAAAGTATATTTTAATAATATCCCAATTGTCTGAGACTGGCAATTTGAATGAAATTTATGAACCACCCCAGACTTTCGTTCAAATGCCATTCTCAGACGATTTGAAACACTGAATTAAAACTTTGCAGGATGGTAAAGTGCATTATTACGGAGGGCAAAATGATGTTTTATTTTTGAATACATCAAAATATATTTTTATATTGGCTATTATTTGTGATTACTTCAAGAATTATGAACAACAAGAAACCATTATAATATCTAATATTTTTTTTACGGATAAATATTGAATACCTCAACTCTTGAACACAACCCTCTGCCCACATATCGAAAATCGTTACTTTGCATCCTACCATTCATCTTTACCAGATAAAAAAAACCAATTACATCAAGTCAAATTTTTTTTATTCCCACGACGAACTCACCTTTTATAACTACTACGTCACTGCACGAGTCAAAGCCAGACTTCGCCGTATCCACCGCTTCATAATCATTAAAGTCGATTCGCAGCCAACTGTCTACCAGCTAGTACGCAAAAAACGATACAAACTTCCACGCACTATAGCAAAAAAAAAAATCAAAACAAACGCGATGAATTACAGGACGCGTGAACGCGGGGGAGGGATTAGCAGCGAGAGAGAGAGAGAGAGAGAGAGAGAGAGAGAGAGAGAAGCAAAACCCGCGGTGGCGGCGTTAGCTATTGAGGTCACACGCTCGTGGCGCAGGGAGTCTGGGTCACCCCGAAAGCACTGCAGTGGCTGGCTGACGACAGCGCGCGCGAGCAGCACATCGTCGTCGTCGCCGCCTTCTAATTTCCACTCTGGCTTTTTCGACGATCGTCGCTCGCTTGCTGCGCGTAAACGTTGAAATTATCAGAGAGGAGGGGAAGCGGGATGATTTTAGGACTTGGGAAAAAAACGAGTTCGAGGGAAAATTGAGGATTTTTTTCGAGTTTCGGTGAATTGGAGGCTCTGTAGCTAATTGTTGCCGACCGAGCTGATCGTATAGTTTTTAGGTTCTTCTAAACACGCTGTCATGCGAAGAAGGGTTAAAATTTTGTTTAAATTCTAGGATTTACGTTGTGTAATGAGACTGATAAATTATTTAATATTTGATAATAATGGATTTTTTGTAAACTCTTAGAATTAGTTTATAGTACTGTACTTCATGTCCAGTCTGGTTTCTGTGATTCGAACGGCTGGCTACTAGCAGCAATAAATTGCTTTAGAAAAAAACTCAGACGATAGTTAAAAGTATTGTGTATCCAGGTTTTTTTTTGTTCTTTAAACCATATTGAATGCGTAAAAAAACGGGAACATGATCAATTGGATGGCAAGCTTTTTTGCGAACAAAAACTGAATTGAAAAAAAAAGTTTAAAAATGACCTTCTTCAAACATAAAGCATTTTGTCAGGGAAAGTCTCACATACACCTTTCAAAAAAGGAAAATAAAACAAGAGAATACGAGCATTCATTTGCTTTTCACAGGATGAAAAGATGTTGATTTTTCAAAAGTTACATGAATTCAAATATGAGCACAGAAGCATGGGTCTGAAGTTTGCAACGTTGGGGCGCAAAGAAATAAAAAAATAATTCATTTTACTTTAAGTTTATACTAATTAATATTGATTTTGTGTCGATTTAGAGTTTTATAGTATAAAATAGCTTTATAACGAAGGTTTGAATAAAATTTCCATTGTTTAATAACTTTGAGCAATTGTAAAAATTATTTTGTTGCATTCCAACGATGCAAACTTCAAACCCATACAGAAGCGGGTTTTACCATTTGAAGGAATCAACATTTTTTCATCCGGTAAAAGGCAAATTAAACCTCGTATTCTCTAGTTTTATTTTCTTCTTTTTTTAAGGTATGTGCACCTCTTCCTGACGAAATGATTCACCGTGTTTGCGATGTTTTTATGTGTTTGAAATTCCGAACGTTCATAATGAACGAAATATTAACTTAAAGTTTCTAATTCTGGTTAGAATTCCCCGGAGTGTGGTTTACTGGAGACTACAAGAGTGAGAAGTGAAGAAATACAGTTATTATCCGATTTTAAATGTATTAAGTAGCCAAATTCGGCTAAATTTGAAAATGGAAAAAATCTTTCGTTCACTATGAACGTTCGAAATTTCAAACACCTAAAGACGTATTTGAAATTCCGAACGTTCATAATGAACGAAATATTAGCTTAAAGTTTCTAATTTTCGTTAGAATTCGTCGTAGTGGTTTTAGTCGTGTCTGCAAGAGTGAGAAGTGAAGAGATACAGTTATTATCATTTTTTAAATATATTAAGTAGCCAAATTCGACTAAATCTGAACATGGCAAAAATCTTTCGTTCACTATGAACGTTCGAAATTTCAAGCATCTCCCAAAAGCTATTCACCTTCCAGAAAACGAATAATGAACGATTAATAGCCAGCGGCTGCTCCATTATTTATTTACACCGATGCGCCTGCACGACTGACGACGACGACGGGATGGAAATGAGGGCGGCGACAGCTGGGAAAACGATTTCGGCCCGGAAGAAGGATGCGCCCGGCCGACTCGTCGTTAGGCGTCATATCGCGCACAGAGATAGACGCGTGCATTTTATTTACATAAGTGGCCTTCGGGAAAGATGACGGCATGGAAGAGACCGTCTGGAATGGCTGCTTCTCGGAGATGTCGGAATAGATATTGTGGGTTTGTGCGTCATTTTATCTCTGGTATTCTGAGGAACATTACAATTTAATAAGTGCTTTGTGATGGTTACGATGGTCTTCAAACATCATAAAAACTTGGCGTTTCAAGTATAAAATATGCAACGCAATATATTGCCTTATAGACATGAATCGTTAGGTTATTATACATTCTGAGAATAGCAGCTTATGATTTTTCCTTGATAACGAAGTAAATTATCTGTAATTGATAATCTGCTGCAGACGGTATTTTATGTTCATTCGATAAGTACGTCTCATCATTTTTACGTAATTGTAGGTGCAAATTATATGTTCTCTAGAATCACCTTGGAGCTTTAAACATTGACATTAAACTCATGTTACATAAGTTTTGATAATTAACTTCAAGACAATACTGCATTTCTCATAGTTATTTGGTATAGTTATACCGTTTTTAAATATTGTTATAAAATCAGTGTAGTTTTAATTTGAGTACAAATTCTAATGACGGGTCGAAAATAATAAAATAATCATGCGTTGTTGCTGGCATGTAATATATATAAAGCAAATATTTTGAGCACAATCGAAAAAGATTTTATCAACGGATATACATTGTTTACGAGTCAAGTATGCACGTACAGAACTGAAATTACACTATACCAAAGTGACAAAAAAGTTATGTACATAGTTTTTGTTGACAATTGAAAAATAATGAGCTGTTTGATTAAAAAGATTATGCCAAGAAGAAAATTTTAATAATTGTTCTATAAAATAGTTAGTTATTTACAACGCAGAAAAGTAAAAATTTTCTCTTTTTAAATTTATTTTCCTAAAAATGTTCTAAAAATATCTATAGAAGGTCGTTTTAATAACTTTATTATTTATAAAACAATGCAATTAGAATATTAATTTAGAAAACGGAATGAAAAAATAAAAAAGAAAATTAAGAAAATATGTCGAAAATATTCCGTACAAGAATTCCAACAAAGTATTCCTTGGTAAAACAGTCGAACCAACTACAATAGTTTCAATTACAATTTCTATTAAATTTCTTGAAATGAAAATATACATAGGTAAACAAATGTTTTGATTAAGAAAAAAAAACATTCCTCACTTTACGAAACAAACTAATGGATTCATTTGTAACGCCCCTTGCAAGGGGTTGAGATGCCTGTTTTTTTATTATCTCCACAAAAACATTTACTTTCGTACAAATATAATAACAGTTGATTACTTCTTCGAGATTTGCTCTATACTTTCACATTAAAAGTAGAAAAAGTGTTTGATTAAAGTAGTAATGTTTGCTTTGAACTTTCAACCTGTACGGAAATAATTATAGGTCTGAAGTTTGCAACGTTGGAGTCCAACGAAATAAAAAAAAATAATTCATTTTACTTCACGTTTATATTAAATAATATTAATTTTGCGTGTAAATTTAGTGCTTTATAGTGTAAAATAACTTTAAAACGAAGGTTTAGATAAAATTTCCATTGTTTAATAATTATAATCAATCGTAAAAAATTATTTCGTTGCATTCCAACGATGCAAACTTCAGACCCATAAATAATTTAACAATAAAGAAATGTAATTAATACCGCAAGAGTAAAAATTTTCATGGTATCAAAAAGTCAAATTCTGTAGATTAAAAAGTCAACATATTCGCTACCGAAATAGTGACCTATAGTTTCGACCACCTTTCATTATGCTATCTCGATCATCCACAACAATACAACCACAACCCCCGCCATTTTCTCAAATCCAAAGTCTGGCAACTAAAATGGCTGTACACAACACAACAGTCTGCTATCGTCTCCAAGAATTCCTCTCATATGTCCACCAATTTCCCCCCTCGCAAATTGCCGCGAGGATGACCTTCTCACGCACGCGGTGTCAGCTTGCGCGATTTCGCGCACGCGAGAGCTCGAATTTATTAAGCAAAGTGCACTTTTGAGACGAAGAGGGCAACCTCGGCGGGGACATTGGAGGAATTCGAAATTTCTCCCTTCGCGCATTGGGATCTTATCCCGCCGACGTATTTCGTATTCAGCCTGGGAGATATACACCAGGCGCTGCCACTGCTGCTCGGCATTCCTAGCAGACCGCCGCGCCTCCGGGCTTCTCTCTATCTCTGTGCAGTGCATGTGTTCGGTGCGCGTCTTTAGGAGTGGGATTTGCAAGCGGTTAATAACGTTAGGAAAGCGTACAGGGATTGGATGGCGGCAGTGCTGGCTGCTGCTGCTCGTGTTTAAGCGGGCTTTTTGTGATGGTAAGAGGTTGTTAGGATGGAGGAAATTGAGGAAGTGTCAGAGTCTAAGAAATAGTAAGCGTAAAGATAACAATAGTTATTTGCTCTCCTCGGCTGACTATTCAGTTTGTGTAGAGACAGTTCAGTTACTTCAATAAGTGAACAGTCGCTCACTGATACTAACAAATGAAAAAATCGACTATTTCTTTAAGTAGATAAGCTAGGAAAGTTCTACGCCTCCCCCACCACTCGTCCATTTGCTCAGAGAAGCGCTCTGATTGGTAGAGACGGACAGGTGTGAATTAATTACAGGTGAGACAGTGACGTCATCGAACCTTCTTGAAGAATGGGTCTGAAAATAATTTTTTACAATTAATTAAAATTACTGGACAGTAAACATTTTTATCTAAACCTTTTTCATTAAGTTATTTTATACTATAAAATACTAAATCTTCAGGGGAAACCAAAATTAATCAATGTAACTTTGAAGTAAAATCAATTTATTTTTATTTCGTTGCACTCCAACGTTGCAAACTTCAGACCCGTCTTGAAGATTGCATGCTCTCACGTAATAGCATCCAAAACGTTTTGAAACGTTTGCGTGTGACGTCATATTGCGCAATTGTGCGACCGCCCCATCCTTCAAATGTTTTAAAAATTTTAGGTGCCTGAAATTTCGAACGTTCATAGTGAACGAAAGATTTTTGCCATGTTCAGATTTAGCCGAATTTGGCTACTTAATATATTTAAAAAATGATAATAACTGTATCTCTTCACTTCTCACTCTTGCAGACACGACCAAATCCACTACGACGAATTCTAACGAAAATTAGAAACTTTAAGCTAATATTTCGTTCATTATGAACGTTCGGAATTTCAAATACGTAAAATTTTGTCATATTGCGCAATTGTGTAATATCACGTTACATGAAAACGTTTCAAAACGTTTTGGATGCTATTACGTAAGAGCATGCAGTCTTCAAGAAGGTTCGATGACGTCACTGTCTCACCTGTAATTAATTCGCACCTGTCCGCCTCGACCAATCAGCGCTTCTCTGAGCAAATGGACGCGTGGTGGGGGGCGCAGAACTCTCCTAGTTTATCTAATTCTTTACTGAATGTATTCACTTATTTATACGCAGTAACAATCTTATTCCACTGCTTCAATAAGTCAATATTCATGGGTCTGAAGTTTGCAACGTTGGAAAGAAACGAAATAAAAAATAATTCATTTTACTTCAAGTTTATACTAGTTAATATTAATTTTTCGTGTAGATTTAGGATTTTATAGATAAAATAACTTTATAACAAAGATTTCGATAAAATTTCTATTGTTCAATAACTTTAATCAATCGTAAAAAATTATTTCGTTGCACTCCAACGATGCGAACTTAAGACCCATCAATATTCACTAAATTATTAGTAGATTTTTTTCACTTATTCGCACAAGCGGACGACTATTCTCTTATTCATTTTTAGAAATTAGAATATTTATAATTTTAATCAATTTTATCATTTAATGTATAATGGGTCTGAAGTTTGCAACGTTGGAGTGCAACGAAATAAAAACAATAATTCATTTTACTTCAAGTTTATACTAGTTAATAATGGGTCTGAAGTTTGCAACGTTGGAGCGCAACGAAATAAAAACATAATTCATTTTACTTCCAGTTTATATTAATTAATACTGATTTTGTGTGTCGATTTAGGGTTTTATAGTATAAAATACTTTATAACGAAGGTTTGGATAAAATTTCCATTGTTTAATAACTTTGAGCAATTGTAAAAATGATTTCGTTGCATTCCAACGATGCAAACTTCAAACCCATAGTTAATATTAATTTTGCGTGTAGATTTAGTGTTTTATAGTATAAAATAACTTTATAACAAAGATTTCCATAAAATTTCCATTGTTCAATAACTTTAATCAATCGTAAAAAATGATTTCGTTGCACTCCAACAATGCGAACTTCAGACCCATAATGTATGTACATTTTATGTGAGGATAATATATTGTATATTATCTCTAGTTATAAATTAAAAGTTTCGCGACATAAACGCCCATATCTAGAACAAAAGAATGGAAGGTTTACTTCTGGCTCCCATTAAAGCTCTAAAAAAAAAGAAACTTGAAAATTTGTAAAAGCCTTTACAGAGCCCACAAGAAGTCTACAACTAATGACCCGACCGCACGGCACTCAATAATTTTCAAAGTTTCTTCTCAAGTCGGGTTAATTAAGTGGACATTCACTGGAGCCTGGTCGCGCGTTATTTCGATAAATTTCACTCGCAGCCACTCCACTAACCACCTTCCAAAAAAAAAAGAAAGCTCCACCCCTTTAACAAGAGTAACGCGTGCGCGCGTGAATGGAAATTAGTTGGGTCTAAAGGCACAAGCGCTCGCGCGCGCGCGCAAGAGTGGCTTCAAATTCGTCGAGGAAATCAATAATGTCAGCAGCGGGATACAGGTGGGTGTGCTCCGTTCTCTTTCTCTCTCTTTCTCATTCTCTCTTTCTCTTTGCTCATTCGCGTCGTGAAAATACGGGCGTAGTCCTCGCTTTTTAATTCCTCGTCGCTCGGTCTCGGTTTGCTTTGTGAGGGGTCACTGAACAGTTGTCCGGTGCGTTGCAAGTCACGGAATAGAGTTTATATATATATACTTATAGAGTGGATGAGTTTATTTTGTCCATGAGAACTGGAGGAGAATGAACTGCGAAAAACCAATCTTCTGGAGATGTTATGGACACAATAAACAAACGTGAACTATTAAATAGTTTTATAACGTGATCGCGTTCTTCGAGGACTTACGGAGACTCCACACACTTTAAAGTACTCGAAATATTGCCTTTTATGGACAAAATCGTAAATCAAGATGGAAATTTAAACCGTAGTTACTTAGACGAATTGTTATTATATAAATCTATTCATTATTTAAATTTGGAGACTTGTTAGTACTTTGTGCGATAAATATCGAATTAAAACTATAAATTTCAGCTAAATTTGTCAATAGCTCACACAGAAATTACTTCAGCGTTCAGTTGAAAGAATGTGATTTTTGTGTTGTCAGTGTGCCTACATTTTTAGTTGAATTTTTCAAATCAATTCAATACTATATTGGCGACCGTTTCGTATTGAATAAAAAAGTACCATGGAAGCTCAAATATATAAACTTGAACAATGAAAATAAAAACATGACGAAAGGAAAGTTTAATAAGTATTTGTAAAGTGCATACCTATTATATCTTCAAATTCTAAAGTAATAATTAATTCAGACAATATTAGAATAGTAAATGGACATAATAATAACAACTAGCTTAGTTTCGAATTAAAAGTAAAGAAGTAAAGAAAATTTCTGAATGTATAGGTTCTCACGTATTTGAAATTCCGAACGTTCATAATGAACGAAATATTAGCTTAAAGTTTCTAACTTTCGTTAGAATTCGTCGTAGTGGTTTTGGTCATGTCTGCAAGAGTGAGAAGTGAAGAGATACAGTTATTATCATTTTTTAAATATATTAAGTAGCCAAATTCGGCTAAATCTGAACATGACAAAAATCTTTCGTTCACTATGAACGTTCGAAATTTCAAGCAGCTAGGTTCTCTTATTGCAACGTTGGGAATCTGACATGAGATTCTGTTCTAGCTGAATTTGAAACGATGAATTAACTGGCACGGCTTTTTTCAGTTTTCGTGCCAAAACTGGCAGCAGCTAATTGGTAGTACCACATTCTGCCCAAATCCTTCAAAAATTGTTAAAGTTATTTAAAAATGTACATATATGATCATCGCCAGTTTCGGAACGACTTTTCTATGTACATATATGATCCATTGCCAGTTAAGGGGTTAAATTTACCTCCAAGAACTGATGTAGAGATTGTAATGAGAAGTTTTATTTGTACAAATGTTTTTGGTATATATAATAATGAAAAGAATTTTTTTTAAGTTATAGATCGTTACATCTATATTTGATGTATTTGATGTATTATACTCAATTCAATAACGAGTCTGAAGTTTTCAACGTTGGAGTGCAACGAAATAAAAAAATAATTCATTTTACTTCAAGTTTATATTAATCAATATTAATTTTACGTGTAGATTTAGTGTTTTATAGTATAAAATAACTTTATAACAAAGATATAGAAAAAAGTTCCATTGTTTAATAACTTTAATCAATCGTAAAAAATTATTGCGTTGCGTTTCAACGATGTAAACTTCAGACCCATATTCAATAAGACTAAAAAAATAAACTAAGTACTTTTTTTAACAGTTGTTAAAGGAGTTTACGTCTAATTTTAATATGATGTTTAATTATGCTTTTTACGCCTATATCAGACTAGATGACATGAGAATGAGATATTCTTTCATAAAATCAACCTTAAAATTCATTCAACTTGTTCTATATCTCGTCCTTATTAATATTTTTATTATTTCTAAAGTTTGAAAAGTAAAATAATGAAACGTCGATTCATTTACTTTCCTTTTTCAATGTTGTACTCCGCAGCTTCGTTCACGAAATCGGTCTCAACATGCCTTAAGGAGGTTTGGGGCTTTTGATTGACGTCAGCTTAAAGAATTTTTTACAATGATTTTTACGCATTCCATGACACAAGCAGCAACATACATTGAAGGTAGAGGTGTTAAGAGGACGAAAACATTTTTTTAACGACATTTAATTATTATTAAAACTAGTTACCGTCACCTAGAAGAACATTCAACAAAATATGACAATCATTTTGACTTTTTATCTAATTTAGATTTCAAAACGGTCATGTTGTTCCTTGTTAAATTTCAGGGTTAACACAGGAAAAATTAGAAAATTATCTAAACGTGTAAAGTTGCAATCAATTGTTTATGAGAGACTTTTGACATATTTATAAACAATTGATTATAACTTTGTACGTTTAGATAATTTTCTAATTTTTTCTGTGGTTGAACAAGGAACAACATGACCGTTTTGAAATCTAAATTAGATAAAAAGTCAAAATGATTGTCATATTTTGTTGAATTTTCTTCTAGGTGACTGGAACTAGTTTAAATAATAATTAAATGTCGTTAAAAATTTTTTTTCGTTATCTTAACACCTCTACCTTCAATGTATGTCGCTGCTTGTATCATAGAATATGTAAAAATCAATGTGTTTGAAGTTCTGAACGTTCATCATGAACGAAAAATCGAATATTCCCAAAATCGGTTTTTTTTATATTATCTGTTAGATATATGCATAAAACCAATAGAAACAGCGATATAAGTTATTTTCGAAGTGATCATCCCCCAAAATCAGCCCCCAAACCACCCTCAGAATACAATACATGATAAAAAAATTTATATTTTAACAGCTTATGAATTTCCTAAAAATTTTAACACGGGAATTTCTTCAAGAGCTTACCAAATACTAATAAAAAAATTGCCGAGACCAAAATCGATCGGGAACCCTTCCTCCGGGGGATGCAAGTGGGGCAAAACGGCTAAAAACGCATAAAAAATACCTTTAAAAAATTCTATCTCTAGCGACTACGCGATTCCTAAAAATTTTATCACGGGAATTTCTTCAAGAGCTTACCAAATACTCATAAAAAAATTGCCGAGACCAAAATAGATCCGGAACCCTTCCTTCGGGGGATGCAAGTGGGGCAAAACGGCTAAAAACACATGAAAAATACGTTTAAAAAATTCTATCTCTAGCGACTATGCGATTCCTAAAAATTTGATCACGGGAATTTCTTCAAGAGCTTATCAAATACTTATAAAAAAATTGCCGAGACCAAAATCGATCCGGAACCCTTCCTTCAGGGGGATGCAAGTGGGGCAAAACGGCTAAAAACACATGAAAAATAACTTTCAAAAATTCTGTCTCTAGCGACTATGCGATTCCTAAAAATTTGATAACGGTAATTTCTTCTAGAGCTAACGAAATACTTATAAAAAAATTGCCGAGACCAAAATCGATCCGGAACCCTTCCATCAGGGGGATGAAAGTGGGGCAAAACGGCTAAAAAGACATGAAAAATACATTTAAAAAATTCTGTCTCTAGCGACTATGCGATTCCTAAAAATTTTATCACGGGAATTTCTTCGAGAGCTAACGAAATACTTATAAAAAAATTGCCGAGACCAAAATCGATCCGGAACCCTTCCTTCGGGGGATGCAAGCGGGGCAAAACGGCTAAAAAGACATGAAAAATACATATAAAAAATTCTGACTCTAGCGACTATGCGATTCCTAAAAATTTGATAACGGTAATTTCTTCTAGAGCTAACGAAATACTTATAAAAAAATTGCCGAGACCAAAATCGATCCGGAACCCTTCCTTCAGGGGGATGCAAGCGGGGCAAAACGGCTAAAAACACCTGAAAAATAACTTTAAAAAATTCTGTCTCTGGCGACTATGCGATTCCTAAAAATTTGATCTCGGGAATTTCTTCGAGAGCTAACGAAATACTTATAAAAAAATTGCCGAGACCAAAATCGATCCGGAACAATGCCTTCGGGGGATGCAAGTGGGGCAAAACGGCTAAAAACACATGAAAAATAACTTTAAAAAATTCTGTCTCTAGCGACTATGCGATTCCTAAAAATTTGATCACGGGAATTTCTTCAAGAGCTTATCAAATACTTATAAAAAAATTTTCGAGACCAAAATCGATCCGGAACCCTTCCATCAGGGGGATGCAAGCGGGGCAAAACGGCTAAAAAGACATGAAAAATACATTTAAAAAAAATTCTGTCTCCTGCGACTATGCGATTCCTAAAAATTTGATAACGGTAATTTCTTCTAGAGCTAACGAAATACTTATAAAAAAATTTCCGAGACCAAAATCGATCCGGAACCCTTCCTTCAGGGGATGCAAGCGGGGCAAAACGGCTAGAAAGACATGAAAAATAACTTTAAAAAATTCTATCTCTAGCGACTACGCGATTCCTAAAAATTTGATCACGGGAATTTCTTCGAGAGCTAACGAAATACTTATAAAAAAATTGCCGAGACCAAAATCGATCCGGAACCCTTCCTTCGGGGGATGCAAGTGGGGCAAAACGGCTAAAAACACATGAAAAATACGTTTAAAAAATTCTATACTAGCGACTATGCGATTCCTAAAAATTTGATCACGGGAATTTCTTCAAGAGCTTATCAAATACTTATAAAAAAATTGTCGAGACAAAAATCGATCCGGAACCCTTCCATCAGGGGATGCAAGCGGGGCAAAACGGCTAAAAAGACATGAAAAATACATTTAAAAAAATTCTGTCTCTGGCGACTATGCGATTCCTAAAAATTTGATCACGGGAATTTCTTCGAGAGCTAACGAAATACTTATAAAAAAATTGCTGAGACCAAAATCGATCCGGAACCCTTCCATCAGGGGATGCAAGCGGGGCAAAACGGCTAAAAACACATGAGAAAAATACATTTAAAAAATTCTCTCTCTAGCGACTATGCGATTCCTAAAAATTTGATAACGGTAATTTCTTCTAGAGCTAACGAAATACTTATAAATAAATTGCCGAGACCAAAATCGATCCGGAACCCTTCCTTCAGGGGGATGCAAGTGGGGCAAAACGGCTAAAAACACATGAAAAATAACTTTCAAAAATTCTGTCTCTAGCGACTATGCGATTCCTAAAAATTTGATAACGGTAATTTCTTCTAGAGCTAACGAAATACTTATAAAAAAATTGCCGAGACCAAAATCGATCCGGAACCCTTCCTTCAGGGGGATGCAAGCGGGGCAAAACGGCTAAAAACACCTGAAAAATAACTTTAAAAAATTCTGTCTCTGGCGACTATGCGATTCCTAAAAATTTGATCACGGGAATTTCTTCGAGAGCTAACGAAATACTTATAAAAAAATTGCCGAGACCAAAATTGATCCGGAACCCTTCCTTCAGGGGGATGCAAGTGCGGCAAAACGGCTAAAAACACATGAAAAATAACTTTCAAAAATTCTGTCTCTAGCGACTATGCGATTCCTAAAAATTTGATAACGGTAATTTCTTCTAGAGCTAACGAAATACTTATAAAAAAATTGCCGAGACCTAAATCGATCCGGAACAATACCTTCGGGGGATGCAAGTGGGGCAAAACGGCTAATAACACATGAAAAATACCTTTCAAAAATTCTGTCTCTGGCGACTATGCGATTCCTAAAAATTTGATCACGGGAATTTCTTCGAGAGCTAACGAAATACTTATAAAAAAATTGCCGAGACCAAAATCGATCCGGAACCCTTCCTTCAGGGGGATGCAAGCGGGGCAAAACGGCTAAAAAGACATGAAAAATACATTTAACAAAAATTCTGTCTCTAGCGACTATGCGATTCCTAAAAATTTGATCACGGGAATTTCTTCAAGAGCTTACCAAATACTCATAAAAAAATTGCCGAGACCAAAATCGATCCGGAACCCTTCCTTCGGGGGATGCAAGCGGGGCAAAACGGCTAAAAAAAATTCTGACATGAAAAATACATATAAAAAAAATTCTGACTCTAGCAACTATGCGATTCCTAAAAAAATTTGATAACGGTAATTTCTTCTAGAGCTAACGAAATACTTATAAAAAAATTGCCGAGACCAAAATCGATCCGGAACCCTTCCTTCAGGGGGATGCAAGCGGGGCAAAACGGCTAAAAACACCTGAAAAATAACTTTAAAAAATTCTGTCTCTGGCGACTATGCGATTCCTAAAAATTTGATCACGGGAATTTCTTCGAGAGCTAACGAAATACTTATAAAAAAATTGCCGAGACCAAAATCGATCCGGAACCCTTCCATCAGGGGGATGCAAGCGGGGCAAAACGGCTAAAAACACATGAGAAAAATACATTAAAAAATTCTGTCTCTAGCGACTATGCGATTCCTAAAAATTTGATCACGGGAATTTCTTCGAGAGCTAACAAAATACTTATAAAAAAATTGCCGAGACCAAAATCGATCCGGAACCCTTCCATCAGGGGATGCAAGCGGGGCAAAACGGCTAAAAACACATGAGAAAAATACATTTAAAAATTCTGTCTCTAGCATGCGATTCCTAAAAATTTGATCACGGGAATTTCTTCAAGAGCTTTTATAAAAAAATTGAACCAAAATCGATCCGGAACCCTTCCATCAGGGGATTCTGTCTCCTGCGACAATGCGATTCCTAAAAATTTGATAACGGTAATTTCTTTTAGAGCTAACGAAATACTTATAAAAAAATTGCCGAGACCAAAATCGATCCGGAACCCTTCCTTCAGGGGGATGAAAGTGCAAAAACCAAAGAAACATGCGAAAAATACATATAAAAATTCTGACTCTAGCAACTATGCGATTCCCCAAATTTGAAACGGTAATTTCAGAGCTAACGAAATACTTATAAAAAAATTGCCGAGACCAAACGATCCGGAACCCTTCCTTCAGAATATGCAATACATGGGCAAAACGGCTAAAAAACCTGAAAAATTTATAAAATTCTGTCTCTGGCGACTATGCGATTCCTAAAAATTTTATCACGGGAATTTCTTCAAGAGAGCTAACGAAATACTTATAAAAAAAAATTGCCGAGACCAAAATCGATCCGGAACCCTTCCTCAGGGGATGCAAGCGGGGCAAAACGGCTAAAAACGCATGAAAAAATACCTTTAAAAAATTCTATCTCTAGCGACTACGCGATTCCTAAAAATTTTATCACGGGAATTTCTTCAAGAGCTTACCAAATACTCATATAAAAAATTGCCGAGACCAAAATCGATCCGGAACCCTTCCTTCGGGGGATGCAAGTGGGGCAAAACGGCTAAAAACACATGAAAAATACGTTTAAAAAATTCTATCTCTAGCGACTATGCGATTCCTAAAAAAAATTTGATCACGGGAATTTCTTCAAGAGCTTATCAAATACTTTATAAAAAAAAAATTGCCGAGACCAAAATCGATCCGGAACCCTTCCTTCAGGGGATGCAAGTGGGGCAAAACGGCTAAAAACACATGAAAAATACGTTTAAAAAATTCTATCTCTAGCGACTATGCGAAAAAATTTGATCACGGGAATTTCTTCAAGAGCTTATCAAATCTATAAAAAAATTGCGACTCGATCCGGAACCCTTCCTTCAGATTGGGGCAAAACGGCTAAAAACACATTAACTGATATGCGACGATAACGTAATTTCTTCTAGAGCTAACGAAATACTTATAAAAAAATTGCCGAGACCAAAATCGATCCGGAACCCTTCCATCAGGGGGATGAAAGTGGGGCAAAACGGCTAAAAAGACATGAAAAATACATTTAAAAAATTCTGTCTCTAGCGACTATGCGATTCCTAAAAATTTTATCACGGGAATTTCTTCGAGAGCTAACGAAATACTTATAAAAAAATTGCCGAGACCAAAATCGATCCGGAACCCTTCCTTCGGGGGATGCAAGCGGGGCAAAACGGCTAAAAAGACATGAAAAATACATATAAAAAATTCTGACTCTAGCGACTATGCGATTCCTAAAAATTTGATAACGGTAATTTCTTCTAGAGCTAACGAAATACTTATAAAAAAATTGCCGAGACCAAAATCGATCCGGAACCCTTCCTTCGGGGATGCAAGTGGGGCAAAACGGATAAAAACACATGAAAAATACGTTTAAAAAATTCTATCTCTAGCGACTATGCGATTCCTAAAAATTTGATCACGGGAATTTCTTCAAGAGCTTATCAAATACTTATAAAAAAATTGTCGAGACCAAAATCGATCCGGAAACCCTCCATCAGGGGGATGCAAGCGGGGCAAAACGGCTAGAAACACATGAAAAATAACTTTAAAAAATTCTGTCTCTGGCGACTATGCGATTCCTAAAAATTTGATAACGGTAATTTCTTCTAGAGCTAACGAAATACTTATAAAAAAATTGCCGAGACCAAAATCGATCCGGAACCCTTCCTTCAGGGGGATGCAAGCGGGGCAAAACGGCTAAAAACACCTGAAAAATAACTTTAAAAAATTCTGTCTCTGGCGACTATGCGATTCCTAAAAATTTGATCTCGGGAATTTCTTCGAGAGCTAACGAAATACTTATAAAAAAATTGCCGAGACCAAAATCGATCCGGAACAATACCTTCGGGGGATGCAAGTGGGGCAAAACGGCTAAAAACACATGAAAAATAACTTTAAAAAATTCTGTCTCTAGCGACTATGCGATTCCTAAAAATTTGATCACGGGAATTTCTTCAAGAGCTTATCAAATACTTATAAAAAAATTTTCGAGACCAAAATCGATCCGGAACCCTTCCATCAGGGGGATGCAAGCGGGGCAAAACGGCTAAAAAGACATGAAAAATACATTTAAAAAAAATTCTGTCTCCTGCGACTATGCGATTCCTAAAAATTTGATAACGGTAATTTCTTCTAGAGCTAACGAAATACTTATAAAAAAATTTCCGAGACCAAAATCGATCCGGAACCCTTCCTTCAGGGGGATGCAAGCGGGGCAAAACGGCTAGAAAGACATGAAAAATAACTTTAAAAAATTCTATCTCTAGCGACTACGCGATTCCTAAAAATTTGATCACGGGAATTTCTTCGAGAGCTAACGAAATACTTATAAAAAAATTGCCGAGACCAAAATCGATCCGGAACCCTTCCTTCGGGGGATGCAAGTGGGGCAAAACGGCTAAAAACACATGAAAAATACGTTTAAAAAATTCTATACTAGCGACTATGCGATTCCTAAAAATTTGATCACGGGAATTTCTTCAAGAGCTTATCAAATACTTATAAAAAAATTGTCGAGACAAAAATCGATCCGGAACCCTTCCATCAGGGGGATGCAAGCGGGGCAAAACGGCTAAAAAGACATGAAAAATACATTTAAAAAAAATTCTGTCTCTGGCGACTATGCGATTCCTAAAAATTTGATCACGGGAATTTCTTCGAGAGCTAACGAAATACTTATAAAAAAATTGCTGAGACCAAAATCGATCCGGAACCCTTCCATCAGGGGATGCAAGCGGGGCAAAACGGCTAAAAACACATGAGAAAAATACATTTAAAAAATTCTCTCTCTAGCGACTATGCGATTCCTAAAAATTTGATAACGGTAATTTCTTCTAGAGCTAACGAAATACTTATAAATAAATTGCCGAGACCAAAATCGATCCGGAACCCTTCCTTCAGGGGATGCAAGTGGGGCAAAACGACTAAAATCACATGAAAAATAACTTTCAAAAGTTCTGTCTCTAGCGACTATGCGATTCCTAAAAATTTGATAACGGTAATTTCTTCTAGAGCTAACGAAATACTTATAAAAAAATTGCCGAGACCAAAATCGATCCGGAACCCTTCCTTCAGGGGATGCAAGCGGGGCAAAACGGCTAAAAACACCTGAAAAATAACTTTAAAAAATTCTGTCTCTGGCGACTATGCGATTCCTAAAAATTTGATCACGGGAATTTCTTCGAGAGCTAACGAAATACTTATAAAAAAATTGCCGAGACCAAAATTGATCCGGAACCCTTCCTTCAGGGGGATGCAAGTGCGGCAAAACGGCTAAAAACACATGAAAAATAACTTTCAAAAATTCTGTCTCTAGCGACTATGCGATTCCTAAAAATTTGATAACGGTAATTTCTTCTAGAGCTAACGAAATACTTATAAAAAAATTGCCGAGACCTAAATCGATCCGGAACAATACCTTCGGGGGATGCAAGTGGGGCAAAACGGCTAATAACACATGAAAAATACCTTTCAAAAATTCTGTCTCTGGCGACTATGCGATTCCTAAAAATTTGATCACGGGAATTTCTTCGAGAGCTAACGAAATACTTATAAAAAAATTGCCGAGACAAAATCGATCCGGAACCCTTCCTTCAGGGGGATGCAAGCGGGGCAAAACGGCTAAAAACACCTGAAAAATAACTTTAAAAAATTCTGTCTCTGGCGACTATGCGATTCCTAAAAATTTGATAACGGTAATTTCTTCTAGAGCTAACGAAATACTTATAAAAAAATTGCCGAGACCAAAATCGATCCGGAACAATACCTTCGGGGGATGCAAGTGGGGCAAAACGGCTAAAAACACATGAAAAATACCTTTAAAAAATTCTATCTCTAGCGACTTTGCGATTCCTAAAAATTTGATCACGGGAATTTCTTCGAGAGCTAACGAAATACTTATAAAAAAATTCCCGAGACCAAAATCAATCCGGAACCCTTCCATCAGGGGGATGCAAGCGGGGCAAAACGGCTAAAAACACATGAGAAAAATACATTTAAAAAATTCTGTCTCTAGCGACTATGCGATTCCTAAAAATTTGATCACGGGAATTTCTTCGAGAGCTAACGAAATACTTATAAAAAAATTGCCGAGACCAAAATCGATCCGGAACCCTTCCTTCAGGGGGATGCAAGCGGGGCAAAACGGCTAAAAACACCTGAAAAATAACTTTAAAAAATTCTGTCTCTGGCGACTATGCGATTCCTAAAAATTTGATAACGGTAATTTCTTCTAGAGCTAACGAAATACTTATAAATAAATTGCCGAGACCAAAATCGATCCGGAACCCTTCCTTCAGGGGGATGCAAGTGGGGCAAAACGGCTAAAAACACATGAAAAATAACTTTCAAAAATTCTGTCTCTAGCGACTATGCGATTCCTAAAAATTTGATAACCGTAATTTCTTCTAGAGCTAACGAAATACTTATAAAAAAATTGCCGAGACCAAAATCGATCCGGAACAATACCTTCGGGGGATGCAAGTGGGGCAAAACGGCTAAAAACACATGAAAAATACCTTTAAAAAATTCTATCTCTAGCGACTTTGCGATTCCTAAAAATTTGATCACGGGAATTTCTTCGAGAGCTAACGAAATACTTATAAAAAAATTCCCGAGACCAAAATCGATCCGGAACCCTTCCATCAGGGGGATGCAAGCGGGGCAAAACGGCTAAAAACACATGAGAAAAATACATTTAAAAAATTCTGTCTCTAGCGACTATGCGATTCCTAAAAATTTTATCACGGGAATTTCTTCGAGAGCTAACGAAATACTTATAAAAAAATTGCTGAGACCAAAATCGATCCGGAACCCTTCCTTCAGGGGGATGAAAGTGGGGCAAAACGGCTAAAAAGACATGAAAAATACATATAAAAAATTCTGACTCTAGCGACTATGCGATTCCTAAAAATTTGATAACGGTAATTTCTTCTAGAGCTAACGAAATACTTATAAATAAATTGCCGAGACCAAAATCGATCCGGAACCCTTCCTTCAGGGGGATGCAAGTGGGGCAAAACGGCTAAAAACACATGAAAAATAACTTTCAAAAATTCTGTCTCTAGCGACTATGCGATTCCTAAAAATTTGATAACCGTAATTTCTTCTAGAGCTAACGAAATACTTATAAAAAAATTGCCGAGACCAAAATCGATCCGGAACCCTTCCTTTAGGGGGATGCAAGCGGGGCAAAACGGCTAAAAACACCTGAAAAATAACTTTAAAAAATTCTGTCTCTGGCGACTATGCGATTCCTAAAAATTTGATCACGGGAATTTCTTCGAGAGCTAACGAAATACTTATAAAAAAATTGCCGAGACCAAAATCGATCCGGAACCCTTCCTTCAGGGGGATGCAAGTGCGGCAAAACGGCTAAAAACACATGAAAAATATCTTTCAAAAATTCTGTCTCTAGCGACTATGCGATTCCTAAAAATTTGATAACGGTAATTTCTTCTAGAGCTAACGAAATACTTATAAAAAAATTGCCGAGACCAAAATCGATCCGGAACAATACCTTCGGGGGATGCAAGTGGGGCAAAACGGCTAAAAACACATGAAAAATACCTTTAAAAAGTCTATCTCTAGCGACTTTGCGATTCCTAAAAATTTGATCTCGGGAATTTCTTCAAGAGCTTATCAAATACTTATAAAAAAATTGCCGAGACCAAAATCGATCCGGAACCCTTCCATCAGGGGGATGCAAGCGGGGCAAAACGGCTAAAAACACATGAAAAATAACTTTAAAAAATTCTGTCTCTAGCGACTATGCGACTCCTAAAAATTTGATCACGGGAATTTTTTTCGAGAGCTAACGAAATACTTATAAGAAAATTGCCGAGACCAAAATCGATCCGGAACAATACCTTCGGGGGATGCAAGTGGGGCAAAACGGCTATAAACACATGAAAAATACCTTTAAAAAATTCTATCTCTAGCGACTATGCGATTCCTAAAAATTTGATCACGGGAATTTCTTCAAGAGCTTACCAAATACTCATAAAAAAATTGGGCGGGAATGTGGCACTTTCGGCCACTCGCTTTAAAACAATAACTAATCTTAATGTTATTTGTAAAACACGTTAATCATAAAAGTAAATCTTATTTTTAAGATAGAATGAAATGAACTGAAGCTATGGCAGTTTCATATTTAATACAGTTGTAATACTTTACAAATACATTGTTAATTAAAATAAAGTTATAATGGATAAAATCAAATACCAGATTACTTAATATCTAGTAAATATTTATACTAGTAAAAATCTTTAAATTCATTATTTTTAAATAACGTTTAATGATGATTCGTTAAGATTTCTATTATTAAAAATGACAAACAACAGCGGCACAAGTCTGTCATGAAAGTAAGCGGGGTTACGCGACATAAAAAGAGAGATGTTAAAAGAAAGCTTAAAAATTGAGAATATTAAATACTGATATTTTATAACCATCAGAAGAATAAAGCAGTCAGACGGACAAAGAACTAAAATGATGAAAACGCCATTCTCTTTAAATAACTGAATATGACTGAGAAATACAAAAATAAATATTTTAAAATAGTTTAAACCTTATTGAAGTAGATACCAGCAGCTTCAAAAAATAATTTAACATTTATCATTATTTTAATCTAAATAATAGTGAAAGTAAGCTTCTTCTAACACAGTACAAGTTTAACACAAATGTACTAAGTTCTTGATGAATATACTTAAAAAATATAATAATTTATTCATTAAAAAGAATAATAGTCTCTAATTTAGATTCAGATATCATACCGGAAAAGGAAGAAAAAACAAAAAGAAACTTCATTAACGTACAGGTAAGATTACAATACTATTTTAATATTTAAAATACAAAAAGTATATAAAACATATTAATTAAACTTATGAGCAATAAACCAGTTAAACATCTGCACAACCTGCCCCAAAAAAGATTTTCTATAAAAACATCTTGTATGTAATCTGGTAAGTTCATTTTATGCTACCATTAAAATCTAAAATAAAGCGAAGATGTAAAGCTATTTTTGTACCGAAAGCACGATTTTCGCATTTTTTTTGAACCTATTAATAGAGCCAAAAGCGACCGCTTGTCGACCAGCGGGCGGTAAAAACTGAAAAGCGCTCGCTGTTCGCCGTAGAGGGTAAAAATCGAAAAGCGCCCGCTGTCGTTTTCGAATGGAGTTTTCAAGATTGTTTAAGAAAATCATCGATATTTAAAAAAACACAAAAATCTATACTTGCGGTAAAAAAAATATGGTGTGCACCAAGGGCTAAGTGGGTTTTTTTGACCTCGCGTGGTTGCAGTACTCGTCTTCGGTTCGCAAACGCACTTGCCTTCGGCTCGTGCTAGCTCACCTTCGACTCGTACTGCAACCCTACATTCGGTCTAAAAGACCCACCTCCATGTTACTGCCATCGCTTGGATCGTAGAAAAACGACCATAGGCGTCGTCGTTTGTAGGTGTTACGTTGTGACGCTTTCAATCCCCAAATGAGGGATTAAACACAAAAACTTTCGACCGAATATACAATGTACAATTCCATACGGGAGCCATAAGGGCAACTGACATGGTGAAAGGGCTGAAGACTCCCCGGGGTCAATGGCATACTTTTCTCTCTTAGTACCATATAATATCGAAACCCAGAATGGATAGAGACCCACAATGAAACTATGACGAACTATAGTGGTTTTAACGACCTTCTTAGACAGTTTTGTTCATCACCAGGCTGCGGCCTACGTTGCAGACTAATATGGATTACAGGACTGATTTTCAAGGTTAAACTGAAGATACATCCAGTCTCATTTATGTACACCGCAGGCCATGAGAATAGCAGCAATAAATAATTTAAAAAAAATATTGCACAAATAGTGAAAAGTATTATGGATTTGCGCGCGCGCATATACACACACATACACACACACACACATACATATATACTCCGCATACTCCATTTTGGCGCCATCAGTCCCTATATGCATAGCCTCTATACTGTTATCTAGATATTGTCTGCCTGCCCCCACCCGCATTATTCTACAAAATTTTTCATATATTACGTAGGGAGTTTGAAGAAGTGAAAAGGATCAAATTTATACAACAATATAAATATTTCTTTCACATATGTAAATTTGGCTGCCGCAACACAATTTTTATTAAATTCATAAAATCTCGAGATTTCTAAAATGGGGGGGGGGGGGTTAAGAATCACAATGGTCAAAAATTCCGATGGCGAAAATACCGATAGGTAATTTAACGATAGCTAAATCATCGGAATAAGGTTTTAATCGAATAGGAAAAATTCCTACGAGAAAATTACAAATGGTCAAAAGTTCCGAAAATAATTTTGACAATGTTCAAAAGTTTCGAAAATAATTTTGACAGTGATTCATAGTAACGAAAATCAAATGTCGGAAAAGTCGAATAGTTAAAATAAAACCTATCAACGGTTGTATCACAAATGGGTACAAATTCCGTTACAGGACGAAATTCCGAAAACTAATAAAACACTACTTAAGAGGATTTGCAACCCTAATTTCAATATCTTTTTAAATCAACATTCAAACATTTATTTGGAAAAAGACGGCTGTAAAGCGCTCCGTACACGCAAACACTATATGCAGATATTTTTCTGGAAAATTCTATTGATATTTGCGTGAGTTATGCTCGTTTGAAAAGTAGGTCAATTGTAGATTCTTACTTACCGACAGTACGGTTTTGATTTAATTCAATAAATTCTCATCTCTTTTTGGAAAAAGGCGACTGTCAAGCGCTCCGTACACGCAAACACTATATGCAGATTTTTTTCTGGATAATTCACTTGCATCCCCCTGAAGGAAGGGTTCCGAATCGATTTTGGATTCGGCAATTTTTTATAAGTATTTGGTTAGCTCTCGAAGAAATTCCCGTGATAAAATTTTTAGGAATCGCATAGTCGCCAGAGACAGAATTTTTAAAGGTATTTTTCATGTGTTTTTAGCCGTTTTGCCCCGCTTGCATCCCCTGATGGAAGGGTTCCGGATCGATTTTGGTCTCGGCAATTATTAAATAAGTATTTCGTAAGCTCTCGAAGGAATTACCGCTATAACATTTTAGGAATCGCATATTCGCGAGAGACAGAATTTTTTAAAGTTATTTTTCATGTGTTTTTAGCCGTTTTGCCTCACTTGCATCCCCATGAAGGAAGGGTTCCGGATCGATTTTGGTCTCGGCAATTTTTTTATGAGTATTTGGTAAGCTCTAGAAGAAATTCCCGTGATAAAATTTTTAGGAATCGCATAGTCGCCAGAGACAGAATTTTTTAAAGGTATTTTTCATGTGTTTTTAGCCGTTTTGCCCCGCTTGCATCCCCCTGATGGAAGGGTTCCGGATCGATTTTGGTCTCGGCAATTTTTAAATAAGTATTTCGTAAGCTCTCGAAGGAATTACCGCTATAACATTTTTAGGAATCGCATATTCGCGAGAGACAGAATTTTTTAAAGTTATTTTTCATGTGTTTTTAGCCGTTTTGCCTCACTTGCATCCCCCTGAAGGAAGGGTTCCCGATCGATTTTGGTCTCGGCAATTTTTTTATAAGTATTTCGTTAGCTCTAGAAGAAATTACCGTTATCAAATTTTTAGGAATCGCAGAGTCGCTAGAGACAGAATTTTTTAAAGTTATTTTTCATGTCTTTCTAGCCGTTTTGCCCCGCTTGCATCCCCCTGAAGGAAGGGTTCCGGATCGATTTTGGTCTCGGCAATTTTTTTATGAGTATTTGGTAAGCTCTTGAAGAAATTCCCGTGATAGAATTTTTAGGAATCGCATAGTCGCTAGAGACAGAATTTTTTAAATGTATTTTTCATGTCTTTTTAGCCGTTTTGCCCCGCTTGCATCCCCCTGAAGGAAGGGTTCCGGATCGATTTTCGTCTCCGCAATTTTTTTATAAGTATTTCGTTAGCTCTAGAAGAAATTAACGTGATCAAATTTTTAGGAATCACATAGTCGCTAGAGACAGAATTTTTTAAATGTATTTTTCTCATGTGTTTTTAGCCGTTTTGCCCCGCTTGCATCCCCCTGATGGAAGGGTTCCGGATCGATTTTGGTCTCGGCAATTTTTTTATAAGTATTTCGTTAGCTCTAGAAGAAATTCCCGTGATCAAATTTTTAGGAATCGCATAGTCGCTAGAGACAGAATTTTTTAAATGTATTTTTCTCATGTGTTTTTAGCCGTTTTGCCCCACTTGCATCCCCCGAAGGTATTGTTCCGGATCGATTTTGGTCTCGGCAATTTTTTTATAAGTATTTCGTTAGCTCTCGAAGAAATTCCCGTGATCAAATTTTTAGGAATCGCATAGTCGCTAGAGACAGAATTTTTTAAATGTATTTTTCTCATGTGTTTTTAGCCGTTTTGCCCCGCTTGCATCCCCCTGATGGAAGGGTTCCGGATCGATTTTGGTCTCGGCAATTTTTTTATAAGTATTTCGTTAGCTCTAGAAGAAATTACCGTTATCAAATTTTTAGGAATCGCATAGTCGCTAGAGACAGAATTTTTGAAAGTTATTTTTCATGTGTTTTTAGCCGTTTTGCGCCACTTGCATCTCCCTGAAGGAAGGGTTCCGGATCGATTTTGGTCTCGGCAATTTTTTTATAAGTATTTCGTTAGCTCTCGAAGAAATTTCCGTGATCAAATTTTTAGGAATCGCATAGTCGCCAGGGACAGAATTTTTTAAATGTATTTTTCATGTCTTTTTAGCCGTTTTGCCCCACTTTCATCCCCTGAAGGAAGGGTTCCGGATCGATTTTGGTCTCGGCAATTTTTTTATAAGTATTTCGTTAGCTCTAAAAGAAATTACCGTTATCAAATTTTTAGGAATCGCATTGTCGCAGGAGACAGAATTTTTTTAAATGTATTTTTCATGTCTTTTTAGCCGTTTTGCCCCGCTTGCATCCCCTGATGGAAGGGTTCCGGATCGATTTTGGTCTCGACAATTTTTTTATAAGTATTTGATAAGCTCTTGAAGAAATTCCCGTGATCAAATTTTTAGGAATCGCATAGTCGCTAGAGACCGAATTTTTGAAAGTTATTTTTCATGAGTTTTTAGCCGTTTTGCCCCACTTGCATCCCCCTGAAGGAAGGGTTCCGGATCGATTTTGGTCTCGGCAATTTTTTTATAAGTATTTCGTTAGCTCTCGAAGAAATTCCCGTGATCAAATTTTTAGGAATCGCATAGTCGCCAGAGACAGAATTTTTTAAAGTTATTTTTCAGGTGTTTTTAGCCGTTTTGCCCCGCTTGCATCCCCCTGAAGGAAGGGTTCCGGATCGATTTTGGTCTCAGCAATTTTTTTATGAGTATTTGGTAAGCTCTTGAAGAAATTCCCGTGATAGAATTTTTAGGAATCGCATAGTCGCTAGAGACAGAATTTTTTAAATGTATTTTTCATGTCTTTTTAGCCGTTTTGCCCCGCTTGCATCCCCCTGAAGGAAGGGTTCCGGATCGATTTTCGTCTCCGCAATTTTTTTATAAGTATTTCGTTAGCTCTAGAAGAAATTAACGTGATCAAATTTTTAGGAATCACATAGTCGCTAGAGACAGAATTTTTTAAATGTATTTTTCTCATGTGTTTTTAGCCGTTTTGCCCCGCTTGCATCCCCCTGATGGAAGGGTTCCGGATCGATTTTGGTCTCGGCAATTTTTTTATAAGTATTTCGTTAGCTCTAGAAGAAATTCCCGTGATCAAATTTTTAGGAATCGCATAGTCGCTAGAGACAGAATTTTTTAAATGTATTTTTCTCATGTGTTTTTAGCCGTTTTGCCCCACTTGCATCCCCCGAAGGTATTGTTCCGGATCGATTTTGGTCTCGGCAATTTTTTTATAAGTATTTCGTTAGCTCTCGAAGAAATTCCCGTGATCAAATTTTTAGGAATCGCATAGTCGCTAGAGACAGAATTTTTTAAATGTATTTTTCTCATGTGTTTTTAGCCGTTTTGCCCCGCTTGCATCCCCCTGATGGAAGGGTTCCGGATCGATTTTGGTCTCGGCAATTTTTTTATAAGTATTTCGTTAGCTCTAGAAGAAATTACCGTTATCAAATTTTTAGGAATCGCATAGTCGCTAGAGACAGAATTTTTGAAAGTTATTTTTCATGTGTTTTTAGCCGTTTTGCGCCACTTGCATCTCCCTGAAGGAAGGGTTCCGGATCGATTTTGGTCTCGGCAATTTTTTTATAAGTATTTCGTTAGCTCTCGAAGAAATTTCCGTGATCAAATTTTTAGGAATCGCATAGTCGCCAGGGACAGAATTTTTTAAATGTATTTTTCATGTCTTTTTAGCCGTTTTGCCCCACTTTCATCCCCCTGAAGGAAGGGTTCCGGATCGATTTTGGTCTCGGCAATTTTTTTATAAGTATTTCGTTAGCTCTAAAAGAAATTACCGTTATCAAATTTTTAGGAATCGCATTGTCGCAGGAGACAGATTTTTTTTAAATGTATTTTTCATGTCTTTTTAGCCGTTTTGCCCCGCTTGCATCCCCCTGATGGAAGGGTTCCGGATCGATTTTGGTCTCGACAATTTTTTTATAAGTATTTGATAAGCTCTTGAAGAAATTCCCGTGATCAAATTTTTAGGAATCGCATAGTCGCTAGAGACCGAATTTTTGAAAGTTATTTTTCATGAGTTTTTAGCCGTTTTGCCCCACTTGCATCCCCTGAAGGAAGGGTTCCGGATCGATTTTGGTCTCGGCAATTTTTTTATAAGTATTTCGTTAGCTCTCGAAGAAATTCCCGTGATCAAATTTTTAGGAATCGCATAGTCGCCAGAGACAGAATTTTTTAAAGTTATTTTTCAGGTGTTTTTAGCCGTTTTGCCCCGCTTGCATCCCCCTGAAGGAAGGGTTCCGGATCGATTTTGGTCTCGGCAATTTTTTATAAGTATTTCGTTAGCTCTCGAAGAAATTTCCGTGATCAAATTTTTAGGAATCGCATAGTCGCCAGGGACAGAATTTTTAAATGTATTTTTCATGTCTTTGTAGTCGTTTTTCCCCATTTTCAGTGCCTTGAAGGAAGGGTTCCGGATCGATTTTGGTCTCGGCAATTTTTTTATAAGTATTTCGTTAGCTCTAAAAGAAATTACCGTTATCAAATTTTTAGGAATCGCATTGTCGCAGGAGACAGAATTTTTTTTAAATGTATTTTTCATGTCTTTTTAGCCGTTTTGCCCCGCTTGCATCCCCTGATGGAAGGGTTCAGGATCGATTTTGGTCTCGACAATTTTTTTATAAGTATTTGATAAGCTCTTGAAGAAATTCCCGTGATCAAATTTTTAGGAATCGCATAGTCGCTAGAGACAGAATTTTTAAATGTATTTTTCTCATGTGTTTTTAGCCGTTTTGCCCTGCTTGCATCCCCCTGATGGAAGGGTTCCGGATCGATTTTGGTCTCGGCAATTTTTTTATAAGTATTTCGTTAGCTCTCGAAGAAATTCCCGTGATCAAATTTTTAGGAATCGCATAGTCGCTAGAGACAGAATTTTTTAAATGTATTTTTCTCATGTGTTTTTAGCCGTTTTGCCCCGCTTGCATCCCCTGATGGAAGGGTTCCGGATCGATTTTGGTCTCGGCAATTTTTTATAAGTATTTCGTAAGCTCTCGAAGGAATTACCGCTATAACATTTTTAGGAATCGCATATTCGCGAGAGACAGAATTTTTTAAAGTTATTTTTCATGTGTTTTTAGCCGTTTTGCCTCACTTGCATCCCCTGAAGGAAGGGTTCCGGATCGATTTTGGTCTCGGCAATTTTTTTATAAGTATTTCGTTAGCTCTCGAAGAAATTCCCGTGATCAAATTTTTAGGAATCGCATAGTCGCCAGAGACAGAATTTTTTAAATGTATTTTTCATGTCTTTTTAGCCGTTTTGCCCCACTTTCATCCCCCTGAAGGAAGGGTTCCGGATCGATTTTGGTCTCGGCAATTTTTTTATGAGTATTTGGTAAGCTCTAAAAGAAATTCCCGTGATAAAATTTTTAGGAATCGCATAGTCGCGAGAGACATAATTTTTTAAAGTTATTTTTCAGGTGTTTTTAGCCGTTTTGCCCCACTTGCATCCCCCTGTAGGAAGGGTTCCGGATCGATTTTGGTGTCGGCAATTTTTTTATAAGTATTGCGTTAGCTCACGAAGTAATTTCCGTGATCAAATTTTTAGGAATCGCATAGTCGCCAGAGACAGAATTTTTTAAATGTATTTTTCATGTCTTTTTAGCCGTGTCGCCCCACTTTCATCCCCTGAAGGAAGGGTTCCGGATCGATTTTGGTCTCGGCAATTTTTTTATAAGTATTTCGTTAGCTCTAGAAGAAATTACCGTTATCAAATTTTTAGGAATCGCATAGTCGCTAAAGACAGAATTTTTGAAAGTTATTTTTCATGTGTTTTTAGCCGTTTTGCGCCACTTGCATCCCCCTGAAGGAAGGGTTCCGGATCGATTTTGGTCTCGGCAATTTTTTTATAAGTATTTCGTTAGCTCTCGAAGAAATTTCCGTGATCAAATTTTTAGGAATCGCATAGTCGCCAGGGACAGAATTTTTAAATGTATTTTTCATGTCTTTTTAGCCGTTTTGCCCCACTTTCATCCCCCTGAAGGAAGGGTTCCGGATCGATTTTGGTCTCGGCAATTTTTTTATAAGTATTTCGTTAGCTCTAAAAGAAAATACCGTTATCAAATTTTTAGGAATCGCATTGTCGCAGGAGACAGAATTTTTTTTAAATGTATTTTTCATGTCTTTTTAGCCGTTTTGCCCCGCTTGCATCCCCTGATGGAAGGGTTGCGGATCGATTTTGGTCTAGACAATTTTTTTATAAGTATTTGATAAGCTCTTGAAGAAATTCCCGTGATCAAATTTTTAGGAATCGCATAGTCGCTAGAGACCGAATTTTTGAAAGTTATTTTTCATGAGTTTTTAGCCGTTTTGCCCCACTTGCATCCCCCTGAAGGAAGGGTTCCGGATCGATTTTGGTCTCGGCAATTTTTTTATAAGTATTTCGTTAGCTCTCGAAGAAATTCCCGTGATCAAATTTTTAGGAATCGCATAGTCGCCAGAGACAGAATTTTTTAAAGTTATTTTTCAGGTGTTTTTAGCCGTTTTGCCCCGCTTGCATCCCCCTGAAGGAAGGGTTCCGGATCGATTTTGGTCTCGGCAATTTTTTTATAAGTATTTCGTTAGCTCTCGAAGAAATTTCCGTGATCAAATTTTTAGGAATCGCATAGTCGTCAGGGACAGAATTTTTTAAATGTATTTTTCATGTCTTTTTAGCCGTTTTGCCCCACTTTCATCCCCCTGAAGGAAGGGTTCCGGATCGATTTTCGTCTCGGCAATTTTTTTATAAGTATTTCGTTAGGTCTAAAAGAAATTACCGTTATCAAATTTTTAGGAATCGCATTGTCGCAGGAGACAGAATTTTTTTTAAATGTATTTTTCATGTCTTTTTAGCCGTTTTGCCCCGCTTGCATCCCCTGATGGAAGGGTTCAGGATCGATTTTGGTCTCGACAATTTTTTTATAAGTATTTGATAAGCTCTTGAAGAAATTCCCGTGATCAAATTTTTAGGAATCGCATAGTCGCTAGAGACAGAATTTTTTAAATGTATTTTTCTCATGTGTTTTTAGCCGTTTTGCCCTGCTTGCATCCCCCTGATGGAAGGGTTCCGGATCGATTTTGGTCTCGGCAATTTTTTTATAAGTATTTCGTTAGCTCTCGAAGAAATTCCCGTGATCAAATTTTTAGGAATCGCATAGTCGCTAGAGACAGAATTTTTAAATGTATTTTTCTCATGTGTTTTTAGCCGTTTTGCCCCGCTTGCATCCCCCTGATGGAAGGGTTCCGGATCGATTTTGGTCTCGGCAATTTTTTTATAAGTATTTCGTAAGCTCTCGAAGGAATTACCGCTATAACATTTTTAGGAATCGCATATTCGCGAGAGACAGAATTTTTTAAAGTTATTTTTCATGTGTTTTTAGCCGTTTTGCCTCACTTGCATCCCCCTGAAGGAAGGGTTCCGAATCGATTTTGGTCTCGGCAATTTTTTTATAAGTATTTCGTTAGCTCTCGAAGAAATTCCCGTGATCAAATTTTTAGGAATCGCATAGTCGCCAGAGACAGAATTTTTTAAATGTATTTTTCATGTCTTTTTAGCCGTTTTGCCCCACTTTCATCCCCCTGAAGGAAGGGTTCCGGATCGATTTTGGTCTCGGCAATTTTTTTATGAGTATTTGGTAAGCTCTAAAAGAAATTCCCGTGATAAAATTTTTAGGAATCGCATAGTCGCCAGAGACATAATTTTTAAAGTTATTTTTCAGGTGTTTTTAGCCGTTTTGCCCCACTTGCATCCCCCTGTAGGAAGGGTTCCGGATCGATTTTGGTGTCGGCAATTTTTTTATAAGTATTGCGTTAGCTCACGAAGTAATTTCCGTGATCAAATTTTTAGGAATCGCATAGTCGCCAGAGACAGAATTTTTTAAATGTATTTTTCATGTCTTTTTAGCCGTTTCGCCCCACTTTCATCCCCCTGAAGGAAGGGTTCCGGATCGATTTTGGTCTCGGCAATTTTTTTATAAGTATTTCGTTAGCTCTAGAAGAAATTACCGTTATCAAATTTTTAGGAATCGCATAGTCGCTAAAGACAGAATTTTTGAAAGTTATTTTTCATGTGTTTTTAGCCGTTTTGCGCCACTTGCATCCCCCTGAAGGAAGGGTTCCGGATCGATTTTGGTCTCGGCAATTTTTTTATAAGTATTTCGTTAGCTCTCGAAGAAATTTCCGTGATCAAATTTTTAGGAATCGCATAGTCGCCAGGGACAGAATTTTTAAATGTATTTTTCATGTCTTTTTAGCCGTTTTGCCCCACTTTCATCCCCCTGAAGGAAGGGTTCCGGATCGATTTTGGTCTCGGCAATTTTTTTATAAGTATTTCGTTAGCTCTAAAAGAAAATACCGTTATCAAATTTTTAGGAATCGCATTGTCGCAGGAGACAGAATTTTTTTAAATGTATTTTTCATGTCTTTTTAGCCGTTTTGCCCCGCTTGCATCCCCTGATGGAAGGGTTCCGGATCGATTTTGGTCTAGACAATTTTTTTATAAGTATTTGATAAGCTCTTGAAGAAATTCCCGTGATCAAATTTTTAGGAATCGCATAGTCGCTAGAGACCGAATTTTTGAAAGTTATTTTTCATGAGTTTTTAGCCGTTTTGCCCCACTTGCATCCCCCTGAAGGAAGGGTTCCGGATCGATTTTGGTCTCGGCAATTTTTTTATAAGTATTTCGTTAGCTCTCGAAGAAATTCCCGTGATCAAATTTTTAGGAATCGCATAGTCGCCAGAGACAGAATTTTTTAAAGTTATTTTTCAGGTGTTTTTAGCCGTTTTGCCCCGCTTGCATCCCCCTGAAGGAAGGGTTCCGGATCGATTTTGGTCTCGGCAATTTTTTTATAAGTATTTCGTTAGCTCTCGAAGAAATTTCCGTGATCAAATTTTTAGGAATCGCATAGTCGTCAGGGACAGAATTTTTTAAATGTATTTTTCATGTCTTTTTAGCCGTTTTGCCCCACTTTCATCCCCCTGAAGGAAGGGTTCCGGATCGATTTTGGTCTCGGCAATTTTTTTATAAGTATTTCGTTAGCTCTAAAAGAAATTACCGTTATCAAATTTTTAGGAATCGCATTGTCGCAGGAGACAGAATTTTTTTAAATATATTTTTCATGTCTTTTTAGCCGTTTTGCCCCGCTTGCATGCCCCTGATGGAAGGGTTCCGGATCGATTTTGGTCTCGACAATTTTTTTATAAGTATTTGATAAGCTCTTGAAGAAATTCCCGTGATCAAATTTTTAGGAATCGCATAGTCGCTAGAGACAGAATTTTTTAAATGTATTTTTCTCATGTGTTTTTAGCCGTTTTGCCCCGCTTGCATCCCCTGATGGAAGGGTTCCGGATCGATTTTGGTCTCGGCAATTTTTTTATAAGTATTTTGTTAGCTCTTGAAGAAATTCCCGTGATCAAATTTTTAGGAATCGCATAGTCGCTAGAGACAGAATTTTTTAAATGTATTTTTCTCATGTGTTTTTAGCCGTTTTGCCCCGCTTGCATCCCCTGATGGAAGGGTTCCGGATCGATTTTGGTCTCGGCAATTTTTTTATAAGTATTTCGTTAGCTCTCGAAGAAATTCCCGTGATCAAATTTTTAGGAATCGCATAGTCGCCAGAGACAGAATTTTTTAAGTTATTTTTCAGGTGTTTTTAGCCGTTTTGCCCCGCTTGCATCCCCCTGAAGGAAGGGTTCCGGATCGATTTTGGTCTCGGCAATTTTTTTATAAGTATTTCGTTAGCTCTAGAAGAAATTACCGTTATCAAATTTTTAGGAATCGCATAGTTGCTAGAGTCAGAATTTTTTATATGTATTTTTCATGTCTTTTTAGCCGTTTTGCCCCACTTTCATCCCCCTGAAGGAAGGGTTCCGGATCGATTTTGGTCTCGGCAATTTTTTTATAAGTATTTCGTTAGCTCTAAAAGAAATTACCGTTATCAAATTTTTAGGAATCGCATTGTCGCAGGAGACAGAATTTTTTTTAAATGTATTTTTCATGTCTTTTTAGCCGTTTTGCCCCGCTTGCATCCCCCTGATGGAAGGGTTCCGGATCGATTTTGGTCTCGACAATTTTTTTATAAGTATTTGATAAGCTCTTGAAGAAATTCCCGTGATCAAATTTTTAGGAATCGCATAGTCGCTAGAGACAGAATTTTTAAATGTATTTTTCTCATGTGTTTTTAGCCGTTTTGCCCCGCTTGCATCCCCTGATGGAAGGGTTCCGGATCGATTTTGGTCTCGGCAATTTTTTTATAAGTATTTTGTTAGCTCTCGAAGAAATTCCCGTGATCAAATTTTTAGGAATCGCATAGTCGCTAGAGACAGAATTTTTAAATGTATTTTTCTCATGTGTTTTTAGCCGTTTTGCCCCGCTTGCATCCCCTGATGGAAGGGTTCCGGATCGATTTTGGTCTCGGCAATTTTTTTATAAGTATTTCGTTAGCTCTCGAAGAAATTCCCGTGATCAAATTTTTAGGAATCGCATAGTCGCCAGAGACAGAATTTTTTAAAGTTATTTTTCAGGTGTTTTTAGCCGTTTTGCCCCGCTTGCATCCCCCTGAAGGAAGGGTTCCGGATCGATTTTGGTCTCGGCAATTTTTTTATAAGTATTTGGTTAGCTCTAGAAGAAATTACCGTTATCAAATTTTTAGGAATCGCATAGTTGCTAGAGTCAGAATTTTTTATATGTATTTTTCATGTCTTTTTAGCCGTTTTGCCCCGCTTGCATCCCCCGAAGGAAGGGTTCCGGATCGATTTTGGTCTCGGCAATTTTTTTATGAGTATTTGGTAAGCTCTTGAAGAAATTCCCGTGATCAAATTTTTAGGAATCGCATAGTCGCTAGAGACAGAATTTTTGTTAAATGTATTTTTCATGTCTTTTTAGCCGTTTTGCCCCGCTTGCATCCCCCTGATGGAAGGGTTCCGGATCGATTTTGGTCTCGACAATTTTTTTATAAGTATTTGATAAGCTCTTGAAGAAATTCCCGTGATCAAATTTTTAGGAATCGCATAGTCGCTAGAGACAGAATTTTTTAAATGTATTTTTCTCATGTGTTTTTAGCCGTTTTGCCCCGCTTGCATCCCCCTGATGGAAGGGTTCCGGATCGATTTTGGTCTCGGCAATTTTTTTATAAGTATTTGATAAGCTCTAGAAGAAATTACCGTTATCAAATTTTTAGGAATCGCATAGTCGCTAGAGACAGAATTTTTGAAAGTTATTTTTCATGTGTTTTTAGCCGTTTTGCGCCACTTGCATCTCCCTGAAGGAAGGGTTCCGGATCGATTTTGGTCTCGGCAATTTTTTTATAAGTATTTCGTTAGCTCTCGAAGAAATTTCCGTGATCAAATTTTTAGGAATCGCATAGTCGCCAGGGACAGAATTTTTTAAATGTATTTTTCATGTCTTTTTAGCCGTTTTGCCCCACTTTCATCCCCCTGAAGGAAGGGTTCCGGATCGATTTTGGTCTCGGCAATTTTTTTATAAGTATTTCGTTAGCTCTAAAAGAAATTACCGTTATCAAATTTTTAGGAATCGCATTGTCGCAGGAGACAGAATTTTTTTTAAATGTATTTTTCATGTCTTTTTAGCCGTTTTGCCCCGCTTGCATCCCCTGATGGAAGGGTTCAGGATCGATTTTGGTTTCGACAATTTTTTTATAAGTATTTGATAAGCTCTTGAAGAAATTCCCGTGATCAAATTTTTAGGAATCGCATAGTCGCTAGAGACAGAATTTTTTAAATGTATTTTTCTCATGTGTTTTTAGCCGTTTTGCCCTGCTTGCATCCCCCTGATGGAAGGGTTCCGGATCGATTTTGGTCTCGGCAATTTTTTTATAAGTATTTCGTTAGCTCTCGAAGAAATTCCCGTGATCAAATTTTTAGGAATCGCATAGTCGCTAGAGACAGAATTTTTTAAATGTATTTTTCTCATGTGTTTTTAGCCGTTTTGCCCCGCTTGCATCCCCCTGATGGAAGGGTTCCGGATCGATTTTGGTCTCGGCAATTTTTTTATAAGTATTTCGTAAGCTCTCGAAGGAATTACCGCTATAACATTTTTAGGAATCGCATATTCGCGAGAGACAGAATTTTTAAAGTTATTTTTCATGTGTTTTTAGCCGTTTTGCCTCACTTGCATCCCCCTGAAGGAAGGGTTCCGGATCGATTTTGGTCTCGGCAATTTTTTTATAAGTATTTCGTTAGCTCTCGAAGAAATTCCCGTGATCAAATTTTTAGGAATCGCATAGTCGCCAGAGACAGAATTTTTAAATGTATTTTTCATGTCTTTTTAGCCGTTTTGCCCCACTTTCATCCCCCTGAAGGAAGGGTTCCGGATCGATTTTGGTCTCGGCAATTTTTTTATGAGTATTTGGTAAGCTCTAAAAGAAATTCCCGTGATAAAATTTTTAGGAATCGCATAGTCGCCAGAGACATAATTTTTTAAAGTTATTTTTCAGGTGTTTTTAGCCGTTTTGCCCCACTTGCATCCCCCTGTAGGAAGGGTTCCGGATCGATTTTGGTGTCGGCAATTTTTTTATAAGTATTGCGTTAGCTCACGAAGTAATTTCCGTGATCAAATTTTTAGGAATCGCATAGTCGCCAGAGACAGAATTTTTTAAATGTATTTTTCATGTCTTTTTAGCCGTTTCGCCCCACTTTCATCCCCCTGAAGGAAGGGTTCCGGATCGATTTTGGTCTCGGCAATTTTTTTATAAGTATTTCGTTAGCTCTAGAAGAAATTACCGTTATCAAATTTTTAGGAATCGCATAGTCGCTAAAGACAGAATTTTTGAAAGTTATTTTTCATGTGTTTTTAGCCGTTTTGCGCCACTTGCATCCCCCTGAAGGAAGGGTTCCGGATCGATTTTGGTCTCGGCAATTTTTTTATAAGTATTTCGTTAGCTCTCGAAGAAATTTCCGTGATCAAATTTTTAGGAATCGCATAGTCGCCAGGGACAGAATTTTTAAATGTATTTTTCATGTCTTTTTAGCCGTTTTGCCCACTTTCATCCCCCTGAAGGAAGGGTTCCGGATCGATTTTGGTCTCGGCAATTTTTTTATAAGTATTTCGTTAGCTCTAAAAGAAAATACCGTTATCAAATTTTTAGGAATCGCATTGTCGCAGGAGACAGAATTTTTTTTAATGTATTTTTCATGTCTTTTTAGCCGTTTTGCCCCGCTTGCATCCCCCTGATGGAAGGGTTCCGGATCGATTTTGGTCTAGACAATTTTTTTATAAGTATTTGATAAGCTCTTGAAGAAATTCCCGTGATCAAATTTTTAGGAATCGCATAGTCGCTAGAGACCGAATTTTTGAAAGTTATTTTTCATGAGTTTTTAGCCGTTTTGCCCCACTTGCATCCCCCTGAAGGAAGGGTTCCGGATCGATTTTGGTCTCGGCAATTTTTTTATAAGTATTTCGTTAGCTCTCGAAGAAATTCCCGTGATCAAATTTTTAGGAATCGCATAGTCGCCAGAGACAGAATTTTTTAAAGTTATTTTTCAGGTGTTTTTAGCCGTTTTGCCCCGCTTGCATCCCCCTGAAGGAAGGGTTCCGGATCGATTTTGGTCTCGGCAATTTTTTTATAAGTATTTCGTTAGCTCTCGAAGAAATTTCCGTGATCAAATTTTTAGGAATCGCATAGTCGTCAGGGACAGAATTTTTAAATGTATTTTTCATGTCTTTTTAGCCGTTTTGCCCCACTTTCATCCCCCTGAAGGAAGGGTTCCGGATCGATTTTGGTCTCGGCAATTTTTTTATAAGTATTTCGTTAGCTCTAAAAGAAATTACCGTTATCAAATTTTTAGGAATCGCATTGTCGCAGGAGACAGAATTTTTTTAAATGTATTTTTCATGTCTTTTTAGCCGTTTTGCCCCGCTTGCATCCCCTGATGGAAGGGTTCAGGATCGATTTTGGTCTCGACAATTTTTTTATAAGTATTTGATAAGCTCTTGAAGAAATTCCCGTGATCAAATTTTTAGGAATCGCATAGTCGCTAGAGACAGAATTTTTTAAATGTATTTTTCTCATGTGTTTTTAGCCGTTTTGCCCTGCTTGCATACCCTGATGGAAGGGTTCCGGATCGATTTTGGTCTCGGCAATTTTTTTATAAGTATTTCGTTAGCTCTCGAAGAAATTCCCGTGATCAAATTTTTAGGAATCGCATAGTCGCTAGAGACAGAATTTTTTAAATGTATTTTTCTCATGTGTTTTTAGCCGTTTTGCCCCGCTTGCATCCCCCTGATGGAAGGGTTCCGGATCGATTTTGGTCTCGGCAATTTTTTTATAAGTATTTCGTAAGCTCTCGAAGGAATTACCGCTATAACATTTTTAGGAATCGCATATTCGCGAGAGACAGAATTTTTAAAGTTATTTTTCATGTGTTTTTAGCCGTTTTGCCTCACTTGCATCCCCCTGAAGGAAGGGTTCCGGATCGATTTTGGTCTCGGCAATTTTTTTATAAGTATTTCGTTAGCTCTCGAAGAAATTCCCGTGATCAAATTTTTAGGAATCGCATAGTCGCCAGAGACAGAATTTTTTAAATGTATTTTTCATGTCTTTTTAGCCGTTTTGCCCCACTTTCATCCCCCTGAAGGAAGGGTTCCGGATCGATTTTGGTCTCGGCAATTTTTTTATGAGTATTTGGTAAGCTCTAAAAGAAATTCCCGTGATAAAATTTTTAGGAATCGCATAGTCGCCAGAGACATAATTTTTTAAAGTTATTTTTCAGGTGTTTTTAGCCGTTTTGCCCCACTTGCATCCCCCTGTAGGAAGGGTTCCGGATCGATTTTGATGTCGGCAATTTTTTTATAAGTATTGCGTTAGCTCACGAAGTAATTTCCGTGATCAAATTTTTAGGAATCGCATAGTCGCCAGAGACAGAATTTTTTAAATGTATTTTTCATGTCTTTTTAGCCGTTTCGCCCCACTTTCATCCCCCTGAAGGAAGGGTTCCGGATCGATTTTGGTCTCGGCAATTTTTTTATAAGTATTTCGTTAGCTCTAGAAGAAATTACCGTTATCAAATTTTTAGGAATCGCATAGTCGCTAAAGACAGAATTTTTGAAAGTTATTTTTCATGTGTTTTTAGCCGTTTTGCGCCACTTGCATCCCCCTGAAGGAAGGGTTCCGGATCGATTTTGGTCTCGGCAATTTTTTTATAAGTATTTCGTTAGCTCTCGAAGAAATTTCCGTGATCAAATTTTTAGGAATCGCATAGTCGCCAGGAACAGAATTTTTTAAATGTATTTTTCATGTCTTTTTAGCCGTTTTGCCCCACTTTCATCCCCCTGAAGGAAGGGTTCCGGATCGATTTTGGTCTCGGCAATTTTTTTATAAGTATTTCGTTAGCTCTAAAAGAAAATACCGTTATCAAATTTTTAGGAATCGCATTGTCGCAGGAGACAGAATTTTTTTTAAATGTATTTTTCATGTCTTTTTAGCCGTTTTGCCCCGCTTGCATCCCCCTGATGGAAGGGTTCCGGATCGATTTTGGTCTAGACAATTTTTTTATAAGTATTTGATAAGCTCTTGAAGAAATTCCCGTGATCAAATTTTTAGGAATCGCATAGTCGCTAGAGACCGAATTTTTGAAAGTTATTTTTCATGAGTTTTTAGCCGTTTTGCCCCACTTGCATCCCCCTGAAGGAAGGGTTCCGGATCGATTTTGGTCTCGGCAATTTTTTTATAAGTATTTCGTTAGCTCTCGAAGAAATTCCCGTGATCAAATTTTTAGGAATCGCATAGTCGCCAGAGACAGAATTTTTTAAAGTTATTTTTCAGGTGTTTTTAGCCGTTTTGCCCCGCTTGCATCCCCCTGAAGGAAGGGTTCCGGATCGATTTTGGTCTCGGCAATTTTTTTATAAGTATTTCGTTAGCTCTCGAAGAAATTTCCGTGATCAAATTTTTAGGAATCGCATAGTCGTCAGGGACAGAATTTTTTAAATGTATTTTTCATGTCTTTTTAGCCGTTTTGCCCCACTTTCATCCCCCTGAAGGAAGGGTTCCGGATCGATTTTGGTCTCGGCAATTTTTTTATAAGTATTTCGTTAGCTCTAAAAGAAATTACCGTTATCAAATTTTTAGGAATCGCATTGTCGCAGGAGACAGAATTTTTTTAAATGTATTTTTCATGTCTTTTTAGCCGTTTTGCCCCGCTTGCATCCCCTGATGGAAGGGTTCAGGATCGATTTTGGTCTCGACAATTTTTTTATAAGTATTTGATAAGCTCTTGAAGAAATTCCCGTGATCAAATTTTTAGGAATCGCATAGTCGCTAGAGACAGAATTTTTTAAATGTATTTTTCTCATGTGTTTTTAGCCGTTTTGCCCTGCTTGCATCCCCTGATGGAAGGGTTCCGGATCGATTTTGGTCTCGGCAATTTTTTTATAAGTATTTCGTTAGCTCTCGAAGAAATTCCCGTGATCAAATTTTTAGGAATCGCATAGTCGCTAGAGACAGAATTTTTAAATGTATTTTTCTCATGTGTTTTTAGCCGTTTTGCCCCGCTTGCATCCCCCTGATGGAAGGGTTCCGGATCGATTTTGGTCTCGGCAATTTTTTTATAAGTATTTCGTTAGCTCTCGAAGAAATTCCCGTGATCAAATTTTTAGGAATCGCATAGTCGCCAGAGACAGAATTTTTTAAATGTATTTTTCATGTCTTTTTAGCCGTTTTGCCCCACTTTCATCCCCCTGAAGGAAGGGTTCCGGATCGATTTTGGTCTCGGCAATTTTTTATGAGTATTTGGTAAGCTCTAAAAGAAATTCCCGTGATAAAATTTTTAGGAATCGCATAGTCGCCAGAGACATAATTTTTTAAAGTTATTTTTCAGGTGTTTTTAGCCGTTTTGCCCCACTTGCATCCCCCTGTAGGAAGGGTTCCGGATCGATTTTGATGTCGGCAATTTTTTTATAAGTATTGCGTTAGCTCACGAAGTAATTTCCGTGATCAAATTTTTAGGAATCGCATAGTCGCCAGAGACAGAATTTTTTAAATGTATTTTTCATGTCTTTTTAGCCGTTTCGCCCCACTTTCATCCCCCTGAAGGAAGGGTTCCGGATCGATTTTGGTCTCGGCAATTTTTTTATAAGTATTTCGTTAGCTCTAGAAGAAATTACCGTTATCAAATTTTTAGGAATCGCATAGTCGCTAAAGACAGAATTTTTGAAAGTTATTTTTCATGTGTTTTTAGCCGTTTTGCGCCACTTGCATCCCCCTGAAGGAAGGGTTCCGGATCGATTTTGGTCTCGGCAATTTTTTTATAAGTATTTCGTTAGCTCTCGAAGAAATTTCCGTGATCAAATTTTTAGGAATCGCATAGTCGCCAGGGACAGAATTTTTTAAATGTATTTTTCATGTCTTTTTAGCCGTTTTGCCCCACTTTCATCCCCCTGAAGGAAGGGTTCCGGATCGATTTTGGTCTCGGCAATTTTTCTATAAGTATTTCGTTAGCTCTAAAAGAAAATACCGTTATCAAATTTTTAGGAATCGCATTGTCGCAGGAGACAGAATTTTTTTTAAATGTATTTTTCATGTCTTTTTAGCCGTTTTGCCCCGCTTGCATCCCCCTGATGGAAGGGTTCCGGATCGATTTTGGTCTAGACAATTTTTTTATAAGTATTTGATAAGCTCTTGAAGAAATTCCCGTGATCAAATTTTTAGGAATCGCATAGTCGCTAGAGACCGAATTTTTGAAAGTTATTTTTCATGAGTTTTTTGCCGTTTTGCCCCACTTGCATCCCCCTGAAGGAAGGGTTCCGGATCGATTTTGGTCTCGGCAATTTTTTTATAAGTATTTCGTTAGCTCTCGAAGAAATTCCCGTGATCAAATTTTTAGGAATCGCATAGTCGCCAGAGACAGAATTTTTTAAAGTTATTTTTGAGGTGTTTTTAGCCGTTTTGCCCCGCTTGCATCCCCTGAAGGAAGGGTTCCGGATCGATTTTGGTCTCGGCAATTTTTTTATAAGTATTTCGTTAGCTCTCGAAGAAATTTCCGTGATCAAATTTTTAGGAATCGCATAGTCGCCAGGGACAGAATTTTTAAATGTATTTTTCATGTCTTTTTAGCCGTTTTGCCCCACTTTCATCCCCCTGAAGGAAGGGTTCCGGATCGATTTTGGTCTCGGCAATTTTTTTATAAGTATTTCGTTAGCTCTAAAAGAAATTACCGTTATCAAATTTTTAGGAATCGCATTGTCGCAGGAGACAGAATTTTTTTTAAATGTATTTTTCATGTCTTTTTGGCCGTTTTGCCCCGCTTGCATCCCCTGATGGAAGGGTTCCGGATCGATTTTGGTCTCGACAATTTTTTTATAAGTATTTGATAAGCTCTTGAAGAAATTCCCGTGATCAAATTTTTAGGAATCGCATAGTCGCTAGAGACAGAATTTTTTAAATGTATTTTTCTCATGTGTTTTTAGCCGTTTTGCCCCGCTTGCATCCCCCTGATGGAAGGGTTCCGGATCGATTTTGGTCTCGGCAATTTTTTTATAAGTATTTCGTTAGCTCTCGAAGAAATTCCCGTGATCAAATTTTTAGGAATCGCATAGTCGCGAGAGACAGAATTTTTTAAATGTATTTTTCTCATGTGTTTTTAGCCGTTTTGCCCCGCTTGCATCCCCCTGATGGAAGGGTTCCGGGTCGATTTTGGTCTCGGCAATTTTTTTATAAGTATTTCGTAATCTCTCGAAGGAATTACCGCTATAACATTTTTAGGAATCGCATATTCGCGAGAGACAGAATTTTTTAAAGTTATTTTTCATGTGTTTTTAGCCGTTTTGCCTCACTTGCATCCCCCTGAAGGAAGGGTTCCGGATCGATTTTGGTCTCGGCAATTTTTTTATAAGTATTTCGTTAGCTCCCGAAGAAATTCCCGTGATCAAATTTTTAGGAATCGCATAGTCGCCAGAGACAGAATTTTTTAAATGTATTTTTCATGTCTTTTTAGCCGTTTTGCCCCACTTTCATCCCCCTGAAGGAAGGGTTCCGGATCGATTTTGGTCTCGGCAATTTTTTTATGAGTATTTGGTAAGCTCTAAAAGAAATTCCCGTGATAAAATTTTTAGGAATCGCATAGTCGCCAGAGACATAATTTTTAAAGTTATTTTTCAGGTGTTTTTAGCCGTTTTGCCCCACTTGCATCCCCCTGTAGGAAGGGTTCCGGATCGATTTTGGTCTCGGCAATTTTTTTATAAGTATTGCGTTAGCTCACGAAGAAATTTCCGTGATCAAATTTTTAGGAATCGCATAGTCGCCAGAGACAGAATTTTTAAATGTATTTTTCATGTCTTTTTAGCCGTTTTGCCCCACTTTCATCCCCCTGAAGGAAGGGTTCCGGATCGATTTTGGTCTCGGCAATTTTTTTATAAGTATTTCGTTAGCTCTCGAAGAAATTCCCGTGATAAAATTTTTAGGAATCGCATAGTCGCTAGAGACAGAATTTTTAAATGTATTTTTCTCATGTGTTTTTAGCCGTTTTGCCCCGCTTGCGTCCCCTGATGGAAGGGTTCCGGATCGATTTTGGTCTCGGCAATTTTTTTATAAGTATTTCGTTAGCTCTAGAAGAAATTACCGTTATCAAATTTTTAGGAATCGCAGAGTCGCTAGAGACAGAATTTTTTAAAGTTATTTTTCATGTCTTTCTAGCCGTTTTGCCCTGCTTGCATCCCCCTGAAGGAAGGGTTCCGGATCGATTTTGGTCTCGACAATTTTTTTATAAGTATTTCGTTAGCTCTAGAAGAAATTACCGTTATCAAATTTTTAGGAATCGCATAGTCGCTAGAGACAGAATTTTTGAAAGTTATTTTTCATGTGTTTTTAGCCGTTTTGCCCCACTTGCATCCCCCTGAAGGAAGGGTTCCGGATCGATTTTGGTCTCGGCAATTTTTTTATAAGTATTTCGTTAGCTCTCGAAGAAATTCCCGTGATAAAATTTTTAGGAATCGCATAGTCGCTAGAGACAGAATTTTTTAAATGTATTTTTCTCATGTGTTTTTAGCCGTTTTGCCCCGCTTGCATCCCCCTGATGGAAGGGTTCCGGATCGATTTAGGTCTCGGCAATTTTTTTATAAGTATTTCGTTAGCTCTAGAAGAAATTACCGTTATCAAATTTTTAGGAATCGCATAGTCGCTAGAGACAGAATTTTTGAAAGTTATTTTTCATGTGTTTTTAGCCGTTTTGCCCCACTTGCATCCCCCTGAAGGAAGGGTTCCGGATCGATTTTGGTCTCGGCAATTTTTTTATAAGTATTTCGTTAGCTCTCGAAGAAATTCCCGTGATAAAATTTTTAGGAATCGCATAGTCGCTAGAGACAGAATTTTTTAAATGTATTTTTCTCATGTGTTCTTAGCCGTTTTGCCCTGCTTGCATCCCCCTGATGGAAGGGTTCCGGATCGATTTTGGTCTCGGCAATTTTTTTGTAAGTATTTTGTTAGCTCTAGAAGAAATTACCGTTATCAAATTTTTAGGAATCGCATAGTTGCTAGAGACAGAATTTTTGAAAGTTATTTTTCATGTGTTTTTAGCCGTTTTGCACCACTTGCATCCCCCTGAAGGAAGGGTTCCGGATCGATTTTGGTCTCGGCAATTTTTTTATAAGTATTTCATTAGCTCTCGAAGAAATTCCCGTGATCAAATTTTTAGGAATCGCATAGTCGCCAGAGACAGAATTTTTTAAAGTTATTTTTCAGGTGTTTTTAGCCGTTTTGCCCCACTTGCATCCCCCTGAAGGAAGGGTTCCGGATCGATTTTGGTCTCGGCAATTTTTTTATAAGTATTTCGTTAGCTCTCGAAGAAATTCCCGTGATCAAATTTTTAGGAATCGCATAGTCGCCAGAGACAGAATTTTTTAAAGTTATTTTTCAGGTGTTTTTAGCCGTTTTGCCCCACTTGCATCCCCCTGAAGGAAGGGTTCCGGATCGATTTTGGTCTCGGCAATTTTTTTATAAGTATTTCGTAAGCTCTTGAAGAAATTTCCGTGATCAAAATTTTAGGAATCGCATAGTCGCCAGAGACAGAAGTTTTTAAATGTATTTTTCATGTCTTTTTAGCCGTGTTGCCCCGCTTGCATCCCCCTGAATGAAGGGTTCCGGATCGATTTTGGTCTCGGCAATTTTTTTATAAGTATTTCGTTAGCTCTAGAAGAAATTACCGTTATCAAATTTTTAGGAATCGCAGAGTCGCTAGAGACAGAATTTTTTAAAGTTATTTTTCATGTCTTTCTAGCCGTTTTGCCCCGCTTGCATCCCCCTGAAGGAAGGGTTCCGGATCGATTTTGGTCTCGGCAATTTTTTTATGAGTATTTGGTAAGCTCTTGAAGAAATTCCCGTGATAGAATTTTTAGGAATCGCATAGTCGCTAGAGACAGAATTTTTTAAATGTATTTTTCATGTCTTTTTAGCCGTTTTGCCCCGCTTGCATCCCCCTGAAGGAAGGGTTCCGGATCGATTTTCGTCTCCGCAATTTTTTTATAAGTATTTCGTTAGCTCTCGAAGAAATTCCCGTGATCAAATTTTTAGGAATCGCATAGTCGCTAGAGACAGAATTTTTTAAATGTATTTTTCTCATGTGTTTTTAGCCGTTTTGCCCCGCTTGCATCCCCCTGATGGAAGGGTTCCGGATCGATTTTGGTCTCGGCAATTTTTTTATAAGTATTTCGTTAGCTCTAGAAGAAATTACCGTTATCAAATTTTTAGGAATCGCATAGTCGCTAGAGACAGAATTTTTGAAAGTTATTTTTCATGTGTTTTTAGCCGTTTTGCGCCACTTGCATCCCCCTGAAGGAAGGGTTCCGGATCGATTTTGGTCTCGGCAATTTTTTTATAAGTATTTCGTTAGCTCTCGAAGAAATTTCCGTGATCAAATTTTTAGGAATCGCATAGTCGCCAGGGACAGAATTTTTTAAATGTATTTTTCATGTCTTTTTAGCCGTTTTGCCCCACTTTCATCCCCCTGAAGGAATGGTTCCGGATCGATTTTGGTCTCGGCAATTTTTTTATAAGTATTTCGTTAGCTCTAAAAGAAATTACCGTTATCAAATTTTTAGGAATCGCATTGTCGCAGGAGACAGAATTTTTTTTAAATGTATTTTTCATGTCTTTTTAGCCGTTTTGCCCCGCTTGCATCCCCCTGATGGAAGGGTTGCAGATCGATTTTGGTCTCGACAATTTTTTTATAAGTATTTGATAAGCTCTTGAAGAAATTCCCGTGATCAAATTTTTAGGAATCGCATAGTCGCTAGAGACCGAATTTTTGAAAGTTATTTTTCATGAGTTTTTAGCCGTTTTGCCCCACTTGCATCCCCCTGAAGGAAGGGTTCCGGATCGATTTTGGTCTCGGCAATTTTTTTATAAGTATTTCGTTAGCTCTCGAAGAAATTCCCGTGATCAAATTTTTAGGAATCGCATAGTCGCCAGAGACAGAATTTTTTAAATTTATTTTTCAGGTGTTTTTAGCCGTTTTGCCCCGCTTGCATCCTCCTGAAGGAAGGGTTCCGGATCGATTTTGGTCTCGGCAATTTTTTTATAAGTATTTCGTTAGCTCTCGAAGAAATTTCCGTGATCAAATTTTTAGGAATCGCATAGTCGCCAGGGACAGAATTTTTTAAATGTATTTTTCATGTCTTTTTAGCCGTTTTGCCCCACTTTCATCCCCCTGAAGGAAGGGTTCCGGATCGATTTTGGTCTCGGCAATTTTTTTATAAGTATTTCGTTAGCTCTAAAAGAAATTACCGTTATCAAATTTTTAGGAATCGCATTGTCGCAGGAGACAGAATTTTTTTTTAAATATATTTTTCATGTCTTTTTAGCCGTTTTGCCCCGCTTGCATCCCCTGATGGAAGGGTTCCGGATCGATTTTGGTCTCGACAATTTTTTTATAAGTATTTGATAAGCTCTTGAAGAAATTCCCGTGATCAAATTTTTAGGAATCGCATAGTCGCTAGAGACAGAATTTTTAAATGTATTTTTCTCATGTGTTTTTAGCCGTTTGGCCCCGCTTGCATCCCCTGATGGAAGGGTTCCGGATCGATTTTGGTCTCGGCAATTTTTTTATAAGTATTTTGTTAGCTCTTGAAGAAATTCCCGTGATCAAATTTTTAGGAATCGCATAGTCGCTAGAGACAGAATTTTTTAAATGTATTTTTCTCATGTGTTTTTAGCCGTTTTGCCCCGCTTGCATCCCCCTGATGGAAGGGTTCCGGATCGATTTTGGTCTCGGCAATTTTTTTATAAGTATTTCGTTAGCTCTCGAAGAAATTCCCGTGATCAAATTTTTAGGAATCGCATAGTCGCCAGAGACAGAATTTTTTAAAGTTATTTTTCAGGTGTTTTTAGCCGTTTTGCCCCGCTTGCATCCCCCTGAAGGAAGGGTTCCGGATCGATTTTGGTCTCGGCAATTTTTTTATAAGTATTTCGTTAGCTCTAGAAGAAATTACCGTTATCAAATTTTTAGGAATCGCATAGTTGCTAGAGTCAGAATTTTTTATATGTATTTTTCATGTCTTTTTAGCCGTTTTGCCCCACTTTCATCCCCCTGAAGGAAGGGTTCCGGATCGATTTTGGTCTCGGCAATTTTTTTATAAGTATTTCGTTAGCTCTAAAAGAAATTACCGTTATCAAATTTTTAGGAATCGCATTGTCGCAGGAGACAGAATTTTTTTTAAATGTATTTTTCATGTCTTTTTAGCCGTTTTGCCCCGCTTGCATCCCCCTGATGGAAGGGTTCCGGATCGATTTTGGTCTCGACAATTTTTTTATAAGTATTTGATAAGCTCTTGAAGAAATTCCCGTGATCAAATTTTTAGGAATCGCATAGTCGCTAGAGACAGAATTTTTTAAATGTATTTTTCTCATGTGTTTTTAGCCGTTTTGCCCCGCTTGCATCCCCCTGATGGAAGGGTTCCGGATCGATTTTGGTCTCGGCAATTTTTTTATAAGTATTTTGTTAGCTCTCGAAGAAATTCCCGTGATCAAATTTTTAGGAATCGCATAGTCGCTAGAGACAGAATTTTTTAAATGTATTTTTCTCATGTGTTTTTAGCCGCTTTGCCCCGCTTGCATCCCTCTGATGGAAGGGTTCCGGATCGATTTTGGTCTCGGCAATTTTTTTATAAGTATTTCGTTAGCTCTCGAAGAAATTCCCGTGATCAAATTTTTAGGAATCGCATAGTCGCCAGAGACAGAATTTTTTAAAGTTATTTTTCAGGTGTTTTTAGCCGTTTTGCCCCGCTTGCATCCCCCTGAAGGAAGGGTTCCGGATCGATTTTGGTCTCGGCAATTTTTTTATAAGTATTTGGTTAGCTCTAGAAGAAATTACCGTTATCAAATTTTTAGGAATCGCATAGTTGCTAGAGTCAGAATTTTTTATATGTATTTTTCATGTCTTTTTAGCCGTTTTGCCCCGCTTGCATCCCCCGAAGGAAGGGTTCCGGATCGATTTTGGTCTCGGCAATTTTTTTATGAGTATTTGGTAAGCTCTTGAAGAAATTCCCGTGATCAAATTTTTAGGAATCGCATAGTCGCTAGAGACAGAATTTTTGTTAAATGTATTTTTCATGTCTTTTTAGCCGTTTTGCCCCGCTTGCATCTCCCTGATGGAAGGGTTCCGGATCGATTTTGGTCTCGACAATTTTTTTATAAGTATTTGATAAGCTCTTGAAGAAATTCCCGTGATCAAATTTTTAGGAATCGCATAGTCGCTAGAGATAGAATTTTTTAAACGTATTTTTCATGTGTTTTTAGCCGTTTTGCCCCACTTGCATCCCCCGAAGGAAGGGTTCCGGATCTATTTTGGTCTCGGCAATTTTTTTATGAGTATTTGGTAAGCTCTTGAAGAAATTCCCGTGATAAAATTTTTAGGAATCGCGTAGTCGCTAGAGATAGAATTTTTTAAAGGTATTTTTTATGTGTTTTTAGCCGTTTTGCCCCACTTGCATCCCCCGGAGGAAGGGTTCCCGATCGATTTTGGTCTCGGCAATTTTTTTATTAGTATTTGGTAAGCTCTTGAAGAAATTCCCGTGTTAAAATTTTTAGGAAATTCATAAGCTGTTAAAATATAAATTTTTTTATCATGTATTGTCTTGTGAGGGTGGTTTGGGGGCTGATTTTGGGGGATGATCACTTCGGAAATAACTTATATCGCTGTTTCTATTGGTTTTATGCATATATCTAACAGATAATTTAAAAAAAACCGATTTTGGGAATATTCGATTTTTCGTTCATGATGAACGTTCAGAACTTCAAACACATTAAAATCATTGTAAAAAATTCTTTAGATTGACGTCAATCAAAACCCCCGAACCTCTTTAAAACTTCGTCTCGTCAGCGCGCGTCGAAACTGATATCGAATTCGCATCACCAGTTGTATCACATGATAAAAAAGCAACGCAACCTCTTCCTCCTCCATCTCGCCATGATTTCGGCTAACGTTACAGCCGTCTTTGATTACCCTGCGGTTCAAGCGTCGGGATAACAAAGGAGGCCACCGACACAGGAATTTGTACGAAGAATATAATCGACGGCGAATTCTTTCATCGTGTTCCGTCTCTCGCCGCGCTGTTTGAGTGTATAACGGATATACAGTTTGGTTGCGGTAAGAGGAATTGAATTGCTTTTGCATAGTACGTGGTGATTTGGGCTGGTACGAGCGGGGAATAGTTGGGATCGTAATTAGAAATTGACAATAGAAGTGAAATAATTAAAGGTTAGAAAAGTACTAAAAATCTATGATTGGATCGAACAATCATTTTATTTTGAACTCCGTGGGAGATTGCTCATGTCCATGTGGATAAGCGTTATCTATAAAAATTTCGAATTAATCCAATCTGCATACTTTTATGGGTCTGAACTTTACATCTTTACAGTGCAATGAAAATAAAAAGTGGTTTATTTCAAGTTAATATTGACTTTTTTACAAATACAATTTTTGTAGCACAAAATACGGCGAAGGTAAAGGTTGTGATAAAATATGCTATTTACATACAAAGTTATTTAATAAAAAGGAATTATTTTATATGGATCTGAAGTTTGCAACGTTGGAATACAACGAAATAATTTTTGACTATTCATTAAAGCTATTAAACAATGGAAATTTTATCTAAACCTTTGTTTTAAAGTTATTTTATACTATAAGACACTAAATCTACACGAAACCTCCATGACAGTATAAACGTGAAGTAAAAAGGTGTTTGAAATTTCGAACGTTCATAGTGAACGAAAGATTTTTGCCATTTTCAAATTTAGCCGAATTTGGCTACTTAATACATTTAAAATCGGATAATAATTGTATTTCTTCACTTCTCACTCTTGCAGTCACCAGTAAACCACACTCCGGGGAATTCTAACCAGAATTAGAAACTTTAAGTTAATATTTCGTTCATTATGAACGTTCGGAATTTCAAACACGTAAGTAAAATGAATCTTTTTTTTTCTTATTTCGTTGCACTCCAACGTTGCAAACTTCAGACCCATTATTTTATTGTAGTTTAATGATGGACAATTCAGATATGTATGATTTTATGATTCTGTTTTATGGACCCATTTATCTTCAACATTATAAATGAAGAATAAAAGAAACTGGTAGGACGTGGTTCTAAATGCTTGTCTACTGCTTCTGTTTTTTCTCTATAGAAATAAGTTTTTTTAAGAAAAATTGGAATTTCAAAAGATTCTGGATTCAGAAATCCATTACTCTAGGTGTTTGAAATTTCGAACGTTCATAGTGAACGAAAGATTTTTGCCATTTTCAAATTTAGCCGAATTTGGCTACTTAATACATTTAAAATCGGATAATAACTGTATTTCTTCACTTCTCACTCTTGCAGTCACCAGTAAACCACACTCCGAGGAATTCTAACCAGAATTAGAAATTTTAAGTTAATATTTCGTTCATTATGAACGTTCGGAATTTCAAACACGTGAAATTTATGAACCAATCATTTTGCCAAAAGAACTCATCCGAGAACTATCAATAATATACCTCTACAATGAATTTTGAAGCAAATAAGACAATTTTACTCTTGTAATAGTTGAACATATAAAACTCATTTTTTTCATTTTTCAATTTTTACGTTTTTGTTAATAACAAAAGAACCGTGATAACTAGAGAATTAATTTTTTTAGAAAATATAGGTAATTTAATTCTCTTTCGAATGCCACCCACCCCATTTAGATACATAGAGGTGTTCTTGAGAAATTACGATTAAAACAAAAATTTTAAAAAATTTTAACCTCAAATATCTCCGAAATTTATGGATCAATCCTTTTGCCCAAAGAACTCACTCGATTGGTATACAAAATCTATCCCTACAAAGAATTTCCAAGTGATTAAACCAATTTTACTATAGTTATTGAACGACAAAAAAAATCACTTTTTTTTATAAATTATTTTTTTTCTCAAAAAATAATGAATAAAAAAACCTAAAAATTTAGTAAGTTATAGTACTTAATATCCTTTATAACCAAAAAAATATTCATGTTAACATCTTTTTTTAATTTCGAAATATAACCTATTTACAAAAAATTACGTTTTCATCAATAACTTATGACGAAATATAGCTACCGACTTTTTTTTTTTAAATTGTAGATAATTTTATCCTACATACAGAGAATTCATGATATAAACAATATTTGTTCTAAATATCAAAAAAATCGAAAATAAAAATTTTGAAAATTAAAAAATGGCTATAAAAAAAAAAAAATTAAATTTTACAAAAATAGAATATTGACCCCAATTGTGGAAGCAAAATCTAAAAAAATTATCACTCTCCCGTTAAAATCGGTCGAGTAGATGGGTCTGAAGTTTGCAACGTTGGAGTCCAACGAAATAAAAAAATAATTCATTTTACTTCACGTTTATATTAAATAATATTAATTTTGCGTGTAAATTTAGTGTTTTATAGTGTAAAATAACTTTAAAACAAAGGTTTAGATAAAATTTCCATTGTTTAATAATTATAATCAATCATAAAAAATTATTTCGTTGTATTCCAACGATGCAAACTTCAGACCCATTCGAGTAGATCATGAGATATCAGCGTATACGGACATACATACACACACATCCACACGGACATTTTCTAAAAATAGTGTATTTCGATTCCAAATTTGCTAAATAACATTTCTAACACATTATCTCATAAACTTTTTTTTTAGTATCACAAAGCTTCCTCTAGGAGGAAGCAATAATTCATTTTACTTCAAATTTATGCTTGTTAATATTAATTATTATAATCTGGAAGTAATATCAAATATTTTTTATTTCATTGGACTACAACGTTGCAAACTTCAGGCCCATCATTTCTTACGCTATCTAAGATTGCTTATAACTTCCGAAGAAATTAATATTTTTGAAAAAAAAATAAAGGTAAAATTAAAGCTTTTTCTAGAACGGGAAGAGAGGTATTGACGTTTTTAAACCATGAACATTATTGTTAGCATCAGGTGTTTGAAATTTCGAACGTTCACAGTGAACGAAAGATTTTTGCCATTTTCAAATTTAACCGAATTTGGCTACTTAATACATTTTAAATCGGATAATAACTGTATTTCTTCACTTCTCACTCTTGCAGCCATCAGTAAACCACACTCCGGGGAATTCTAACCAGAATTAAAAACTTTAAGTTAATATTTCGTTCATTATGAACGTTCGGAATTTCAAACACGTTTAGCATCACGCTTATTTGAAAAGTACATATTTGTCGTCAACAATTGATTATTAATATTATTACCATTATTATTATAAATAATGTGAATTTAATACGATTGGAATGCAAAACGTGACACAACGAATGGCCTAATGTATTTACGGATAAATAAAGCAGTCGCGCAGTTCGACTGTACACCGATTTTATACATCGCCCGGCGTGTTCAATGATCATCAACCAGCTACACTATACTCCCACGGCTAGAATTACCCATAAACATCAATAATTACGCTGCGTTGTCTGCTAATTAATATCCGGCCGCTGCGCGTACAATTACATTTTGCGACGAGCATTGTGTACGGTTCGAAACCGAATTGAAATTGAGTTTTGTGCGCGAAGCCATAGAAATAACGTAAACTGAATGAAAATTAAAATATAAGATACGAGGAAATGTAGTTTGATTGATTTCATATTGCATGTATACGAACAAACAATCGCGATGCAAAATATTGAACAATTGTACGATCGAGATGAACTACATATAAAACAAATTAAAATCGCATGATTTGCGCGCGATACCGTAGAAATAACGGCAACTGGATGAAGATTAAAATACAAAATTCGTGGAAATGTAGTTTGATTGATTTCATAGGTAGACATGAAAAGTACATACAAAAAACGCGATAAAAAATGAAATAAAATGAAATTAAAATCGCATGATTTACCTTTCCAATATACCTATGCTATGAGTTTGAAGTTCGCAACGTTGGAGAGCAACGAAATAAAAAAAAAATTATTTTGGTTCATGGTTATTCTAATTAATATTAATTTTTTGTGTAGATTTGTTTTATAAAATAAAGTAACTTCATAACATAAAGGTTTAGTAGATGAAATTTCCATTGTTTCATAACTTAAATTAATTGTAATTATGTTGTTGCATTCCAACGATGCAAACTTCACACCCATCCTATGCTATAAAAAATTAACTTATACACATACTTTTCTAAATGTTTCAATCAAGTATAAATAGGTGATTAAACCCTGCCACTGATGGAAGTATTCATTTGTAGTAAATGAATATATTCATTTGAAATCTAAAAACATGGTGTATTTAAATTAGAGGCAAATTTCCTTACTATTATATAATATTCATAACCAGTACGTTCGTATATGTTTTGTATGAAATCCATTAATTACTTTAGCCCAAATACAGATTTCTTAATAGTTAATTAATCTTCCTTTGCGCACACTTCCGCAGGATTTAGAAGGCTTGGCTCTGTCGGCAATACAGAACGCGGCGTAGACTACTGAGCTCTCGAAAACATATGGGCGGCCTACCCGTTCTCCTCTCATGCTTATCATCTTTGTTGTTCGATGTTCTCCGCGGCGCACAGTGTTCTATTTTGAAAAAAAATGGACAAAATGAAATATCTCGCGAACGGATATCGATAGCCGGATGAATCCAACTGCATTTTAAAGTTGAAGTAATGTACAATAAAGGAAAAATAGTCCAGTACTGATCATTTGACCCTGTGACCTTGGAAATGAAAAATGAAAGTCGAATAAATAACGTATTTTCGGCTTTTTCATTGTAGACTTTCTGGCTATCAATTTTTTCGATCAAAAAAATATGTACTCCTGTAGTGTTTGATGCAAGGAATCCGAATTTGATGTCAGAATTGTCCTATCGCACACCAATTTGTTTTTAAATCTGAAAACTCCATAAAAAATACGAAAAATTCACCCTGAAAAAATGGAGCATTATTGAGTAATTTCGACTTCAAATTCGGATTCAGCGAATCACAATACATGGGTACATAAATACAAGTACACACATTTGTAGGTGCATATATGAATTATTAAAATTTAAGGGTTATTAAAAAATGGAATTTTTTACAATATTTTCATGCTCTTTAATAAAATTGTATTAAATACAAGCGTTTGTGTACCCATGTATTATGATAAGCTGAATCCAAATCCAAAGTCGAAATTACTCAATAATATTCCATTTCTTCCAGGGTGAATTTTTCGTATTTTTTATGGAGTTTTCAACTTTAAAAACAAATTGGTGTGCGATAGGATAATTCTGACATCAAATTCGGATTCCTTGCATCAAACACTACAGGAGTACATATTTTTTTGATCGAAAAAATTGATAGCCACAAAGTCTACAATGAAAAAGCCGAAAATTCGTTATTTATTCGACTTTCATTTTTCATTTCTGAGGTCACAGGGTCAAATGATCAGTACTGGACTATTTTTCCTTTATTGTACATTACTTCAACTTTAAAATGCAGTTAGATTCATCCGGCTATCGATATCTGTTCGCGAGATATTTCATTTTGTCCATTTTTTTCAAAATAGAACACTGTGCGGCGCTCGGCATCGAAAAACGAGGTGACAAGCAGCGAGAAAAAAGAGGACGGCCCATGTGTTTTCGGCTGCCGAGGACGCACGAACTTGCATAGACGGCACGCTGCTGTGCGGCGTACTTATACCGCTGTCTTCTTATACAGGCGAGCGCACAGTCTTTCTATGTGTTGTCGCCATCGTCGTGGACCCGCGGTTATTGTACGTGTATAATGTAGGGTGTGTGTGTTGTGTATGTGTTTATGGGGATCTCTCCTCGCATCTCTGCACGCTGTTCTGAAGGTTATGTGTGCAGTGACGGATACACTATTCACTATAACTGTTAATACACCACGTTATTAGATATTAATTCACGTGGATTAATAGTAAAGGAATATTCATTTGTCGAAATTTCAAACGCAGGTGGCTCAATAGTTAAGGTCACGCGGCTTACAATAAATTAATACTTCTATCAGTGCGAAAAATAAGACAACATTTTAATGCCTTAGGAAAAATTCGTCTTCGACACTTCCGGTCATTGCTGATGTTTCTGCAAAGAATCCACCATCCCATAAAAAAAAAAAAAAAAAAAAAAAAAAAAAATTCTATGTATAGCATTAACTCGGACTTTAACTTTTCGCCCGTCGATCCCACGTATCTTTATCACCAATCAATTCTGATGGGTCTGAAGTTTGCAACGTTGGAGTGCAACGAAATAATTGTTTTCAATTAATTAAAATTATTAAATAATGAAAATTTTATATAAAACCTCTGTTATAAAGTTATTTTATACTATAAAATACTAAATCCACACGCAAAATTAATATTAATTAGTACAAACTTAAAGTAAAATTAATTTTTTTTATTTCGTTGCACTTCCAACGTTGCAAACTTCAGATCCATCAATTCTGTACGCATCGTTGCGCGACATGAGCCAGGCCTGACAGGCGCAGGCTTGTACTTGCAATAATATTGCGTGTGCTAAGCAATCGCGAAACCGTCGGGAATCAAAGGTCAGACGCGATGATATATAGAGAATCTCAGGCGTCGCGCGCATCGTCGAAATCGTGAGAAGACTACGCGTCGTACCGGTTACGCGGCTAATCTTCCGCAGTGTGCAGGAGATACTGCGAGGTAGTCGTAGTCTGGGCCCTTATTCTTTAACGTTTTCATTTGTGAAATCTCTTAAATTGTACATTTCTACGCATGCGCAAACGAATGCTTTTAGTTTTGTTAGTATAAAATGATCAGTGAAATTATGAAATCACAACTGAATTCATGACATATGATGAAAAAGGAGTGATATGGTGATGATTTTCTCAATATTAACGCTTGTGTACAAGCAAATTTTTTTGACTTATAAAATGAAATGAAAACGAAGTCCAAGGGCAGTTCATTTGTTAGTTTGAAATTTATATATTTTTTATGCGATATATCGTTGGCATAGCGGAATAATGTTGAATTTAGAAGATTAAGGTAATGTCTACTTACCGACAAATTTTAGAATGTATATATCTTTTGCAAATAATAATAGAATTACTAAAAAAAAAAAAAATTGAGTATAGTATTTACATATGCAGAGCACCTGAAAGAGCTTTTTTCCAAAAATCTACTCAGAATTTATTTAATTAAATAAAAGCCGCAATGCCGATAAGTAGGGATCTGTATACTTCGAATTTTGCCAGTTCTGAAAAGGGCGTATCTCATGCAAATGCTGATAGAATCGCACAAAAAAAATCTGAGCATAGTATTTACATACACGGAGCGCCTGAAAGAATTTTTTTTTTCAAATAAACGTTCGAATGTTTATTAATTAAATAATGAAATTGGGTTGATTTTGAGGTTCACATCGCCTTAATAAATTTTTAAATCATTATAAATTTTTAAATATATTTTTATTTTGTATGCAACATGTAATGGTACAAATACAAATTTGTTACGATATAAAAATATTGATAAATTATAATATAATTTCTACCAACTATAGGAGTCAATTCTTACAAAGACAATCTCTTTTTTTGTAACTCATTTGAATAAATATTGTATATTATGATATATATTTATGGTATTTAAGGTGATGTTATATACCGACATAATTTTAAAAAAAGTACATCTCATGAAAATACCAATAGAATCATCCATAAAAAATTCTGAGTATAGTATTTACATATACGGAGCGCCTGACAGACGTGTTTTTCCAAAAAAATGATCAGAGTTTATTTAATTAAATAAAACCCGTACTGTCGGTAAGTAGGAATCTGCAATTGACCTATTTGTAAAACGAGCACAGCTAACGAAAATACTAATAGAATCGCTCAAAAAAATTTCTGAATATAGTGTTTACATGTCCGGAGTGCCTGACAGTCGTCTTTTTCCAAATAAACGTTTGAATGTTGATTTAAAAAATATTGAAATCAGGGTATCACATCACCTTAATCGAGTCATTTTTTAAACTACATTTGACGAATATCATACAGTAAATTAATTTCAACCAATTCTATTTTTACACTTTACGTCTTAATGTTTTTTAAATGATTAGTACACCCTGTCTTTCTTGTGTACTAGCTGTCTCATTGGTCCATATTTTACTTTGAAGCGCGAAATTGCATGTGAAATAATTTTTCAGTTTTCATGATAGTTCACATGTCCCGTGAAAACGTTAAAGAATAATAGCCCTGGTGTTATGCGTCGATGAATATGTGAGTTGGAATTTCGCGCAAGTGCAGTGAATCGAAGTTATGAGGAAATCGATCTGATGAGGGGCTCTTTTAGAGATTTTTTTTCAAGGGGCTGACAAAGTAGCGGAACTCAGAAATTGATAATTTTTCTGGAAAGATAATTTTTCTAGAAATTGATGTTTGATTTTATGCCTTTAAATCATTGTTTTCAAAAGATATAATGGTATTCCTATCGTTAATTTTTATGTTTAATAACAATATGGTTTATTATATTATGGGCTGTAAAATGTAAACGAACGATATTGATTATTAAACCAAATATAATTATATAGTAGTATCGTAATATTATATTAATTCATATCAGCAAAATAATGTTAACTGATCTACTGATCTCTTATTTTATGTTACCTAATGAATCGAACCTTCGACATTTCAATATACCACATAGTTTTTCGGCTGTTATTCAATGAATAAATCATATTGTTATTAAACATAAAAATTGATTTAAAGGTATAAACTCAAACATCAATGGTTTTAAAGAAAAATTACTATTTTTATAGTAAAAGAGGAACAGACTTATTTTCTTATGAAAATTACTGCAATATGTAGTAAATATTTATATAGTAAAAATTACAAAATAATAACAATTTTTACTATAAATTGTAGTAATTTTCATAAAAATACGAGTCTGTCCCACGAGTTTGAAATTCCGAACGAAATATTAATTTAAAGTTTCTAATACAGTTATTATCATTTTTTAAATGTATTAATAAGTAGCCAAATCCGGCTAAATCTGAAAATGGAAAAAATCTTTCGTTCACTATGAACGTTCGAAATTTCAAGTATATTCTGTCCCACGGTTATTATTGAAAACAGTAATTTTTCCTACGCAATTGATCTACGTGTATCATAAAAATTAAATGTCTAAAGAATTGTACAAAAAATTACATAACTAAAGTACCATCAAGCTATGTACGCTAACAAGTTAATATACGAGATGAATCATTTAATATCCCAATGTTAATTGCCTGTACAAACTGTCGATAAATGTAACCATCGTTCATTGTTACATCTACCTACTCATTTTGGATTCAGAAGCTCTTTTGTACTAGTACCAATTCTCAATAGTTTTAACTAATGGAGAAACAAAGACATTTTTTCTCATATATCTTCCCAGAACAAATCTCTTTTCTAGTGGTTTAAAAACTAACAAAAGTCATCCCAACATTATCTCTTATACCAAACCAAATATTCCTTTTTGAGCGTAAGCAACATCAAATTCAGTCCCATATCCACAAAAACAGCTGTTATCAAAACATTCACTTCCTTCCGAAAAAAAAAAAAAAAAAACACGCACTCATGCCTCAGCCTCTTCTCTAAAACGTCGCTTCTCTCCCCAGCGACACGATGCAGAGAGAGAGAGACCATCCCGAAGAATTTCATAACCGAAAACTTTGATCTCGCGCGAGTAAGTATAGAGCGCTGCTGCTGCGGCAGCGGATGCGCGCAGTCGCGTCACCACACGCGTGCGCTGGTCTAGACTCGTTCGTCGGCACACTACACGCGAGAGAGAGAGGGAACGAGACATGACGATGAGTCACAAAGGCTCGCGAGCGTTGGCTTTGCTTTCATTTTCGTCGCTTTTTTCTCGCGGTTCGCATATGTGCGAGCTGATGCGGTGCAGAGGTGAGGGGCCGCGTTGAATGGAACGGATGGCAGAGTCGTTATCGAAGAGTTGGTATACATATGTTTTAGAGAATGTATTTTACAATTGTAAGTATTATCGTCGTGAGTGATACGTTAATGAAAAATCGTCGCGCGTGACCGATGGCGTCATTTCATATGAAGATTTCGCGCGCATAGGCTTAACGGTTCTTTTGAGATGTGATACTTTTGAACGAAAACTTACGGATCTGAAGTTTGCATCGTTGGAATGCAAGGAAACCATTTTTCATGATTAATTAAAGTTATAAAACAATGAAAATTTTATCTGAACCTTTATCACAAAGTTATGTTACACTATAAAGCACTAAATCTACGTGCAAATTAATAGTAATGTGGGGAGCCATTTGGATATGTAAATAAATAAATACTTATAATAAATTGATATAAATTAATAAAAGAGGCATATATTCCGATATTTGACTTTGATCAGCATTATATGAATGGTATAAATTTAAGGTACGTACGACTGATCTCACTCCTTGCCTCCTTTGTGAAGACAAGTTCAATAACTATTTTGTCTCGCATCACCTGTTTATAAGACCAGCCAAAACAGTATTGGGACATAGAATCTTTTCGTGCTAGCTGAATATTCTCCACAATAATTAATAATAATTTATTTTGTTGCACTCCAACGTTGCCAACTTCTGACTCATTGAAAACATAATATTTTTGTGACTCAATTTAGAAATAGAGTAGACGTTTACATCGTCGTATTTTTCGCTATTCCAATCCAAGTTTGGAGTTTTGGAGTATTCCTTCAAAATAATGGGTCTGAAGTTTGCAACGTTGGAGCGCAACGAAATAAAAAAAATATTTGATTTTACTTCATGTTTATAATAATTAATATTAATTTTGCGTGTAGATTTATTGTTTTATAGTATCAAATAACTTTATAACAAAGATTAAGATAAAATTGCCATTGCTTAATAACTTTAATCAATTGTAAAAAATATTTCATTGCACTCCAATGATGTAAACTTCAGACCCATTCAAAATAAACATGGAATTGCAGAATCTCAATGAATGATTGCGAAATAACTTAGCTGAATGATCGCCATTATTCGTTTACCTAACTTTCTCTGTGGAACTCACTTCTAATGCTCCATTAAAATCCGGAAAAACCGTTTATCTTGGAGTGGATTTTTATGTGTTAATGCGTTATACACTTCAAGTACCGATACGTGCGCGTAGATTTCTGTGCACTGAAACTACAACGCGATCAAGGAGAGCGACATTTCTGCGACACAAGTTTTTCTGTGAGAGTCAATTGTGAAATATTTTACGGTCATGATGCGTATATAGTTATTTCGCTTTTCGATCGTCGCGTGATTCTTCGCGCTTGTTACGTTTCATCGGAACATCTATACTTGATTTTTTTTTTCAGCGCGATGATTAGTTCCCGGGAAATACCCTTTTCTTCAGCTTGGATTATACAGCAATTAAGGTTCGTCAGAATTATATACTCATGTTTTTTGTCTTTTATCTTTGTTAATCACTATAATTCTATGAGTATTTTGAAAAAGTTTCAGGAATTTTATTTAAGTGAGACCTATGAAGAATAAAGTTTACTAATAAACGTAGATAACTAAATAAAGCATATAAGCTAACAAACAATTTAGTACTTTTAAAGATGTTTCAAGTATGTATATTGTGACTCATGTATGCATTTTCAATTCTCATTGTAAAAGCATGACCAAATAATGTTTCTTAATTAAGCAAAATTAATAAAAGAATACAAATAGTACCTAAAACTTTATCTTGATGTTCATTTATGGTATAAAACAATAAAGAGCCAGATAAGTCAATATTAATTTAAAGAATGGATAATGTATTAACAAGTTACTATTAGTAATAATTGCTATGGGTCTGAAGTTTGCATCGTTGGAATGCAACGAAATAATTTTTTAAGATTGATTAAAATTATTAAACAATGGAAATTTTATCTAGACCTTCGTTTTAAAGTTAATTTATACTATAAAACACTAAATCTACACGCAAAATTAATATTATTTAATATAAACGTGAAACAAAATGAATTATTTTTTTTATTTCGTTGGACTCCAACGTTGCAAACTTCAGACCCATTAATTGCTTTACATCTGTTCATATTTTACAAACTTTAATAGTATTAAATGAAATTCTAACATAATTTTCAAAATGAATACACAAATGTAAATTTACACACAAAAAACTTAAAGAAATACTGGAATTTTTATTTAAACACGGAAATGTAACATAATAAGTATATATTGTAATGTGATGTGTAGATATTTTATTGTCTGAGTTGTATTATTGAAGTGGAACATTTTAAAATATAAAACACTAAATATAGGCTTCAATTTGTAATCAGCAATGTAAACTTTAGACTTTTCATTGGACATCACGTAATAAGGAAGTTTGGATTCTATCAATGGAATGGAAAGTTTCAAGTCAATATAATGTTTCAATGTTACAATACACGACCCATAAGTAACTTTTTATAATATACAAGTTTTCTGTGTTATTAATTAAATTGTATACTTTTTCATATGTAATTTAATTACAAAGCTGTTTATCCTACAGCATTATGGTATCTAGCCAATTAATATTCCATAAAAGTATTTCTGTTTAAAGAAGAGCAAAGTACACTTAGCAACAATGCACTTTGTCTTCTTTTTAGATAAGCTGTTGTACCATAAAGATAGTCATTCAATGCTCTTATAAAAAGATTATTGCATAATAAAATAATTTGAAAATCAACAATATTTTTAATTTGTATATTATACCAGTTTTCCTAAATATCAAGTAAGGAATTAATCTACTTTTTTTATGAGAGAAACATATGATTGGTCAGAACAAAAAACGATAAAATTTCTGTGTACATTTTACATTTGCCTTAAATATTTACAAGAAAAGTTTGCAATATTTGACAAAAGTAACATTTCACTCATGTCATATTTCTTATCATTCAGCAAAGGAAACTGAATCACTCTTTCATCGTTCACTTGTCATGTGATGACTAATACTTTGTAGGATATATAAAAACCACTGAGAAACCTGTTTTCTCATGAATAATCAACGAGAAACAGTAGTACATGTAGTCACTGACCAGTTAAGAAATGCATATTACTTAATATTTATGATCATCAGTGTACACATTTCTATTATTACTCTTTACAATAATAGACTGACTCAATCACATACATAAAATACCATTGCAATGGTTCTATACCGTAACATTTGCTTTCTTTATCAAACTATCATCAATGAACACAGACATTGTGGCTACACTTCCAGACAGCAATGTAAGAACTTCCTATACACAAACCATAATTATTCTGCGCTGTCGCAGTCCCACTCTCAGACCGCTGTATCCTTGGCAGCAGTTCGATATCCCACTCGACAGCATCTGCTGCATTGCTCTGCCTACTCCCCCAGCTCATAGAGCCAGTGTATACCTCACATTCACCCATCACCACCCACACACAAGCCCAAACGCACAATATATGCCTCGGTAAAACTCACCGCTCTCGATGTAGGGGACGAGCAGCAGGAGGAAGAGGACGAGGCCACGGCTACCCTCGGCGAGCATCATCATCCCGGTCGTTGTTGCTCTCTCTCTCTCTCTCTCTCTCCGAGAGAAAGACAGCAGCAGCAGCAGCCCTCTATATACGCGGCTACGCGCACACTTCACACAGAGCCACAGATAATAATATATATACACACAACACACGCGCGCGCGATCGCGCACACAGGGAGGCACACTGACAACAGCAGCACGCAGTGCTAGGCAGGCTGGCACAGCAACAATGAAGAAGCAAGCGCGGGGGCGGCTAACCGGGCCTTTCCCCCCCGTTTCTTATGTATATATATATCTTCCTGGCCCTGCACTGGCAGCTGCAGCAGCACCACCTCAGCCCTCGCGGCCCATTCACTGGCCGTGCTGCAGACGCGATGGTAATAATAATGCGCTCTCGGTCCGCGCGCTCTTTATACACTGATGTGATCCTTCGCGCTGCTGATCGCCCCCTCCGCCCCCCCGCGCACACTGTATGATATACGCGGCGCGCTGCTGCATATAACGCGGACAACAGCACACCGAGGAAACGCGCCCGCGTCCCCCCTTTATTGCTTCTTCTTTTTCTTCTTCTTCTTCTCCTCTTCTTCTTCTGCCAATGCCCTCGCGATGTTGTGTATCAACGTCGCGCGCGCTCACTCGCACCATATATATTATACATGTGTGTATGGATGTACGTCTATGCACACACACAGGCGGGCGCGCGCGCGGTCTACGCCATGGCGACGACAAGGGGTCTGCTGCTGGCTGCTGATGATGCCGAACGTCGTCCGCCCGTTGGGGAGACGTTGTTATCAGCGGTGCTGCTGGCAGCTCGCTGCTACTGACGCGCGGGTATCACAGCCGACGGCGAGGCCGCGGACGACCGCCAGACGCATTATTTTCTCTCTACGCGACACGTCGTGTGTGTCTGTGTCTGCACTGTCTCTCGCCTCACCTCTCTCTCTCTGCCTGTCTCTCACGGCAGAGCGCGCGAACCCAACTATCCTCCTCCCGTGTAATATGCACACACTGCTGGCTTGGTCGCTTGGTTCGTTGCTTGCTTGCGCGCCCGCCCCGCCGCCACCGCGGTGGATATCAGTCAACAGCAGCGAGTTAAAGCGGACGGTGCTGCCACTATCGACCTACGCGACGAGGCGGCGAACTGATGTTATGTTTTTGTGACGCGTCTACTGACAGCCAGCTGCCAGCACTGACGGGTCATACATCAGTCGACGCGCGAGGTGCGAACGCGTCAGGTGAAGGATTCGTTGGTGAAAAATTTAGAGGCAGTTCTGCGACAAATAAATAGCACATTTTTATCAAAACAACAAAAATGACTCGTCCATTTTGTTACTGTTTTGTAAAAAAAAAAAGATGAAGAAATAATCTGCCACGCTTGAAAAGTGATCAAGATAAACGCGAGATAAAAGAATGATAAAAGAAACATAAAATTGTGGAATTTCAAATATTTTAAGAACACTTATAATTAGTATTTATACATGCGAAGGGCTTGAAATTTGCGTTCTTTCAGAAAACGTTTGGAAATAAATTTATTAATAATTTATTTATATATGGGTCAACGAAGATTTATTTATTTATTTATTTAAACCAGAGTAGTATGTACACCTAGTGGACAGTGGTTCGCGTGGAACGTGCCTCCTCAGTTTTAAAATGCTAGAATTCCATTGGACAATTCCAATGTAAAGTTAATGGTTACACCCGAATTGGCTAATGGGATTGTAGGATTTTGAAACTGAAGGAGCACGTTCCACGCGAATCAATGTCCACTGGGTGTACATGTTGTATTACATATTATTGCTTACTTCAGGACATAGTTACATATATGAAGCAGCAAACATCCTATAGAGGTTGATATAGCTACCTGTACACCCAACGGTAAAAATAACTTTGAAAATTGGAACTTTAGCTTTTAGAAGGTTGTGTGCGGTCTCGTTAGGGCCGCAGTGCGACTCTACGAGGGCATCTAGTGGGGAGCGCAGAAAGGTTATGGAGAAAGTGAGGTTAGGTGTGAGAGAGGTCGGTAAGGTAGGTTGTGGAGTTTCGTCCCGGGTTACCATCGTGGACTCTTCAGTAAGGCTGATGGTAACCCTGCCTTAGACTCGGGTGGATGTCTTAACTAATCTTGGAAGTTCTATATATACTAACCAAGGACTGGATTCGGCCACTTGCGAGAGTCAGAACTTGGCACGAACTCTGGTGTCAGAGCTGTGAAGCTTGATCTGCCACAGTTGTAAAGGATGGGTTAAAGATCTGAGTATAGGTTGTACGCTCGTTTTTACCATTGGGTGTACACCTGATGGACATTGATTGGCGTGAAACGTGCCCCCTCAGTTTCAAAATCCTACAATCCCATTAGCCAATTCGGGTGTAACCATTAACCTTACATTGGAATTGTCCAATGGGATTCTAGCATTTTAAAACTGAGGAGGTACGTTCCACGCGAATCACTGCGTCCACTGGGTGTTCATATGTCCGGTGTACTTAAAACTAAAAACTTACAAACTAGGCATGGAATCAAAGATTCCACTATAAATAATATATTTAGTCCACTGTTGATTATCTCACCCATACTGGAAAGTTAAATTTTTATTTATTTATTTATTTTATTTTATTGATTTATTTTTTTTTTTAATTCTATAATACCTTAGTACCAATGCATATTTTTAGCTTTTTCTTATTATAATTTTTTGCGATATCTAGATTTAAGATTTCTGAAAATTCTTCGAAATTCTGATTCAGCGACCCAAAAAACATAAAAAAACCCCGAGGTACCGAGGGGACCTCGAAAAAAATACTCAGAGACCACCAGCGCCCTGACTAGCTTGTTATTGGTTCATCATCAATGACAACTTTTCACCCATTTTTCCCATGTTAAATTTCCATAAGAAAAATTAAAAGTGCTGTCAAAAAATGATACCACTCAATTGGCTTGGAACACATGTTTTTTCACGTTCTGTAAGGTTCAAGAAACGAGAAAAACCTTGTGTGGTAAGTGTGCATTCAAAAAAATTTTTCATTTTTTTTGGCGACGTAAGAGACTGTCTACATAGTGGGTTTTGGGCTTTGAGCTTTGGGCTTTGGGCAATGTGTAAAAAAATCGTTGTCGGCTATCTTGTAAATTCACAACCCGTGATTGAAGACGAACAGAACTTCTATACAACTGAATACTGACATAACCTTATAATTGACCACGGATTGTGAATTTACAAGATAACCGACAACGATTTTTTTTACACATTGCCCAAAGCCCAAAGTTCAAAGCCCACTATGTAGACAGTCTCTAAGAGGGAAATTTCCCAGGATTTGCTCATATAAATATTTCCTTTTATTTAAAACTTTATCTATCAATCAATTTTTCGACAGTTACAATTATGCTTTAAACTTCTAGTGATGCTGGAATAACGTGTTGTATAACTGATATATCATATTTGAAGGAAGCTACAGTTGCTAAGATAGAAGCAAACAAAAATTTCGAATTCAGGAAACTTTTCACTTTACCCATACGCTCTGCGTACGGCTTGTAGGTATACTTTATCTGTTAGCACGTTTGCGCACAAGTTTTGTTGTGATTGATTTGCGCAACTTATCGAGCGCCGTACCCGAATAAATTAAGTGCCGATTTACGCCTCGCGGCTCTTGTAATCTATTGCAATTGAATTATAAAGCTAGTCCATTGATAAAAGAACCAACGTCCTAAATTAAAATGCTTTTATTCGGGCTCTAATTGTCCAATTTTCTAAAAAATGTAGCCTATTTCACGTTATTTGTTTGTACACCTATATGAGTGTTAAAGTTTCAAATACGCCAAAATCCGCTAGTCTTCTGTAAAATGAAAACCAAGGAATAACTTTGCGGTTTGAATATGTCGAATTCACAAAAAATTGCCCCTAACTTGTCCGAAAAAACGACGAAAAAAAAAGTTGAAGCACATTTCTATCTAGGAGTGGCGTTTGGTATTTTTCATAGGTAGGTATGGAATTGACGCTAGCTAGATTAATGCGACGTATAATTATCAAACCTCTCAAAGAAGCTTTAAATTGACTTAACTTGAAGAAAACTAGCCGGGGGATATGAGGTCCACGCGTAGAAGGAAGTCATGTAGACATGAAAAAAATACGCAAAACGATTATTTAAATAACCTTTAAACCCAAGTAGCCGGGGGACGCGAGGTCCATGCATATTAGGGAATTTCGTAGACGTGCAACAATAAGCAAGACAAATATTTAAACAATTTTTAAACCCAATAAATATTTTAATTCATTTTCTTGGTTGGTTTTTTAAAAATTAAAAAAAAAATCATCGAATGCCTACTCAATGACGTTTCCTCATTCCACACCACCTAGCGATAGATATCACTGCGTATGCAGTACTGTGGGATTCGTGACTAACCCACAGCTTGTTGGACCCGGCCGTAATACATACTGCACTACACGCTACCCCGATCGGAGCGCCACTTACTCTTATACTATTTTAATTATTCATCAGTTTTGAATACTTAAATTCAAGAATTCAATCTTGAAAAATCAAACGTATTATATTTTGACGCCAATACTATATACTTTTATAATATACTGATGATAACATCATTGGAGTTATGAGTTTAAAAAAAAAAAAAACACGTTTTTGTTTTTGATGATAACTAAAGAACCATGATAGATAGAAAATTAATTTTTTTTAGAAAATATAGGTATTTTAATTCTCTTTCGAACGCTACCCATCAGATTCGAATAACTCGATCCTATTATTGAAAAATATCAAAGAACAGTTTTGAGAAAATCGAAAATTTGAAAACAAAAACAAAAACGTATCGCCCCAATTAAAAAACGGATTTTTGACCCGCCATTACGCAAAAAAAAAACAAAAAAAATGAGACCTGTCCGGTCAAAATTGACCGAGTAGAAGCTGAGATTCAGGCGTATACACACACACACACACATACACATACATCCATACAGACATTTTTCAAAAACCATGTATTTTGATTCCTAACACCTCGGAACACAATTATAACATGTTTTTACAACAACTCAAAAATTTACTATCACAAAGCTTCCTCTAGGAGGAAGCAAAATACCTATAAATTCTAACAATTAAGATTAAATAATCAAATTTAAGGTGGTTCTCCTCGGACTCCCGGGGGGGGGGGGGTCGAAAGTTTCGACGATTCACTATAAAATTAAAGTCAACTATAGACGTTTTTCAGTTCGACAAATGATAATGCAGATTGTTTTTAATTTCGAAATTCTAAGTTACGAAAATCATATTTTCGAATGTAACAGTTCACCTACTGTCCAAAACGTCGAATTTCATCAATACGACCTCAAAGCAAATATAAGCTGTTTCTAATGATTTATTTCGAAGTATCTATATTGTACCCCTATTAAAATTCTATTAATGAAATTCGATGTTTTGGACAGTAGGTGAAGTGTTACATTCATAAATATGATTTTCGTAATTTAGAATTTCGAAATTAAGAACAATCTGCAGTATCATTTGTCGAACTGAAAAATATCTATAGTTGACTTCAATTTTATAGTGAATCGTCGAAACTCTGGACCCCCCCCCGGACTCCCTAGTCAAAGCAGTGCTAAATGTAGAAGTTACTTAAAATTTTAAAAAATCATAGTTGTAATGTGATTTATTTATTTAAAATAATAGAGATAGTCCATGTATTATAAATAAAGTGTATTTAGCATGACTAAGATAACTTTTTTCACAAAATGGCGATTTTCTAGTATCTAGATATCGTCACTACAAACAATTGTTGATAAATCACTGGAATCTTTTTTGTTTCTCAACCGATTTTAGTTTTCAATGTCTCAATTTGCTCCTTAAGAAATTTCATGGGGACTTGCCAAAGGAAAAATTAAAAATTATTCAAAACTCAGAAAGTTATAGATAATTGTTCATAAATTTATGCACGTCGTTAAAACAAAATATTCTTTTAATTGGCTATAACTTTCTGAGTTTTTAATAATTTTTAATTTTTCTTTCGGCAAGACCCCATGAAATTTCTTAAGGAGCAAATTGAGACCTTGAAAACTAATATCGGTTGAGAAACAAAAAAGATTCCAGTGATTTATCAACAATTGTTTGTAGTGACGATATCTAGTTTCTAGAAAATCGCCATTTTGTGAAAAAAGTTATCTTAGTCATGTTAAATACATTTTATTTAGAATACATGGACTCTCTATCATTTTAAATAAATAAATCACATTACAACTATGGCTTTTTAAAATTTTAGGTAACTTCTACATTTAGCACTGCTTTGACTAGGGAGTCCGAGGAGAACCACCTTAAGAGATGCTCGGTAACAGCAGTCAGAAAATTATAGCTTGAGTGTATATACGCAAATTAACATACTTTTCAAACATAATAGCTTTCACTCCAAAATTCTATCTACTACTCAACACTGTCTCCTATTCCTTTCACACCCTCTTTGTGGCCCCAAATGTGCGACTGTTTGCTCTGGAGGCGAGCGGTCCAATGGAAGTTTTCTAGGCGTAATTTGCCTGTTGAATCCGAAATTCGAGCGTTTCCGGCCGAAAAAGTGGGAGAAAAAAGTTATTAACAATTTAATTGTTTAAAAGGCCATATCTCCGAAGTGAAATATCGCAGCGAGCTGAAACTTTTTTCAAAACGTTTGTTTTTTTATTTAAAAACTTTTTTGTTTTTATACTTTTTTGACTATGTCTGATAGCATTAAATATATCAACAATAAACGCCTTTTGGTGCGCCTTTGCTATTTAGTATATGGGAAAATCCACCAAACTTTTAATATTCGTGTCATCGTTGCATAGTTTCTAAAGAAGTGATTGCACATCTTTGACCAAAAGAAATTTTACTAAATTATGGTTGTATGAACATGTTCTGTTATCGTAAAGGTAATTATAAACGAATGCACTTTCATGAAACTAAAAACAAATATCAATTGCTTCCTCAAAGAGGAAGCTTTGTAACGGTGAAAAAAAATTTTGAAATAAAAAATGTTCAAAAACATGTTTTAAGGCTTTTGGCGCTAAAATCCGTTGTTTTTGATAAAAAAAAATGTTCGCGCGCGCGCGCGTGTGTGTGTGTGTGTGTGTGTGTGTGTGTGTGTGTGCACTGAGAGAAAAATATTCTTGTCGTAAATATATATGTTAACTATTAACATAGTATATTCGATTTTGGAGCAATGATACACGGAGAGAAATTTTGTAGTGAAAATTACAAATATTCGAGGCAAAATTACCAGTTTCTATGGTAATGGATGGACAGACTGACAATTTCAAACTTTTTACCAAAGTGCCTTGGTAAAATTTTTTTTTAGTTAATTTAAATTAAAAAAATTAACTTTTTTTATCTATATTAATGGATATATAGTATTTTAATATAGAAATAGAAACAGAAACAAGGATGAAAAAACATTAAACTGAAAAAAAATTTTTACGGAAGCGGGATTCGATCCGACGATCTTTGGGTTGAGAGTCCGACGTTCTACCGACTGCGCCACGGAAGCTGTTACCAACAGTCATTTGAATCGCCGTTATTACTTACTGAAAATATGTGTATTGTTTTCATTTTAACGTCGCGCACGCCTCTAGTATCAATCTTCTGAAACACAATAATGCGCAGTGCGCATGCGCGAATACACAAATACCAGGTTATTTGGCAAAATTTATCAGTTTTCTTAGTAAAAATTCTTAGGTTACCCTATAAAAATGACTAGATCTCAATTTTTACCAGTGTGTCTGGTAATTTTTATTCCGATAATTTGGTATTTTTTTTAAGTGGTTATGGTAGTTTTTCCTGGGAAACTTATAAATTGTATTAGAAACCTGGGAATATCACGGCTTTTGACAGTCTATCCATGCACTACCAAGGCACCTTGGTAATTTTTACTCTAAAATTTCTCTCCGTGTATATATTTTAATATGTATATGTGCTATAGGTGTGGTAAGTATACGAGCATACGTGAGCCAAATAGCTGTATATGTTAATAGTTAACATATGGCTAGTTCTCACAAGTATACCGTCGTTTGACGATGATAATAGTATTTATAATTAAAAATTTGCATGTTTCAGCATCGAAAAATGAAATACTACACAATGAATGTTGAAACAGCTTTATTTTTAATATAATATTTTATAATATTATGAAACATATTACAAAAACTCTATTTTTAACTCCAGTTTCCTCAGCTTGAAAATGGATGATTTCCTCCTTAGTTGAAATCTAATAAATAAAAGTTCAATTAATATAATGATATGGTAATGAATTATTAAAATAATCTAAAAAACATTTACACTTTTACACATTCGTTTTAATTTCAGTTTCACACCAAGCACAGGGAATAAATCTTTGAAATCTTGAGGATTTTGAATTAGTTCTTCTAAGGTATCAAAATCAGTGATGTTATTTTCTGTATGAATGTAATAAAGTATAGTATTAGGGAATATAGTTTAATAATATGATAAAGGATAAGTGGAAAATACAGTTTTGCAATATAATCAAGGATATTATTAAGAAATGTAGTTTGAGATTAGAAAGACTAGTAAATTTACTCAGCGCCACATACTTAGTGTTTCGTAAAAATATATGTTATTACACTTACCTTTTAATATCTCTCCGCATTCTTCAAGTTTCCAAATCTTCAGAATTACTTCCATATTGAAGAAAACGACTACACGATGAAAACCACAAATCCGCAGTCACTCCTAAATTGATGCAGAGAGCCATCAGCCAAAAGGCGGGAAGCCGGCAAAACGTGATGCCGATGATGCCGGAACTGGATGCCCTCTACAGGCAATATTACGCATGATCACCGTAAACTTCATATGTTAACTATTAACATATGAGCGTATATTACACACAATCCATTTCGATTAGGATAAAAAATATATTGATAAACATAAAACTATTGCATGATATAAGTTAATAGATTGCGAATATTTGATCCTATCATATATATAGATTAACAATAAGAATATTTTTCTCTCAGTGTGTGCAGGCGATAATTTTTGAACCGATCGACCGATTTACATCTGAAAAGGCTTATTCTCTTCCTTTCGGAGGAGAATAGAGAGCGCATAACCTACTTTTTGATTTTACCGATTTTTTTTTTTATAACGATTTTGAATTTTTCGTTTTTTTGATTTTTTAATTTGTTTCAGCCAGTATTACTTAATAAACTAAATTTTTATTAAAAGGTCTTTAAATTATCTGCAATTTCTTAATTTAAATTATCTCTAGCCTGTCATTTGTTATTAATGAAAATATGGTTTATATTTCTTTAATTAATATCTCAAAAACTTTTTCATTTTTCCACTCAAAATTTTTACCACTTATTACACTTATCGAGTACAACATTGTGTTAAAATTTGAAGAGGTTATGTTGATTTGTTTCCGAGAAAAAAATTATTTTTGAAAACAAGTGCGTTTTCTTTCCTTTACGATAACAGGAGTAAAAGTCAATGAATCGTTTTGAAATTTGGCAGAGAATTAGCTTTTTTATGTCTAAGGAGTCAGTTCTTTGCCCAAAAAAATCTGACCGTTGCGACCAAAAATATTTGAGGCTAACATTTTTCTATAAATTTCTTATATTTGCATTTTTAAAAAGAATATTCGATTGATTGATTCAAAATTTTTACCACTTATTACACTTATCGAATACAACATTGTGTTAAAATTTCAAGAGGTTATGTTGGTCAAAATTTTTTTACTCATTCCAAATTTGCCCCAAAACACAAATATAAAGTTTTAGAGCAAAATATGCAATAGTTCTATTTAATTTGTATATATAATATATAAATAAAATAATTATTGTTTACTAGGGCATATCCCCGAGAAAGTAATTTCAGATTGAGTCCCGCGGCAACGTGTACTAGGGCAACGATAATAATTGACTTTCAAAATATGAATTTCGTAAAAAATATGAATTTATCACCCTCGCTACGCTCGGGCGCTAACATCACGCCGTGCAATAATGGGCCACTTAAGTCACATGTATCGTAATATACTATTTCTCTCAGCGTAGAATAATATGATAAAAGAAATAAGTATGTACACTCAAAAAATGTACGATACATAAACTTTTGAATCATAGTGCAATATAATATTGAACCAATTGCAACTAATTTTTATCTAATTCAATTTAAAATATTACACAACGGTTACTATTAATCTATAACGAATAAATTATATGTAATAATGAGCGAATACGTAAATACCGTCGGAAGGGTGTAAAATCTTATACAGTATTCATTCGCGATAAAGTCGCTATCTGTCTCTCTTACTCTAACGATTTATAAGAGACAAAGGACACAGCGGTCTTATTGCAAAGGAATGCCGTATTAAGTTTTGTGTTTTGAAAAATGTCCAATATGATCCCATTCCTTCCAAATTCCCTATTCATACTATTCGTGAATTCAATTTATTGTCAATTTTTATTTTTTTTAATTATTTTTTTACCATTTCGAAACATTTACAAAAAATTTATTTTATTTCTTCAATATCGAATATTAAAAGTTTGGGGATTTACCCATATACCACGCGCAGCCGCCTCTCGTCTTTGCGCTTACTATTGTTACTAGATGAAATGAGTAGATTTTATGGTTTGAAGTGTATAAATATATACTCCATCGCATAATTGCCAAAATAATGATCCATTCAACCATCAAAAATCACTAATTTGTATACAAACTTTCAGGTGAATATTTTACTTGTCTGCGTAGAAATATTTAACATTTTATTTCATTATACTGATCGAAAAGAAGTTTATCATTGATATATTTAAAACTATCAGACATAGCTAAAAAAGTATAAGAACAAAAAAGTTTCTAAATAAAAAAACAAACATTTTGAAAAAAGTTTCAGCTCGCTGCGATATTTCACTTCGGAGATATGGCCTTTTAAACAATTATATTGTTTATAACTTTTTTCCCCCACTTTTTCGACTGGGAACCCTCGAAATTTGGATTCAGCAGGCCAAAATACACCTAGAAAACTTTGTTTCAGGCGGGGACAAAATTTGGCCACGAAATGTATTGTCGGCGCCTATTATACCTGGCTGTTTTGCATCACAAAAGGAAATTTCGTGACATCGGAGGTTCGACAAACATTGACGATACGCATTTGATTTATGATATATAATTTCTTCAAATACCAATATTTTAGCGGTAAAGTTAGAGTAGATGATTACTTATTCAATCGAACTTCCGTTGAATTTCGCTAAGGAATCAAACTGAATGTCACTATAAATTAAGCTTTCCACTTTATTTCACTTTTACAATGTGAGTGTTTTTAAATAAATTAAATAAAAACGTAAAAATTGTAAACATCGCACCCCAAATTTACTCAGTTTTATTTGAGCTAATGACGTTTCATTAACACACGGTTTGTTTTCAATTCGTTGATCTCTTTCAATATTTTACATAAAAATGAATTAAATAATTATAAAAAGTGCGCTATTTTAAGGGTTTGTTATTTATATAAACGATGAAAATTTTTTAACCCTTCAGTGCAGCTAATCTAAGAAGATTTTAATGAATTTTAAAATAGTTAAATAACAATTTTAATAAAGATACTAAATTATGATGCTGTTTTATTTTTTTAAGATTTTAATAAAATACAAAATATTTAAAAAATATTTTTATCATTTACTATTTTTATAATGTCATAAAAATAACATACTAATAATTTACGATCCATATATGGACCGTACTGAAAGGGTTACTTAATACGTTTTTCAAATGCCTTATTACATTTTAATATAGTCCTTACAACATTAGTTTGCCATTTTTCAAAACTGCAAATAAAACGCTTTCGATTAATTGATGAATAATTCGTTATATAATAAAGGATACTAATTTTCAATTCAGGCAGATATGTCTCGCTATAATTGAGTGGGTGAAATAATTCATTTCTCTTTAAACGTATTAAAATGAAAAGTGGGACATTCATCCATTAACTATTCACTTGCCAATATAATAAAATCATTTTTCTATTGTAAAGTAATATTTTAATTTTGTACTATATATTCAGTTATTGGACCTTTAGTTAAAAAATGTAAAAGAGCGACACTATAGCCATCTTAGATAGATAAGATCCATTTTCATTGATAATGTAGATGGATTAATTTTTAAATAGTCAGTAAAATCATATTTTTATAACTATAAATATTTAATATGGATCAACGAATGTTGGCTAATATTTTTCTGTTCGATCCACTTTCAGAAAATGTATTTATTTAGAAATTTTGACATAACTCCAACAAAATGTCCTCGTATAATCACTTACAGTAATTCCCAATCCATCAATCCAACAATCACAACAGCATAATTTCACAACAATCACACTAACATAACTTCACCTCGTAACAATAATTTTCTTCAACCATCATAACAACCTGACATCATACTCCGTTTTCCTTATAAGTATGGCACCCGATTTTCACGCTCCCCACCTGTGGGAAAAATATACCCAAATTCTCCAGGTTCATCATCGTTCGACACGGTTCCACGAATGATTTACGGCGCAAACACAATCCGCCCGCGAGATAAGTGATGCCTCGTATACCGGCCGCGTGGTATATAAAAGCTGGCGACGCAGATGTTTCTTGATTAAATGTTACACATGGATCGCGTCAGTATTCTGTCAGGGCCTGCTCTGCGTGGCTCTGGCCATCGGTGAGTGTGACCCAAGGAGCCGAAAGGTTCATAGTGTGTTTGGGATAATTCTGGAGGGGTAGGATAAGAGTTACGGAGTAAAAGAGTCGTCAAATCGTCGTCTGAGTGACTATTAATATTTTTTGCCTTAGAAACATAACGCAAGTTATGATTTTGATAAGTAAAATCTTTTTGAATAAATTTCAGAAATTATATTTATCCAATTAAATATTGTTATAATTTTTTTATAAAAATATTCATGTTCATACTATCAAGTGTAATAATAGGCACAGAATCTCCTTCAAAAAAATCATCGTGAACTAGAGAGTTACTTATATTTACTTATTTTCGTGAATTAAAAATCTTCATTTTTCTTTGGTTTGATTTACGAGCGATTTTAATAATAGGAAGTTTTTTCAAATATGTTTTTGTTGCGAAAATTAATTTTTTTACAAATGATAACATATATATTACTTATATCATTATCTTTATTTCCTGTTCAGATTACATTAATCTTTTAACATATTTTCCGTCATACATAGCATCTTAAGATTATGGTTTGGTTTTTGCTCACATTTGTCATTTGATCTACGCTCAACACTATAATTTCACTATTTACATTTTACATTTTATTTACCGCATTTACAATTATTACATTTCGGTGTATAAAGTACTTTCGCAGTTCCTGCTCGTAATCTCTCCAGCGTCTAGTCGCTTACAATTTGCCCGATTGATTCGCCTCTAGACTTGGCTAATTTTTCAAATATTTTGAAATACTCGCATACTTCCTTGTTAAGAGCCCCTCTCATTATTTCTTTTAAGTTTTCCCTATACTCGGACCATCCACCAGTGACCCCTTTGCATTTTATAGTACTTTTTGCAGCTTAACAATCTATTATGTGCTGCAACAAAAGTTCTAACTCACACAACCTGCAGTTTTGTTCCTTAAATCCCTTTTTCCCCCCTCTGCTCACGCACCCGCATCTGATCCGTGCCCACTGCTCCTTTATTTCCCCACTATATTCCTTATTTTCCCAGTATGGCTCTCTACCTATGTCTCTTTTCCATTCTTTGTATTCCTTGCAAAAACTTGCTCTTTCTGTCCTGCCCCAGTCCTTTTGAATCTCCTGCTCTACTTTAATCTAATCATATTTTCCAAATTCGCCCTGACTTCTCCGATCTCTCCTCCTTGATACATCATTTCTATCGTCCTGCCGTCTCCCACTTCCCTAAAGCTTTTTTCTATCTCCTTACCCCACTCACTCGGATATTTATTTATTATTCCCCTCAGTTCTTCCCTCAAACAGAGTTTAGGCCATCTATTCTCCCCTATTTGTAGTATACTTATTAAATAGTTCGCTGCTCTCTTTTTCATGTCTATTTCGAGACTTCTAGTGCCTGCCTCCATTCGCCATATACAGTCCGGTGTGTTCATGCTCAAGCCCATACTCATTTTTACGTAACGTTTTTGGACTTTTTCTATATCCTCTCTTTTACCCCACCCCCAGATTTCCGCGCCATAGAGACACCCTGCTCTTATTATTGCTTCCATTAGATACAGCCTTTTACTTAATGTTTCTAATCTGGTCCTTTTTGTGATTCCCCAAACAGCGTTTGTAGCCCTTTTTAATTTTCTCGCGATTATATTTAAGTGATGTGAGTAGCTGTTTCCCACCGTGAAGTTAAATCCGAGGTATTTATATGCGTTTACTACTTCTATCTTTTCTCCTCTATATTTCCATTCTTCCCCCTTTTTTTGTCTAGCCCCTTTCCTAAATATTAAACATAACCTTTGTTTTCGACGTGTTAACCGTCATTTTATTCTTGTCAGTATATTTTTCCAACTTCTCAAACATCGCCTGCAACCCTTCCCTATCATCTGCAACTATGGCTACATCGTCAGCGAATTTCAAGCAGTATATTTTATTTTTACCTATTACAGTCCCCCCTACCCTTTGTTTTTCCCAAATTTCATCTATTTCATCTAGGCCTAAGCAGAATAGACTGGGGCTTAGCGGACAGCTTTGCCTCACCCCTTGCCTGGTTGTGAAACTTTCCGAGACCCCTTCTCCCGTTAGTACCTCATTTCGCGTTTCTTTACATATTTGTTTGATCATATTTAGTATTCTACCCTCTAGGCCCAATTTTTCCAGTTTGTCTAAAAGTATTTCCCTATCCACTACATCAAAAGCAGTTTTAAAATCTATGAAGCCTATGTACAGTCTACTTCCTGGATTTTTTAGCTTATTGCCTATTAAACTGTTTAGGACAAATATTTGATCCCTGGTACCCCTTTTTCCTCTAAAACCCGCCTGGCTCTCTCTAAAAACTTTCTTTTCCTCCGTCCATAGTCTGATTCTAGCTGCGATAATATTTGTTAATAGTTTATACCCTGTATTTAGCAGTGAAATGCCCCTGTAAATCCCTACATTGCTCTCTTCTCCCCCTTTATATATGGAAACTATTCTAGCCGTTTGCCAACTATCTACTAGCCCTCCTTTCAGCCACAAGCCGTTCAGTATACCTGTTAATTCTTTCATCCACACCTCCGGTAGCACTTTTAGAAATTCCGTACTGACCCCATCTTCCCCTGGCGCTTTATCGTTTTTCATCCTCCTGAGGATTATTCCCTACGCTTATTTATCTGTTCCATTCTTCCTCTGATTCTCTGCCGTTTTCTTCTACCCCTGTCCTGTTCCCATTTTTTACTCTACTCTCGATTTCTCCCGCACCCAGCAATTTCTTGAGATGACCCGCCTATTCTTCTCCTTTGATATTGTCTCCTCTTTTTTGTTTTCTAGTTCTAAAAAACCCACCGCTTCCCAGAAGTTACACATGTTTTTACTATTTTTGATCCTATCCCATTTCTTTTCCATATATTCTTTATGCTTGTTTCGTCTGATTTCTTTTAATTTCTCCCTCTCCTTTTTTAATTCTAGTTTGTTTGTATTATTTTTAGTTTTTAGCCACTTCTTAAGACATTACCAGACGCGTTTTCTCTGCTCTATTGCTTCCACTATGAACATCCCCATACCGCCCTTTTTGCTAAGTTTTTTTCTGCATACCTAAGTCTTTTGCGACTTTCCTAATTGTATTTATTAATTTCTCCCACCTTTCTTGTTCCGTCCCCTCCCCCTCTGCTATGGCTTCCCCTTCTACCTTCATTTTCTCCCTATAGTCTTCTTCCTTACTCCCGTATGGAAATAATAAATATATCAAACCGTAGGAAAACGTATAAAAACGTATAAAAATGAACCTTTCTATTGGGTTTTGGACATATTTTATACGGTTTTATACATTTTTATACAGTTTAATACATTTTTAGACATTTTCTTACAATTCAGAAATTCTTCCATGTCAAGTTTGTAAAAAGGTTAATGTGACAAGACATATGAAACTGTATAAAAATGTATATTTTTGTATATTTCCGTAGATTTGTTCAAATTTATTACATTTTTATACGGTTTTATACATTTTTATACAGTTTCATACATTTTTATACAGTTTCATACATTTTTATACAAAATAAAAAAAAAAATAGAAAAATAAATAAATAAATTAAGTTTTCATGTTTATAGAAACGTAATTACGTTTTTACGTTTTTTACATTTTATAAATTTTATAAAACGTAAAAAACCGTATGAAATTGTATAAAATTGTTGCAAATGGTAGAAAACTGTATTAAAATGTTAGAAACCGTATGAAATCGTATTAAAACGTATCAAAACGTATTAAGACCTATAAAGTTGTCCAAAAACCAATGTTTAGATCCGGTTTTATACGTTTTTATACAGTTTTGTACGGTTGTATACGGTTTCATACATTTCTTTTTTTCCATACGGACTGCTATCCCATTTTAAGAACTCTTTGATGTCGTTCCCTGTGGCTTCACTGTGTGCACCTACTATACTGGACTTTGCGTTTACATTATTTAGGATTAATTCAACTGGCAGCTGGTCCGATTCTATTCGTGGAATCACTCTTATATCTAGCACCGCGTTTTCCCTTACGTTATCGAATTCTATAACCAAGTCTAGTACCGAATTGCCCCCCTCGCCTACGTATGTTAGTTCGTCCATCTTATCTCCTTCCACACATCTGTTTTTTATTAATCCCCCAAATTGTTCGCAGAAATCAATTAGTTTTTTCCCCTCCGCGTTTAAGATCTTATCTTCCGAGTTTCTGATATCTTCTATCCCTAATACATTCGTTAATTGCTCCGTGCCTATCCTCGCGTTTAGATCCCCTACTAAGATGATTTTTTGCCTATCTCTAATTCCCTTTTCTATAATACCTTTGACTTCGCTTATCACAGTGTTTATTCCTACATTATTATACGCTACGATTAGTTTACTACTACTATCTTTGCATAGGTCAATGCCATCTATTATCAGCCCGTATTCCCATTCCGTTACTTTTATTTTTCCATTGTATTTTTTACTAACTCCTATTAGCAGACCCCCCTTTGCCCTGCCTTTTCTATTAACCCTTTCTGCTGCTTTACATTCCCACGTAAACCCTTTATCTAACTTATTTACAAACTCCTGCTCCTTGCCTTTCTCTAACCACGTCTCTAAAAGTACTATTATATCAAAAACTTTTAGAAAATCCCAAACCTCAAAAACTTTTCTGACGCCTGTAATGTTCCACATCACTGCTCTGCCGTTGTCCATTAGCCTATTCCCATTACCTGTCCCCGATTCTTCCTCTTCTTGACTTGATGTCTTCCGTGTTGACCCGCTGATCCTTTCTTCCCTCCTCGTAGCTCTCAGTTCTCATTTCCCCATTACTTCTATCTCACCTTTCTTCTCATTCCATTGGTATCTTCTCATTCCATTTATCTTCAGGTACCCTACCTTAACTTTAAGGCCATTCTTTGTCTCCTCTTCTTCAATTGCCGCTAGCCAGTCCTGTATTTCTCTCTCCCTAGTCGTGTAGTCGTCATCTATCCAAATACCTGTTCCATTCAGTAGCCTACTCTTTCTCATTATGTCAATTTTATTGTTTAAATATTCCAGCTCTACCACCAGTCCTCCTCCTATGGATATGACCCTCCTTATGTGTGCTGTTATGTCTAACCATTTTTCAATGATTTCTTCTACTTCCTTTTCTAAGTCACTTCCGGGCACTCTTGTTCCCCTCACTATAGTGTTTCTTTCCCTCACTACCCTTTCTTTCATTTCCCACTCGTATTCGTTTTCTGACAGCCCCTCTGGCATTTTTCTCAAGTACTCACGTGTGGGTAATCCGATCTCTCTTGTTTTTCCTTTCTCGCCTCCCTTACTATTATTATTTAAATCCTCTGTTCTTTCCTCTGTGGCCTCTTTCTCTTTTATTATTTCCTCGTTCCGGTTAGATGTCTGCGTGTCATTAGCTCCTCTTATCATTGCCCATTTGAGCGCTTCTAGCTCCTTTTGTAAGGTTTTGATCTTTATTTCCAGTTCCATTTCTTTTTTTCCCTCTCCTTGGCTCTCTCTTTCAATGCTTCCATCTCTTCCATAAGCCTTCTTACCACTATGTCTCCATCCTTGCCTGTGTTTTCTGCTGTTTTCTGGTCTCCTTCCTTTTCACAGCTTTGGCTCTGGACGTCTTTCTCCTTGGTATAGGGTTTGATTACTGCCGCTCTGTCCCCTTCTTCTCCATCTTCTGTTTCGGCAGTCTCGTTGTTGCCCGGATTTTCGGCTGCCTCCGCCGTTCTATCGGTCGTACTCCCCCCCTCATTGCGGCTTGTGCTGGGGTCGCCCTGCTCGTTGTCCTGTGGGCCCGTTATCTTCGTCTCCCCTACTTCGCCTATAGCTCCCTCTGCATTAATCTCCCGGATTGCCACGCTCTGCTCTTTTGGTAACTGCTGGCTGTTTCCTACCATACCAACCTCTGCCGCCACTTTGACTGGGGTGTGTATTATTTTGTCCTTTTTTTCGAAGGCATCTTCCCCTTTTAGGGACTTGAACAGTTATGAATAGTTTTAAACAGTTTTAAATAGTTTTGAACAAATATTTCCACTAGAGATGTACATACGCTACTCATTGCTCTCATTTCTCTCAATGAAATAACTTACTTTTAAAAAATAACTAATTTCTTTATTAAGATAAACATGTTATTCGATTTAAGATTAATTATTGATTTAAGAAAATACTTATTTGCTACTATATTAAGTGCCACTATATTCCTTTATAATCATGTGAAAACTGAGAATTTTAGCAGTTATTTAGTGATATTAGCATATAAAATATCTACATTTTCAATACGAAATTTTTAATTTTATGCCGGATTTAAAGTTTGAAAGAGGAATTATTATTAAAAACGTATATTTGAAATCCGATAAATTACTCATCATTTGCAGGCTAAGTAAACTATATAATCAAAGCGTACATAGTAATTTACTTAAGGTTGTATTGGCCGTAAGGTCGCTGCCAAAAGTTTGTGAATTCGATAAACTGCAATAAATAATTGTATGCGATAATTGATCAATTTTAAATTCTTGTGGGTGATTCAGGAGTATAATACGGATATAATAAGCTTTGAAAATTGAAAATCGAATAAAAATTGACAAAGTTCTGCTATTTTTTATAGTTACAAAAACTGAGTCATTAAGTAAATTTTTAATACTGAAATCGACAAAGTGCCAAACTTTTAATTTTGATTCGATTTTTAACTTCTAAAGCTTATAATATTCCTGCCATGATTTGTAATCGGTTAGGAGCATTGAAAATGATCTATTTACCCTAGATTATTTTTTTATTGTTGTTTTAATATTAGTCACTTAACTTTTGGCAGGGACTGTACGGGAAATAAACTGCAATAATAAATAGTCGATTTTCAATGCTCCTAACCGATTACAAATCATGACAGGAATATTATAAGCTTTGGAAATTAAAAATCGAATCAAAATTAAAAGTTTGGCACTTTACTTACTAAATTTACTCAATAACTCGATTTTTGTAACTATAAAAAATAACAGAACTTTGTTAATTTTTATTCGATTTGCAATTTTTAAAGCTTAATATATTCGTATTATACTTCTGAATCACCCACAAGAACTTAAATTTGGTCAACCATCGCATACAATTAATTATTGCAGTTTATCGAATTCACAGATATTTGGCAGGGACCTTATAGCCAGTACATCCTTAAAGCGTAAGAATGCCGTGTTTAATTTCACAATACTTTTAAATCGATTCGGTTCCTTCAAAAGCTTTATCGTACAATGAAAATAATAATTTTCATGGTACCAGAAGGTCAAACTAAAGTAATATTTTTTTATAAATTTATCCTACTATAATCAAATGAAATAATTCAGAACGTGAAACTTAATACTTCCAAGCCAGCATCAACATCGAAAATTCACTTAGAAAATATTTGTAGTACATTTCAAATCGTAATTTACATTATCACATTAAAAATCATTGCAAAATTAATCCACAAATAAGTTGCCTCAGCGCAACCATCTTCTGTAATACACATAACCAGTAATATTATATCTATCCATTAATATACTTAGCACCCTCATCACTAAAATCATTATATTTTTAGACACATCTTACAAATTTCTGTACCCTTACAGGCGATGCGATAGATCGCAAGTCGCACCGCATCGTCGGTGGCAATTACGCCGCCCCGAGCCAGTTCAAGTACCAGATCTCGCTGGTTGCCAATGGCAATAACGCCTGCGGTGGTGCCATCCTCTCTGACCGTTTCATCCTCACGGCGGCGCACTGTGTCGTCGATGATATGGGCAACTTTTACCCGGTGTACTATGAGGTGATCGCAGGCATCAACGATCTGAGAACCGAGCGCGGCATCGAAGTCTACGTTTCCTTAAGATCTACGTACCCAGGTCGTACTTACCTAAGATGAAGATCAACGACATCACTGTGCTCAAGGTACGTTGTATATGCGTTCAGAAATAGTTTTTTCATTGATGTTGTTATTATTTTAATTTGGTGGGAATCGAGAGAAATTATGTTCATTTCAAAAGAAATCCAAGATTGAGTACAAGTAACTTCATTTTAATAACAAAAATTAAACAACAAATCTATGTTCATGAAAAGTTGAATTTTTATGGATAAAAGATATTCGGTGTGATGAATACTGTCATCGTCGTTTTTTTATTTATTAGTAATGATTCTAAAAAGTTTAGAAAACAAGAACTCTATCGCCCCCTTAGTGTCAGTATATATTAGTGGCTGCAATAGTAATTGAGATCATTATTAAATCCATTTGTTGAAAAATCTTATGATAAACAAAATGATAAGTAATTTTAAACATTCATTCCTTACCTGGTTGCGAAAGGCAATAACGAGATCTTTAGAAAATTTGTCGGATTACTAAAAACGGATAAAATAACGATGTCGGTATGGTAGAGACCTACCTCACTAGTTCACATTCCTTTGCAATCACTTCTGATCCATGACATGCATTTCAAAACCTTAACTTACCTGTATTCACGATAAACCTTTTCCTCTCACAGCTGGCGAAGAGTCTGAATCTGGAACAGAACACTAACCTCGCTAGGATCGAGTTGCCCACCAAGGACGAATCATCGCACAGCGGTGACCTGGCCACCATCGCCGGCTACGGCTACACTCACGTCGATGTAGTATGGGATACCCCAACCGGACAGTGGAAAGAGGCGAACGCACGCTCGAACGATAAACTGAAGTTCGCCAAGATCAAGATCATCAGTAACGAGGAATGCGCCGAGAAGAACTACTACCATAGGGTCGTCACGAGCCACATCTGCGGACAAGCCCTTCAACGCAATGGCGAACTGGAGGGTGTCTGCTCAGTGAGTCCCGTCGTTTGTACAGTGATTAAGTGAAGGAATAACTTATAGGAGAACATCAATCGGATAGAAAAGTTTTGGGTTACCGACTGAGCGAATTACCACGTTTCGAGGCAATTTACCAATTAGCGAAACGTATTGTCATGTATGTAAGAACCCGGCATCTTGGATCCCCATAATAATACACTCTACTTACAATGAAGTAAAATTTCAAATTGATACTTCAGAATGTCTCTGTAAGAATGACACTTGCTCCAAGTTCCTAACTCATATAAATTTAGATCAAATACTATTGCTCTTAGATGTTTCAATTTCACACGACGATAGATTACATGATTATGATTATTGCTGGTTTTACATAGTTACATCGATGAAAACACGTTTTTTAAATTGCCTGAAAATGGTGTAATTACCTCAATCTTGTCTTGTAAATGGGTCTTTATCAAACTGAAAATTGTGGAGTAATGACTTAATGTAATAAAAGAATAGCGATTTACGCCTTGAACAAATTCAGTTGCCCTGCGTAATCCTGTAATACATCATTCTACAAAACGACGACAGCGTTTCTTATTCTTGGAACGAAAATTAACCAAAATTAACAAAACTTCGTTCCAAGAATAAACAAAGGTGTCATTGTCTTTTTGTCTTAAAACTTTGTAGAACGATGTATTAGAGGATTGCGCAGGGCAACTGAATTTGTGACGCAAATCGTTATTCTTTTATTTATATTAATTATTTTCACATGTTCCGCTGATAAAACAGGGTTAGAGGTAAAGTAGGACTATACACCCTCTTAATCCATAGCCAAAACCATATCTAACCTCTATATAAATTACAACTTATTTGTTCTTCTGCAGGGTGACAGCGGTGAGCCCCTCGTCTACGAAAACACCGTCATCGGTGTTGTGAGCACCAGCCCAGACGGCTGCGTGGAGAACGAGTTCGCCGCCGACTTATACACGCGTGTCTCGTTCTTCCTCGACTTCATCGATCAGGCAATGAAGGGCAAGGAGTCGAACGACATCCGCGTGCGCATACTCTATGACAAAAAAGACAACGATAATAATGGATTCTTCTCCAACTGGCCTTCCTCCAAGCCGGTCTGGCAGTACCTCTGGGGAAAGTAATTTTCCAAGTGTCGATATAGCGTGTGTTTATAGATTTTGCAATCGTTGTAAATTTACGTGAATAAAGTATTCGATATCTTTTATTTGTTACATACGCTGTCGTTGATTGTCGGTTCTATGTACTCCTTCCTGAAATTTCATAAATTGTGGTAAATAGAAAGTCTGCAACAAGATCTGTACTATTCCTTAATTTAAAAAGTGGCTCGAGCGGTCTAGTAGACCTAAACCTATGAACATTTTTTAGAAAGATTCATTTACACATTCCAATGTGAATCCAATGTGAAAACTGATATGGCAGGAAAAAGGCTTCCTAACATAATGAAAAAAATTATTGTTAGAAAATTTCCAATGTTGTAAAAGTAGATTTTGTCCATTAAAAAAAATTGAATAAGTACTTATAATTTTTTTTTTTGTTTTTCATTCAATTTTAATTTGGAAGGTCTCATTTTATTCCTTGTTCAATTTTAGGAGATACCGTTACAAAAATTGGAAAATTTTCAAAACCTGCAAAGTTATATGCAATTGTTTATAAAATTCAGTGACAAATCTACTATACAGAAAAGCATCTAACGCATTTTTTTCAATTAACCTACAAAATCTTCATAATAAAATGAAACGTTTACACGTTTATTATTTCCAAAGAATGTTCAAAAATACATATAATATAGGAGTGTCCATCAAAAGCGCGCAGCGCATTTTTCGCATACAATACGCTCTGCTTAATTCGTTCATAATCGATTTAGGTAAGGATTTCACAAAAAATCAAAACACAGAGATCGATAGATTTTTTTCTACCTCTTTCTGCTGGTGGGTTTGTTTTTCATCCAAAATGCTTTCTTAGAGATAAAAACTTGTCAGAAGTTCAAACTTTTTCAAAATAAACTTTTTTATTCGAAAGTACAACTCTTAAACTACAAATTTAAAAAATTTGAAGTTGAAAGAGTGAAGGGTTTTTAGGTTCGTAAGTAATAAAATAGAAAAGATAACGCTGCATGCGTACACTTATTATATCTACATATGGTATTTTATCACTTCTTAAAAAAGTGATGACAGGAAGAACTGAAGCCTCTATAGATTTAATCTGTGATTGGCTCTTGGATAAAAGATGCGAGAATTTAAAATTAAATATGCATTTTTATTTGATAATTATTATTTATTGGCATTAAAGTGAAAAGTATTAAATAAATAATAATCAAATGAATGTTGATTATAACTTAAAACCGCTGTTACTTCAGTGGCACGTACTTATCTTCCTTAAACTAATTTATCAATTCCTTTTTTTATACTTTTTTATAAAATAATTTTTTTCTCGAAAACAAATGAAGAAAATTTATTGAAATTTTAACCAAATATAGTTTTTAATAAGTGTAATAAGTGGTTAAAATTTTGAGTCGATTTGTCAAATATTCTCTGAAAAACAAGTATTCGAAAATATTTCAAAATAATTAGTTCTTTAAGAAATAACAAACATCTGTATTATTTTAATTGTAATATTATATTCAAAACCTTTTAAAATTACTAAATAACCTTTACTTCAAATTATAATTTCTTTATAAAATTTCACACATATATTGCCTATATCACACACCAAATTGTATTACATACGGGAATATTTTTAATTTTACTTAAATTAATACTGTCTTTAGTTATTCATAAAAAAATACATATTTTTTGAATGATCGACAATTTCATTAACCTACCTTCATTATACCTCGTTGCAATATTTTTAAATAATGAACCCTAATATCTTATTAAATTAGAAAAACCAAGTAAGCAACACGCGTGCGTGTCGCGCGTCATTTCCATTTTCTATAGTAACATATACATAAAGCCGTTCTTGAAAAATTACAATTTGAAAAGAGGCCTATAAAAGTTTTAACCTAAAATATCTTTGAAATTCATAAACGTATTCATTTGTTACCATTTCTACAAAATTTCAAAAAAATTAAACAATTTTATTCTAGTTATTGTGCAAAAATGAAAGTAATTTTTAGAAATACTATAATTTTAAATATCAAATATCTCAAAAAGTAACCATATAATCTTGATCAAACTTACACAGATATTGCCTATACTGCAAACAAAATAGTCTATAAATTCCAAGCTTATACATGGAGTCGTCATTTAGAAATTACGATTATCAAAAAAACGTAAAAAAAGTTTTTTACCTTAAATATCTCTAAAAATCATGAGACAATTCTTTTACCTAAAGGACTTATACAATAAATATATAAACTCTACATTTCCACAAAATTTCAACATGATTAAACTGATTTTTTTTGCTTCCTCCTAGAGAAAGCTTTGTGATAGTAATTTTTTGAGTTATTGTAAAAACATATTATAATTGTTTTTCGAGGTGTCATGATTTTTGAAAGATGTCTGTATGAATGTGTGCGTGTGCGTGTGTGCGTGTGTGCGCGTGTGCGCGTGTGCGTGTGTATGCGTGTGTATGCGTGTGTGTGTGTGTGTGTGTATGTGTGTGTGTGTGTGTACGCCTGGATCCCAGCTTCTACTCGGTCAATTTTGACCGGACAGGTCTCATTTTTTTTTGTTTTTTTTGCGTGACGGCGTGTCAAAAATCCGTTTTTTGATTGGGGCGATGCGTTTTTGTCTTTTTTTTCAAATTTTCAATTTTCTCAAAACTGTTTTTTGATTTTTTTTAATGATAGGATCGAGTTATTCGAATCTGACGGATAGCATTCGAAAGAGCATTAAAATACCTATATTTTCTAAAAAAAAAAGTTTCTAGCTATCACGGTTCTTTTGTTATTAACAAAAACGTGTTTTTTTTTAGAAGCTTATACTCCTAAACTTAACGGTCAATTTTTTTGAGAAAAATCATGATAATACAGAATATAAATAGCTATAATCTGTTAAAATTTGAATACATTCTGTAGGCTAGATTTTGAGTAAAAAATTGAAAAATGAAAAAAATCAGTTTTGTATGTCCAACGATTACAAGAGTAAAATTTTAATGTCTCCAAAATTCCTTTTAGAGGTAGATTTTTTATAGTTCTCGGTTGAGTTCTTTGCGCAAAATGATTGGTCCATAAATTTCAGAGATATTTGAGGTTAAAAATTTTTTGACATTTTTTAAAATCGTAATTTCTCGAGAACGGCTCTATGTATCTGAATGGGGTGGGTGGCATTCGAAAGAGAATTAAAATACCTACATTTTCTAAAAAAATTAATTTTATATCTATCACGGTTCTTTAGTTATCATCAAAAACAAAAACGTGTTTTTTTTTAAAAACTCATAACTCCAATGATGTGTAACAAAATGAATTAAAATGTTTAAAAATTATATCTATTATAATGTATTATAATTATGAATTATCTATTATGAATGCATTATATTCTGCATTATTATAATTTATTTGTGAGTTATGAACTTTTTTAAAAAAACACGTTTTTGTTAATAACAAAAGAACAATGATAGCTATCAATTTTTTTTTTCTTAAAAAATATGAATTATGAAATATAAAAAAACCGCTGCCAATTCATTGACACGTAGCTTCCTCAAACTTAATTTACTGATTCCTTTAATTAATTTTTAATTCCAATATTTGAAATTTAATACTTCAGAAAGACAGAAATAACAAAACTCCAACATAATTTATTCAAATTTTTATAGATTATACATTTCCACAAAATTTCACATACATAAAATATATATCACAATTGCCTATAAATTTGCAACTGATATTTAGCGCTCTATGTATTTGAATGTAATTTATAGCATTCGAAACATAATTAAATTGCCTATATTTTCTAAAAAAAAATTAATTTTCTAGCTATCACGGTTCTTTTGTTATTAACAGAAATGTAAAAATTTTAAATTAAAAAAAAAATGAGTTTTGGATGTTCAACTATTACGATAGTAAAATTGTCTTATTCGCTTCAAAATTCATTGTACAGGTATATTATTGATAGTTCTCGGCAGAGTTTTTTTGGCAAAATGATTGGTTCATAATTTTCAGAGATATTATAAACTAAAATTTTTTTTTATAAATTAAATTTAATTATAAACTAAATTAAAAAAAAATTATAAATTAATCCTCAAGAAATAGATTTTAAAAATGTCTAGAAAATTGTTAACCTCAAATATCTCTGAAATTTATGAACCAATCACTTTGCCAAAAGAACTCATCCGAGAACTATCAATAATATACCTCTACAATGAATTTTGAAGCGAATAAGACAATTTTACTCTTGTAATAGTTGAACATATAAAACTCATTTTTTTTCATTTTTCAATTTTTACGTTTTTGTTAATAACAAAAGAACCGTGATAGCTAGAGAATTAATTTTTTGTAGAAAATATAGGTAATTTAATTCTCTTTCGAATACCACCCACCCCATTTCGATACATAGAGCCGTTCTCGAGAAATTACGATTTAAAAAAAAAATTGAAAAAAATTTTAACCTCAAATATCTTCGAAATTTATGGATCAATCCTTTTGCCCAAAGAACTCACTCGATTGGTATACAAAATCTACCCCTACAAAGAATTTCAAAGTGATTAAGCCAATTTTACTATAGTTATTGAACGACAAAAAAAATCACTTTTTTTTATAAATTATTTTTTTTCTCAAAAAATAATGAATAAAAAACCTAAAAATTTAGTAAGTTATAGTACTTAATATCCTTTATAACCAAAAAAATATTCATGTTAATATCTTTTTTTAATTTCGAAATATAACCTATTTACAAAAAATTACGTTTTCATCAATAACTTATGACGAAATATAGCTACCGACTTTTTTTTTTTTAAATTGTAGATAATTTTATCCTACATACAGAGAATTCATGATATATAAACAATATTTGTTCTAAATATTAAAAAAATCGAAAAAAAAATTTTGAAAATTAAAAAATATCTATAAAAAAAAAAATTAAATTTTACAAAAATAGAATATTGACCCCAATTGTGGAAGCAAAATCTAAAAAAATAATCACTCTCCTGTAGATCATGAGATATCAGCGTATACACACACACACACACACACACACACACACACACACACACACACACACACACACACACACACACACACATACACATCCATACGGACATTTTCTAAAAATGGTGTATTTCGATTCCAAATTTTCTAAACAACATTCCTAACACATTATCTCACAAACTTTTTTTTTACTATCACAAAGCTTCCTCTAGGAGGAAGCAATTTTTGTTAATAACAAAACAACCGTGATAGCTATTTGTTTTATTATAAAATATAGATATTTTACTTCTATTTCAAATGATAACTTTATTTATCAGCTCAAAATTTATATAAATTTGATATAAATAAATAATAAATAAATAAATAAATTTAAAAATTAACAATTTTTAATATTCATAAATGAATTTAATTATAATTATGCAATAAATTTTGTTATTAAAAATTAATTAAAGGAATCAACAAATTACGGTTGAGGAAGCTACGGGCCAACGAATTGGCAGCGGTTTTTTCTCTAGTTATCAGGCGACAAAGAAAGAAACTTTGTGAAATACGTAAATTTTCAATATCAAATATTTCAAAAAGTAATCGCATGATGTTGATGAAAATTCGCGCACATATTATCTAAATCACATACAAAATTATCTATAAATTTGGAGCTGATACATCGAGCCGTTATCGAGAAATTACGATTTGAAAAAAAAAAACTTAAAAAATGTTCAACCTCAAATATCTCTGAAATTTATGGACCAATCATTTTGCCCAAAGAACTCGACCAACAGCTATTCAAAATCTACCCCTACAAGAAATTTCAAAGCGATTGAGTCAATTTTACTCCAGTTATCGTGCGACATACGAAATTCATTTTTTTCGGTTTTCAATTTTTTTCTCAAAAACTAATCGACAGAATGGATTCAAATTTATGCAGATTATAGCTATTTATATTCTGCATTATCATGATTTTTTTCAAAAAATTGACTACTTTGTGAGTTATAAGCTTTTATACCACTCTAACCTTAAAATCATAACTTTAGTATGATTATTCGGCTCTCGTGGTATAAAATACTGTACGGCACTGGTGCGTAAGGTGATTTTTATCGCACTCGACTTTTCTCACTCGCTTCGCTCGTGTGAAAAACGTCTCCTGCGTTAAATAATCACCTTCCACACCCGTATCGTAATGTACTATTAAAAAAACACGTTTTTGTTAAAAACAAAAGAATCGTGATAGCTAGAAAATTTTTTTTTTTTTTTTAGAAAATATAGGTATTTTAATGCTCTTTCGAATGCTTCCCATCCTATTCAAATATCTCAATATTATCATTTAAAAAAATGAAATTTTTTTTTCAAAAAGTGAAAAATCGATATAAAAAAAATTATCCAAAAAACTACATAATATTATGATTTTCCAAAAATCTTGAAAAAAAAGAAAAATTTTAAGCACTGTCTCAAAATGATTGGATAAAAATTGAAAAAGTTACAGCGTTATACACACATACACATGCATACATACATACGAACATTTTTTCAAAATAGTATATTTTGACTCCAAATGACTCAAAACATCTTTCTAACATGTTATCAACTTTTTTTTCAGCGTCACAAACCTTCCTCAATGAGGAAGCAAAATAAATAACATGTTTTAATTATTTGTTAAAGTGATATAGCCAGAAGTAGTAAAGCATTTCAAAACACAATACGATTAGTTATTGAATTGCACGGTAAAATTCAACACAATAAGCAATGTTGTAATCTTATAAGAATTAATTACGTTAATATTAGAATAAATTATGTCAATATTATGTTCAGATTTTATTCTTTATTTAATACTTCATGAAAAAAAAAATTCGAATAAGGTTATAGTTTCTAGTCTCAAAATTTAGTATTCGTGAAGAGTATTATATCAATTATTAAAGATGCATTAAAATTAAAAGAAAAAGATTTCCGGCTTATAAGGAATAAATTATTCTTAGCATGTTTAATAAATAAAAAGTACATAGAGTGCGCGTAGCGCGCATGAATTTAGCTAGTACTTAAGGTGTCCCTTCCCGGTTTTTCCGAGTGAATTTTAAGATTTATTAATATGATTTTTTCACATATTGTAATATATAAGATTTAACATGAATGAAGGGAACTTCAAGTAATGAATACAATTTTTATAACAAAATTCAACTTCTCTTAAAGTAATACAGCCACACTGAAAAACATCAGGGAGAAGGAACGTACCAATACCGGCAGTGTAGCTCTACCCGCGCTTCGCATAACGTCTCGCTCAATTTTGGGAGAATAATTACCCCTAACGGATGTTTATGCGCGGTTTATGAGAGTTTCGCGCGCCATCTACCAGCCGTTTCCCTTGGCAACGGTACACTCAGTCGCCCGTTTTGGGAGAAATTTTACGCCAAAATAACGTTGCGCAACTCTACCCGTCTTTGGGGCAGCGACTTTCTCAAGTGGTAGACCCGCTCTCTCAAATGTTTTTCAGTGCACCTAAACAAAACTTCAATAAAACACTGGAATCTTTTTCAATTATTATCCGATTTTAATTTGTAAGGTCTCATTTTGTTCCTTGTTAAATTTCAGGGGGAGGTTCCAATATAAAAAATAAAAAGTTATCAAGACCTGCAAAGTTACATCTTGTTAACAACACGCACATCTTTATAAACAATTGGACGTAGCTTTGCAGGTTTTGATAATTTTTTATTTTTTATATTGGCATCTCCCTCTGAAATTGTACAAGGAACAAAATGAGACCTTACAAATTAAAATCAGCGAATAATTGAAAAAGATTCCAGCGTTTTATTGAATTTTTGTTTAGGTGGCTGTATTTGCTTTAAGAAAAATTGAATTACGTTACAAAAAATTGTATTCGTTACTTGACGTTCCCTTCATTTAAGTTATACCTTTACTTATATTACAGTATGCGAAAAAATCATATTAATAAATCTTAAAATTGACTCGAAAAAATCGGGAAGGGCCACCTTAAAATTGGTTATTGTATACTCACAGCATAATTTGTTCTTTAAAAGTTGATATTTTGTGTTGAACCATTTTCATTATTTTTTTTTTTTTGTTATTTTTCTAATTTGTTCCCATGCAAGATGCTCAAACATTTCACAATAACCAATCATTTAAAAATATTCATTAAACAAGAACCACTATAGTTTAGTAGCAGTAGCTGTTCTTCATTATAGAGGATACGATTGAAAATTTCAAGATAAAAGCATGGCACGTTTTTCAACCAATTTATTTCACGATGCGGTATTAGGCCAGTTTATTGCATCTAAAAACCACATCATCAGAAAGAGCAAGAAAAAATGCATCGATCAATGTGATTTTTTCTGAGAACCTTATTGTCCGATTATTAAAAGTACTAAAATCAATTCTTAGATGTATCTATAACTAACTTGACTGAAATCAAAGTAAAATTTTCGATATAAGTTTTCCTGTAAAGTTTTGATTTGTTTAATAAACTTGCAATAACAATAATCGTACTTGCCAAACCTGCTGCCTTACATTTTCTAGATGAATAAAACTTTAAATAATAATGTTTTGATTTTTGATAATTGGATTATTTATACGATAGTAGAACGTGATCGTTTGAATTTTCACGATTTAATTGTTCAAAAATTACGAACTGACTGCTCCGGAAAGTGTAAAGCTAATTTGGTTACAATCAGTTAACTTATGGTGAAAACCTGGTTAATTTTCTACCAGGAAAACTGCAAGTTTACTTTCAATAAAAAAAGATTACTTCTACTACTTTATTCATTTTCATTATTATTATTATTTTTCGTAAGAATCTTATACAAAAGATTTTTATACTTTCTTCACGCAGTAATCATTAAAGGCACTTATTAGCTTACGCTCAACGACGACGAACGAGGATATGGCTGCAGTTTCTCTCGCTCGTCTCTGTGACATCCCCCAGGTATACGTTAGGCGTTGCTGCAGGTCCAGTGGTTCCCGAGCGAGAGAGAACGAGGCAAGTTCGACGCTCGACTCGATACGCAACTCAACGCTCCCCACTCAACTTGTGCGTTTGTTTACACGCTGTCATCGTCACAGTTGCACCATTACAACAAGAATTATTGACAGGAATTCAGATGGAAAATCAGAGATAAAGAGACTGCCTGATACGCAAGAAAATATTGGTGTAGGATTAATTCTTCTGTTGTAGGAGCTTATTTTGAAATAATACAATTAATATTATCTTTTAAGTGGAGAAATTATTTTTTTTATCATTTTAGAAGAAAAAACTGATATCTTACTACGGCAAACGATATTATCTCTTTTGGTCTAATGTTCTTGTTTCAGGAATTGTCTTTTTCTGAGTGGTAATTAAAGTAGTTTGTTGTTACTTTGTCCTCTCTTAAAAGCCCCCCTCTCTCCCCGCGGGCACTCACCGCACACCGCCCACCTCCTCGCGTAGTCAACGAACTCGGTGTTTTGTTTACGTTTTCACCTACTTCTTTCCCAAATGCCCTGTAAGCGGTCAAGATTCCTCTACGTTTTTATTCTTTGATTATTTTTCTATTCAAATAAAGGTCTTTTAACCTAATCTCTTAACTTTTTATAAGAGATTTTTATGTTCAAAGATCACATAACCTCACTCTTCCATAAGAGCCTATGTTAAAAACTCGATTTTCAAGAATTTTTTTCTCGAAAAAATGCTCAGTATAAAATATTGAAAAAATTCAAGCTGCTTTTATTTTATCTAAGTAATGATATATTAAAATTTCAAAGACTTCTGTTAACTTTGCTGTAACCATTGAACATCCTTAAGGTCTTAGCTGATTGGTCCAAATAAAACCCACAAAGTTTGAAATTATGAAATATTTAAGCTAAAAATGTGGGTCATAAATAGTATTAATGACTTAAAATTTGGTTTTGTATAACAAAAAAGTATTAAAATTTTATCTGTAGTTACAATGTAGGACTATGAATACTGTTCTGATTACAGTTAAATTTCTAACCTCCAAATTTTGGTATTGCAGGAATAAACTCAACTAAATACAATCCAAGTTTCAATAAAAAATATTGGATAAATTTTCGGATTTTAAAAAGTAAAATAAATTTTAAATTCATAATATTTTAATATTAATTGTATATAGGTAAATAGGTAGAACCAATGCAAAGGAAGAGCGCGCACAGCGCGCTTGAACTTGCTAGTAACATAAAAGTATTTAAGAAAATTGACTGCTAGGTTTCGGAAGCAGGCAAAACAAGATTTTTGTAGGATGAGATCTGAAAAGGACTACTCTAGGTCAACCTTTCAAGCCAAAAATACAAAAGTTGTGCATATTTCAAAAATATTTTTGGTATATATTAAAACTTCTTTCGATATCCTAAATATCCTTCAATTTAGATTCGTATTATATTCATAGAGTCTTGAAAGCATTCGCTATACTACATTAAATTTTTAGTAAGTCCGGAAATATTTGAGCGATGTTTTTCATCAGAAAATAAGTTTTTCATAATTTAGAGTGGATTTGTTAAATAGAAAATTAACTTTTTTAAAATTTACAAATCCTTGTTTCATTACAGAAAATTTTAAATTAAATATAGGAGAGAGTTGACCAGTGGGAGCAACCATAGCATTTTTGTCAATAGCTTTTGATGTTATAGGTTAAAATTAAAATATAAAAGAAGAAAATGATCCTTGGAAGGCCTCCTGTAAAGAGGTGCATTAGTTTTTTTCAATACTTATAATAATAAGTTACTTGAAAAAATAAAAAAGTTAATGTTTCACGATCCTCAAAAACATCCATATTAATTATTACAACGTTCTTTACTATTGTTTTAACGAAAAATAAAAAATTTACGTTAATTACAGTTTATAATTGATATACGTAGTAATTAAAGCTAAACATAAATTTACCCTATTATAAATTAGAAAAAACCTGAGATTTATTTTAGTTTGCATTAACACTCAACATATGCCCATATGTAATAGACGGCCAGCACAGAAACATTATTAGGCACGACCGCTACTCGGGAGAGCCTTATTTTATTTTTAATCATACTCAGCCGCCAATAATCAACTCGGAGAAACGTTGATTTCTTCATGAACGTTTAAAGTAGGAGTAGAAATTGAAAATTAAATGACGAAGAAACTCTAATGAAAATGTTAACCAACGGTTGGCGATCTGTTTGTCAATTTTTAAATTAAAAACGTCACACCACAGTTATATTGTTATTGTTGACGAAGAATAACTATTTGTACATACGGAAATATTATATTACAGATGCTTTAAAATATAATCATAATTTTAAATAGTTCTAATTAAATTTCTATATTAATCTCATTTGATTAACATGCTAACTAACAAAAATGAATTATTTTCTACCAGGGTAAGTCATTAAATTAATAAATTGTCCTATCTTAAAAAAATGATGGATTTGTTATGATATCAATTTATTCGTGATTTGGTTGATGGGAGTAATGGGTTGCTAGGTTACAAAAACAAAAGTGGCGCAAAGTTTTGGGAAAATTACGGCGCGCGAAGCGCTCTTAGAGATGGTTAGTACCCATAAAATTGTCAATAAAAACAGCAAAAAACATTGGAAAATAATATATTCTTTTCACGGCTATGTATTTATTAAATTAATGAATTAAGTAACTACACTCAATCACAAATTTTAAATGTTTGCCAAGTATTATAACAATTCTGCTTATGCGCTTCAAATGGAAATATTTACGACATTATGCAAAGTTAATAATTAATTTGTCACGATCGGAAACTCAGAAAATAAGAAAACCAATTTACTTGCTTTTCTTTTTCCATTAAATCCAGAAAATCATCCATATTTTTAAATGATAACAAATAGTAGAAATGGTTGAGGTACACACATATTTGCATATACACAACTGACTGTAATAATTGGTGTATTGCAACTGCGATATAACTGTATAAAGAGCATCATTAAAAATATGTAACTTGTAAAACTTATTTTGTAGAATAAAATACAATAAAATATATGTCGCAAGCAATTTTTATTTATTTTATTGAAATTAGCGATAATCAACTACTTTACTGTTTCACGTGTATTGAACAAAATATCATAAACATTTGCGCCCTAAAAATTGTTTTTAAATTCAATAAAATGTGACTGGAAACTGGAGGATTTTATAAAATTTCCATAACAATTGCGTAAAAATTCTTCAAAAATAATTAAAATAGAATTTTTCGCTATGAAAATGCCAATGAAAATATGGTAATTTATAAAATCCGTAACTTTCGTATATTTTATACGCGTTTTGCGTTAACCGTCATTCATTCATGTCATACTCCAACGAAGGAATGTTTTTCCAAAATTTTATTTTAGAGTAACTATTAAACAAAAGAAATCATAATTTTGAATATAGTATTCAATCGGAATAGATTAAAACGCTTTGACAATAAAAACTGACGAATCATTATCATTCCATATTATGTCATATTTTCCATTACCCTGTGCATACTAACAGTATAGGTGATATATGGCAGAGCTTAACTAGATCGACATTACCGAAAACGCCAAGGATTTGCATACTTCCAGCCGCAATTTCATCAGTGCGAATTAAGATTAATATTTTTGGCTTTATTATCTTTGTCTCGGAAAATATTCGTGTTTACTGATAAAGCCACATCGAAAGTGCGTAAGCGCTTATACTTTACGCTAACATCGATCGTATTTGCAGCTGTTACAGTCATTGATTCCGAGACTCTGCAAATCACTCGCTCTTACAAAGATTCGCGGGACCAGAAGAATTGCTAATTTTTTGAAATTTTGGTCAAACAACGAAATACATTATGTGTAATCTTTCAGTTCGAGGATGATTGCCTTGCATTTTCGTCAGTAAAGTCCTGTGTCATTCATGTAAGGGCACAATTTTTACAGGAATTTTTGGATCCCTCATTGAATTTTTTAATTCGCTACCGAATTAAAAAACCGATTGCTATATTTATTATGCGTGTTAAAAAACTTTTTAGTACTTCTGAAGCCATGTGCTCATATTTTTTATATCCCTCGATTACTTTAATTTCTGACGGAGCAAAATAATTTTCATGTGTGTGTGTGTGTGTGTGAGTATGTGTGGTATGTGCATGCGTGCGTGCGTGTGTGTGTATGTGTGTGTGTGTACGGGCGATAACTTTTGAACCATTTGACCGATTCTCATTGGACAAAGCTTATTCTCATCGTTTCGGAGGAATAATTGGAAGGACATAACCTATTTTTCGATTTTATCGATTTTTTTCTGTTTTATAACCAAAAAACGATTTCGAATTTTTCCTTTTTTTTTTATTTTTTAATATTTTACAGCCAGTGTTACTTAACATAATAGCTTTTTATTGAATGGCCTTTAAATTACCAACATTTTCTTTTTAATATTTAAATTATCTTTATAGTCTGTCACTTGTTATTAATAAAAATATGGTTTATACTTCTTTAATTAATTTCTAAAAGAATATTTTATTTATCGACTCACAATTTCAATCATTTATTACACTTATCGAGTATCAAGCTGTGTTAAAATTTCAAGAGATTATCTTATTTGTTTTTGAGAAAAAAAATTGTTATATCTTCATTTGTTTTTGAGAAAAAAAATTGTTATATCTTCATTTGTTTTTGAAAAAAAAAATTGTATTAGAAAAAAATAGCGTTTTCGTTCTCACACGATAACAGGAGTAAAAACCGCTGCCAATTTATTGGCACTTAGCTTTCTCAAACTTAATTTGTTATGCTATTGGATAAATTATTTGCGTTAAAAAGTACAATTAATAATAAACATTTATGTATTAAAAAAAATAACACAATCTTATCTATGTATTGTCAGTAGTACATATCATATATATGGTAAAACTAATTTATTCAATTGTCTTTAAAAAATAAAAAAATTCAACATTTATCAAAATTTTAATTTTTATAACTTTTTTCTAATATTTTCAATTTAATAATCTTATTAATTATTATTAATTTGCATAAACAGAAATAAAACACCATTAAAAAAAAAATACAATATTTTTAATGACTTGAATTACAATAACAAACACTTTTTATGCTGTTCGGAAATACCAAAAAAAATTCCAAAATTCTAAAAACGAATATTTCCAAAAATAATCGAGCAATCTTAAGGCGATGTGAAGTCCAAAATCAACCCAATTTTATTATTTAATAAATTAATATTCGAACGATCATTTGGAAACACAATTTTGTCAGGCATTCCATATGTGTAAATACTATGCTCAGAATTTTTTTAAAGTGATTTTATTAGCATTTCCATCAGATATGCTCATTTAAAAACTGGATCAAAATTATACAAATGCAGATTCTTACTTACTTACCGTCATTGTGGTTTTTATTTAATTAAATAATTTCTAAGTATTTTTTTTTTTAAACAGGATTGTCAGGCGCTCCGTATATGTAAATACTATACTCCCAATTTTTTTTTAATAATTCTATTAGTATTTAACATCACATGAAATTTTGCACACATATTTTTCATAACGTGAGCTAGACAGCCTATAAATTTCAATTTCATTTGTCGAATCGTTTTCAAGAAAATACTATTTGAAAAATTAAAAAAAAATTTGAACCTCAAATATCTTCGAATCTTATGAACATTTTTCCTTTGCCAACGAAAGGGCTTCAGAAGTTTAAAAGAGCTAGCTCTATGAGAAATTTCATAAAGATTTATTGATTTTTACTCCAGTTATCATGTGACAACGAAAACGCAATTTTTTTCTTCAATAATTTTTTTCTCGTTAATCTATCGATATAACCTCCTGAAATGTTTACAGAAAGAAGTACTTTTTATGCTTAATAACTGGTAAAAAGGACCCCACACATTTCTTATGGCTTTCAGTCGAATTACTTGAAATTGTGTATAAAGGTTCCTTTATGTATGCTGATCAAAAGTCCCCATGGGCGGAATACCCTTGGACCTATTGTCACCGGTTCTAGGTGTTTCGAATCGCACGGTACAAACATCTCATTGTAATTCCATATTATGTCATATTTTCCATTATCTTATGCACACTAACATTATAAGTGATTTATGGCAGACTAAACTAGACCCACATTACCGACAACAACAAGGATTTGCATTCTTCCAGTCACTATTTTATCAATGCGAATTAATATTAATTTTTTGGTTTTATTATCTTTATCTCGGTAAATATTCGTATTTACTGATAAAGCCATATCGAAAGTGCGTAAGCGCTTATACTTTATGGCAACATCGATCGCATTTGCAGCTGTCAGAGGCCTGTCACTTTTAATATGCATGTTACGATGAGAAATGTCTTTCGGGAAATTGATTCCGAGGCTCTCTACAAATCACTCGCTCTTACGTAGATTCACGAGCCCAGAAGAATTGCTAATGTATTTTTTGAAATCTTGGTCAAACAACGAAATATATTACGTGTAATCTTTCAGTTCGAGGATGATTGGCTTGTGTTTTCGTCAGTAAAGTCATGTGAAAAGAGATCGTTGCTAAAACTCTGAATGATGGTTGCATCCATGTAAAGGTGCGATTTTTACAGGAATTTCTGGATCCCTCATTGAGTTTTTTAATTCGCTACCGAATTAAAAACCCGATTGCTATATTTATTATGCTTGTTAAAACATTTTAGTACTTCTGTGACCATATGTTCTTATTTTTTTAAGGCGATGTGAAATCCAAAATCAACCCAATTTCATGATTTAATAAATTAATATTCGAACGTTTATTTGGAAAAACAATTTTGTCAGGCGCTCCGTATATGTAAATACTATACTCTAAAATTGTTTTGAGTAATTCTATTAGTATTTGCATAAGATGTACATAATCAAAAATGATGTCGGTATTTCACATCACCTTAATGTTTCTTTCTGTATTTATGACGAAACCGTCGCCATAAATCTAGTACTTTTTCCTCCCGCTCAATTTGACAGAAGGCAAAGTTATCAATACTTACCAAACCGATCACACGAGGTAGTTGTAGAAAAAACGTGACCACCCATCCAAATACTTAACCGCACACATTGCTACTTAACTTGAGTGATCGGCAGAGGTGGCGACTGCGCTACCTATACCAAACTGTCGGTCAGTCGTTTTTACGTATAAGGTAACTCAGGGTAATTCGGCCCCCTTAAGTGGAATATTTTCTTTCTCCTTCTGTAAATGCGTTGGAAAAAATTGTAAGAAAGACTTTAAGTATACTAAATATACTACCAAGAAAAAAATTAGGAACGCCCCAAATGTGATATTGGCTTTGTAAGGTGCAAAAGTGTAAAATATGCGTTTAGGCCAAATTAGGTGACACGTCCCGTGTAGAAATTCAAAGAGGAATGAGGCAGGAATCTGCTAGGGATTCCTTGCAACTAGTAGGAATCCTATAGGGAATCCTATTTGGATCTCGACCGGGTGGTGTCCCACTTTTTTTTGGGATTTGGATGGGAAAATCCGATAAGAATCGGGACTATTTTTTGCGTACGCAATTCGATCGCGATTTTAATTATTCTACCATGAAATATCTATAAATTATTAGTTAACGAACATTTATTTAATGTTGTATAATTAATTTCTTACCAAACAAAAAAATCATTATTTGTTTAAATTCAATTTGAATTAATTTATATTAATAACGAACATTTATTAATAAAAAATAGTAAATAAAAGCGACTGTCTAATAAATAAAATATAAATAATAAAACGGATATAAACAAAAAACCGCTGCCAATTCATTGGCACGTAGCTTCCTCAAACTTAATTTATTGATCCCTTTAATTAATTTTTACTTCTAATATTTAAAATTTAATACTTTATCTTGTACGGTTAGACTAACTAGGAGAGGGTCATGGGTCCGGATTCAGCTTAAACTATGCGTTATATCTTTTTTCATAATGAACCAATTTTTTTGGGCAACGAACTTGATCTGAAGATATATAAAAGCTACATCTGTGCCAAATTTCAGGACGATTGGATAATTTTTGCTCTAGTTATAGTGCGAAAACGAAAACGCAAATTTTTTCTAAAATAATTCTTTTCTAAAAAACAAATAAAGATCATCTCTTGAAATTTTAACCAAATATAGTCTTCTATAAGTTTAATAATTGGTTAAAATTTTAAGTCGATAAATCAAGTATTTTTTGAGAAAAAGCGATTCGAAAATTTAAAAAAAAAAATGTTTTACCTCAAATATCTTTTTTCGTAATGGACCGATTTTTTGGGCAACGAACTCGATCTGAAGATATATAAAAGCTACATCTGTGCCTAATTTCAGGACGATTGGATAATTTTTGCTCTAGTCATTGTGCGACAACGAAAACGCAAATTTTTTCTAAAATAATTCTTTTCTAAAAAACAAATGAAGATCATCTCTTGAAATTTTAAGCAAATATAGTCTTCTATAAGTTTAATAAGTGGTTAAAATTTTAAGTCGATAAATCAAGTAATCTCTGAGAAAATGTGAGTAAAATTTTTTAAAAAAATTTTTAACCTCAAATATCTTTTTTCGTAATGGACCGATTTTTTTGGGCAACGAACTCGATCTGAAGGTATATAAAAGCTACATCTGTGCCAAATTTCAGGACGATTGGATAATTTTTGCTCTAGTTATCGTGCGAAAACGAAAACGCAAATTTTTTCTAAAAGAATTTTTTTCTAAAAAACAAATGAAGATAATCTCTTGAAATTTTAACCACATATAGTCTTCAATTAGTGTAATAACTGGTTAAAATTTCAAGTCGATAAATAAAATATTTTTTGAGAAATTAATTTATGAAATATAAAAAAGTTTTCCTTAATAACAAATGACAAAGTGAAGATATTTAAAATTTTAAAAAAGGAAAATATAGGTAATTTAAATACCTTTCAAGAAAAGTTTATTATATTATGTAATAATGACTGTAAGATATGAAAAAATCAAAAAAACTAAAAATTCAAAATCGTTTTTTGGTTATAAAACAAAGGAAAATCAATAAAAATTCAAATCCATCAGAGTACCTTTCTTTTCCCGCAAGACAAAGAGATTAAGTTTTACCCGACGAAAATCGGTCGATTCGTTAAAAGCCTGAATAAAATCCGTGATAAAAAAAAGATAAAAAAAAAATCCGTCTAAACTTTACTAATAGGCAAACAACATTCAAAATATCAAGGAGCGCGGGAGCGCTCCGAAGGCAAGTATAGAAGAAGCCTAAAGGAGCGACCCGTGCTACATATACATTGAAATTGGTGTACGAAAAATCAATGCGCATTTACGTATATTGCGTTAGCTTTTAGTATATAACATATCCTTCTTAATCGAAAGCAATTTCATTGCTCTAGTCAAATCAAAAGATTTTATTTAAAAAGATGATCTCGTTCGAAAGATATAGAGAGCTGAATTTTTTTATGTGCTGTTTCCTTTCCGAACTTTTCGTCTTGTTATTCAGATATCCGGTTTGCAGCTCTTACGACACTTCCGGTTGTCGTCTATCTTACGCTTAGATATCTATTTATATTTATAATATATATAGTTATAGCATATCGTATAGTAAATAAATCTCACTCGACTCGAAAAGAAAGAGAGAGAGTATATAACAACAACAAAATTTTGTGACTACAATAACCTCAAAATATCGTATGGTATTTTTATTCTCTTATATAGACTCGAAGAGAGAGAGAGGGAGAGAGAGAGAGAGAGAGAGAGAGAGAGAGAGAGAGAGAGAGAGAGAGAGAGAGAGAGAGAGAGAGAGAGAGAGAGAGAGACAGAGAGAAGATATAATAAAACGAACAAATGTAATTCTAAAATAACCTCGAAATATGGTATGGTTATATATATTTTTATAATTCAAATCAGCTGATGGCATGGCATCATATACTTTTATATATAGATAAGTATTATTTTTATACTAAAAGATATATCATGTAAAATATAATACAATAAAAAATCGATACTTTGTGTAACCTTTTTCATTTTCAGATTATACAATTCTATGTCTTTGGTGAATTTTACATATCATGTTATATTATAACTAATGATATTGAAAATAATGAAATAAAAGAAACTGAGTCAAAATTGAGTTTAGCAGGGAGAATTACTATATATGGAGACTCAAACTGTATTGATGATAGTCATTCCCAGAAATTTTTTATCACCATCCAAATTTTTCAAATTTGTATAAATTTTATTGTTGGTGGTATAGCATGCTTCTGGATGTTAGATGCAATTTTGGAATATACTACTACTGGACGAATTCCATCAGTCTTCATAGAGGAAGAAAATAGGATTAAAAACAAAAAAAAATATTATGACATTATGGCATATATGGCATGCAACAGCCCTTCCCAAACGCATGGAAGATAGTCACCTCAATCGTCATAGCAAAGTGTTAGAACCATCAGGTTCAGACAAGGTTTATCGAATACTCCCATTGTGTCCAATTTCAACTTTGGCCACACCAGAACCAGTTAACGAAACTACACCAGTGTGTGTGTGTGTGTGTGTGTGTGTGTGTGTGTGTGTGTGTGTGTGTGTGTGTGTGTGTGTGTGTGTGTGTGTGTGTGTGTGTGTGTGTGTGTGTATATATAACCTCAGGCTTCTTCTATACTTGCCTTCGGAGCGCTCCCGCGCTCCTTGATTTAAATAATCAAAGATCTCAGGAAGTCGACTGATTAAAATAATTTTTATCTATGAGCATCAACGAGGCAAATCAATTTTTTTAGATAAGTATATTAAATGGCTAAATGTTAAAGGCTAACATTATTTTAAAACATAAAAGAATTGATACTTTGTGAGAATTTTTTATTATTTTTTACAGATATATACAAGAAGATTTTTTTGGAATTATTAAAATCTCACAAGTGGATTGGAAAAAGAATATATATATATATATATACATACAGATACATATATACAGATTATTTCATTTTGGATTTTGGAGTTGATTGGAAAAATATAACCTACATAAGCAGCTGTGAATATCAAATAGATCATTGTTAAAAAAAAGTTTTTAACAAAGAAGGGTTCATTAATTATTATTAATTATTCAAGTTCATCGAAAATATTACGACACAATATTTTTCAAGATGTATCTTTTTATATCCTCAATATGAAAATTTTTTATATTAGATATAATTTTAGAAGAATATTAAAAATTTGTCTTCATATTTGACAGGACGAATAGAGTACGTGGATGTCAATGAAGAAAATGACAGTTTCATTGCTTTCAATGAATCACACGTAAAACAAACAACAACTAAGATGTTTATTTACACAGTATTGGACTCAAAATACGAAAGAAGTATTATGTTTTGAAGTAAGTTTTTCAAAATAAGAAAAGAAAATTGTGATTTTCATAGATCGTCTATCTAGTTGAAAATTATATTGATAATAAAAATGTTGTGATTATTAAAAAATGACATCCAATCAGTGTTTTGTGTAATAAATAAAATAAAATACCGGTATGATATAATGCATGAAGGGCACACATAATTGGGGGGGGGGGTCCAAAGTTTCGACGATTCACTATAAAATCCAGCCAACTAACAACTTTTATAAATTCGACATAAGTCGTTGTTGAATGTACATAATTCCGAATTTTTAAATGACGAAAAACGTATTTTCGAATGTAACAATTTACCTACTGTTCAAAATATCGGATTTAAAACCACAGAATTTAATGTAGATGTAGCTAGTTTCTAATGATTTATTTGGAAATATCTTTATTATCTCCTTATTAAAATTCTGTAGTAACACTGATTAGATGTCATTTTTTAATAATCACAACATTTTTATTATCAATATAATTTTCAACTAAATAGTAACCCATTTCAATGTATACGTAGCACGGGTCGCTCCTTTAGGCTTCTTCTATACTTGCCTTCGATGCGCTCCCGCGCTCCTTGATGTATAACAAATTCAATTTTCTCAATAAAGAAGTTTTGTAAGTAATACCCACTAGATTCTGTTTCGTTTTTCTGGTTAATTTCTTGAATTTTCCTAAGAGCGGAATACACGCAGGATTCTTATCCGTTTTCCTATTTGAGAGCAGCGCCACCTGCTGACTTCTGTAAATTTTGGAGAGTTCTGACTTCTGACCGGATTCTGGCGAGGAAAACTAATGGTCGTTTGAGGCTATATAAATTCGAGGATAGCAAACAGAGTTCTGATCGGGTCCCATTGAGTTTTACGCATTTAGGGAAGAATTACGGAAAACTCGTCGGAATCCCAAATGTCAAATGTAGGAAGGACTCGGGGAGATTTCTACACAGGGTTACCTAATTCGGCTGATATTGAAAAAATAGTACAAGGAAACTCATAAATTCTATATATTAATAAAATTTATGTTTATATATAAAAACTTTATTTAATTATTAACTTACATGAATAATACTAAGTATAAAGGAAATAAAGGAATTGCTTTTGCATTATAATTCATTCTATAAATGATTTTGAAATTCTATATGGGAGTTTATCATAAACTAAACAAAAACTTAATTTTGATCAATAAAATTGATTATTGCTAATTATATTTTTAAAGTTTCTTCTCACAAAAGGGACACATAAATGACTTTGTGAAAGTAATACGAATTTCACACCTTCTCATATTTATTGGATCACATCTTCTTTACAAATTGACCGAATTAGGTTAACTATAGACGCGAAAGTATTTTGCTTCTATGATTCACAAAAAAATTATTTTTAATATTTTTTCCATACTAATTTCAAGGAAAAAACCTCACCTTTCTGCCTGTATCACTTTCAATTGAGTTTTTTCGCTTATATTTCAACTATAAACGAAATACTTGCTTTCTTGACTTTATAAAACGTCTAACTCGCTGAAATTTGATAATAGAAACTTACATAAAAATGTAGTGATCATTCTCAAACTATTACAAACGATTTATAAGATACAGAAGGTAGATTATTTAAGCTTTCCGATAAGGAAAGCTAGCAAACTAGAAAAATGGCCGAATTAGCGTATAGAGGCCGAATTACTCCGAGTTACCATTATTGCTTCATAAGTTATTACATATTCAATTATGTGTGTGTATATACGTGTATGTATGTATGTGTATGTATATGTGTGTATGTAAGCATTAAGAATTATCAACTTCATTAAAAAAACCGCTGCCAATTCATTAGCACGAAGCTTCCTCAAACTTAATTTACTGATTCCTTTAATTAATTTTTAATTCCAAAATTAAAAATTATTGCAACAGTGTTTGACACAATTCTAATTACATCCATTTAATTTTTAATGTTTAATTACATTCAACTTATGTATAATAGTATATTACGCACCACGGGAGGAAAAAACTCGGACAGTCCACAGCTCGCGTAAATTGCCACCCGAGCCGAAGGCGAGGGTGGCAAACATGAGCTGGGGGCTGGCCAATTTTACTCCTGTGGTGCGTATACTATTTTTCCTCACATCGAGGCCGAAAATGCCATATTTCTGTTTCGGAGCCGGGCGGGAATGAGGCACTTTCGGCCCGGTGTTAGGAAAAATATGAATGAAATAATAGGCATTATTTAATATTTGAAAAATAATAAAATAATTCATTATAACATTAACTTCAAAACCTTTAAAAATGACTAAATAACCTTTACTTCAAATCATATTTCTTGATGAAATTTCACACATATATTGCCTACACCACACACAAAATTGTCTATAAATTTCATGTTTATACATAAAGCCGTTCTCGAGGAATTACGATTACGAAGGGCTAAAAAAATTTTAACCTTGAATATCTCTGAAATTCATAAACCAATTCTTTGACCCAAAGAACTGATACAATAAACAATATACAAACTCTTCATATGGGATTATAAGGTAGATAATGATACAGAGGGTAAAATTGACAGAGGACTAAATACCAAAATGGAGTAGGAAATTCAGAGGTACTCGGGGAGAATAGATGGTTTGAAATTCTGGGATAGATACAAAAATTGGAAAACGAAAGTGACAATGGAGGATTATTGCGAAGAGGGGAAAATTAGGGGGAGGGATATGGAAAAATGGACAAGAATCAGATGCGGTAGTTTGGGGAAATCGAAGGGGAAAGGGTTCAATAACACGTCGTGTAGAGTATGCGGGCTAGAAGAGGAAAGTCTGGAGCACATTCTAAGGTGCATTGATGCTCGCAATACAACACACACACATACACACACACACACACACACACACACACACACACACACACACGCACGCAGGCACACACACACATACATACACGTAACTATCAGTCAAATATAAGCAGTCGCGCCTCCCCCACGCTCTTCCCTTGTTTGAACAACTCGAGAGACGGAAACCCGGCCGCTTTTCGCCGGGCGAGCAAACAAACGTCACAGCTTCACGAATTGCGCGCAATGTGCGTGAGTTCAATCTGCTTCCCCTCGCTGGAGTGGGGCGTTTTCAGAAGAATTGCAGCCATGAGGGGAAACAGAAATTGGGTATAAAACGTGAAACGAGCGGCTGTCGGTGTATCTTTCGCTCCTTTGGCTCTAATACAGCACAAGGATGACGACGTTGACCAGTTTCTTTTTGGTTGGCCTTCTGTGCTTGGCTCCGGCTTATGGTAAGTTACGTTGATTATAGTGGAGTGTAAACTCTTGAAATTCATTTGACGATTTTTGAAACAAATATTCAAAATTTTTTTAACCAAAATATTTAAAATTTTTTTAACCAAAATATTTAAAATTTTTTTAACCAAAATATTTAAAATTTTTTTCAATCAAAATATTTAGATATGATTCAAGACCATAAAATCTAATTTATTATTTATTAGTATAATTTTATCCGAAATTATAAAATATCTTGTCTTTAAAGTCAGGTATTAGAAAAATACTTATTTGAGATCCCACATACAACTCACAAGTGTGAAAATCCGATCACATGCCACCTTGACCAAATGGAATTCCATGCAGGATCTCACATTCAAATAATACCGCATCGTCGTAACTATAAGTACCATCACACTCTCGAAAACCCCTTAAACTAATTATTTTATCAACCTTCCAGCCAAGCTGAACCGCATCGTCGGCGGCGACTACGCCCGTCCAGGCCAGTTCAAGTACCAGATCTCCCTCGAGGTGGGCACTCAGAGCATCTGTGGTGGTGCCGTCATCGCCGACAATTACATCATCACGGCCGCTCACTGCGTCGTCAATGAGAACGGCCAGTTCTCTCTGTACAGGTTCCAGGTTCGCGCCGGCGCTACGAACCTGAATGTCGACCGCGGTGTGCGTGCCGACGTCGAGAAGGTCTACGTGCTCAGGTCGTACGACCCTCAGCGCGCAATCAACGACATCGCCGTTCTTAAGGTGAGAAATGAGTCCTTTTGTGGTGTTCTTACGGTTGGGGGCATGTTGAGTAGGTTTACATTTATGATCTTTTCTTATACGTAGAAAGTTAAGTATATTAAAGGGCGCGACAATGATCCAAAACCAAGCAATGATTTTAACTTTAGAAACTTTTTTGACTATAAGTTACAGACAGTTTTGTAAAGTTTTTCTTTAATTTTTTCGGATTTATATTTTTATAAATTATCGCGATTTTTTCAAAAGCCACTTGGAACTCGATGCAACCAGAGTGGTTTGTGAAACCTAATAACTTGAATTAGAATGACAAAAAATATGAGGTATGTCTTCCCGTGGTTAAAGTGAAGAGTTCGGAAACGTCCGGTCTCAAAACCTGAAAAAATTGCGAAAATTTCTTTTCTTTTCTGAATCTTCTCGAATTTTGGTTCCGGATGCCTCATAACTGTTTGGAAATTTTACCCATTTCAACCAAGGTCCTACCTACATTCTGATCCATCTATTCTATGAACCTAGCCAAAAACCTGAAACCACAATAACCCCATCTCTCTATATATTCTTTATAGCTGAGAAACGGTCTCGGCCTGAACTCGAACCCCAATCTCGGGAAGATCGAGCTCCCCACCAAGAACGAGCCATCCCACAGCGGCGACGAGGCCGTTATCTCCGGCTACGGCCTCATCCACGTCGACCTGGCCATAAACCCTCTGACAGGTCAGCAGGAGGAGAAGAACGGACGCTCGGACAAAAAACTGAAGTTCGCCAAGATCAACATCATCAGTAATCAGGAGTGCGCCAGGAAGAACTCCTACCACCGCGTCGTTGATGGCCATATCTGCGGACACGCCGTGCAGCGCGGTGGGAAGAGGGAGGGTATCTGCTCGGTAAGTTCATTGATAATTATAAAGGTCATTGATAATTGTGAAGGAGGTTTTTAAAATGTTCAGTTAAAATTTTGCGGAATAATTCAGAGAACGAGTGGATTTTTCATTTTTTTAAAGATGTTATATTAAATTCTCTTAACGAAGTTCAGTAAGCAAAACTTAATAAATAATACGTACTTATAGCACGCAATGATTTCAGCTTGAAGTGTCAACTATTTCGGTCACGATTTATGATTTTTTAAATAAAAATGTAAGAAAACTAGTGAGCGATACGGTGGACTACTTTTTTAAAAGGAATTTTAGGAATGAATTTTTTTTTATTTTTTGAGTTTTTCAAGCCTTTTGTGATTTAATATTTAGAATTTAATATTAAGCCGGTAATTTAAAATTGAGGAGGTATGCGGTGGTCGATGGCGTTAATAAAGTTGTTGCAACGTAATCTGATTATTGTTATACAACTCTTTCTAGAGCCGAACAAAATTTCGTTACATGCTACCTTACACTGACTCTCTTATTTTGTCATTCTCTCCAGGGTGACAGCGGCGGCCCCCTCGTCCATGGCAATACCGTCATCGGTGTCGTGAGCATCAGTCCGCTCGGCTGCGTGGAGCACCAATACGCTGCGGCCTACACCAGAGTGTCGCATTACATCGACTTCGTCAAGAACGCGATGAACAACGTCGTTACCAAGGACATGCGTGTTCGGGAAGTCTAAGTCTATTTAATGTCTGAATTGTATTTATACAGTTTTATACTGTACTGTTTATTTGATGTTTCTTATCAATAAATGTTGTTATTTATTTTTTCAACTACTTATTCTATCCTTTCTTATTTTGATTTCTTTTTAATCTCGTTGAGGGGTATTTTTTAAAAAGTATATTACAAATTAATGATTCATTTATAACTTTAATGTTATTATAATATATGTTGAGCTGTTTAACTTTAATGGAAAATTATTATGGTGATGGATATAAAAGTTAATTAAATTTGAACGCTTGTAATCATTATACTTCGCCTGGAAATTAAACGTAGATATTCAATCGCTTAATTCAGTGTATTCGAAAATTAATAATTTCCTTTACACATATATTCTTACGTGTGGGTACACGCACGAATATAAAAAAACGAAATAAGCAAGGCGTCCGATTAGAATATGACGCAAATTAGCAGAAAGGTTGTTGGTAGTGTTTCTGATTCGCGAGTCGGCGGCTCTGGTTCAAGCCCAGGGTCTGTCACTTTTTATTATTAAAAATTTGCGATAGCTCACTGGTAACAATATTAATTGATACAAATTGGCTTTGGAAAAGAATAAAGGATTGTATGCGTCAACGTTTAAAACATCATTTTTCCTGAACGGTCTCCTTAACATATATCGATATATCATTTATAATTAAAAAAACTTGAATGCCGGAATCATTGAAAAACCTTAAAAGCATTTACGATTTTTAATTTATGCAAATTATAGTGTCAAAATTATATCTAAAGAAATATGAATTGCGTCATAGCATACATCATGTTTATATAAATATGAATATTTAAACAGTAAATTCACAATCAGCGCACTAGATAACATTACATAAATGAATTCCTTTTGTTCAAATATTACTTATTGCTTCCTCCTAGAAGAGGAAGCTTTCTAATAGTAAAATTGTAAATTTCGTTAAATCGCTGTAGAAATATCATTAGAGGTACTAGAAGTTTGAATCACATGATTTTAGAAAATGTCTGTATAGAGATGTATGTGTGTGTGTGTGTGGGTGTGTATGCGCCGCTTTATCTCAAGATATAATCGATCGATTTTAACAAGACAGATTTTATTTTTTATGTTTTTTTGTCCAAATTCGGGAAAAAAGTGAAATTTTTGATTCGCCAATGCGTTTTTGTTTTATATAGTGAATTTTCGATTTTCGCAAAATTGATTTTAGCGTTTTTTTAATGGTAGGATTGAGATATTTGAATCGGACAAATACCAGTTCAAACAGTATAAAAATACCTATATTTTCTAAAAAAAAAAATACATTAGCTATTACGGTTCTTTTGTTTTTAACAAAACGAATTTTTTTAAAAAAACGTTGTAACTCAGAAACTAAATTGTAAAATGTTTTGAAAAAAATCACGATAATGCACAATATAAATAGCTATAATCTGTAAATATTTCAATCCATTCTGTCGACTAGTTTTTGAGTAAAAAATTGAATACTGAAAAAAATGAGTTTTTGTCGCTCGATAGTAATAATATGTAAATCTTTCACACGATAACTGGAGTAAAATTGGTTTAATCGCTTTCAATTTTTGTAGGCAGTTAGCATTTGGATATCTTTCCGCTGAGTTCTTTCCTATATAATTTTGGATTGAACATTAGAATTGATTAAAATTAAAATCAATTTAATTTGGATACCTTTGCATGTTGTTATTTTGGAAAACGAAAGGGTTGATGTGCTTGCTAAAGATGCTTGTAAAAATGGTGTAACTTGGCATTATTTACTTCCCTTTTCAGATCTGCATGATGTTATTTCTACTTGTAAAACAAAATATATCAATTTTACCAATAATTTTAGAACTAACACAGGAATATAATATGTCAATAATGTTTTCAATTAGAAAAGGATTAAACCCTGGTTTAATAGTTGTAATTATTCAAGATTTCATATTGTTACTTTAAACAGACTAAGATCAAATCATTATTCTTTGTCATTCAGTTTATGGAGAAAAAATATTGTTTTCTGCCCTTCGGCCGGAAAGCGCCAATTTCCCGGCCGCTGCGCGAAACGAAGTTGCCGCTTTCCGGCGCCGTCGAGCAGAAGAATAGTATACACACTTTGGCCAATAAAAAAGAAAGCCTCAGATCACATGTTTGTCAACCTCGGCTTCGCCTCGGCTGACAATTCATGTGATCTGAGACATTTCTTATTTTACTGGCCTAGGTATGTAATATACTATTTGTTCATCTCGTTCTTTAGTTATTGAAGACAGTCATCATGTTCTGTGGGATTGTCCCAACTGTCACGATCAAAGAACTTATTTACTAAATAGTTTGAGAAAAATGAATTATTGATCTCCTTTTCCTGTTTTAAATTTTATTAAAACACCTAACAATAAGTCATGTAAAATTATTACAAATTTTTTAAAATCATGTTAATTATTTATGTAATGATCTATTTTTTTAGGACCATATTTAATTCATATTTTTTTCCTATCTCATTTTCATATATCCTCTTTTCCTTTTCTTCCTTCCTTTTCCTTTCCTTTCTACCTACTGGAGCGGCGAAGTAAGTAAAAGACGTAATGGACGATTTTCGTCCATTTACCTAAATAAATAATTTTATAAAAATAATTAAAATATACGACATTAGAAAAGAAAGCGAAAAATATACGATGCAAGAAAGAGAGAGAGAAAGAAGAAAAAAGAAAGAAGAAAGAAGAAGAAGAAGAAGAAGAAGAAGAAGAAGAAGAAGAAGAAGAAGAAGAAGAATGTAAGAGAGAGGAAAAGAAGAGGGAAAGAGAAAGAACGAGAGCGCTGAGAGGAATCAGCGAAAAGTCACGAAAAGCAGAAAAAAATGGAAAAGTGAGAGGTCAACATTAAGCGAGGAAGTAAGCGGAAGGGTTGAGGAGGTTAACGTAATTATTGCCGCGGAATAAAGAAAACATGAGAAGCGCTCAAGCCCCGCACCGCGCGGCACGCGCCTACAACTCCCGAGAAGGAAGAGAGCCATAATAGTACATTTCGACACTGGTGCGGAAAGTGATGATTTACTTCATGTGATGTTTTTCACACGAGCGAAGCGAGTTAGTCGCTTTCACCTCAGCCTACCACGTGTATGACGAACAACCACCAGTCAACATGAAGTCCTACCTCTCTGTCGCATCTTGAACCGCACCGATTGCGGGATAGAATAGGCCGAAGCTTTGCGAGCGATCCTACATTGTAAGTTTAATTTATATGTCGTAAATAAACAGTGTTAATTGCATTAACTAGCTTTTGTACTTCATTTTCTTTGAAATAATCTCAGTAAATTCTTGGATCTCCGCACCCCGGTAAAGCAGAATGCTTTCGAGCGCTGGCTAGAAACTAAAGAGATTGGGGCTCGCCATTATACTCAAGGTCAGCTCTACTGAAAATCTTACGTGAGATCCTACGTGATTTCTCACTTGAGATCTCACGTGAGGTTTTTCACTAGGGAGCTTACACTAATATGTATGTTTAAGAATATACCAACCGCGAAGTATAGTAAAGTGCACGCGAGTTCAAGTGCGCCTCTGATCGTCAACTTTGGTTTTTGCATAACTTGCAGATCGCGTGGGACATTCCCCAGCCATATCTGTCTAACTCTGTAAAACCATAAATACCGGGAGGCTCCCGCCTAACAACATAACACTTATAATTATTCTCGATATAACAAAGACGAGAAGAGTTACAATAATTTTAATGTTTGTCCTGGAACACAGAGTATTTTCAAATACTCAAATATTGTTTTCATGGCTTACTCACTAGTGGCATCTGCCCGAAGACATAGCCAATTAGAATAGAAGAAGACGTTAGCCAATTAAAATAGAAGAAGAAGACATTAGCCAATTAGAGGCCGAGAATTATATTTAACAATACTGTTGGCTGCACTTCGATATTAATTGCGTTTTTTCTCTTATAAATGGAAACATGAAATGTATAGACAATTTTGTGTGTAGTATGGGCAATATATGTGTAAAGTTTCATCAAGAAACCTCATTTATTATACAGAATATTGTACTACAATGATTGTGAGGTAATAGGAATATAGGAAAGGAGTTCTTATAAATGGTGTAGTGCATGTCTATTAGTAGCGCTCCGGGTAGGTAGTTTTTTTTTATTATTATCTTAGCATAGTAACTTGGTGTTGTGACATAATAATATCAGTGACAGCTAATAAAGGATTTCAAGAATAAGATAAAATGTGTAATTTTTTTAAATATTAATAAAGTTGTAAATCACTGAAAAAAGATGTAGAATGAATAAAGATATTATATATTTTAACTATACAAGCGATATTCAAACGCGCTTCGCGCGTACTTTTCTGTTTTTGAGGTTATGTATGCTATCTTTATTACGTTTTACTTTTAACGGGGTGGCATAATCCTACCATTACCGACCGAGCAATTGACACAGCTTAAAGCTTATTAAAAATAATAGTACATTTCGACACGGGTGGGGAAGTCGATTATTTAGCTGGTGTGACTTTTTGCACGAGCGAAGCGAGTGCGAAAAAGTTACACCACCTAAATAATCGACTTACGCACTAGTTTCGAACGGTATTTTATACCACGAGCGCCGAAAAATCATATCAAAGTTGTGATTTTGAGGTTAGAGTGGTATAAAATACGTAGAATCACAAAAAATCAAGAGCATACTGCTCTGTGGTTTTGAACGTTCTATCATCCAGCAAAAGTTTGGAGTTAAAATATCAAATGGTTTTTGCAAAAACTTTGAATAAAAAAAAATTCAGTTTCATTCAAAGTTTTTGCAAAAACCACTTGATATTTCGACTTCAAACTTTTACTGGATGATAGAACGTTTAAAACCACAGAGCAGTGTGCTCTTGATTTTTTGTGATTCTACGTATTTTGTTTTTAATAAGTTTAAAACTGTGTCAATTGCTCAGTCGGTAATGGCACGGCTATAGCACCCCCTTAAGTATTTTTTCAAAATCAGATCTTAATCATTTTTATACTACTCTAAATGTAAAAATTCCATTTAAAAAATTCAAACATTAAATTCCAAACAGTAAATTTCTCGCGCCTTCTTATCGACCAATCAAAATCAAACCTTTAGATGCTTCAACATGGCCGCTCATCACTTTTTTAAGAAGGGATATTATACATTATAGGAGCGATAAATTAATTTGGAGGAAGCTACGTGCCAATATATTTACAGCGGTTTCTTAAAAATCAAGCATCATACGTATTTCGGCATTGCTGACAACTTAAATCTGAGCGAAAAAAGTTTTTATCTGAGTTAGCACCTTTTTTAACCGGCTTTCCAGACAGTACCATTTTCAACCGGCTGCTGAGTTAGCGCCATTTCAGCAGCGATATAATACCTATGTTTTGTAGATTTTTATGTGATTGAAATGCATTGGCTTAAAGCAATCAGTAACATTTTTGTTCTTATTTGACAAACCTAAAAATATAATAATCGAATGTGTACGTCTCCAAACGTCTTTGATAACAAAGAAATGGAAATAAAAGAGAACAAAAAATAATACTTCATCTAAAACCATCCATTGGATAATGTAATTATTATGATTCATTAACATTCCCACGTCATTTCATTCTTGCTCTTTGCACTTGAATTAATATTATTAAACACTTGCCTCAATTATTAATGGAATTCTTTAATGATTCTGAAATTTTTTACGTTCACATTAAGTAACATATAGTTAATAAGTATGATATGTCACAGCTGCACATACAGTCGTCGTCAGCGTTAATTGGTATTAATTTTCTTATCGGAAGATTTCGACTGTGGGACCACTTGAGAAAAAAATTTTTTCTCGCTACTTCCTAAATTAATATTTTAATCTAGTATTCACATAAAAGTAGGAATTTTCACCAATTTTGAAATCCTTTCATTCATCATTTTTAGGCACGACCGCTACTCGGGAGAGCCTTATAATTTCACCAGAGCGAAAATTATCGGAATTCAAATACTGAAAATTTAGTGTAAAAACCATTTTGCACTCAGAGTGGAGTACGTTTTAAGCGTTTTCTGAGATGTATGTATGTCTGTACGTCCGTATGTAATCAAGTTACCTGATTATCTCAATGAATTTTTGATCGATTTCATCAGAATTGCGAGCAAATGCTCCTTTAATTGTACCTACCAGGTAGTCCTCTACTGAGAAAGATCGATGAAAATGTTTAGGGATACGAGCACAAAGAAAAATGTCAAAAAACCGATTTTTAAGCATAATGTCTAGAAAAATTAATTTTAATTTAATATCTACCTATCTATCTGCTAAAACTAATTAAAAGACACCTTTTTTCTGTTGGTCATTTTTTGCTACGAGCAATATTTGCTAATACGACTGCGAAAAACAGCTAATAAGGTTAAAAATGGATGATTTTCGGCTATAACTTGGCAGGATTTAACTCTAGAATGTAATTTTCTCAATTTTCACAAATATGTTAAATATAAAAGTTGTAGATTATAATAAAACAAAACTTTTTCCAATTTAACATGTTCATGTACACTCAATTCCTGACGAGTAAGACCTATAGAAACGATTTTTAAATGCCTATAAATACACCTGAAATAGTCGATTTTCATTTATTGTTCAAGAATTTGACTTTACACAAAAATGCAAGATTTTCCTGACAAGTGCGGTCATGCCTATAATGTAAACGAAGTTTTTACATAGATAGCGGGGGGTTGACGTGCGATAGCGCGTAGGGGGACGCGGACCCTTAGTTTAAGTTATTCTTAAAGTGATTCTATGAAGACTCTGAAGTCAATTGAATATCCACAACTAAAAACTAAAATTGTCTTATTAGACTTGTGTTATTAATATTCATAAAATTCAGTGTCAAAGTGTAAGATAATTAAATAGTGTATTACATCAAAAACTATTTCATTTTACACAAAGAATTGTTTGATGTACAAGCATATGATTTACGTTGTTAATCATAGACGTGTTGAAAACGAAAAATATGACGTGTATTAGAATTTAAAATGTCATGGTAGACCGAAAAGTGGGGTCTGGTGTTTGGTGGGGGAAGTGCAATTTACTGCCTTGCTTCGTCCATGATAGTATGTCTATCCTTTTCGCACCCGTATATTTTAGATGGATTACTGCCTTGCTCCGGCCATGATACTTTAAACCTAACCTATCTTATAGTACTTTTACACAAATTTTCATATTATTAGTTGATTATCTCGAAAATTACCGCGGCTCCATACATTTTTTATGATATCATTACAAAGCTTAAAGCTTGAACTTTAATCATCTCTTTACTGAACTTATCCTACAGTTAATTTCAGTATTAATTTTGGATGTTTCTACGCAAAGTATATGGTTCTTCTACAATGTACATGTAAAAGTATACATTTTCAAGAATTTTTTACTCAAAAATTAGAGTCGCAACATGTATTAAAAAAAAAAATCAAAAATTTGTTCAACATCTGTAGAATAACATATATTTTTTTTTTGTAAATGTCCGCAGTAAATAACACTTTAAGAGAACCACCCTAAAAGAGTGGTTAAAATTGTGTTAAACTGAAAAAGCCCCAGCGGATTAATTTTTGTTATAGCCTTTTCGGGTGAACATACATCATTCTAATAGTAAATACTCAAAATCTATTAAGAGCTATTTGAGTTAAAATGAATACTTTTTTTATGTGGCACATTGAAATGAATTTTTTTAAATAAACATTAAAAATATGTAAAATTTTAAACATTCTTTTAGTTATAAAAAAAATATGAATAAAATTAAAAAAAACCTTTTTTATAAAATTATTTCAAATACATTTAAGAATATGCCCTTCAAATTTCGGGAGGGTGCATAAAAATTTAAGACGGTGGAAACATTTTGAATTTTGAAAATTTTAATACTGAGAAAAATTCATTTAAAGATTAATGTAATTTAAAAACAATTGCATTAATGTAATTTAAAACTTACCTCTGAAATGATCAGTTTGATTATGTTTGCTGTCAGATTTCTTAAAAACCTTCTGCTTCGTAAGAGGAATCCTTATTTTCTTTCTGAAGATGTCCATACTTTTTTTGTTGGCGTACTTCTGTAAATGGATCCAAGCTTTTGAATCTGCATCAGACAGCATGGTGTTGTATCTGAGGCTGTTATCGGTGGAGCATTTCCAAATAACTTCTGCAGCCTTGACTTCCACATCACCTGAAGATCCTGAGAAATTAATCTCACAATCTCCTGAAAAATTATGGTTTTCCTACCATTCAATGTATTTGTCGGATCCTAGTTGTAATAAAGCTGCAGCAAAAGTGCAGGTATTCAGAAATATTATTATAGGTTTTCAGAAAATTATAGCCCAAAAATATTTTTCCATCGATCTTGAATGTATATCTCACATGAAAGTAAATGTTTGGCACTAAAAATGAGCTATAATGTTCCAAAATCGCTCTAAAACTCCAAGAACAATCATAGATACCAGAACATTTTCCATCGTCATGGAACATTTTAACATTTCTACCAGTATTAGATTTACACATCAAACTACCTTTCTACGCACTTTTCCCATGCACGTATACTATCAGCCAAGTATATGCAGTCGCACCTCCCTCACGCTTATTCCTTGTTTGAACAACTCCAGACACAGAAACCCAGCCGCTTTTCGCCGAGCGGGCAAACAAAAAACGTCACAGCTTCGCGAATTGCGTGTAATGAGCGTGAGTCCAATCTGCTTCTCCTCGCTGGAGTGGGGCATTTTTGGAAGAATTGCAGTAACGAGGGGAAACAGAAATTGGGTATATATAAAACGTGAAACGAGCAGCTGTCGGTGTATCTTTCGCTCCTTTGGCTCTAGTACAGCACAAGGATGACGACGATGACAAGTCTCTTTTTGGTTGGCCTTCTATGCCTGGCTCCGGCTTATGGTGAGTTACGTTGATTATAGTGAAGTGTAGATTCTTGAAATTCATTTGACGATATCTGAAACGAATAGTCAAAATTTTTTTCAATTAAAATATTCAAATTTTTTTCAACCAAAATATTCAAAATTTTTTTCAATCAAAATATTCAAATATCATTTGAGACCATAAAATTTAATTTATTATTTATTAGTATAACTTTATCAGAAATTATAAAATATCTTGACTTTAACGTCATGTCTTAGAAAAATACTTATTTGAGATCCCACATACAACTCACAAGTGTGAAAACCCGATTACATGTCACCTTAACCAAATGGAATTCTATCCAGGATCTCACATTCAAATAATACTGCGTCATCATAACTATAACCACCACCACACTCTCGAAAACCCCTTAAACTAATTATTTTATCAACCTTTCAGCCAAGCTAAACCGCATCGTCGGTGGCGACTATGCCCGTCCAGGCCAGTTCAAGTACCAGATCTCCCTCGAGGTGGGCACTCAGAGCATCTGTGGTGGTGCCGTCATCGCCGACAATTACATCATCACGGCCGCTCACTGCGTCGTCAGTCAGAACGGCCAGTTCTCTCAGTACAGGTTCCAGGTTCGCGCCGGCGCTACCAACCTGAATGTCGATCGCGGTGTGCGCGCCAACGTCGAGAAGGTCTACGTGCTCAAGTCATACGACCCTCAGCGCCAAGTCAACGACATCGCGGTTCTTAAGGTGGGAGATGAGTCCTTTTGTGGTGTTCTTATAGTTGGGGCATGTTCAGTGGGTTGGCATTTATGATCTTTTCCTATATGTACAAAGTTAAGTATATTAAAGGGCGCGACAATGATCCAAAACCAAGCAATGACTTAAACTTTAGAACATTTTTTGACTATAAGTTACAGACAGTTTTGTAAACAGTTTTCCTTTAATTTTTTCGGATTTATATTTTTATAAATTATCGCGGTTTTTTTAAACCACTTCGAACTTGATGCAATCAGAATGGTTTATAAAACCTAATAACTTGAATTAGAATGACGAAAAATACGAAGTATGTCTTCCTGTGGTTAAAGTATCCTGAAGGGATCGGAAAGGCCCTGTTTCCAAACCTGAAAAAGTTGCGAGAAAAACCTTTAAAGACTTTGTTCTTTTCTTTTCTTTTCTGAATCTTGTCGGATTTTGGTACTGAATGCTTCCTAACTATCTAAGAATTTTTCACATTCCAACCAAGGTCCTACCTACATTCTAATCCATCTAAGAACCTAGCCAAAACCTGAAACCACAATAACCCCATCTTCTCTACAGCTGAGGAACGGTCTCGGCTTGAACTCGAATCCCAATCTCGAGAAGATCGGGCTCCCCACCAAGAACGAGCCATCCCACACCGGCGACGAGGCCGTCATCTCCGGCTACGGCCTTATCCATGTCGACCTGAAGATAAACGCTCTGACAGGCCAGAAGGAGGAGAAGAATGGACGCACGGACAATAGGCTGAAATTCGCGAAGATCAACATCATCAGTAACCAGGAGTGCGCCAGGAAGAACTTCTACCAGCACATCGTTGATGGCCATATCTGCGGACAAGCCATGCAGCGCGGTGAGAAGAAGGAGGGTATCTGCTCGGTAAGTTTATTGATAATCATGATTGTGAAAGAGTTTTTTTTAAATGTTCAGTTAAAATTTTGCGAAATAATCCAGAGAACGAGTGGATTTTTCATTTTTTTTAAGATGCTATGTTAAACTGTCTTAATGAAGTTCAGTGAGCAGAACTGATAAATAATGCACACTTACAGCACGAAAAAATTTCAGCTTAAAGTGTCAACTGTCTCGGTCACGATTTATGATTTTTTAAATTCAAATTTAAGATAACTAATGAGCGATACGGTGGACTACTTTGTTAAAAGGAATTTTAGGAATGAATTTTTTTTATTTTTAGGATTTTTCGAGCCTTTTGTGATTTAATATTTAGAATTTAATATTAGCCGGTGATTTAAAATTGAGGAGGTATGCGGTGGTCGATGGCGTTAATAAAGTTGTTGCAACGTGATCTGCTTATTGTTACACAACTCTTTCTAGAGCTGAACAAAATTTCGTTACACACAACCTTACACTGATTCTCATATTTTGTTATTCTCTCCAGGGTGACAGCGGCGGCCCTCTTGTCCACGACAAAACCATCATCGGTGTCGTAAGCACCAGTCCGATCGGCTGCGTGGAGCACCAACACGCAGCGGCCTACACCAGGGTGTCGCATTATATCGACTTCGTCGAGAAAGCGATGAACAACGTCGTCACCAAGGACATGCGCATCCGCGAACTCTAAGCGGTTAATTCAGTTTCTATGAAAGCTGTATATTTATTTAATGTCTGAATTGTATTTATACAGTTTTATACAGTACTGTTTATTTAATGTTTTTTATCAATAAATGTTGTTATTTCTTTTTTCAACTACTTATTCTGTCTTTTCTTATTTTAATTTCTTTTTAATCTCGTTGACGGTGTATTTTTTTAAAAATATATAACAAATTAATGATTCATTTATAACTTTCATGTTATTATAATATATATTGAGCTGTTTAACTTTAATGGAAAATTATTATGGCCATGGATATAAAAGTTAATTAAATTTGAACGCTTGTAATCATTACAACTGTCTCCTTAACCTATATCGATATATCACTTATCCTCTCTTAACCCTTTCCGGCACAGCGGGTCTCCGAGGACCCACCTTTTCTTACACACTTTTTCGCTCTTTTAAAGTAGTTTTTATACGATTTACCTAGGGTTTTTTGTAATTTTGTGATCTTGATATGTTATAGGATCATAATTAATGTAATAATTATTAATAGATTTTGTTAATTTGTTTATAGAAATAAACAAATACAGAAAAATCACCCTTTTTTCGAAAAAATTCATTATTGAAGAAACTTTTTATTGCAATTTCACAATATTTCTTACCTAGGGGTTTCCGGGGTCGCTGATCACGAATCCATTATGAGATTTCTAAAATTCAAAATGGTGGATCCAATATGGCGGATAATTGTGCCAAAAATGTGCTGTTTTTATGATTTTCATCCGCCATCTTAAATCTGCCATCTTAGATTTGAAAAAATCGAAATTTTGGTAGTAGATTCGAACTCAGCGACCCCAAAAATCCCCGAGTAAGAAATTTCAAACCAGAATAGTCAGTAGAAAAATGTATGCTGTAAAGGGATAACCACCACGTCCTCTTTGTGTCTCTGGATTTAGCTGAGAGTGGTAATAATTTACATAGAAACAAATAACAATACTGACGCCATTCTAGATCAAATTTTGTTGAATATAAAAATCTCATTCGCCATCTTGGATTCGCCATTTGGAATTTTGCAAAACTAACTTCAGATTCGAAATCAGCGACCACCAAAACCCCTGTCTACCTTATTTGATCGAATTCGGTTGACTTTCAAAAATTTTGTCCGCCATCTTGGATCCGCCATTTTGAATTTTGGAAAACTAACCTCATATTCGTAATCAGCAATCCCAAAAACCCCTGTGTACGAAATTTGATTCAATTCGGTTGACTTTCAAAAATGTTGTCCGCCATCTTGGATCCGCCATCTTGAATTTTGCAAAACTAACCTCAGATTCGTAATCAGCGACCCCAAAAACCCCTGTATACCAAATTTGATTGAATTCGGTTGACTTTCAAAAATTTTGTCCGCCATCTTGGATCCGCCATTTTGAATTTTGCAAAACTAACCTCAGATTCATAATCAGCGACCCCAAAAACCTCTGTATACCAAATTTGATCGAAATACACTTGAACAAAAAATGTATGCCGCAAAGGGTTAAAAAAGTGATGGAGGAAATCTGTCATCACAATAAGACTGTTTTGATTGGTTGTTGCTGGCTCATTTGATTGGTCTACATAGAATAAGCGCCAAAATCGAGAATGTTTGAATTTTGAAGATTGGATTCTTGACTTTGAATATTTAAAACTGAATAGTATAAGAAAAATTTCATGATTTTATTTATGAGACTTACGTTATTATCGTATAATTTAAACTATTTAAAACAAACTTTTAAAATGAAACTTGATCATGTTCATAACCTCAAAAACAAAAAAACAAAGAGATAAATGATACGCGCGAAGCGCGCTAAAAGTAGCTAGTAATTAAAAAAACTTGAATGCCGGATTTATTGGAAAACCTTAAAAGCCTTGACGATTTTTAGTTTATGCAAATTATAGTGTCAAATTTATATGTAAAGAAATATAAATTGCGTCATAGCATACATCATGTTTATATAAATATGAATATTTAAACAGTAAATTTGCAATCAGCGTACTAGATAACATATAAATGAATTCAGAATTTTGGTTGAAATATTACTTATTGCTTCCTCCTAGAAGAAGCTTTCTAATAGTAAAATTTTAAGTTTCGTTAAATCGCTGTAGAAACATCATTAAAAGTGTTACAAGTTTGAATCACATGATTTTAGAAAATGTCTGTATGCAGAATGTGTGTGTGTGTGTGCGTGTGCGTGTGTGTGTTTTTACAGGAGAGGGAATTGCTTTATGCACCGTAGGTACTGTGTACCTGTGTGTCGGTCTGCACTGGATCTACCGACTAACACCCTAACCTCATCGTCGTAACCACCGCTAAGCATTACTTCGCGAGGGCGAAGCCCTTTTCCACGATTCTGATGTTCATTCTCTCTCAGTGTTGTTAACGGGGTACCGTTATTGTTGGTCCTCTCGTTTTTCTGCGTTACTGCTCTTCTTCTCGCAGCCTCGTCATGACGGCTGTGTCGGAACTGCTGACCGAAGTCCAGTTTTGCACTGTCCCACGTCGAGGGTGATGGTCTCCACTTTCTTTCGGCTCGTAAACAGCTCAGTTTCAGTTTTGTGGTCAGACAGTTTGAGTCCAACTGACCCCATCCACCATTGTACTTCATCGTAATAGTCTCCGAAGATACGCTGAATTTCCTCCAAGTACTTTCCAGTGATAACCAGCCCCGCGTCCTCCGCAAAGGCCACCATCCCGGCACTTGGTGGTAGCTGGATCTTAAGTAGATCATCATACATGATATTCCACAGAAGAGATCCTAACACCGAGCCTTGCGGGACTCCGCCAGTGATCCGATATTCTTTTGGGCTGTCCTCTGTGTCATACACTAGTAGTCGGTTCTCCAAGTAGCTCTTGATCATGTTCTTCAGATATGCCGGTACGCCTAGCTTATCCAGCGCCGGGCAGATGTTCTTCCACCTTGTAAGGGTTCGTAGGATAGGAGAGGGACGAAATACGGTTAGGAGTCATCTGTGTGCAATGGTGACTATAATACGTATGATGACCTCGCTTATGCTGGTGATCTCGATACTGCTCACTCTACTGCAGTTGTCCTCGGTTATAGAATAAATATCTATCATATTATAATGATAAGATATTTAAATTTAATATTGAAATTTAATAATAATAGCAAATGATCAGGTAGTAGCAAATCAATAACCATTACGTTAATAAGCAAGAAAAAAAAATTAAATCATGAAATAATAGCAAAATTCTTAGATTAAAGTTGATTGATAAATCTAAAATAATTAATAATTATATGAAGCGCAGAAATCGAATTAGCATTCGTATATAACAATAAATTCGGTTATAATTAAGAATAAAGTACAAGAGGGAATGAGACGCCACTTTTGTCCCCCTTTTCAGACTATAACATGGTCATTATAGTAGAGATGGGAATAAAAATATGAATCACTACAAATTCCAATTATTTATAATTATTATGAGAATATTAAGAGACAGGAAATGGTGGTGGAAAACGTCCAGGTATAAAATAATAATATTGATATGATAAATTCTGTTTTATTTAAAACCCTTACTTGGGTAAAAATGAAAAATGAAAAATATAAAATTACAAAAAATTATACAAAAATATCTGATTACAAAGAAAATTATATTCGAAAACTTAGCAAAAAAATATATAAGATTAAAAAAAATTATACTCGCAGATGTAGCGAAAAATATAAGATTATGAAAAAAGAAAAATTAAAGAATATGAAATTACAAAAACAACAGGAAAAAAATATAATCGCAAATGTAAAACAGAAGGTATCGGATTATAAACAAAATTATAAAAAATGAAAATACAAATTTGATTTGAATTAATTCGTCGCAAAAAAAAACAAGAAAAAGAAAAGAATTTAACGCGTGGCTAATGTACTCGCGGACGTCCCTGGCTGGACCTCGTGGCGCGCGCAACGTCGAAAAACACAAAGGCAACTACCGCCCTTGTGCTCTAGTTAACTTACGATAACCTTGTCGGGCTCAGAAAGGGGGCCATACGCCCTTTAGTTTTACACCCTTGTACCCCGATAATATAAAAGTGCGCCGGGTTGAGCAAACCAACCCGACTCGGCCCGCTTTATTCTGAAGGATTAATCGCAGGCCTACACTAATTACCTTGCACTTGTTCCGCGTCTGACGCAAGTTGTCTGCTGACTGCACGGCTCTACTGCAACACGTGGGAACCCCGTAGCACACGTGGTCAAGAGAAAAAAACCTCAAAGGAAAGAAAAAACTGCTGAAGTCTGGGCTGCTGGCGAGAGTGAGGCGCGCGTTGCTATTTATAGCACCCCCTACCACCTGTTCGCGGGGGTGCGCACTCGGCCGATTTCCATGTACGCCGGGTAGTTTCTGCGCAACTCTCGGCGACGTCCTTCCCTCCCGGTTGGTGCACTGCTACACCTCCTTGCCCCTCGGCTTGCCACGGAACTCTATTTTTTCAGATAATGAAACATATTAACAATCTTCATGCAAATAAAACATACATTAAAGGAATTATAACGATCACTCATCATGCTCGTTAGTTAATTTCTTGGAAGAAAGATGATTAATGTAGTTATATGGGGATATTGAATTACAAGACAGCTTTTTAAATACAGAAATATGTGCTTAGATGAGTAGAAAATCGGACGTGAAATAATTAAATTCATTGAAAAAATGTTTTTGTTGGTTTCTGGGAGTGCTATAAATAATGATTTATTTTAAAATAACAATTCTCATCGTCTATCTCACTCGCACTCATAGAAACGCCCATCACTCTGTCCATATCTAATTGCATCATCTAAACGTGGACGGCAGTGTAACTATCTAGTTACATTGCTCTAGGTTCACTAGTGCTTAAGCTTGTATAGGCTATATGTAAAAAATAATGTCAAACCCAGGCGGAAATAATTTCTGCGTAAAACTGTCAATAAAAGCAAATGAATGCTAATAACAAATAATAACAGGACAATTTGGGACGCTTACATCAGTTAGAAAGTATTCTGAATTCCTATTAATAGTTATAAGTACTAATTTGCATTTATTTGCTTTTTCTGATGGTTCCCTGTGAGAAATGGTTTTAGGATACAAAAAAGCAAATAACTGTCAGTAACTGGTATCAATTGTTACTTAATGTAAATAATCAATTTTAACTGTTATTTATTGTTATTAATAGTTACTATTAATTATTTAAATTTATTACTACTCTCTAGAAAACATCATTTTTTAATACACATAATTGCTTATAATTATTGTTAGTGACTGTTATTAATTTAAGAAACAATTTTAAGTTAATAGTATATTTGTCGGTAGTTAATTATCAATTATTATCATAAAATTATCCTTATAATCGAAATAAAGTTATAAATTATACAACAATATTAATAATTAATTATAAATTAACATTATATTATATATGTACCATTACGTGTATATACTGTAATGGATCTTAGATCCGTATAATTTAAAATAAAAAAAATAAATAAAAAATAAACAATAATCATTCATATCTTATAAATTTTTTTTTTTTCAATAAAAATGCAAATAACTGTTATTAGCATTTTTTGTCATGATTTTGATTTGATGAATAAAAAAGCAAATAAATGCAAATAACTGCAAATAACTGCAAAGAACTGTTACTAACAGTCGTGCCAAATCATGCATTTATAAAGTGCAAATAATAGCAAATAACTGCAAATAAAAATTATATTTAGGTATTAACAATTGTATGCATAATTTATTTCCGCCTGGGAATCAATAAAATTTTGTCAGTAGGTCAATAATATCATTTTTAGTTTTCGAGAGCTAGTTTTCGAGATATTGTAGTTTAAAATTAACGTGGGTTTTTATGGAGATTCTCTGAATATGGCTAGATTCGTCGTAGTTATTGAAAAAATTAAGTTGAAAAAATAGTGTTTAGTTCTTGTAAATTTGTGTTCACGTAAAAGCAAACCTTTGTAATCGATTGCAATTGAAATGAATTGCTTTTGCGAGCTAGTATTAAAGTTATAGGATAAAAACTGTGTAATAAGGCGTACAGTCATACCAAAAAGTGACAAAAATGAGCATTAAAATGTTCTAAAAGCGATGTAAAGTTTTCTTCATAGTTCTAAAAAACATTTTACATATTTGTTTACTCTTCGTACTGTAGAATATTATTGTTTTCGACGAATTGTACGACCAAAATATTTGTCTTAAATTTTTGAATGAGACCTTACGGCTAATACAACCTTAATTGGCGCGAATTTTGAATATTGATAAAGTCTGATCAACAATGCCGTAGTTCGGTTAGTAGTACATGATAACATACTTAGTCAATAGCTAAGTTATATAATTTTGGTTAATTATGCATGCAGAACACGTATGTTAACGAACAAAAAAGATATGGAATTCAAATTTCCCGCCGTGACTGGTAAGGCTAGTACGCTTCTCTAGTTGCTTTCATACAAGTACCTACTCCGTCGCCTAGATGGCGCATTGAGTACTGTTTTAAGCCATTCGTGTCACTGCGAGAGACTTGAGCCGGTAAGCAGATTTCCCGCTGGTATGATAAGTTATCAAACTGAATATAGATACTTTGTTAAAATATATGTATCGCAATATACGGCATTGTGCCCGTTACAACCTGGCTGAATTGAAGGCATTCCTCACATCAACGGTTACGAGCAGACAATACTTCTTACTCCCGCTTTTCCACCGCTTTCCAGAGATAACCTTCTTCCCTTTACCGACAACTTGGTTGATAGCGTTGAGCGTCGATCTTCCCTTCCTGAAACCATACTGGTTGTCTGCTGGGAGATGTCCAATAGCGGCCTCGATCCGGTTGAAAATGAAACACTCCAGCGTTCTCCCAGGTGAATCTAGCATGCACAATGGGCGATAGAATGACGGTTCATACGGTGGCTTGGTGCCCTTGGGCAAGAGCACAAGTCTCGGCTTGATGACATAAGGGCACAGGGGCAAGAGCACAAGTGATGACTTGATGACAAGGGCACAGGGGCGCAGTCGTCTGATCCGCTGCTTTGTTTCCTGACCTGGCTCTGGTGAGTCTGTCTCCATCTCTGAGTCTAATGGTACCAAGCAGTTCGGTTTCGCCTTTCTCCTCTTGATTTTCCTTTTCTTTCAGTCCTCAGGCTGAAGAGGCGATCTCTTTCCATTTTCCGGGTGTATCGCTAGCCTCGCCACCTTGGACTCGCCCCTTCGGAGCACCTGTGCCCTTTGCAGGCGATGGTGAGGTTTGAGGCTCAGTTATCTTCTTGAGTGCGGTGGTCATTTCCAAGAATCCGCTGTCCAGCCTCTTCAGGCTTCTTAATATCATTATGGATATTGCTCTTTGGCGCCATGTAGGCAATCAAGGCGTCAATCTGCTTTTCAAGGGAACTGAACTCCTTGTTCCACTTCTTCGCGTGACCTTCACTTAGTGCTTTAAACACTGTGAAGGTCAAGTTGTCCACCTCCAAGAGTTTATCATCTTCTGTATAGTGTATGTAGCTCTCCCCAAAATTCCTGGAGCCTGCACCGACCACCGGAGCTTTCACCCGATCGGAATCGGTGGTGGAATTAACCCCCCCTCTACTGAGGGCACCCACTTGGGGTAATGCGTCTCTCTCATTCACTACGCCCATGGTTGGTTTACTGTACGCGGTGCCTTCCCCTAGCTAGTTTTGGTCCGTACCAACTATTTTATTTCCCCGGTGCCCTTCATATCTGACGATCTTTTCCCTATCCGCCGCCTGGGAAGACGCCTGATGCGAGACTACGGGTGCGTGCGTGCGTGTATGTGCGCGCGCGCGGGCGCGTATGTGTGTGTGTGTGTGTGTACTGCTGTATCTCAGGATACAATCGATTGATTTTAACGAGACAGATCTCGTTTTTTTTATTTTTTTTTGTCCAAATTCGAGGAAAAAATGAATTTTTTGATTCACCGATGCGTTTTTGTTTTATAGTAAATTTTCGATTTTCGCAAAATTGATTTTAGGGTTTTTTAATGGTAAGATTGAGATATTTGAATCGGACCAATACCAGTTCAAAGAGTATAAAAATTTACATTAACTATTACAGTTCTTTGGTTTTAACAAAACGAGTTCCGCTGAGTTCTTTCCTGTATAATTTTGGATTGAACATTAGAATTGCTTAAAATTAAAATCAATTTAATTTGGATACCTTTGCATGTTGGTATTTTGGAAAACGAAAGGGTTGATGTGCTTGCTAAAGATGCTTGTAAAAATGATGTAACTTGGGATTGTTTACTTCCCTTTTCAGATCTGCATGATGTTATTTCTACTTATCAATTTTACTAATAATTTTAGAACTAACACAGGAATGTACTATGTCAATAATTTTTTCAATGAGAAAAGGATTAAACCCTGGTTTAATAGTTGTAATTATTCAAGATTTCATATCGTTACTTTAACCAGTTTAAGATCAAATCATGATTCTTTGTCATTCAGTTTATGGAGAAATAATATTGTTGATAATGAGTTGTGTTCATCTTCTCCTTCAGTTATTGAAGACATTCATCATGTTATTTGTATTGTCCCAAATATCACGATCAAAGAACTTATTGACTAAATAGTTTGAGAAAAATGAACTATTGTCCTCCTTTTTCTGTTTTAAATTTGATTAAAACACCTAACAATTAGCCATGTCAAATTATTACAAATTTTTTAAAATCATGTTCATTATTCATTTACTGTTCCGTTTTTTAGGATCATATTTAATTCATATTTCTTTCCTATTTCATTTTCATATCGATGGCTGAGCGGAACAGGTTGTATCTCGGCGCGCGGACGAAGAACGTCGTATCTCAGCGCGCGGATGAAGAACGTCGTATCTCACCGCGCGGACGAAGAACGTCGTATCTCACGGCGAGGATGAAGAACGTCGTACTTATCTCACCGCGTAGATGAAGAACATCGTATCTCGGCGTGCGGACGAAAAACGTCTAATGTTGCCGTACACTGGCCGTGTACTGGCCGCAAGAGCGCCGAGATACGACGTTCTTCACCCGCGCGGTGAGATGATGTTCTTCATCCGCGCGGTGAGATACGACGTTCTTCATCCGCGTGGGGAGATACGACCTTGTTTCGCTCAATCGTCGATATATTCTCGTTTCCTTTTCTTCCTTCCTTTTCCTTTCTACCCACTGGAGCGGCGAAGTAAGGAAGACGAGAAGACACCTTATTTCATCATTTTCTGTGTGAGAAGTAACACTTCACGCACACCTATGCAAGAAATGCGTGCGTGAAGTAAGGTGTGCGTTAAGTAATGCATGAAGTCGTCAGGTGTGCGTGAAGTGACTCGTGAAGTAGTAAGGTATGCGTGAAGTAGTAAGGTGTGCGTGAAGTAATGCGGGAAGTAGTAGAATGCATATTTTGATCGGGAGAGCGTCGATATTAAAGGCACAAGGTCTGTTGTTATTGTTTTTATACAGCGACTTGCGGAATGTAAACAGTGTTATAGATAGTACGCGCGTATTTAGGCTATTGTTAGAGTCGATCGTTGGAGTTGATCGTGTACACATGGTATCTATTGTACTTTCCAAAATGACAAATCGTATCGAAGATAATTCTGACGAGGATTATATTCCTCCAGATATGTTGGATTCTCCTCAAGAAGTGTTACGTGACTCTGTACCAGACAAATCTCGGAAGTTATACATAAAATGTTACGAGGAATTGTTGGATTGGCAAAAGATGAAAAAAACAAAATTATTTGACGAAAAAGTGCTACTGCTTTACTTCAGTGAAATATCAAAGAATATGGTTCCAGCTTCCTTGTTGTCTCACTATTCGATGCTTAGGACAATAATAAATTTTGAAAAACATATCGAAGTATCAACTTATTTAAAACTACGCAATAATTACATTAAAAAAGTTAATGTCAGATATCAGTGTAAAAAATCAAAAGTACTTTTATCAGAAGAAATTGATAAATTCCTAAACGAAGCCCAAGATGATCAGTATTTATTGGTAAAGATAAATTTCAACATACATGTATATATGTGTATACTGATATTCTCGGAAAAATAAGAATGAATACAAAAGCATTTTGTCTCTGTTTACAGGTTATAGCTATTATTGGTATTACGGGTGCATGCAGACGAGATGAAATTCATAAATTAACTATAAATGATGTCAAACATGAAATTTCGTAAATTAACTATAAATGATGTCAAAAATGAAAATTCATAAATTAACTATAAATGATGTCAAAAATGAAAATTCATAAATTAACTATAAATGATGTCAAAAATGAAAATTCACATATAATAATTAAAATTGTACAAATGAAAACATACGTCCCATTAACATTTGTAGTTGAAGATAAATATTGTGATGTGATCGTGAAATATCTCAAATTAAGACCTGCAAACATTAATGCTAATAAGTTATTGGTCAATTTTCAAAAGGGTAAATGCACCACTCAAGTAGTCGGAACTCACAAAATAGGAAATATACTGAGCAAGGCTGCTATGTGGTTGAGTTTGCCGGATCCAAAACTCTACCCCGGTCACAGTTTCAGATGGACGTCGGCGACTTTACTAGCAAACACAGGAGTCCTTGACAACGCTTAAACGGTGGCTGGAAATCCAGTAGCGTCGTACAAGGATACATAGAGGACTCTGTTACTAACAAGAGAAAAATTTGTAAACAATTGACCGCCACAGGATGATCTTGGGGCGAGGTCCCAAGTGCTGCTAAACACCCTTCGGCACGTCTAGAAAGCTGATAGAAACTTATCACGTTGGATAAGAACGTGCCTGTTCCAGGTCAACTTCCTGTCCAGAGTTACCCCGAAATATTTGGCTGCATTCCTCACCTCCAGGGTCTTGCCCTCTAGTATGGGCTCCTTGGGTCAGGAAGGACCTGCTACCAAACTTGGTGTACACCCGTGGAATCTCAAGGTCTCCAGTAACTTTCCTTGTCGGGTGCTTGGACTGACGCTTAGTGAACATTTTAACGAGGTAAGATGGACTATGAAAATTGAAAACTTTGTAAAGAAGAGTGCCAGTGAAGTACACTCTTCTTGTATCAGTGCGCATCCAGTTCGAACGCGTACGGTAAGGAGTTACATGAACATCCCGCCTTAGTCCAAATATATATCTGATACAAGAATTCTGCAATCTTTGAAGTCTAGTTTTCTGTTCGTTTGTGGCGTCAAGTAATATGGTACAACAGTAATCAAGATGTGGGAAGATCAGTGCCTCAACAAGACGCTGGCGAAGTAGCTCGGAAGTGCACGATCGTATAACGCGCAACGTGTATAAGACTCGATACACTTTATTGATAACTTGATTAATGTGTGATATCCAAGAAAGAGTACAATCGAGCACCACCCCGAGACTTACAACAGTCTCCAAGAAGGGCACAGTGATACCCCTGTCAGTCCCAGTTTATCAACCTGTCCAACTGTAGATTTGGGAGCGAACAAAATAGCTTGTGTTTTACTGGGGTTGAGACAGAGACCAGATCTCACCGCCCATAGAGACACGTCTTTAGCAGCTGCAGATAACTTGGCGACTCCTTCCACAACTTGATCCCGTGGTACTTGTATATATATTTGTAAATCGTCGGCATAGAGTATATGTCCTATGCCATTGCTGTCAAAGAGTTTTTGGACGTCGTTGATGTATAAGCAGAACAGCAGGGAGCCCAGCACAAAGCCCTGTGGAACACCCAAATTGGTCGTAACCCACTGAGAGGTTCCCGACTTAGCCACAACTTGTTGTTTCCTACCCTAGAGATAAGAGTGTATCCAATAGAGCACTGAGCGTGAGAACCCCATACTACTCATTTTGCGTAGCAGTTTTGTCGGCGAGATCGTGTCGAAAGCTTTACTGAAATCAAACAACAGCGCAATCGTTATAACTCGTCTGTCAAAACCCGATCTAATATCTTCAATCAATTTCAGTTTTCTTCTGAAGCCTGCGAAAACTTTATAAACTCTTTAAACCATTTTGGTGAAGAGCTCGTTTTGGATCCAACCACTTTTGTGAAACTCTCCCTAAGCTCCAGCAGGAGCTTCAGCTAGAAACTCTTCATTTCGGTTGACACGTGGAAATATAAGTATGGGTGGCATAAATTTTCCAGTTGCTGACATGCACAATTCTGCTGTAACAGTTTCTCCCCTTTCTGCAGCAGTCAATCCACCAACTTGTTTTATTCCTTTTTTGGCAACAATCTTTGAAGTAGATTTTGGATTCACTGAAACACCAGACTCATCCACATTGTATATATCTTCAACCTTGATCTTATATTCACTTATACATTTTCCTAACAACTCAAAGAATTCTTGCACAGCTACTTTATTAAACCCATTAGCCTTTGCAGTTGAAGTGTGCTCTGCCTTCTTATGAGAGAGTTCGTGTCTATTCATAAAATTGTATAATCAATCTTTTTCAGTTAATTTTTTGTTCTTATTAAATTTATGAGAGATCTTAAGTTTTTCAGCGTATTGAAATGCTAAACGTCGAATGTCCGTTGATTTCAACCCCACAAGTCGGTTTTGCAAGTCAATTATGTATTTGCATCATAAGGCTTGCTCCTATTCAGGTGTGAAAACACGTTTAAATCCTATAAATAAATAAAATATAAAATATAAAGATAGAAAGTAATTAACAGAAAGTAAAGACTCTAAGCTTTTCAGTAGTGCTACTCCTAAAACTCAAAAGACTTTCTTTCCGTTTCATATTTATACTGGAAAATGTAGCAGCGAACGAGATATTTTTCTCCGAAATTTCATAATGTTAAAAAACAAGTCAAAACAATACATCTCTTCGGTTTTTCGCTATATAAGAAGTTTAGACATTCCTTCAATATTTCATATAACTTTAAGTAGATTATTCATCATTCAACAAAAAATCGTGGGGGTGCTCTACTAAACAGCCTGCCCTGTCATGCCCCGCCCTCCCCTAGATAAAACTTTTTGAAATTATTTTTTCACACAGCATGCGCAAAAAACGGCTTTTAGTGCTTGTTTTCCGTGTGCAAGGCGCTAGATTTACACACTCTGAGGAAGCGTGCGCAAAGCACTTGCTTTGCACACTGTTTCACACACGCTCCGATTTCTTTTTATTTGAAAATTTTCTAAAACCCTCGCTGTGCTCGGGCGACAAACTCGACTCGTGCCTGAATAACCTGCTTTGCGCACTAGTTGCGTAATGTACTAATCTGAATCTTATCTAGAAAAATATTTACTAAGAACTCCTCTGAAGCATTTTGACGTCTCCCACCATGAGAAAATCATAAATTAGATTGACTGAGCACTTTTATTCGTTGAAATTTTCACAGTAACACATAATTTTTGCTTTTATCAGTATTTCAATGTTCATTTGACATAATCTTTTAATTGGTGGTTGAGTAAATATGTACAACAGCACAGCACTGATATCGACTAAGTTTCTTGAAGATGACAAATGATTTTTAAACCAAGGCTAAGACCACCCACATAAAACGAAATATTTCAGTGAAATATTTCATGAAATATTTCATGAAATATTTCATGAAACATTGCAAAAACCTTGCTAAAATATAACTTAAAAGGTGTAAAAACCTTTTCACAAATATTTCAAGAAAACATTACCAAAAACTTATAAAAACATTTCGTAAAAGTTTTAACTTACCACAAATAAAACATTTCAAAAAATCTTTTAAAAAGATTTTTAAAACCATTCCTGAAACCTTTCTAGTAATGATACAACTAAAAAACATGATATATTTCATGAAACATTTTGGAAACGTTTTTGAAAGGTTACTTGAAAAGTTTATTATTCCGACTCATTGACGTGTCAAGTAATGTTTTTAAAACCTTGCAGTAACATTTCGCGAAATGTTACGAGAAAGGTTTTGTAAATATTTTCAACATTATTTTTCGAAAAGTTTTTAAAAGGTTTCAACAACATTTCTCTCTTGGTATTAAATCTGTTTCTAACAATATTGCAGAAACCTTCCTAAAACATTCTCCGAAATCTTTCTAGTAATGATACAGCTAAAAAACATGATATATTTCATGAAACATTTTGGAAACGTTTTTGAAAGGTTACTTGAAAAGTTTATTATTCCGACTCATTGACGTGTCAAGTAATGTTTTTAAAACCTTGCAGTAACATTTCGCGAAATGTTACGAGAAAGGTTTTGTAAATATTTCCAATATTATTTTTCGAAAAGTTTCTAAAAGGTTTCAACAACATTACTCTCTTGGTATTAAATCTGTTTGTAACAATATTGCAGAAACCTTCCTAAAACATTCTCCAAAACCTTTCTACTAATGATACAGCGAAAAAACATGATATATTTCATGAAATATTTTGGAAACGTTTTTGGAAGGTTACTCGAAAAGTTTATTATTCCGACTCATGGACGAGTCATGTAATGTTTTTAAAACCTTGCAGTAACATTTCGCGAAATGTTACGAGAAAGGTTTTGTAAATATTTCCAACATTATTTTTCGAAAAGTTTTTAAAAGGTTTCAACAACATTTCTCTCTTGCACTGAGAGAAATGTCATATGAAAATTTGTTAAATATATAACAAAAATTGCTATATTATATAGGAACGGAAGGATATACTCGACATCTAATAATTTTTACTATATATATAGCAATTTATGGTAATAAGCTCAATTAAAAAAAAAAATCTTGGTTGTATTCGCTGACCACTTACCCACGGAGACTCTTGACTGTAAAATTTTGGAACTTATACATTAGTCATCTTCCCTATAACCTCACCGCGATCAGGTGGCGCTGGCGTCTGATAGCACTTTTTACTATATAAGTTAGTAAAACTTGGGATGTATATAATAAATATTATTAAAAAAGATTAAAAATTTTACTATATCTAAATTTTTACAATATAATACAATAATTTCCGCTCAAGTGTATTGGAAAATTTATTTTATAATATAATAATTATTTTTATAAATATAATAATTATTTCTTTATATATAATAAAATACGTCACAAGTCGAGTATATCCTTCCGTTCCTATATGAAATAGCAATTTTTGTTATATATTTAACAAATTTTCCTATGACATTTCTCTCAGTGTGGTATTAAATCTGTTTCTAACAATATTGTAGAAACCTTCCTAAAACATTCTCCGAAATCTTTCTAGTAATGATACAGCTAAAAAACATGATATATTTCATGAAACATTTTGGAAACGTTTTTGAAAGGTTACTTGAAAAGTTTATTATTCCGACTCATTGACGTGTCAAGTAATGTTTTTAAAACCTTGCAGTAACATTTCGCGAAATGTTACGAGAAAGGTTTTGTAAATATTTCCAACATTATTTTTCGAAAAGTTTTTAAAAGGTTTCAACAACATTTCTGTCTTGGTATTAAATCTGTTTCCAACAATATTGCAGAAACCTTCCTAAAACGTTCTCCAAAACCTTTCTACTAATGATACAGCGAAAAAACATGATATATTTCATGAAATATTTTGGAAACGTTTTTGAAAGGTTACTTGAAAAGTTTATTATTCCGACTCATGGATGTGTTATGTAATGTTTTTAAAACCTTGCAGTAACATTTTCGCGTAATGTTACGAGAAAGATTTTGTAAATATTTCCAATATTATTTCTCGAAAAGTTTTTAAAAGGTTTTAACCACATTTCTCTCTTGGTATTAAATCTGTTTCTAACAATATTGCAGAAACCTTCCTAAAACATTCTCCGAAACCTTTCTAGTAATGATACAGCTAAAAAACACGACATATTTCATGAAATATTTTGGAATCATTTTTGAAAGGTTACTTGAAAAGTTTATTATTCCAACTCATGGACGTGTCATGTAATATTTTTAAAAGCATGCAGTAACATTTCGCGAAATGTTACGAGAAAGGTTTTGTATATGTTTCCAATATTATTTTTCGAAAAGTTTTTAAAAGGTTTCAACATCATTAGTCTCTCGGTATTAAATCTGTTTCTAACAATATTGCAGAAACCTTCCTAAAATATTCTCCGAAATCTTTCTACTAATGATACAGCGAAAAAACATGATATATTTCATGAAATATTTTGGAAACGTTTTTGAAAGGTTACTTGAAAAGTTTATTATTCCGACTCATTGACGTGTCAAGTAATGTTTTTAAAACCTCGCAGTAACATTTCAAGAAATGTTGCAAGAAAGGTTTTGTAAATATTTCCAATACTATTTTTCGAAAAGGTTTTAAAAGGTTTCAACAACATTTCTCTCTTGGTATTAAATGTATTTCTAACAATATTACAAAAACCTTCCGAAAATATTCTCCGAAACCTTTCTAGTAATATGTGCAGCTAAAAAACATGATATATTTCATGAAATTTTTGGAAACGTTTTTGAAAGGTTAATTGAGAAGTGCATTATTCCGATTTAAAACAAGTCAAGTAATGTTTTCGAAATCTTGCAGTAACATTTCAAGAAATGTTACGAGAAAGGTTTTGTGAATATTTCCGATATTATTTCTCGAAAATTTCCTAAAATTTTTGAATATTTGTATAGCCTTTTAAAAATATTTCTTTTTTAGATTAAGAAAGCTTTTGAAAACCTATCCCAATAATTTCTTATAAATTTACCATTAGGATACACGTATAAATATAACGTGATATATTTTTGGAAGATTTGTAAGTGCGTGTGAGTGTGTGTGTTTGTATGCCTGTCTGTATGTATGTACACGAGTACAAGGCAAACGAATAAGTGGAACGGTCCAACGGAATCAACGCCAACGAAGTATAGAGGTATAGAAGTATGGAGGTATGCGGACGATACCGCTTACACATCCCACATAAAATGAAATATTTCAGTGAAATATTTGATGAAACATTGCAAAAACCTTGCTAAAATATATCTTAAAAGATGTAAAAACATTTTCAAAAATATTTCAAGAAAACATTACCAAAAACTTTTAAAAACATTTCGTAAAAGTTTTAACTTACCACAAATAAAACATTTCAAAAAATCTTTTAAGAAGATTTTTAAAACCTTTCCCGAAACCTTTCTAGTAATGATACAGCGAAAAAACATGATATATTTCATGAAATATTTTGGAAACGTTTTTGAAAGGTTACTTGAAAAGTTTATTATTCCGACTCATGGACTTGTCATGTAATGTTTTTAAAACCTTGCAGTAACATTTTCGCGTAATGTTACGAGAAAGGTTTCATAAATATTTCCAATATTATTTTTCGAAAGGTTTTTAAAAGGTTTCAAAAACATCTCTCTTTGGTATTAAATGTATTTCTAACAATATTACAAAAACCTTCCGAAAACATTCTCCCAAACCTTTCTAGTAATATATGCAGCGAAAAAGCATGATATATTTCATGAAATTTTTGGAAACGTTTTTGAAAGGTTAATTGAGATGTGCATTATTCCGATTCAAAACTAGTCAAGTAATGTTTTCGAAACCTTGCAGTAACATTTCAAGAAATGTTACGAGAAAGTTTTTGTAAATATTTCCAATATTATTTCTCGAAAATTACCTAAAATTTTTGAATATTCGTATAGTCTTTTAAAAATATGTCTTTTTTAGATTAAGAAAGCTTTTAAAAACTTATCTCAATAATTTCTTATAAATTTACCATTAGGAGATACGTATAAATATAACGTGATATATTTTTGGAAGATTTGTAAGTGCGTGTGTGGATGTATGTATACGAGTACAAGACAAACGAATGAGTGGAGCGGTCCAACGGAATCAACGCCATCGAAGTATAGAGGTAATAAGTAAGGGCGCTTCTACATGGAGTATGGCGTTCTCGAGAATGGCAGACTGGCATACCTAACTTTGTGAGAGCAACAAAGACAGACAATTTTCAAATGTGCTCTATCCTTCTCAATCTCATGGAGTTAGACTGTCATTCTCGAGATCGCCAGACTCCATGTAGAGGCGCCCTAACTATAGAGTAGAGGAGTCCGCTGAAAATATGTCCGCCGTTGTAGAAAGAGAATGAGAACGAAGAGGTCCTCTCTTTCTCTGTCAGACGCGCATGCATTAATAGAGACAAAGAGGGCCCTCTGATTTTTCTCTCTTTCTATCGAGCGGACGATACCGCTTACACATGTGCCTATGTCTCCCCTCCTCTATACTTATTACCTCTATGCATTGAAGGCATAGAAAGCATGGCATATGGTGTTATTTGTGGACAATCCTTTCCCACATGGCATGAAAAGTTTTGGTGAAACCTTTTAAGAAATATTTCATGAAAAGCTTGCCACAACCTTGCTGTAATATTACAGAAACCTCTCAAAAATATTTTCAGTGAGATTTCAGGAAACCTTACAGAAACATTTTAGAAGCATTTCAATTAATGTTGAAAGTAGACAATGAAAGTACATTTCATAAAATAATACTGCAAGCTTTTTTAAAGCTTTTATGAAATCTTTCTTACAACGTCTCTGAAAAGAAACGTGTAATATTTCATGAAATATTATGGCAAGGTGTTGAAAAAATTTCTCAAAAAGATGTTTTTATTCCTACAGAACCATTCAAGAAACATTCTTAAAACCTTGCAAAAATATTTTACGAAAGTTTATAAGGAAACCTTTCAAAAACATTTCCGGTATCATTGCCTGAAACGTTTTAGCAAAGTTTGAACAACGTTTTGGAAACGGTATTAATATCGTAAAAACACATTTCAAGAAATGTTACTGCAAGGTTCTACAAAGCTTTCCCAAAATTTTTCGCGCAAACTTTCTATAAAGAAACATTTCATAAATGTAACGAAAAGGTTTCAAAAAGATTTCTTGGAAGGATTATTTTATAAAACTGAAAATGTGAAAAAATATTTACGAAACCTTTCAAAAATATTTCACGAAAAGTTATAAGGAAGCTTTCAAAAACATTTCCTGTATCATTTTCTGAAACGTTGTAGCAAAGTTTTCGGAACGTTTTGGATACTATATTGCCAGCGTGAAAACATATTTCAAGAAATGTTACTGCAAGGTTTAACAAAGCTCTCCCAAAATTTTTCTAGCAAACTTTCTATAAAGAAACATTTCATGAAATGTTACGAAAAGGATTCAAAAAGATTTCTTGGCAGGATTATTTTATGAAACTGAATATAAAAAAATATTTCCGAAACCTTGCAAAAATATTTCGTGAAATGTTATAACGAAATCTTTCAAAAACATTTCCGGTAACATTTTCTGAAACGTTTGACCAAGTTTTCGCAACGTATTGGATACGATATTGACATCGTGAAAACACATTTCAAGAAATGTTACTGTAAGGTTTTACAAAGCTTTCCTGAAATTTTTCTCGCAAACTTTCCATAAAGAAACCTTTCATGAGATGTTACGAAAAGGTTTTAAAAAGATTTCTTGAAAGGATTTTTTATGAAACTGAAAATGTAAAAAATATTTCCGAAACCGTGCAATAATATTCCGCGAAAAGTTATGAGGAAGCTTTCAAGAACATTTTCTGTATCATTTTCTGAAACGTTTTAGAAAACTTTTCGCAACGTTTTCGATACGATATTGATAACGTGAAAACCCAGTTACAAGGAATGTTACCGCAAGGTTTTGCAAAGCTTTCCCGAAGTTATACTCGCAAACTTTCCCTAAAAAACATTTCATAAAATATTACGAAAAGGTTTCAAAAAGATTTCTTGGACGGATTTTTTTATAAAACTGAAAATGTAAAAAATATTTTCGATACATTGCACAAATATTTCACTAAAAGTTATAAGGAAGCTTTCAAATAACATTTCCTGTATCATTTTCTGAACCGTTTGAGCAAAGTTTTCGCTACTTTTTGGATACGATATTGACATCGTGAAAACGCATTTCAAGAAATATTACTGCAAGGTTTTACAAAGCTTTCCCGTAATTCTTCTCGTGTACTTTCTCTAGAGAAACACTTCATGAAATATTACGAAAAGGTTTCAAAAAGATTTCTAGGAAGGATTATTTTGTGATAATTAAAATGTGAAAAAATATTTCCGAAACCTTTCAAAAATATTTCACGAAAAGTTATAAGGAAGCTTTCAAAAACCTTTCCTGTATCATTTCCTGAAACGTTTTAGCAAAGTTATCGCATCCTTTTTGATTCGTTATTGACACCATGAAAAATATATTACAAGAGATATTAGTTCGAGGTTTTACAAAGCATTCCCGAAATTTTTCTTACAATATTAGGGGAACGTTTTGAAAAGATTTTCTGCAATATTTTTTTTCACATAAACAAAAACAACAAAAAATATTCCTAAAACCTTGTAAAAATATTTTATGAAAGATTATTAAGGTAACCTTTAAAAAAAATTTCTAGTATCATTGCGTAAAATGTTTTTGAAATATTTTCGCATCAATTTAATTCGGTATTGTCGCCATTTCTCCAAAGAGACATAACATTTCATGAAATATTATGGGATCGTTTTGTAAAGATTTTCTTGGAAAGTTTCTTTAGGTAAAGAAACTATAATAAAATATTCCCAAAAGCTTGCAAGAACATTTTACGTCATGTTATGAGGAGACTAAAAAAAATTGAATGTATCATTGCGTTAATAGTTAACGAAATGTCTTAGCAACATTTATCATATGGTATTGACGCCATAAAAAAATTTCAAGTCATATCAGGGCCAGGTTTTACAAAGCTTTCAAGAATAGTTTATTACAACCTTTCCACAAAGAAATATATAACATTTTATGAAATATTATGTGAAGGTTTTGAAAAGATTTTGTATCAGGTTTTCTTTTCTCACACGCCCTTCTCTCGTCAATCAAAGGTTTCCTCGATTTTACTAAACTAGAGATTTCAACAGCGCGCGTTGCGCGCCCTAACCGCTAGAAAACGGTTCGACTTCCTGATTTAGACGCATGCGCACTACATGAGCCAATCACATAACGTTTATTTTGGCTTCACAACATCCGGTCATGACTTTTTTATATAGGGATATTTCTTAAATTCCAATAAATATTAATTTGATTTAACTAAATATTTAGTTGTGTTTTATTGGTTATCTTATTAGTTCTACTAATTATTTAATCAAATCCAATACTTATTTATTTGATCTTGCAAATATTTTGGCAAATCAAGTGAATGTTTAATTGACAAGAGTACGAATTTAAGGTCATACGAAGTACCGACACGATTCATACCTTACCGACACCTAAACTTGAATTTTTGTATCGTATTTAAACAAAAATTTTAGAAAAAAGCATTCTTTCACGCCCTCCGGTCTTAAAGCCATGTTTAACTCAACCGCAGATCCCTAACTTATCGGTACATAAATATTATGTTTTTTATCACATCTAAACAAAAATTTTAGGAAAAAGCGTTTTTCACACCCACCGAAATGGGATTAAGCATACCCTATTAAATTTCTAAATGATTCCATCCATTAGATTTTCCCAAAAACGTTTTTCAAATTAGTAATTAACTAGAACGAAGCATTAAACATTTCCAAATCCATTTTAGAAAAATCTAATTAATACAATGATTTAAAAATTTAATAGGGCATTTCACTTAATGTTATGTTGGAGAGCATGAAGAACTCTTTTTTTTAATTCTTGTTTAAATACGATAAAAGAATTAAAGTTTAGGTGCCGGTAAGGTAGGGATTGTGTCGGTACTTCACATGGCCTTAACAAAAGAATTAGTTGAGTTTATTAAATATCATAGTCGAAAGTACTCAATATGTTGTCTTTTAATCAAATGTTTGCCATTTTTATTCAAGTCTACTCCATACTTAGCTAAAATTAAAATTTTGTACGGTAGAAGCGTTGCGTAGCGTAGTGGTTAGGGCATCAGCCTTGTAATCCGAGGGACTCGAGTTCGATCCCACCTTAGGTCAAAATTTTTTTCTGCGTTTTTTCTGTAAGATAATTTGTAAATGCGAAATTGCGAAACGATAATATTATAAATTAATGCAAATATACAATAATTTAATATTAAAAAACATAACTGATATAATAACTATTCAGATATATTAAGTTGCAGGAGTTCAGGAAGGATCATCAACTACAAGGAAAAAACTGGTTTTCAAAATTGTTAAAAAAAAATTGTTATAAAATATTATTAAAAAATTTCTAATTCCGATAACTTTTGAAAAATATTTTTTGAAATCTTTTTAAAATGTTTCAAAAATCTTACTTGATGGTTTTGAGGCCTCTTAGAAACTTCCGTAAAACATTGTTGTATCCTTTCAAAAATATTTCACAGAACTTTTCAGGAAACCTTTCCAAAATCTTTCACAAAATATTTTTAGAAAGGTTTCTAGAAACATTCTAAGAGATAGTTCAAATAACTTTCAAAAAGTTGCAGAAATGTTTCAAAAATATTTCTTAAAATAATTTAAAAAACCTTTCTGAAATCTATCATAAAACCTTTTTGATGGCTTCTATCGCGGACATAAATAATTTCAGAAACCTTTCTGGAAATATTTCAGAAATATTTAAAAAATATTTTTAGAAAGGTTTCTAAAATGTTTTTGAAACATTTTAAGAGATAGTTCAAATAGTTTCAAAATGTTGCAGAAATGTTTCAAAAACATTTCTTAAAATAATTTTATAAAACCTTTCTGAAATATATCATGAAACCTTTTTGATGGCTTCTATCGCGGACATAAATTATTTCAGAAACCTTTCTGGAAATATTTCAGAAATATTTAGAAAAATATTTTTAGAAAGGTTTCTAAAATGTTTTTGAAACATTTTAAGAGATAGTTCAAATAGTTTCAAAATGTTGCAGAAATGTTTCAAAAACATTTCTTAAAATAATTTTATAAAACCTTTCTGAAATATATCATGAAACCTTTTTGATGGCTTCTATCGCGGACATAACTTATTTCAGAAACCTTTCTGGGAAATATTTTTAAAATGTTTTCATCCTTTCTACGAAACATTTCCGAAACCTTTCAGAAATATTTCGTTTTATGTGGGCAATATTTTAAATCAGCATCATATTATATATTTATGATCACGTGTAACTCACTAATATTTTCTTCTATGCAAAAGCTTATTATAAAGTTTATGAACCTCATAACACATACTTATTTATTAATACACACTTGAGCTACTCTCAAAATATTTCAAACTGATTTTAAGTAGAAGTATGTTTTTCTACTGCCAACATATGGACAAACAGCATTAGCATGAAATCCAAATTAGCGTGATGAGAGAAAAATCCATAAAGGTGATATTGAAAACTTGTATTTACAAGGGCTACAAAAAATGTTTCAGAAAAACCACCTTCACAACCTAAATAAGTAGAATATATATTTGTTAATATTCGTTCTCATGTGAATAAATTACCTAAATATAATAATAATATCTTACCAGCACCTATTTTAGATCTATTTTCTATTTTCTGTAGGTCATGTGGATGAGTGGTAAAATGTGTGTTTTACTTGTAAATAAAAAATGAGTACCATGAAACAGCGAAAGTTGTTATATACGAACTTATTCTTATATAATTGATGACAAGGAGATAATCATTTTGTTAATAGAATTAATTTTTAACACATTGGATAACTCTAATTATAACACCTATCCTAGAACAAAAATAAAATAATATAATTTTATAGTTGTAATAAACAAAAATTTATATTGTCATTATACTGTTTTACCTTACCTTATAAGTTTACATTTTTCTCCTTACCATTTGTTAAATCAGCTGCTATATTATAATCAATAAGCACTCTCTACAAATGGTAATATTTTTTTTTATGACTGTACAAATAATAATGTTGTTAATAAAACTTTTTACGAAAGTGTAAAATAAGGCAAGTATAGAAGTTTTTTCTGTATAATCTATAAAATAATATTTATGATTTTTTAAAAGAAATCAAATAAATACTAGTAAAAAAGTCTTCTACTTCTTTGAGTCAATGTATGCTGAACAAGTTATATGTAAGTACATTCAAATTCTTCATTGCAAATCAAACAAACGAAAGTTGTGAAATTTATTATCGTTAGTCAAGTAATGCAAGCCACTCTCTAAAACAACTGTATGGCTGTTCTCAGAAATGTATTCAAATTTCTTCATCCTTCTATACAAATTAAACACAAGAAAGTACTAAAATCAATTTATTGTAGTCAAGTACCGGCCATAAGTTATCTTGACTGACATAATAGAAATTTTCGTACCTCGCGTGTAAAATTACATTTTACTCCAACGTTATAACTTCAAAATTATTCAGACAGCGGGCATAAAGTACTACTTAACGCCCAACAGGCCCAATGACTTACATATTCCTACAAAACTTCATAGAACCTACGCACTTTACGCCCTTGTGGGCGAAAATTATTTTAATTATATAACTATAATGCCTTCTTTTCATTTCTAAAATTCGTAAGAATTTTTTCAGATATTTACGAAAAGTCAAAACCTATACAAAAATATTACATAGTTACCAACACATCACTATTTTTCATTATTCTTTCTCAATTTTGAACTTTCTATAATGTTACGAATCTAGGGAGAACAAGAGAAGTCTAGAGCTGCCCTAGCAGGGGTGCTCCTCCGATCTCCCATACATACTTAGCGGACCCGACGGTTTGCAGTTCAAGATGTAAAATATGGTCATTTTCGTATAAATATTCATATGTTTAAAGATCAGATAAAGTGTATAAGTGGGTTGCTTCTGCATATTAACTACTGATCCATGAGTCTATCACTCTGTTTTTAAACAGAAAGTGCAAATCCGCATGAAAATATCATATGAGATCTCATACTAGACATGCGATGTCTCAAATTCTCGTATGGGATGTTATATGATATTTACACGCAGGAAAAGGATATAAAATATGTTGCTGATAAAACGGTTAGTAAAATGTAAAGCACTTTTGAGTAGACTATAAATTTATATGAATTTTTTATTTTATTCTCGTTTAAAAAGGACGGATAAAAGGAAAAATATTTTGGGTAAGTAATGTAAATCATGATTCTACACATGTAGGGATGTTGTACTTAACGGTATCAATTCAAAATTAGAGTCAATGTAATTATTTATAGTGGACTTATAGGTATAAATATTGTTAATAAATTTATGCAAAAATTTAGTATTCTACATTTAAGTAGCCCACCGGTAAACTGGAAACCATCGAGCCCGCCAAGTATATATGGGAGATCGGAGGACCACCCCTGGTAGAGCAGCTCTAGACTTCTCTTGTCCTTCCTAGATGCGTTATATTATAGAAAGTTCACAATTGAGAAAGAATAATGAAAAATAGTGATGTGTTGGTAACTATGTAATTTTTTTGTATAGGTTTTGACTTTTCGTAAATATCTGAAAAAATTCTTATGAATTTTAGAAATAAAAAAAAGGCATTATAGTTATATAATTAAAATAATTTTCGCCCACACGGGCTTAAAGTGTGTAGGTTCTATAAAGTTTTGTAGGAGTATGTGAGCTATTGGGCCTCTTGGGCGTTAAGTAGTACTTTATGCCTGCTTGACTACAATAAATTGATTTCAGTACTTTCTTGGGTTTAATTTGTATAGAAGGCTGAAGAAATTTGAATACATTTCTGAGAACAGTCATAGTTGTTTCGGAGAGTGGTTTGCATTAATTGACTATAGATAATTAATTTCACAACGTTCGTTTGTTTGATTTGCACTGAACAATTTGAATGTACTTACATATAATTTGTTCAGTATACATTGACTCAAAGAAGTAGAAGACTTTTTTACTAGTATTTATTTGATTTCTTTTAAAAAATCATAAATATTATTTTCTAGATTATACAGAAAAAACTTCTATACTTGCCTTATTTTATACTTTCATAGAAAATTTTATTAACAATATTCATGAAAAAAATTATTACCGTTTGTAGAGAGTGCTTATTGAAGAGATGAGATTAGAATAAATAAAATGACTAGAAAAATTGTGTTGTTAGAATATACTTGATGAATTAGTTTTTTAAAGAACGTGTTGATTGTTTTGAAAAAATATTTAAGCTCTCATTAAAGTTGTTGGTACAGAGTTTGACGGATATTGAGAGAGAGAGAGAGAGAGAGAGAGAGAGAGTGGGAGAGGGGGGAAGAGAGGGGGAGGGAGAGAGGGAGAGAAAGAGTGGGAGAGAGACAGAGAAGGCGAGAGAGAGGGGGAGAGAGAGGCGGAGAAAGAGAAGGAGGAAGAGAGAGGGCGAGAGGGAGGGAGAGAGAGACTAATGCTTGCCTTAATTTAAACTTTTGTAAAAAGTTTTTTAGCTAGATTTCACAACTTTATAAGAGAAAATAATAATTACATAGTGTGAAAACATTCTGAGAGGTTGTTATAGTATATTATTAATAGCACTATTAATGGTAGTATAGTTATTCACAAAAGTTTTAAATTTGAATGTTTTTTAAGGAGCTCGATAAAATGATTACATTAGTAAAATTTTTTGAAATAATGTAATTAAACGTTTTTTTGTTTTTAGGTATGATGATGAATTAACAATACTCGTAATTGTAAAGTCATATCAAAATAATTCTTTTTATTTTTACAGATTCCAGGAAGAACTGATGATACTTGGCTTATTTTATACTTTCGTAGAAAGTTTTATTATTTCTACTTTGAATTAGTTTAGATAAATGTATAAATAAAATATTTTTGAGAAAAAAATGTTAATGCTTTCTTTTTGGAGAAAATATTTTTCCGTTTGCATTAATGCAAAGGTCTGATTGGCTTAATGGACTATAACAGTGAATCCACATTGCGTGCCGTATGCCGTATGCCCTGCGATTCGTGCTGTGTCAATTTTCAAAATCTACAAAAAACTTTGTTAGCATAAAAAAAGTGGAATTGACAGTAAGTCGGAGTACTGCCTTTATTCCACTTTATTCTGTTTTAGTATATATTGTAGACGTTAAACATTTTCTCCTTGGCAGAAAAAAGTTTCTCTTACTATGAGCTAATCATAAATTAAATTATTCTGAGCACTTTTATTCGTTCAAATCCAGGCGGAAATAAAACTTAGCAAATAATGATTAATAAGAATATATAATTTTTTATAATTTAAAAAAAAGTTTATAACTGTTAATAACTGTTTATAAATGTTGAATTTGAGACTATAGTAACAGTTTATAAAAGTTATCAATAGTTTTTTTCTGTTACGAACAGCTAAAAAAAGTTTATAACAGTAATAAACTTTTATTTACTTTTTTGGGCTGCGGCGCATAACCAAAATCAATCTATAAAAAATTATTATCTTTTATAAACATTTTTTATTTAATAATAATAGTTATTAATAGTTTCAAAAAGTTTATTAATTATTCACTTTTTGTAAGAAAGAAATTTGATTAATATGGATATTCCAAAATACAAATAATTATAAATTTCAATTAGTACAAATTAGTAAACATTCGTAAAAGTTATTATCAGTTACTAACTTTTTTTACTCATCAAAGATTCAAATTTTTACGACGATCCAAAAAACTTATAAAAGTAAATAACTATTTATAACTATTTATAACAGTTTAAAACTTTTATAAAAGTCTCAAATCCTGACGTTATAATCTGCTAATATCAGTTATAAACTTTTTTTAACTTTTATTGTAGAAGATTATTTCTGCCTGGGAATATTCACAATAACATCATTTTGGCATTTTTCTGTATTTCAATTTTCACTTTGTATAATCTTTTGAAACAGTTTATGAACTAAGAATTACTGAGAGAACAAAAACTTTCTTGACATTTATTTATGGATATAACTTCTTGAAATTATTATCTTAATCTTATGTAGAATAAAGTTTACTGTGGATTCTGAAACATGTTAGTGCCTCTTATCATGAGCAAATCATAAATTAAATTACTCTGCGCACTTTTATTCGTTCAAATATTCACAATAACACATAATTTTGGCATTTTTCCGTATTTTAATTTTCATTTTACATAATGTTTTGAAACTGTTTATGAACTGAGAATCACTGAGAGAACAAAAACTTTCTTGAGATTTATTTATGGATATAACTTCTTGAAATTATTATCTTAATCTTGTGTAGAAAAAAGTTTACTGTGGTCTTTTTATTGTTTAAAAAATTCTGTCCTGCTAGTTTTTGCGTGGAATTCTCATTCTAGATAATAAAAAAATCTAATTTTTGAATATAATTTCAACTAAACTATAATGATTTCTTCTTTTTGTACAATCACGTACAAAGTCGGATCATATTCCTTATACAATCTGAAAAAAATATAAAAAATCAACACAAAGTGTCAATGTTCATCTCTAACTGATATTTTATATTTTAAAAATAGACATTTAGTCACTTAATACTTATCTGATTATTTTTGTTGTTGATATACATAAATCTTGTAGTTAATATATAAACTTGTATTTACAAGGGCAACAAAAATAAAAAATGTTTTAGAAAAACCACATTCACTACCTAAAAATAAGTAGAATATATTAATGTGTTTGTTTTTATGTTAATATCTTCTTCAAGCTGCATTTGCATTTTAAGTAAAAATCGGAGTAAAGCCTGAGTCTGAAAGAATAAATGTAATTCAAAAAATTAATAATACTATTCTTTAACTATCCACTACTTCATTAGTGATAACCACTACACAGCCAAATTCATCAGCTAATCTAAGCAATAATTGAAGAAACCTGGCTAAATGCATTTGGCGAGCTGCCAATTCTCCTCTTCCAGCAAAATCTGTCCTGTATAATGTAGTAGCACTGTCTACTATCAGTAGCCCGTATCTAGATTCTGACATCATAGCACTGGCTTTTATCAAAAGCTGAGTTTGGTGGTCAGAGTTGTATGCACGGGCAGTTGCCACGTTAGCAATTACACTATCCCCACTGATGTTATACCTTTCAGCTGCAGCAATTAATCTTTCAGGTCTGAAGGTACCTTCAGTATCAATGTATATGCTAGCCTCTGCACCTCCCATATGAACAGGTAGTTGGCAGTTAACAGCTAAAGTGTGACAAAACTGTGATTTTTCAGTTCTAAATTCTCCAAAGATTTCTTTAATAGATTCGAAAACTAAAGAAAATCAAAGGGCATGACAGCGCCCTGCTTGGCGAGTATAAAGTACGAAGTAGTTATTAACTAACAGCAGAAAAATGTAGGAATTGAGAAAAAGAAAATAGTTTTTCCATTACACTGTGAAATGTAGTTATAGTTTCTATGTTTTTTAGTAAAATATGCTATATTTTAGTAGTTTCAACTATAATTATCGTAAATGCAACTATAATATAGTAATTTTTACTATAAAATTATTGTAACAGTAACCATATTTTTACCTCAGTGTACTGCTATTGCTGCAAGATATTACTATTTTCACCAAATCATAGCCCAAAAATATTTATCCATCAGTCTTGAATCAATATCTCACATGAAAGTAAATGTTAGCACTAAAAATGAGTTATGATTTTCCAAAGTTGCTCTAAAATCTAAGAACATGATAGATATCAGAACATTTTCCATCCTCATGGAACATTTTAACATTTCTACTAGTACAAGATTTACACATCAAATTACCGTTCTATGCACTTTTCGCATACACTTATACTATCAGCCAAATAAGCAGTCGCGCCTCCCACACGCTCTTCCCTTGTTTGAACAACTTGAGACACAGAAACCCAGCCGCTTTTTGCCAGGGGGGCAAACAAAAAACGTCACAGCTTCGCGAATTGTGCGTAATCTACGTGAGTACAATCTGCTTCTCCTCGCTGGAGTGGGGCGTCTTCGGAAGAATTGCAGCAACGAGGGAAAACGAAAATTGGGTATAAAATATGAAACGAGCGGCTGAAGCGCCTTTAGCTCAAGTACAGCACAAGGATGACAACGTTGAGCACTCTCTTTTTGGTTAGCCTTCTGTGCCTGGCTCCGGCTTATGGTGAGTTATGTTGATTGTAGTGGAGTGTAAATTCTTGAGATTCATTTTACGATTTTTAAAACGATTATTCAAAATTTTTTCAATCAAAATGTCCAAATATTATTCAAGACCATGAAATCTAATTTTTATTTATTATTTTAACTGTTTAACTTTATCGGAAATTATAAAATAGGGTAAAGTGGGTATTACCGCGGTTTTTCAGTACGGGCGTCTTATAGTACACGAATTAAAAGCTTTGCCTCGATGATTTAAGTTGAATCCTTTTTTTAACTCTTCTTTAACTTACCATAAATGGAAAAATGACTCTTATCATATGATAAAAAACATATAGTTAATTAATAAATGCAATCTTAAAAAGAGATCCGAGGCTGATATTACTGCGGGTATGATTGAATTGCCGCGTGGGTTTTACCGTGTGTATGATGGATTACCGCGGGGGTATTACTGCGGAATTTTACCTTGAGCTTGTTATATTATTTATAATTTTACAACCGAAAAAATGAACATATCTGTATATTTTTACATCATATTTCATTTAGAACATAGCAGTTGGCAAATGTTCTCATATATATTGTAGACTTCTTGATTTCACTGTTTTGAGGTTACGTTGGACCAATGCCGCAGTAATACCAGCAATCGTATTTGTATACAAATGACGGTATTACCGCGGATGGCCAGACAATAATGTAGTATATTCATACAAATCATGCTTTATTCTCTTTTTAAGACGATTTCTTATATTAATTAATATTTTGTATGATCGAGTAAATATTAAATGCCGAATTATACTATGAAAAATGAAATTGCAGAGCGTTTTTCGTCGATCCGCGGTAATTGCAGCGTCCGCGGTAATACCCACATTTACCCTATCTCGATTTTAAGAAACAGCACGAAGCTTTAAAGAAATCAAAGTATTCGAGCGTACACTCAGAAATAGTACATTACGGTACAAATGATGAAAGTTGAAGTTCCGCTACTGCGTGAAGTTGGCGCCCGAGGCGTGAAGTTGGCGCCATATCACGCAGTGGTGGGCCTTGATCTTTCGTCTTGTGTACCGTATACTATTTTTCTTGATGCCCGGTAGAAAGTACGTTTATACCACTCAAAATCATAATTTTAATATGATTATTCGGCTCTCGTAGTATAAAATACTGTATGACACTGGTGCGTAAGGTGATTATTACCGCATTTGACTTTTCACACTCGCTTCGCTCGTGCGAAAAGCGTCTCATGCGGTAAATAATCACATTCCCCATCCGTATCATAATGTACTATTACATAATTAGTCTCGCCGATATATATTTTGCCACCGACAATGATAACACCGTAATAGCATCCATTCAGCTTCTCGCATGTAACACGACTAATTCTCACTTTTTCTGCTCCGACTCTTAGGAGTCTTTCATTTCATCGAAGCTCGAGCGCGTTGAGTTTGATTCCCGCCCCGACATTTGCGGCACGAGCGTAGCGAGTCTGCGGGCATCGAAAACATTGCGTGCATAATTTTAATAAATGAATTCAATTAAAAAACATATAAAATATTTTTATTAATTATTAGGAGATTCTGAAAACATAAACGAGCAGTTATTGAACGTGCAATTGTTAAATGTACAATTATTAAACATGCGGTTTTCATATTCAACATCAGATTGTGTGCATGTTTCTGTTCAGCAGTGGCAACGTTTCTGTTTGAATTATAATACTTGCTTCTTCGACGAATTTTCTACACACTTCTTCCTCATCTTCAGATTCGTCGGATGAGGACAATTCATTATTAATGAACAATCTTTTATCCATTTCACAAATTAAAGCAATACAAATCGCTTGTTGATTGATGAACAGAAGTGATTGTTTTTGTTGTATATATAGGTACTTTGAATATGTTGACAAAACCTCTAAAACAATTTATTAATAAAATCTGCAGTTGCCTAGTTACCAACTCAGAAGCATGCGTGGCGAAAGCTGATGTCAGTGGCGGAAGCCCTAGTAATGGTTAAATGTCCTTCTCTCGCTATCGAAAACAATGGCGAAACGACATACTTTCCACCAGGGCATCAAGAAAACGATACTCCTATATCAACGAGAATCTGCCTGTCGGAAGAGGATTTCTGCTAAAAATAGGGGCAAGAGGATATTTTCCTATGGAAGGAGGAATTATCTTATAATAGAAAGTCAATCTTCCTGTAGCGGGATGATCATTTTTCGCGCAGGGGAAATCCTTTTTTGTCGCACGAAGATTTTCTGGGGAGGAATTTTATTTCAAGACAGTAGGATCGTTTTTCTGAATGTAAGATAAAATTTTTCTTTCAGAAAATGTCATGCCTTAGAAAAATACTTATTTGAGATCCCACATACAACTCACAAGTGTGAAAACCCGATCACATGTCACCTTGACCAAATGGAATTTTATACAGGATCTCACGTTCAAACAATACCACGTCATCATAACTATAACCACCATCACACTCTTGAAACCCCTTTAAACTAATTATTTTAACAACCTTCCAGCCAAGCTGAACCGCATCGTCGGCGGCGATTACGCCCGTCCAGGCCAGTTCAAGTACCAGATCTCCCTGGAGGTCCTGCTGGAGGTGGGCAGTCAGAGCGTCTGTGGTGGCGCCATCATCGCTGACAATTACGTTATCACGGCCGCTCACTGCGTCATCGATAAGAACGGTCAGTTCTATCAGTACACGTACCAGGTTCGCGCCGGCGCTACCAACCTGAATGTCGACCGCGGTGTGGTGGCCAACATAGAGAAGGTCTATGTGCTTAAGTCGTACGACCCTCTGCACCAAGTCAACGACATCGCCGTTCTTAAGGTGAGAAATGAGTTCTTTTGTGAGGACATATTAAGTGGTTCAATATTTATGATACTTTCGTATACGTAGAAAGTTAAGTATATTAAGGACGTTCTCCGGCTCAACTTCATCAACATCGTAAAAATTGTGATCTAAAAATATTATTTATGATGGAAACCCTTCATGAGTCTCTATACACTAATCTAAAAATAATAAAAAATGACGGTGTAAGAAAAAAGGTGCCAATACGATATTTGAAATAAATACCACCCTAGCAAAAAAAAATAGTGAAGACAATTGAATAAAACTGAAGAAAAGTTATTCACTGCAGATAACTGCAGAAAAAGGTCGGAATTGAGACAAAGACAACAGCTATCTGTAGTTTTCATCAGTTATTTTCAGTTATTAACTGTTATGTTCAAATTCCAATCGCAAAAAAATTAAAAAAAAATTGTTTTGTTCATTTTTCTTCACTTTTCTTCAAAATTTTCTTCACTTTTAAACAGTTTAAAACTGTTTTCTTCGTTTATTAATAGTTATTATCAGTTTTCTCCAATTATTAACTGTTATGTTCAAATATCGAATTAAGTTGTATATAGCAAAATTTTCCAATATTTTTATTACATTTATAAACAGTTTTCATCCGTGTATAACTGTTGTCTTCAGTTTTATTCAGAATAAAACTGTTATTTTCAGTTTTTTACTGATTTCTTCACTTCTTAAAGTCGCTTGCTTTTCCGAAAACAGAACATAACTGTTGATAACTGAAGAAAACTGTTTATAATTGCAAATAACTGTAGATAACTGTTGAAAACTGATACAAACTAAAGAAAACTGATAAAAACTGAAGATTACTGTTGTCTTTGTCTCAATTCCGACATTTTTCTGCAGTTAATTTCTGTTTTCTTCCATTTTCTTCAGTTTCTTTCTGATAGCTGCAGATATCAACTGTTATGAGCATTAAATTTTTTTCACTAGGGCACTTACACGGTGTGACTATATATAGATATACAAATAACATGGTAGTTTTTCTTTATGTCGCTATGTCTCTGAAATTAATACCGCTTGCCATATTGAAAATTATACCATATTATTCCTCTCAATTTCTAGTTTTATATCCCACGGTTGAAAAAAAATCACAAAGAAAACTTTTTTTACAGTAAATTAAAATGTTTTTTTCTAACGAGCTTAGATAGGGATCCCATGTTAACGCTGAAATTTTATCAAATATTTTTATTTTGAATACCGCTTTGAACGTGGGGCTTTGAAGCATGTACTAAGGACTAAAAATCAAACATTTTCTGCAAGTTTCACGAAAATCACAAGAAAATCGTTTTCTCGGAGAACGTCCTTAAAGGGCACGATAATGATCCAAAACCAAGCATTGATTTCAATTTATATTTTTATAAATTATCGCGGTTTTTTCAAACCACTTCGAAGTCGGTAGAACTAGAATGATTTATGAAACCTAATAACTTGAATTGGAATGACGAAAAATACGAAGTATGTCCGGTTTCAAAACCTGAAGAAGCTGCGAAAAAACCTTTAAGGGAGTTCTCTCGATACCCAACTAGTCAAAATGGGGGCTGTTTATCTATTTGTTAATTTACAAAGTAAATGTTGTTGAAGAAAGCCTTACAAATATCGGTAAACTGAATAATAATTATACATTCAAACAAAATAATTCTATTCGTCTGAATTATCAATAACAAGTTTCGTAAGGCAGCTGAGTTGACTCATTTTTTGAGGTTAAATTCTTATTCAAAACTCCCTTAAAGACTTTTTCTGTTCTTTTCTTTTCCGAATCTTGTCGGATTTTGATACCGGACGCTTCTTAACTATTTGGGAATTTCATTCACTCCAACCAAGATCCTCCGTACATTCTGATCCATCTGTTCTAAGAACCTAGCCAAAAACCTGAAACCACAATAACCCCATCTTCCCCACAGCTAAAGAATGGCCTCGGCCTGAACTCCAACTCCAACCTCGAGAAGATCGGGCTCCCCACCAAGAACGAGCCATCCCACACCGGCGACGAGGCCGTCATGTCCGGCTACGGCTACAGCCACGTCGACCTGAGTATAAACCCTCAGACAGGCCGGGAGGAGGAGAAGAACGGACGCTCGGACCATAAACTGAAGTTCGCCAAGATCAACATCATCAGTAACCAGAAGTGCGCCAGGAAGAACTTCTACCACCGCATCGTTGATAGCGATATCTGCGGACAGGCCGTGCAGTGCGGTGGGAAGGAGGGTATCTGTTCGGTAAGTTCATTGATAATCATGATCGTGAATGGATTTTTTTTATGAGTGGATTTTTCATTTTTTTTAAGATGCTATATTAAACTGTCTTAACGAAGTTCAGTAAGCAGAACTGATAAATAATGCACATTTATAGCACGCAAAGATTTCAGCTTAAAGTGTCAACGGTCTCGGTCACGATTTATGATTTTTTAAATAAAAAATTAAACAAACTAGTGAGCGATATACAGTGGGACTACTTTTTAAAAATAAATTTTAAGAATGAATTTTTTTTTTAATTTTTGGGATTTTTCAAGTCTAAAGTTATAAAAAATGATGATTTTGTAAAAAATGAAGAACAAATTTTTTCATACACGGAAAAAAGAGTAAAATCGACTAAATTAGTGAAGTAATAATTCCATTTTTCAAAAAGTGGAAATTATACTTTTCAAAAATGGATATTCTACATTACAAAATCAAAATTCTACTTTTCAAGAATGGAGATTCAACATTTCAAAATGGAAATTCTACTTTTTAAGAATGGAGATTCTAAATTTAAAATGGAAATTCTAATGATATTTTTGAATGTAAAACGAACTTGCCACTTTATAGTTAAATCAACTGTAGGAAATGTAGAATTAATTAATTATTTTTTTTTTCTTCATCCCCTAGCCGAAAGTACGGTCTTCCCGGCTCGATTTCGCGCCGGGAAGAGTGACTTTTGTGGCCGCTCTTTGTTGATCGTTGCGTGGCAACGTCCGCGACAGCGCACGTGTTGTAATCTAAACTATGCTAACCCTTCCAAATATGATGACAAGAAAATCATTTGTAAAATCGGAAATTTGAAAAGATATAGGCGTATTAAATTAATTTTATGTTATTATTAATATATTGAACAATATATTTATAACTCTGATAATCAATATGTTCTTATATCGCATACACGCTGTCAGAAAGCTTCTATACATATATAGACATGATGTTTACATTTTGAGTTTCAAAACATGGTGTAGCTATATACTTATATGTGAAAGTTTTTTGACTCTCATTCTATAATGTATCGCTTATGGGATAGAAAAAGACAAACAGAGGAGCCATTGAGAGGTTGTTCTGTAGTTGAAATGAGTATCAATTAAGTATATACATATTTTTGGTCCATCATCTTTTTTAAGCATCTTTTGCTAATGTTTTTGATGCCCGCCCCGACCAGCAAAACCTCGGCTTCGCCTCGGTTTTGCAAAAGTCGGGCGGGCATCAAAAAAAGCAGAAGTCGAGCCTTACGCTTCGCGATATGTAAAGTGGCGCTGAAGCAAGCCTTTTATACATATGGCCGAGCCGTAGTTAGCAGCCAACAACGATATTTTATTAATTAATATCAAAACTATATAGGCGTACTTTCGGCCGAGGATGAAGAAAAATAGTATACGACACTTGACCTGAAATCCAACTTCCTGGCCTTGTGTCGTAATATACTATTCGTGTACTTTATGATACTTAACTCGTTGTATCTCAGGTAAATGGTTTATTTTAAGTAAATTAAGCAATTCTTCATCTGACTATGTAATCTGTCGTTTTGCCAATATAAAATAATGATGAAGTTGTGTCGCCGCCGGTTGAAAGCATGCGCAGCTAATTAGGAGGTAGTATGTAAGCATTCGATAGTGAGAAGGATTGCTTTTACCATTTTAAAAGTTCAAATATTTTAGTACGAAATAAATAATCGCAAAAATAAAACTATATCATATAATTACAGGTATATTTTATATGCACTACGTTATAATTATAAACCTTGTTAAATAGAATATTTTGAATATTCATAAACAAAATTTTTACACCAACACAAATAAAAAATGATCAAAATCGGTATCGAGAAAGTTACCATGAAACACCAGTGTACAACTCAGCGCTCAACTTTGAAAGTACATATTTCTTTTTCTATTTGATATAAAGAACTAAAATTTTACAGAAAACTTCTTTATATACTATATTTTAATACCCAATTATTAACTATCCGAAATTCCAAAACTTCGTCACTCAACTTTTGCGATAGTATGCGAGGACTCGTAAAACTTGGCAGCACGACTTCAAAAATACGCTACGCAGCCAAAAACTGCTTTACGAACTTCGGGTGGGGCCTGTTTTTTGGGTTATACCGTGGAGAATAAGCCATTAAAATTTCAAAAAGAAATATTTGTAAGTACCTGAGATACAATCAGTTAAGTATCAAAAAGTATGAAAAAATGTTTTCTTCATTGTTTACAAAGTCATCATTTTTTTCAATGTTGCCCCATTTTAATAAAAAATATAACTCCAGATTCGTATTCAGCGACCTCGAAAACATAAAAAACAACTGGTTTTAGCGGTTAGTACTTCGTGGTCACATATTATTGTTTCCACGCGATTTTTTGGGGTTGTCCCGTTCGCCTAGTAATCTCCTTATTGTTATATAACTCTTTCTATAGAGCCGAACAAAATTTCGTTACACGCAACGTTACACTGACTCTCCTATTTTATCATTCTCTCCAGGGTGACAGCGGTGGTCCCCTCGTCTACGAAAAGATCATCATCGGTGTTGCGAGCACCAGCCCACTCGGCTGCGTGGAGAACAAGTTCGCCGGCGTCTACACCAGGGTGTCGTATTACATCAACTTTGTCGAGAACGCGATGAACAACGTCGTCACCAAGGACATGCGCCTCCTCGAAGTCTAAGCGGTTAATTCAGTTTCTGAATTGTATTTATGCAGTTTTATATGGTAATGTTCATTTAATGTTTCTTATCAATAAATGTCATGATTTATTTTTTTAACTATAGTTATGTATACATATTCTGTCTTTTCTTATTTTGATTTCTTTTTAATCTCGTTGAGGGTGATTTTTTTTTAAGTATATGTTCGTTATAATGTTAATATTATGTTGAGCTATTTAACTTTAATCGAAAATTATTATGGCCATGGATATAGAAGTTAATTAAATTTGAACGCTTGTAATCATTATACTTCGTCTGGAGGTAAAACTTAGATATTCAATCGCTCAATTAATGTACTCGAAAATTACAAATTTCCTTTACACATAATATATGTATATTAATATATGTATATTAATTGATAAAAATTGGTTTTGTTTATTAGGTATTATATAATATCTATGTTTTACAAATATAATAATCGAATGTGTACGCCTCCAAAGCTCTTTAATAACAAAGAGAACGGAACGCAAATCAAAGAGAACAAAAAATCCATCCATTAAATAATAGAATTATTATGATTCAGTAACATCGCAATTACATCAACTCAACTGTATTTTCTTCGATTACGTTTCTTAAAAAAAACTTTCAATTCCCACGTCATTTCATTCTTGCTCATTGCACTTGAATTAATGTTATTAAACGCTTGCTTCAATTATTAATGGTATTCTTTAATAATTCTGAAATTTTTTACGTTCATATAAAGTAATGTAGTTAATAAATATGATATGCCACAGCTGCACATACAGTCATCGTCAGCGTTAATTCGTATTCATTTTTTTATTGAAAGATTTAGTCTGCTTTTAATAAGTTGTTTAGCTGTTCCTGTGATGAATCGTCGTATATTGATAATAAATTAGAAACGAAAGATCTTGCAAGAGTTTGAATTATTTACGTGTATGCGAATACCACAAAATATTTGTAATTAGTCCGACAGAGCCTGAATTAGCGACATATTTAACCTCGGTGGTACATTTTAGATTATGAAGTATTTTTGTACAATGTAAACATCAGTAACTATCGCCACAACAAACCTTACGTTTATTTTACTGATATTTATAAGCATTATTTTGCTTTTATCTGTTAATTTTTATTATTGAAGGACTTCGTGATTTTAAAACTAGAACTTTATGAATCATTTATTAATAAATAAACCTGTAAAAATTTTAACTACTATTTTGTTCTAAAAATATTACTCCCTACTAAAAAATCTCAGATGAGATCTCAGGTGACTTTTCAGGTGAGATCTCATGTTATTTCTTGTGTCAATTTCTCACCTGAGATTCTGCTCCAGATGCTGCAGAAAATCTACGTAAATAGAAAATCACGTTCTTCAGTATTGGAAATTGCCTATTAGGATGTTTTACCCCCTAGATGAACTCAAACATGCATGTTTAGAAGCATTTTACACAATTTTCCAATTTTTACAAATTTGGTACATGAGATCCCACCTGATATTTCAGCAGGAAAATCACCTGAGATATCATGTACCAAATTTGTAAAAATTGAAAAATTGTGTAAAATGCTTTTAAACATGCATGTTCGAGTTTATCTAGGGGGTAAAACATCCTAATAGGCGATTTCCAATACTGAAGAACGTGATTTTCTATTTACGTAGGTTTTTCGCAGCATCTGGAGCAGAATCTCAGGTGAGAAATTGATACAAGTAATAATAATATGAGATCTCACCTGAGATTTTTCAGTAGGACTACTACTTTCAAATGCAAATACGTATTACCTTTTTCAATTTGCAAGGCAACATTATTATAAGACAAAATACTTATTACTGGAACACTTGCATAAATCTAAGTCACAGACTCATTGTTTACTTTTTTGCATGATTTATACCGTGTTTAATTAATGAAATAAAATATTTCATATTTATAGGATAATCTAATAATAATTTAATAAAATATTTTTATACTAATTATGTCAATCCTAAATATAGATAGACAAAACCAATACTTGACAATAAAAATTTATTAACTTATAAACTTTTTATTTAAATAATTCTAAACAATAAATGCCGAATTCGCTGTAAACGAGATCACTATTTTTTACAGGTTACTCTAAGATGTAATGAAAGGAGTTCCGGATCGTCTTTCTTATAATTAATCGTATTTACTTACATGCATATAAACAAGCAACAATTAAGAGATCAAAATTGGGACCAAGAGACTGCGTGTCAGGTGCTATTTTTACTCAGTAGGTAGATAGATATTCAACATATAATTTTTTGAAAAAAATTTGATGACCCTTTAGACATACAAAAATGACATTTGTGGTATAGATGAAAATCCAGTGGGGGGGGGGGGGGGGGTGTCTAAAGTTTCGACCATTCACTATAAAATCGAGCCAACTAACGATTTTTATAAATTCGACATAAGTCGTTGTCGAATGTACATAAATCCGAAATTTTAAATGACGAAAAATGTATTTTCGAATGTAACAATTTACCTACTGTTCAAAATATCGAATTTCAAACTACAGAATTTTAATGTAGATGTAGCTAGTTTCTAATGATTTATTTGGAAATATCTTTATTATCTCCTTATTAAAATTCTGTAGTTGAAATTCGATATTTTGGACAGTAGGTAAATTATTATATTCGAAAATACGTTTTTCGTCATTTATAATTTCGGACTTATGTACATTCGACAACGACTTATGTCAAATTTATAAAAATCGTTAGTTGACTCGATTTTATTGTGAATCGTCGAAACTTTGGACCCCCCCCCCCCATCCAGTAAGTCTAAAATAGTACTTTTCGATACTAGTGCGATAAAAAAGATTTTTGCGCGAGTGTGAGTTTGTCGCCCGAGCCAAGTGAGGTCTTTACTTGTGAAAAAGAACAAGTACTGTACATACGCTGAACAGCCATCTAACGTCGACTTTTACGCGCTCAGTTATAAAAAATAGTAAACGCAACACGTGCACAAAGCAAGTGATCCTCGCACGGGTGTATCTTGTATACTTTCCCGCTGTATGCAGCTATTATCTACTGTTTCGGTACACATTACAATTTTTACACTGCCACAGTAATGAGCATTATACATTGTCTGTATTATGTCTGTAATGGTATTCCCAAAATAATTAGACAGGCAAACATAAAGGCGTCTACGCTTGCAAAGCGGATTGCCCCTGGAAAGGCTCTGACGTAACGTCGCAACGACTCACCGAGTTTAAACTTAAAACTCCACACATCACTGACGGGCAAGGACAACAAAACGAATAACAACGGCAACATTGCCAGCGATATCAGCAACAGCAACAGCAACAGCAGCAACTCGCTATCCATCCTCACAACATCAGATGATAAAATAAAGGACAACGACAACATTGGCAGCGGTATCAGCAACGACATCAGCAACAGCAGATACATCTACGGTGTTACAAGGGACAAACATATAACTCCCTACAGGCAACGCTTGGCTTCGCCGTCTTTATTTTGCTGCACTGTTAAAAATTTTCTGAAATTTAAGATAAATTCTGTAATAAAACTTCAAAATTTTTATTAAATTTCAGTTAAATTTAACTGAAACTTCAAAAGTTTTATTAAATTTCAGTTAAATTTAACTGAAACTTCAAAAGTTAACTAAAATTTAACAAAAAAAACTTCAACATTTTTAACAGTGTGGATATTTAGCAGCATTCTTCACGAAGCATAAGCCCAGGCCTACCTATAGGGGGTCGCCGCCGAAACTCCAGATTACGCGTGTCACCTCTGAAACGGGAGCCCGCTCGTTTCAAGTAAAATGTGTGTGATTTTGAAATTCTCTTTCCTCCAGGCCCTTATTCTATAAGCGTGTCACTTGTGAGATAGACAATATTCTCTTTAAAGGAGCTCTGTGATTGGTCTAGACCGCTTGTCTCATGCGTGTCACTCGGTGAAATAGTTATGGAATAAGCCCGTTACTCTGCGAGGGGGGGGTCCAAAGTTTCGACGATTCACTATAAAATTGAAGTCAACTATAGACGTTTTTCAGTTCGACAAATGATAATGCAGATTGTTTTTAATTTCGAAATTCTAAGTTACGAAAATCATATTTTCGAATGTAACAGTTCACCTACTGTCCAAAACGTCGAATTTCATCAATACGACCTCAAAGCAAATATAAGCTGTTTCTAATGATTTATTTCGAAGTATCTATATTGTACCCCTATTAAAATTCTATTAATGAAATTCGATGTTTTGGACAGTAGGTGAAGTGTTACATTCGTAAATATGATTTTCGTAATTTAGAATTTCGAAATTAAGAACAATCTGCATTATTATTTGTCGAACTGAAAAATATCTATAGTTGACTTCAATTTTATAGTGAATCGTCGAAACTCTGGACCCCCCCCCCCCTCTGCGACATCTTCGTACCAGCTGTTTCTGTGATAATTTGAATGATTCCATGCTATTAACTTATACAGCGTAGCGTGAGTCAACATAAAACCAGATTTTTATTAAATTTATATATCATTCTTGCGTGTTTATAATAATTGTACATATTATTTGCTGCGTTTAAACGTACTCTATAAGAACTGTGATTTTTATTTATGATTTATTGTTGCGACTACCCAGGCATTCGTATGGAAATAATAAATCTAGGAAATCATAGAAAACCGTAGGAAATTGCAGGAAAATGTAGGAAAGTGTAGGAAACGGTTGGTTTCCGGACAAAATTCGTACGATTTTGTACATTTTTGTACATTTTTGTATGGTTTTATACATTTTCATACGATTTATAAATTTTCTCAAATTTGTTAAAAGTTTTAAACTATTATAAATAGTTATAAATAGTTAACTACTTTTTTTAAGTTTTTTGGATCGTCGTAAATATTAGAATCTTTGATCAGTAAAAAAAGTTAGTAACTGATAATAACTTTTACGAATTTTTACAAATTTGTACTAATTGAAATTTATAATTACTTGTATTTTGCCGCGAAGGCGAATAAAACACTGTCTTATCTTACCTTATCTTATCGACTGTTGTTTGGAGAACCAAAACGCGCCGCATGTATAATAGGAATCTTTCGAATCGTCGTCTCCGGGACATAATTCACTTCTGAACAAACAGAACTTCGTCGGCGAAGGGCAATGTTCCTTCCCTCCGCCAAATAATTATTATTTAATTGGGGGAGATTAGTTAATCACACGCGCGTTATCACTCGCGAACAGAGAATCAATTAGGCTAGATCGTATGAAATGAGCAAGGGATGCGATGATCGACTGTACATTTTTGTTTCTTCATTTCAGTGAGGTGTACTATCGGAGAGGATCATGATGGTGCGAAGTCTATTGTTGGTTTGCCTTCTATGCATGGCTCTGGTCAATGGTGAGTATTTGGTTGCTTAGTTTGTTTTTGCAAAGTTTGTGTTGTAAAAGTAGGAAAAATTTTCAAAATTGACCCTAATTTTAGAAAAATTTCCGAAATGGAAACATGCTTCATAGATTTTAACAATCTTGATTTCTGAAGATATCTCACAAGTGTCCCGAATGAAAAAAAGAAATGTACGAAAATGTAGAAAACCGTAAGAAATTGTACAAAACTGTAAGAAATTGTATAGAACCGTATAAAACTATTGGTTTTCGGACATTTTATGCGAAACGATTTATACAGTTATATACACTTTTATACATTTTTACACATTTTTATACATTTAAAAAATTCAAAATTTTTTCAGAAAATTTTCTCATAACCCGTATGGAAATAATAAATGTATGAAACCATAGGAAAACGTATAAAAACGTATAAAAATGAACCTTTCTATTGGTTTTTGGACAAATTTTATACGGCTTTGTACATTTTTATACAGTTTAATACATTTTCATACAAAATAAAAAAAAAATAAATAAAAAGATAAATAAAAAATTATGTTTTTATGTTTATAAAAATGTAATTACGTTTTTACGTTTTTTACGTTTTATAAATTCTATTAAACGTAAAAAACCGCATGAAATTGTATAAAATCGTTGCAAATCGTCGAAAACTGTATTAAAATGTTAGAAACTGTATGAAACCGTATTAATAGTACATTTCGACACGGGTGGGGAAGTCGATTATTTAGCTGGTGTGACTTTTTGCACGAGCGAAGCGAGTGCGAAAAAGTCACACCACCTAAATAATCGACTTACGCACTAGTTTCGAACGGTATTTTATACCACGAGCGCCGAAAAATCATACCAAAGTTGTGATTTTCAGGTTAGAGTGGTATAAAATGTATAAAATTGTCCAAAAACCAATGTTTAGATTCGGTTTTATACGTTTTTATACAGTTTTGTACGGTATACGGTTTCATACATTTCTTTTTTTTCCATACAGATATATGTACAAGTTTTAATGAAATGTAAGAAAACGTATAAAAATATACAAAACTGCTTAAAAGTGTATAAAAGTGTATAGGGTAGATGTCCGTATTAGTGTGGGTTTAAGAAACTCTTCAGTTTTGTCGCATAATAATAGACTATTTAAGCTGTCTCAGAGATTCCGGGCAGATTATGTTGATAATAAAACTAATAATCTACACGAAACAATTTTTTTTATAGAAAAATATTAATATTTACGAAAGTTACAAACAATATAAAAAAAAAAATTTGTACGCATTTGTGTGCCCTAGCAGATAACAAAGTACATTTATGTGTGCCCCGTATTAATGTGGGTGTACACGCTTGTGTGCCCCACATTAGTGTGTCTTGATAATATTATCGTTGCCAACAAAATTATTTTGTTAACTGTAGTGCATTTATAATCAATTTCTAACCCTTGTTTACATTGAATGTGAATTAATTCCAATACGGTAAAAACTGCTGAAGGTCGTCAATGCGATATGAAACAACGTTTGTGCGCAGACAACCTAACCTAACTTTTCTATTCAAGCGCCGATACGAGAATGCTCGTGTTGTATTTGTGCACACACAAATCCGGACAAGTCATTTTTCACTGCCCTATTAGTAGACACCATTAATTAAATATTAAAATCAATTGGAAACCTTTATATTAAGGTTTATTATGTAACATAATATTATTTTATGATGTAATCAATTGTATCCCATATTAAAATCCTTCCGAAACATTCTTTAATGTTAGTTTTAAAAATGCCATTTCTTAGCAAGTTTATACGAGGAAATGCCGTGACACACCGCAAGCCGTGAAACATATTTCTGAAAGTTCTTTTTTAATGTTATAGTAAATGAAAACAAATTAAGTAATTAATTCTATTTAAACTTAATTAACTATACTTTATGAAAAAAAATATTTTAGCGTTACTTTTTTACTCGTTCATTTCTAGGATATGTTTTAATAATAGGGCACACAAATATGGACAGGCACACTAATACGGACAGCTACCCTATAAATGTAAAAATATGTATTATTTTACATTTTTATACATTTTCTTACGTTTTCTTATATTTTTTTATATTTTCTTACCGTTCCTTTCGTTTTTTTGCAATTTGTTTTTGCAGACTAATTTGGAAAAATTAGTCATATTTGTAAGGAAACGTATAAAAATGTAAGAAAATGTAATAAAGTGTATAAAACCGTAAAAAAAATGTCCGAAAACCAATGGTTTTATATAGTTTTATACATTTTCTTACATTTTCATACAATTTCTTACATTTTATTACAATTATTATTTCCATACTGGGTTCTACTTTCTTAACTACTGGTTTTCTATTACCTTTGAGTCACTCTGAACAGTAAAAAAACGTCTCTTTCCTCAAATATTCTCGAAAATCTGCCAAACAAATGTAAAATAAGAAATGGCCAATAACAATTAATCGTTATTAATGTATATATTAATCTTAATCTCTAAAATTAAAAGGACGTACCGATCTCTTCCTAATCAGTATCGACTTTCCTAAACAGCCCAAAAAAAGCCCAACAACTTCTAACCCACGTATTTTCTCAATTTTCCAGCCGGACCATCGTATCGCAAGACGAACCGCGTCGTGGACGACAAAATGACCAGCTACATTCCCGTGCCCGAGATTGGTGATAGCAAACATCAAGGTAGCAGTAATTGTGGACCTGGACATAAGAGCAAGCCTAACCCAACCAACCTTACACCACCCAACTGGCCGATCGGCAGCAGCACATAGCCGTTCGGACTTTAAGCGTTTGTTTGTTTATTTATTGTTATGTTTGAGTGAAGAATATCGATGGTATGCTTTTTTATAGATGAGATTGTTGTCTGAATAAAGATTGTTATACATATATGTTTTTTTGTTTTCTTCATTCTCTTTTACTGATTCTTTCTATAAATAATAATACCTGAATTAAATTCTTTTTGCGTATATATGAAGATTATGGTCTCACCGAAATTAAGTCGGTTAATTCTAATATAAATTAAATTTTGGTTTGAATTTTGAAATTAGAAAATAACTTAAGTAAATCTAATTTGAGAAAAGCAATTGATTTGGAAACATTTTATAAACTTGATTGTGGTGATTCTATAGATATATACGGTCTCAAATATAAAATATTTTCCAATGAATTATTCTCATATTGTTAGATGAGAAACGATATAGCATGATAGACAAGCATTTCAAGTAACGGAAACATTTTTTTTTACCAAAGTTTAAAAACTAATAATGTAGATACCATCAACATAAAAATGATTCAACTATAAATCATCTTAATCTTTTTCATTTTCTCTTGCATCTTAATTTGGAAAGGGCCATTTTCATCTTGGTAAGATTTCATAAGGAACAAATTGAAAAATTTTCAATGAAAACAGGCAATTGTTTATTAAATTTTGTACGGATTTATATCAGATTCGTTTTTAAGTTAATATAATATCTACTTTATTAGTACTAACATTTTTTTAAATAACTTTTTTCCGTTACCCGAAATACTTGCGTCTATTATAGTATATCATTAAAAACTATTCTATATTCGAGACCTATATACCATTGAACCATCTTAAAAACATTAACTTTCAGTGACCCACTAAATTCTTGGTCTAATAAAATTTGAAACATCGTGAACCCATCCAATTATTCGCTGTTAAACTCAATAGTGCTAAATCGAAATAATTAAAATTAGTTTTAAATGGGCAAAAGATTGGAAAGGACTTTATAAATAAATATGTCAAGCTTTATTCAAGTGCCGTGTGATTCATTTATTGATGAAAATCATGACCTGCAAAACCTGCGTCTGCACATTGCTCAAATCGTATACGAAAACCATAAGCAGCCATTCACACCTCTCAAAGCAGTCGACGTCTTCATTTACCATAAAATGCGTATGCGTAAACTGTTACTTCATCTCATGCTGCTTAGGCTGAAATCACATGGTGCGGAAAAAAGTTGCGTCATACAGACAGCCAATAAGCTATTCTGCAATTTTGCATTCCACAAAGTTTTATCTACTATATTCACGTAAATAGTACGTCATAGAAACCCTACGATGATGATTAACGATATTATAATAGAATAACGATAATTTCCTTTAAAGACTAGCTCGCTACACGCCAAAAGACGCTCTCAAGTTGGCTTTAATCCATCAGCCAATGATATTATTTTATATCATTTTAAGTCTACTATAAATTCTACCTTTTAAATATAAATATATGAAGAAACTTTCTTATGATAATTAAATGTAATATTTTTAATCAAACAATCACTCCGTACTTGTGGATAATTGCCTGACTTTTTCGATTATGTAAAGATAATTACAATTAATTTATACTTCGATGACGCATTTTTTGGTCATATTTTGGACCGTGTAAACAGGGCAGACAGTTGCTTTATAAAATATGGCATGCTTCATTCAGCGTTCAAACTTATTATGAGAAAAAATATACATATAGCATTAATATTACTATATATTTCTTTTTTCAACTTTTTTCATGTGATTTCAGCCTTCTACGTGGAGTGGAAAATTTCAGCCGAGCGTTAAAATTCTCGGCAATCGTATTTGTTTTTCAATAAAATATTTACAAACTATCCCACTATCTACATAAGCCTATATAAACCCAGCGGTGGCGGTTCCGCGTCAAACTAAATTACAATCGGAGATATAGCGTTTAAAAATTTAATTGGTTACAACTTATTGTTACCTCCCTATTTTTCAACCGGTAAGCCGGAACTAAATCAGGATTTAGCAGTCCACATATACCGAAAACATCGCTTCAGGTACGGACCTGAGATGAAATATAATGACTAGACGTAGACTATAAATTAGAATATAAAAATAGAAAGGTAATTAGTTTATATAGTGAGTGGGACAGTATTTTATTAAAAACAAATACAATTGTTTAAAATATCCTATTCATTAGGTTTAAATTTAATCCCCAAAAATTCTTTCGATCCACCGGAAATTTCCGCTTCATGTTCAATCACCCCCAATGGAGCTAAAGTGACCGTCAAAGCCGATTTGCGCAAATAGCGACGTGACGATGGTGAAATTCGCACTTCGGTATACAATTCTCTGAGTATAGTTTCAACGAAGTTTTAAAAATTCTTCAAGTCGCTATTACAAAACTCTGGCTCTATCCTCTACGACGTGTATTTTATATCGATTTTTTTGGTCTACAAGGTTCGACAATTATCCAAAAGATCGAGAAAAGTGAACCGTCGGTATAAAGTCGATTTGTTGTAAAGACTTTTGCGCTCTTAAATTTTAAACATCAACTTTATCGCTTACGAAATTTACAAAATTGCGTCACAGAATTTCGATGTCGGTTAAACGTTTACAATTGCTCGGCTACTATATTTTTTGTCGCGCATATATATATATAATCTTTTTGTAAAACTGTTACATCTACGTAAATAAAACATCTTGAATGACGCATGATTCTTCTGTCGAACAAAAGCACTTAAAACTTATACAATATATAATAATCTTTGTATATACATAATTCACTGGGGACAATTATTACAGGCATGATTACAATGGATAAAATAAAATAATCGTCTACATAACTAACTTTTCGCATAGCGTGTGTGTGTGTCTATGTGAAAGGCAACGTTACTGATACATGTCCACCGGTCCAAACGAACAGCTCTAATGAAAAATAAAAAAAAATGCAACGGTGCTTCATACAGTAAAGTAAACACAAGTAAATGTATACACGTTTCCCGCTGTAAAAAAATAGAAGTATGTAGTAGTACAATATAGTCTATCTATATGCGTCTATATATGTCTGTGTGGCTGCGCGCTAATGCGCAGGGATGGACTGCCGTGGAGATATCATGCAACACTCCTTTCGATACTATATTTGCTCTCTGCTCCGAGATTAGTTATCACGGCGTTGCGAGAATGATATTGAGGTCCTTAAGGAAGCTCGAAATTCTCGAAACGCAGTGATTTCTACCCCCGAGAGCAGTCGTTGCAAAATATAAAGCTAAATGCTATCGAAACACTCAACATCTTATCTAAGAATCAATGCAAATGTTTTTTCGGCTCTAGCAATTATTATTCCTTGATTAACCGTATATATATTTATGTATTAATTCTAATACGTTTAGAACGTAATCTTATCTCTCTTATCGTCTAAAAAAGCCTCTTAATCTATCTTTTTTATGTTAACCATAGAAGAGGACAATTGCTACAGAAATGATTGTTTGACAATCATCGTAAAAAGGTGTCTAGGTAAAATTCACGTCTTCTAAGATTATATCTATTTTATATCGTTGTGTTTAATTTTAGCACCGCGTCATTGAAAAAGAAACGTATGATATGAACATTGACAATAATAATTGCAATATATAATATAAATTAAACTTGTTACAAATAAGTACTTCTTAGCTTGGCTAGACTTCGGTTCTATTAATGCTTAAATATAGACAAATTGTCTTATTGTTACTCGGGGTCCATACGAAGTTAAATCATATTTTTTTATAAAACGATGAAATACATTTTTTGTACCGCAAGCACGATTTTCGCGTTTTTTGAACCTATTAATAGAGCCGAAAGCGACCGCTTGTCGACCAGCGGGCGGTAAAAACTGAAAAGCGCTCGCTGCTCGCCGTAGCGGGCGGTAAAAATTGAAAAGCGCCCGCTGCTCGCAGTAGCGAGCGGTAAAAATCGAAAAGCGCCCGCTGCTCGTAGTAACGGGCGATAAAAATCGAAAAGCGCCCGCTGCCGTTTTTGAATGGATTTTTCAAGATTGTTTAAGAAAATCATCAATATTTTGAAAAAACGCAAAAATCTATACTTGCAGTATAAAAAATATGGTGTGCACCAAGGGCTAAGTGGATTTTTTGACCTCGTGTGGTTGCAGTACTCGTCTTCGGCTCGTGCTAGCTCACCTTCGACTCGTACTGATAGGTCTGAAGTTTGCAACGTTGGAGTCCAACGAAATGAAAAAAAATTCATTTTACTTCATGTTTATATTAAATAATATTAATTTTGCGTGTAAATTTAGTGTTTTATAGTGTAAAATAACTTTAAAACAAAGGTTTAGATAAAATTTCCATTGTTTAATAATTATAATCAATCGTAAAAAATTATTTCGTTGCATTCCAACGATGCAAACTTCAGACCCATTCGTACTGCAACCCCACACTCGGTCTAAAAAGACCCACTTTACGCCCTTGGCACACAATATACTATTCCCGCACTAGTGTCGTAATGTACTATTCTACTATCTCAAAATCTTAGACATTATTATCTAACGCTAAGCATTGCATTTCAAAGTTTTATCAAAATCCCTAGTATTCACGAGTATTAATCCATATGCTCATAATAATATTTCTTACGATTCCTTTACAAATTTGAATATCTAATTTTACCGACGAATATTAAATGTTTTTTTTTAAGTAAAGGGAAAAAGATGAACATGTTTTAGTGACATTTACAAATTTTTTTCAGTCAAGTCCATTTGTACTTATACGGTTTTTTTTTTATAATTTATTTTATTCTGCTATATACTTAACAATCTTATAAAATTCAAAGTATATACACTTAAAATTGTATGAAAGTTTTATTGAAAAAATGATTGTTTGTATTATGTTCTTTTTTAAATAGATAAAAATAAATTCGAAAATTTAGGACTCTACAAGATAATACTGATTCGAGGCTTTTTGAAAGCATTACAAACTAAAGTGTATTGATAATGCTATCAACACATTTTCTAATCAATCAGTAAAATAAACAGCTAAACTTATATTAGTATCAAGATGTATAGTAATAATAGAAAATTTTAATCATAATAATATCTACGCTGAATCAATCACAAGAGACATATATATTTCATTCCCATAAAAAAGACTACATTGAAAAATGCTCATTGATCGCCAAAAGAAATTACTTATTGTCGTTGCTTCCGAAAGTCCGATGGTTTCTCGGACAGCGCAAGTAATTTTCCCTTCGCTTTAAAAAAGTTCGAACGCTCGCCCACGTCTGGCGGGCACTAAATACATTCTCACCTATTTACACACAGAGAAACGCTACGAGCTACAATGTCATGTACAAAAAGGAATTCCGCGATCTACATAGCCTCTTTTACATATACATGTACATACGCGCTACTAACTAAGAACTACTAAAACCTTTGTTTAGAGATTCTCTCGCACTCCCTAAGCGACTTTGTACAATATTTTTTATTGTATTTTATGAATCTTCATGAGCGTCTAATGTACAGAAATTAATATACAATTGTTTTCCTAAACCTATACCTACAGCGCGTGTGAGAGTTCTGCAATCTTAATTTACACAAACGATTGGTGAATACGGGTCTTTATTATATAGGGATGCAAAAACTGTACAATCTAAGGGAATAAAGTGACCTAAGTGATGAATAATAGTATCGCAATGTTAATGAACTTTGTGATGATTGTGATTGTGATGGAAAAAAGTGATTATCTTACCTTAACGTAACCTAAATTTCTTCGGAATTTTCATAAAAGTCTTGACTTTTATACATATATATTTTAAAAAAATTTGTACGTTATAAGAAAGAGAAAAACCACGGTATCGAAATTGACTATATAAATCTCTCTTACTGATCTGTTCCATGATAAAATTCAAGAAGTATTTGTCTTTAAATTTGTCACAAAGTGTCGAGATAAGCGCACTTCATTGCATCAACCGATAAAATAGATCCGTAAGAGAGTCTAGCAAGAAATTTCGGTACACTGGCTTCGTAAATTCGAACATCGTACATTTCCTATAATTAGTACATATACTAACGTTATCCCCTAGGTATTTATATATAAATCTCGATTTGCACAATTTTACTATGAAATTATCCATTTTTCTAGCCAAGGCTTAATTAAACATTTTGTGGATTTTAAGAATCTTCCCAAGACGCTGCTTTGCAGTTTTCATTCCTTTCTTCGGCTTTCTCTCTGCAAATAAATTTAACATTTGTTACATCAAACATAGATCTTAAATTTGCTGCCTTTAGGGTAATATTAACTTATATAAATATCTAAAATGACGCGTTTTTATTATGTCTTATTTTTACAGTCTATCATTTAAAATTTGATAAACTTATAATTTAAACAAAACTAAAGATTTGAGTTTGCCAGCAAAAGTATTAATCGAAATCTGAATAAATTAAAATCTAAAGAATTATAGTAGTCGATGATAAACCATGAATAATTTTCAATTCTAATAACGTAAAAAATGGGGCCATTCCTAAGTCATGTATTTTTAAATACATATTTAGAATGATCAAACTTAACGGTTAATGGATTAAAAATGTAGTTAGGAACAATTTATGGTTAACCACAATGAATTGCAAAATTTTGAGTTTTGTTAATATTTTATCAAATGGTGTACTATAAATGAATCTAAGAAGGAAGATTATATTATGGTAAACTATTTCTCAATATTGAATTTTTTTTTATATTGAACTTTTATAATTTAAGATAAAATCATTATTAACGGCTTTTTAATTAAAATAATTATTTTTTAATTGTATCTATGAATCTTAGATAAGAGAGAAAATTTACTCCGTGCATTACTACCTCTACGGAAAATTATAAAAACTCAATTGTAAAACAGTGTCTGACTAAACTCAAACTACATCTACTTGAATTTAAACGTTAGTTTTATTATAATTTTCTTTCCATTGGCCTATTTTATATGATAGGAAAGTATAATTATTACAATTAAGTTTTGTTTACAAGACCAGCCTAGCACATGTGATAACAAATTTTTTTTTCATACTCAAGAATGATAAACGTTGATCAACGACGCTCCGATTCTATTTCTTTGTTAGTCAATGAGAATTTAACTACACCGAAATGGTTCTTAAATTTTGATTTTAAAAATTTTGAATATTTAAATCTATTATTACTACGTCCCATAAATTCATAGAACTTATTTAAGGGGATGCCGGAGCACCGCTCCCCCCTTATGCTGTCGGATCTATTTTGTATTTCCAATTTTTTGAAAAAACTATAAGTTTGAGTAGTAGGGGTTTACTAAGCATTAGGGGCCTCAGCTTCAGATTTTAACGAAAAATCAATGTATAAAAATTTATTAGCAGAAACTTGGGACTATCACAATTTCGAAATCAGGTTTACCAGCGTTCGTATTTCCAATAAATCAGGATAATTATAAATCAAATTATATACATTATTACACGGAGAGAAATTTTGTAGTGAAAATTACAAATATTCGAGACTAAATTACCAGTTTCTATGGTAATGGATGGACAGACTGACAATTTCAAACTTTTTACCAAAGTGCCTTGGTAAAATTTTTTTTAGTTAATTTAAATTAAAAAAATGAACTTTTTTTATCCATATTGATGGATATATAGTATTTTAATATAGAAATAGAAACAGAAACAAGGATGAAAAAACATTAAACTGAAAAAAATTTTTACGGAAGCGGGATTCGATCCGACGATCTTTGGGTTGAGAGTCCGACGTTCTACCGACTGCGCCACGGAAGCTGTTACCAACAGTCATTTGAATCGCCGTTATTACTTACTGAAAATATGTGTATTGTTTTCATTTTAACGTCGCGCACGCCTCTAGTATCAATCTTCTGAAACACAATAATGCGCAGTGCGCATGCGCGAATACACAAATACCAGGTTATTTGGTAAAATTTATCAGTTTTCTTAGTAAAAATTCTTAGGTTACCTTGTAAAAATGACTAGATCTCAATTTTTACCAGTGTGTCTGGTAATTTTTATTCCGATAATTTGGTATTTTTTTTAAGTAGTTATGATAGTTTTTCCTGGGAAACTTATAAATTGTATTAGAAACCTGGGAATATCACGGCTTTTGACAGTCTATCCATGCACTACCAAGGCACCTTGGTAATTTTTACTCTAAAATTTCTCTCCGTGTACATGATAAGGGGCACTAAGGGGCTTAACTCTTTATTTTTCCTGAAATTCTGTATTTTATATGTTATCAGTCAAATAAAACACGCATTTTTAGCTCCGACACTCCCCTTAAGGCAATGTGAAACCGTGAATTTCAATATTTTTTAAATCAACATTTAAACGTTTATTTGGAAAAAGACGAATGTCAAGCGCTCCGTACACGTAAACACTATATTCAGATTTTTTTTGGGTGATTCTATTGGTATTTTCATGAGATATCCATGTTTGAAAAGTAGCTTAATTGCAGATTCCTACTTACCGATAATACGGTTTTTATTTAATTAAATAAATTCTTATCATTTTTTTGGAAAAACACGAACGTCAGGCGCTCCGTATATGTTAATACTATACTCAGATTTTTTTTTGGACGATTCTATTGGTATTTTCATGAGATATCCATGTTTGGAAATTATGTCGGTATTTTACATCACCTTAAAGGTAATCCTTATTATCTGTTACACGTGTGAAAACTGAGTTATGAATAATTTAAGATTTCCAACTACCCTAGCGAAAATCGTTTTCGTAAGAAACTGAAAATAAGTGTTAAATACTGTAAATACCTATTATAAATTGTTTGGTTTGAGACGTTAATAGCAGATATTAACAGTTATTTACAGTTATTTACAGTTATTTACAGTTATTTACAGTTATTTACAGTTATTTACAGTTATTTACAGTTATTTACAGTTATTTACAGTTATTTACAGTTATTTACAGTTATTTACAGTTATTTACAGTTATTTACAGTTATTTACAGTTATTTACAGTTATTTACACTTATTTACAGTTATTTACAGTTATTTACAGTTATTTACAGTTATTTACAGTTATTTACAGTTATTTACATTTTTTAAAACAATAACTGTAAAAATAAAAATACTAATAACAGTTATTATCAGTTATTTGCAGTTTTTTACAGTTATTTGTAGTTATTTGCCGTTATTAACAGTTTTATTTCTTCTCTATAGTAATAATTACAGTTTCTATTAACAAATACTGCAAATAACTGAAAATATCTGTAAATAACTGTAAATAACTGCAACAAACTGAAGGTAACTGAAAATAACTATTATTAAGGTGGCGTAATAGTCCTACTTTACCACTAACCCTGTTTTATCGGCGGAACATGTCAAAATAATTAATATAAATAAAAGAATAATGATTTGCGACTTAAACAAATTCACTTGCCCTACGTAATCCTCTAATACATCGTTCTACGAAGTTTTGATACAAAAAAACGACGACACCTTTGTTTATTTTTGGAACGAAAATTAACGAAAATTAACCAAATTTCGTTCCAAAAATAAATACAGATGTCGTCTTTCTTTTGCCTCGAAACTTTGTATAATGATGTATTACAGCATTACGCAGGGCAACTGAATTTGTTCAAGGCGTAAATCATTATCCTTTTATTTATATTAATTACTTTTACATGTTCCGCCGATAAAACAGTGTTAGTATAGTGCGACACCCCCTTAACTTTCTGAAAGTCTTTATTTTGACAGTTAATATTTTACAAAACTGCAAATAATTGAAAATAACAGTAAATAACCGTAATAATTACAAATGACTGCAAATAACCGATAATAACTGAAAATAACTGTTATTTACGTCTCAAACCAAACAATTTATAATAGTTATTTATAGTTATTTGTACTTATTTACAATTTCTCACAGTTATTTATTATTATTTACAGTTATTAACATTTATTATTTCCACTTGGGTACACTTAAATTAATGAAAATACTTAGATAACGTCACGGGGGCGCTGAGTTGTGGCTCAGGAACGAGTCTTTTTCCACGGACAAAACAACAAAAACGCCAACAAGTACTCACCGACGGGTATGGGCGCTGCGAGCTTGGCCTTCACATCCTTCAGCCTGTTCGGACTGGTCAGTATAGACGAGTAGGGCACGTGATGCCTCACATTCGGCTGCTGCTGCGGTCGCGGCTGCGGCAGCGGTTGCTGAGGCGACAGTAGCTGCTCCTGTTGCTGCTGCTCTGGTGTAGACACCAGCGCCGCGGTGATGGCGCCGGGCGTGCTCAGGAAAGGCGTCACTGGTGGCACCATTGCTGCGGTAGGGTCCAATGGAAGCGCCAGTGTTCCCTGTGCCGCCGCCGCAGCTGCTGCCACCGCCGCCGCTGCTTCCTGAAACTGCTGCTGCAGCTGCTTCTTCGATGGTTTCTTCTTGTACGAGCGCTTCGACGTTCCCTGAATCCGGTTTAGGGGGTTAGTGGGCGGGGACGTGGGCGCAAAGCAAGAGTGCCAGAGCGAATGGAAATATTTTTGAAAGAAATGGCGAGATGATTGATTATGGTCGATCGAGTTCTGGATGACAATACGAGGTTCTTTTGGTCGTTGGTAGGTAACCGCTCGGCGATACCTACTGTTGTACCGACGGAACCATGGTAATTTGTCGGGTTTAGTTGAAAAAGGCTTGGTGAGTTTGTTTAATATTCGGAGCTTTTTAAAAAAAGGAATATTTCCCGTAAGTTAGCAAAGTTTAGATTAATTAATTATTGTAGGTTGTACAAAAAAGTTTGGCGTAAAGCTACATGAAAAAAAAAATCAAACTCATAAATCGATAGATTTCTTCTTCTACCTTTTCTGATGATGCTATGGTTTTTTTCTCTACTTTTTTTACAGTGAAAACTTGAGTTAATATTATGAGACGAGCGTAAAATAGAGTTTTACGTCCCAAGTTTTATGAGGGTACAAATTCTACTAGACACAAAATATTAATTTGGTTTTTCGTTTTGCAGTAGCGAAATTTAATGTTCTATGCACAGGGCGTAAAATGCCTATTTTACGCCTCCTTTTGCGAGCGTAAAATGCCAATTGTATTATACGCCCCCGAAAGCGTGTAACTGATATTTTACGTCCATTGCATCAAAATAGTATTCGCTACAAGGGTGTAAAATTGAGCATGATATAAAAACTACTATTACGGTGCAAAATATGAAAAAAAAAAAAAAATAAAAAAAAAAAAAAAAAAAAAAAAAAATGTTTTCTTTTCGAAGCGTCTGATATAAACGTGTTGAACAGAGCACGTAGAAGACATACGAGAATACCGTACTCCTATTTTACCACTAACTATTGTCTTGCTCACAATATGTTTTCCAATTTGCTAACTAATATTTCGACTTTTTGAAAGCTCTTTTAATTAAAAAAATATATATGGAATGCAATGTTTTAATTTAAAATCACAAAAATTAAAACACAGGAAACAGTTAAATAAAATTTTTAAAAATACTAATTTGCGAGAGCGAAAGAATATTTTTGATTTAGATCAAGGAGGGCGGGAGCGCTTCGAAGGCAAGTATCCAACGTAGAAAAAACCTGAGGGTCGACCGCGCTATACTTTTGATTGTACAATGGTTTTTTGTATTTTCTTACAAAAATATTTCCACTGTAAGAAGCACAAAGATATACCTATGCACTACATCTCAAGTGACTAAACTTTTATTGGCAAAGTGCTATTCGCAAAGGAGATTGTTTTGAGATTACATCAAAATCAAAATCGTAACTTTCACAAAAAAACAGTTGATAAGTGAACTCATTTTTACTGAAATACTTAAATATTTTTTTAAAAATTATGAAATAGTGATAAAATAAGATAAAATGGTGCATACGATAAACAATGCTCAAAATTAGTCGAATATTTAAAATCATTTGTGCATAAAATTGAAAGTATACAAAATTTGTTACTCAATATATTATATAAAAAATTCATGATCTAGAAAACTGGTTTTTAATAATATAACTTTGTAGAAACATAACATCTCCTGCGCCACGAATAACACCACCTTTTCTCTATATCATGCATAGAACAGAGAATATTGCAGAGGGAGCCTACCAATCGCTTCTTGATAACCCTCTCGGTTTCGCGAATGACGAAATCGTCATCGTCCTCACCATCGTCATCGTCAACCACATAATCTGCATCATTGTCGAGCTGAGCCGATTGCGCGTGCTTGGGTTGCGCCGAGCAATACAGACAGAAACCAAGTGAGAAAGAGAGAAAGAACGGAGGACGCACGACGAGATAAGAATAAATGAATGATGATGATATTTTTGCGTGTCAGGTCTTCTATTGCATACTTACCGGCTGTTTGGCGCGTTTCTTCGCAGCGGCTTCGAGGCCTTTTTCCACTGATGTTTTCTTTGCACCTTCGCGCGCTGGCCGGTTGGTCTTGGGGAGGAGGGGACCTACCCGGGCTTTCGGGTTCCACGCCTCATCCTCCTCGCGCTTGCCCTTCGACTTGAACATGAACTCGTCCTCGTCCGATACATCCAGAGCTGGATAGACTGAAATAAAAAAAAGTCGTTCCAAGTGAAATTTAGTGTATGCTCTTGGAAAATTATGGATATGTGAATTAGGGTACGTAAAAATGTTGCTGATTCGTAAGAAATAATTTAAATTAAGTTTGGTTTAAAAAAGTGATGAAAATAAGACGTTCAATATGATGAATATACAAAAATAGATAAATATGGGTAAGTATGTGGCTTTATAATACAAGTTTCGATATGTTGTTAAGATATATACTACTTATTTACTCGGTCGATAAAACGGATGTCGGTACAATTCATAATTTATTAAATAATTTTAAATATAAAACTGTTTATTTTTTTTATTGTATCTATGTAACTTAAACTTAAACTCAATCAAAAGTCATGGTTTTGAAGTTTGCTCCATTGACACGTAATCGTAATATTTAAATTGTTTTCATTTCTAAATTATATTAATTTTTCATGTATATTTAGCTTTTTACTAGATGAAATAACGAAATCAAGGTTTTAATATAATTTGTGCTGTTTATGTGAAGTTATGAAAACTTGTTTCGTTACTTTCGTATAAGCATTTTTATAGTATCTTTTTAATTCAATTGCAACGTTTCTACTATAATTTGAGTAATATAAAGTTTTTCTGACTACACGATAAATGCAGTTAAATTTTTATAACTGTACTCTAAACTTCTTATAACTTTCATAGTCACTGATATAATATAAAATGCTCTTTTCTTTTGTAACTTAGTGTTCTAGAATTTCTTGGCATAAACAACTATAACTTTATACTTCCTTACAGATACTTACACATAATTAATAACGATTCAATTCATGTAGTCAGAAAAAAATCAACAATTAAAATATAAATATTTGCAAGGTCGAAACATGAGTATTTCCAAAGTATCATCTTAAAAGTACTCACTGAAATCGTCGTCCTGATGCACCTTATCCATATTCTCGATCAGCAGGTCATCCTCGTCATCGTCGTCACGCTGCGCTATGATAATGGGTCGCGACGCCTTGGCCTTAGCCGACGACCTGGGAGCACCTGTCACGAGCGTGCCAGTGACGCCCGCTGGTATCGTCGGCGTTGTCGTCGAGTAGCACTGTGCACTAAAGGATAGCATGCCGGCGATCGCGTCCCTCGTCGACGGCGACGCCCTGGTGTCGATAAAGTCGAATATATATATATATATATATATATTTATTTAAATTGATAATACGCAGAAATTGGGTGTAGCAAGATAATGCCCGCATGCATCGTGATTAGAAGTATATTTTTTTTAAATGGAGTGACGTGGCTTACCCTGTCGACACGGGCGCTGGCTGGACGAAGCTGGGCGCTGGGGTTACCGAGGGACTGAAAGTAGCGGTTGATAATGTATGGTAGGCGGAATTATATTGTGGGTTGGACAGTTTTTAAGCCTAAGAAGCAAGATTTTTGTGTTGTACTCTTTGTCGTTGGAAAGTGTTTTCGTTGCAGTGCATGCAACTTTTTTGGCGAAGGTTTTAAAGTTATTTAAATTTATTTATGTTATAGACAAACAGTCAAAACTGAAATTTTATGTAATATCTTCAAACGTCTTTATGTTAACATTATATTTTTATAGCACAATAATAAATTTAAAATAAAATGAAATGCGGATATAAAAATCTTACTTTTTAGCACTAAAGGTGTTCTGTCATATTTATTTGGAAAACATGATGGGCTTAAAAGCTACGTGTTTGAAATTCCGAACGTTCATAATGAACGAAATATTAACTTAAAGTTTCTAATTCTGGTTAGAATTCCCCGGAGTGTGGTTTACTGGTGACTACAAGAGTGAGAAGTGAAGAAATACAGTTATTATCCGATTTTAAATGTATTAAGTAGTCAAATTCGGCTAAATTTGAAAATGGAAAAAATCTTTCGTTCACTATGAACGTTCGAAATTTCAAACACCTTAAAAGCTAAAGCATTGAAGCTCAAATAATTTGTGCAAGTTAAATGGATGGCCATATCTTTTTTTGTTACATAAATAATGAAATATTTTTAAAAATATAAGAAAACTAGAGATGTATTGGAACCAAATAAAATGATTCAATATTACTGTAGAATATATGTTACATCTTTCAATGTTGATTATTTATAAGTCTAGAATACTTACACGAAAAAATTTTAAAATAAAAATTTGAAGTTCTTCTAATTTTTATTTAATTTTGTTTGTTAACAACTATTAAATAAATAATTTTACTTGTAACAAGAATACTATATTGTTCATGGAAGTCTTGTAATACTTTATGTTACGAAAGCCATTGCGATAAAGTATTGAATTAAAAAAAAGTATAGTTTGATCTATTTCTCGACCCCTTATAGATCAACGTATATGGTTAATTGCATGTGTCGTTTAAAAAAAATAAAAGGCTGCGTGCTATATTAACTTCTAGTAATGCTAAAATTTTATTTCACGCGATGTGATTGTGTTAGTACTAAAGTTAACAAAACACTAGATGGCATTACGATTAATTTATCAAACATTCCATGAACGTCTACTTGCTTATTTTTCGGTTTATTGATTAAAAATGATCATACACATTGGTACTATTATCACACAGTATTGAGGTTCTTTGCGGAACGTAGTTATTTCGTTTTTTTTATAAATTTAAAAGTTAATGTAAATGTGCAAATACATTGTTAAGTAAGGTGGATTTCTACCTAGATAGCAAGAAATATTTCAGCAACCTTTCTAAAATGTTCCATTGGAAATTTAAAACTATTACCAAAAGATACGGGAACCGTTTCTGTAACGTTATGCAAACGTGGAAATGACACACTTGGTTGCAGAGCTGTGTTGCAGAGACATTTGGGAAATCGTGTCTACCCTAATAGCACAAACCGTTTTAAAACGTTTTGACGTATTAAATACGTTTAAAAATTGTTTATAAAATGTTTTAAAAAAGGCAAAAATCGTTTATTTGATGTAGACATTCTTGGTGCCTAGAGCAACCAAAACGTTTTAAATACCTTCTTATAACATTTTGCAACTTTATAAAACTCACGATAAAATAGTACCATAACGTTTTAAATAAGTTTTAGAAACGTTCCCGAATGTAAATACAAACCGTATGTTCCTGTTACATTTGCGTATATATGTGTACGTTCACGTACGTTTGCGTACGTTTTGGTTACGATTCGGACATTTTTTACAGAAACGTACACAAACCTACAGAAATTTGCAATAACGTGTAAAAAACTACAAAACTGCACATTTACTGAAAACATTATTTTTATTAGTAAAAAATTTCATACTTTAACATACAGCAGTGTACGCGAACGTACGAAAACGTACGTGAACATACGTGGATGTACGCAAACCTACAGAAATTTGGAGTAACGTGTAAAAACCTAGAAGAACGTACATTTACTGAAAAAGTTATTCTTATTATAGGAACATTTTTTTATTATTGGTACATTTAAGTACGTTTACTTACGGTCGGGTACATTCGTGAATGTATCTCTAGGTGTCCGTACGTTCGCGTACCTTCGCATATATTCGCGTACGTTTACGTACGTTCGCGTACGTTCGTGTACATAAATATTTATCTATCAGCCGTTATATCATATCTAAAATGTATAAAGCCGTACATATACGTATGTACAAGTACGTTTCTGCATGTTTCTGTATGTTCGCCTACGTTCACGTACGTTTGCGTACATTTACGTACAATACTGTACAAAATTTCCGAATCGTAACTAAAACCTACGCAAACGTACGCGAAGGTACGCGAAGGTACGCCAACATATATGAACGTACGTAAACTTGCAGGGACATACGGTAATTTACGTTATATTACTGTGGATTTTTTCCAATCGGGTTATGAGATTACGAATGTTTAGAATAAATGTTTGACATTTTAAAAACGTTTTAAAAGCGTTTTTTGAAAAACGGTACCAAGTATAATAAAAAAAGAACTTGAAAATAAGAGTATCAAGTCCGATCTCCGCCCCCCCCCCCACCCTTATTCCCTGAACTCTGACTTATAACCTGAACCAAACATTTTTACTCATGCATTGTCGTGCGCTACCTATTGATGATATGTATTACGGAAATGGTGGTATAATCTTACCACGTTTTAAAATGTTGTAAAAATAAATCGTAGAAATTTATTTCAAACATACTGATAAATGTTTTCAAGTGTTTTTAAAACGTATATTTAAAATATTCTTCAAACGTATTTAATACGTCGAACAAACTGTAAAATCGGACATTTCGCATGTTTATATAATGTTTTTTGGAAAACGTTTAAAAGTTTTTCTGCTCACGTTTAAAACATGGGTTTAAAACGTTTTGTGCTATTACGGCAGAAACGTCGCTTTAACGTTTCTGACAAACATACCTAATCGTCATTGTACAAAGAACCATTTCAGAGAACTATACGTAAACGTATGAAAAACTTATAGTATTCAATGCCTGATCCACCGACAGATGGCGTAATTTAATGCACAAAAGAAAAAAATAGTTATTTGAAGCAATATAGATAAAAATAATCCACCATGAAAATTATTAGAATTTTGTTCCAGAAACGTTTTAGTGATGTTTCCGTATACAATTTTCAAAACGCTTTTGCAACATAATTTTTTTAACTAACAAGGAGAGAGTTTCAGCTGCGGGAAACGGATTTTAGCGGGCATTGGAGAGTCGATTTCTGGTACCTAAAAATGAAGCCTAGTGCTCGCATTTCCGTTCAATGGGCCCTTTTTCTTGAGATATGGGCAATTTAATCTCAAATATCGTCTATTTCGTTAAAAAATTATGTCTCTTCTATTGACTGTCACATTGCAAATATTTAAGATACAAAAACGAGGAAGAAAAATTATAAAAGTAGACAGTAACAGCTAAAATTTAAGTCCTGATTCATTAAAAAATATTGATTTTTCAGAAAGTTACAAGCAATCAAAGATAGGGTACGAAAATGGTTAAAAATTTGTCTTCATTTCAACCGATTAAATGGATCGTATTTTTAACCATTTTCGTACCCTATCTTTGATTGCTTGCAACTTCCTGAAAAAATCAATATTTTTTAATGAATCAGGACTTAAATTTTAGCTGTTACTGTCTACTTTTATAATTTTTCTTCCTCGTTTTCGTATCTTAAATATTTGCAATGTGACAGTCAATAGAAGAGACATCATTTTTTAACGAAATAGACGATATTTGAGATTAAATTGCCCATATCTCAAGAAAAGGGACCCATTTAACGGAAATGTGAATTGAGCTTCATTTTTAAGTACCAGAAATCGACTCTCCAATGCCCGCTAAAATCCGTTTCCCGCAGCTGAAACCCTGTCCTTGTAAGAGATTTCTAGATTTGTATAACGCTGCAGAAACATTTCCCGTTATTTTCTAACGATTCTAGAGTTCTGATGAAACGTCTTAGAAACGTTTCTCAAAAGTTTCTCGCTAACTGGAAAGTTAAGTAGCCAGACCTATTATAGCGCTTCAACGAACTCCAAAGCTCTGAGGAACTATACTTGAGCACGAGTAACAAAGCTTGCCAACTCATATTCATGAAATTTCACAATAAAATATTACTTGCCTTCAGGGCGCTATTGCGCTCTCTGCTGTTAATATTTTTATCAACAAAAATTCGAATAAATTTGAAAATTTTTAATGTCACTAATACAAAAATTTTTACTTTACCTTCACATCCCCTTAAGTTTGTAAAAAATATCACAATCAATATCCGAATTTCATTAGCCTTTGCAAAGAACGTCAACATTGGAACACAACAATTTTCAACACTCACATCACTTCCATCCTCTGGGGTGTATTGCTGGGGCCTAGCGCGTAGGCACTAGCCTTGAGTAGCTCCTCGATGCCATTCTTCGGCCCAACGTTGCTCTGATTCTCGACAACGAGCGCTTTCTTAGGTCTCTTAGGTGTAATGGCACTGCCAACGCCTTGACTCCTCGGTGTTGACGACTTTTTCTTCTTGGTGGGCGCCTCGTCAATGGTGAAGCCACCGCCGTCGCTCTCGTTACTGCCATCGTGGAAGTCATAGACCGAGGTCGTCTGCTTCCAGGTGAGCTCCTTGCGCGTTTCCACTTGCTGGTCAAGCATGAAGTTGCCGTAGATGTTGTTCGGGCCACCGCCACCGACGCCACCGATGCCTTTGGTGCTTCGCACAACTTCCTTATCGCCCAGCTTAAATCTAATCACTGTTGGGCTCTGTTTGCCCGGCGTTACCGCAGATGTCTGGCCCTCGGCTAGCAGCGTCTTCTTTGGCGGCCTCTTCGGCTTGCTCGAGCCTGGTGTCTTGTTACCGCCGGATTTTTTTGACGACGCCGGCGTCTTGGGACTTAACGTCTTTATCGTCTTTATCGGTTTTATCGGCTTTGCCGACTTTGGTGACTTTGGTGACTTTGGTGACTTTGGCGACTTTCCCGACTTTTCCGACTTAGCCGACTTCCCCGACTTTCCCGACTTTCTCGACTTTGCTGATTTTATCGACTTTACCGATTTCATCGACTTTATCGGTTTTACCGGACTTACTGTCTGCAAGTCCGGATTTACCGCCGGTAAGGTTTGCGGTAATACCGGGGGCAGCACCTTTATCATAGTTGTTGTTAGCATTATTGGTGCTATTGGTTCTGGGGGCTTGGGCAAGGTGATCTTCAGTGGTGGTCGCTCTTCTATAGCAGTTGACACGTTGGGCTTCTTCGGCTCGATGAAGTCACGGTTAACCGGCTTGCGCTTCTTGCGCTTGCTCTCGCGTTCCGGCTTGGGTGGATTCAGCGCCATGAGGAAGCGATCTGCGTGGCGTATCTCCTTGCTTAGGTCCTTCAGTAACTTTTGGCTGTTGATCGTGTCGGGGATCTGGCCCCGGCTTATCATGCTGTACTGTAGAGAGATGAAAGGTTTCAATATGTATCTTCTATAGTTACCAACGGTGCAATAATAAATGAAACTATTACAATTACTATTTTTTATATAGTTGGAAATACGTGATCGGTAAAAGAAGAGTTTAAAATGGAATGTTAGCATTTATAAAACAGTAAAGTTTTCTTGTATAATCAAACTAAAGTTGAGAGGTATGACTTTTCTATTTTAAATATTTAGGTAATTATCAGTCAGAAACATATTTTTTATCAATAATGGTTAATTTTAAAATAATGGCTCTTAACCTATTTATCGATTGACGATAAAACATTTAGTCTGTGAGTCTTCCATCGTTAACTGTTGTCGACAGAGCAAGTCAGATACCGACGCGATCCTTATATTATCAATATCACAACTTTAATTATTTCTTCAAAGAACAATTATTTAATGAAAAACAAACAGTTGTCCTCACTTCAATTGAAAACTTTGCAGGGTGGTAGAATGAGTTATTACAGAGGACAATGATATCTTGGTTTTGCATACATCAAAATATACATTTTGAATTACTTAAAAACGGTAATTTTCTTGGTCGGTAATAATTAACGATTGCATTCCCTTACGGTAAAGCGCCATCTGTAAATCCAGTGCGGCGAGTCAAGAACTTTAGGAGGGGGAACGCGTAGAATGTCTGAAAATTGTTGCGGGCTGCAGTCGCACCAAATGCTTATCAAATAATCGTAACGCCGTCGGTAACATTTGCTTGATCGATAAAAGTCATTAAAAAGTTAAATACTTCATATTTAAATTTTCAATAGCAATCTAATGATAATTATACTTATTATTTTAAAAATTGGTACCATAAAAAAAAGATTATTCATTAAATTTGCATTGATATTAAATAGCTTTTTCGAAGAGGTTTCATTGAAAGTAGTAATTTGCTTAAGAATATCACTCTAAATATACTTGGATAAAAGAGGTATAAACTTTGGCACTCTAGATTTCAATTAAATATGGTATACTTACATCTTTATCTGTATTCCACTGTTTAAGTATGCTTAATAAAGCTTTAACACCCTGTAAAAAGTGTGGGGGACATTTTTTCTCTTCAGCATTAAGATCTTTTAATTCCTTTAATAAACGCTTTGCAGCAAACCAATGAATTGTTTCAAAACCAGGATATTGAAACTTGGCTGGCGTTTTCATTTTTCTTTCCATTTCATAAATCCTATAAAATTGTTATGGGTTATGGATACATATTAATATTTCAATGGCAAATCAATGGGGTAAGAAAAGCGATACGTACTGTATTTGCATTGGGATATTGAGACTATGTAAAAAGTTGCCACCAAATACTAAAGAGTCAACAGGGGTTAAGACTGCATGAATCCAACCTGTAGGTATTAACATTGTGTGCCCCTGCTTTACAACACATTTGTAACATGCATCAACTTGGTCTCCAAAGAAAGTTTCACTTTGAGTAGAGCTACACATCCATTGTTGATACAAATGTAGGTTTGCTGGGGTTGGTTTAATAAGGTAAAATACTTTTTCACCCCTTAAAACGTGATACCAAACAGAAGTGCCACCAAAATCAATATGAAAGTCTGTGAAACTGTCTTTAACACCCATAAGACAATATTTTTGTACTTCTGGCTTTTTCAGCTCATTATCTTCAGGCCAATCTCTTGGCCAAACATAATTTACCCAGTCAAGTTTGCGAGCAATGTATGGTGCCTCAACCAAAGGAGAAAGGCTGCAAGGTTTACTTGTTAAAATATGTACAAATATATTAAAAAGTAATTTTACAGAGTTACAAATAGTTATATACCCAGTGTTGGTGAATTCTAAACTTATAACGTTAAGAATTCTGGATCGATAAGGATCATTGTAATATTCAACAAATTCTCTTAATGTCATTCGCACATTGTTCTGTTTTGCAACATCAATAACATCCATTTCTCGGTCACCTCCTAAAAGCATCATCATTATTTCTAGCTCAACTAAAAAGTACCTAATCATCTCACACTACAAACAGTTCTATAATCAATATTACCAATATAACTTTCAACATCGTAAAGACTGAAGTTTGGTGGTGGCACAATCATGTCTAGTCCATCCTTGCTGTCCACTATGACAGGTATATCAAAACCATTAGTTTGCAAATACTGCACTGTTAACTGCTGACCTCTTAGGTGTTTTACAATATCGTCAGCTCTGGGAAAGTGCCTCGATTTCAACTCCCTGATGAATACAGGTGTGCCTGTTTGAACTGGCTTGGTTTCTGCTAATGCTTCTGCGTAATCATGTCGATGGTAATTTGTTTTCATTTTCACTGGAAACAAAATATCAAATTAATATGGCATACTTTATAATAGAAAACACATTTTGGACATGTAAAAAGTAACTTACTCAGAGATGGCCCATGCTTCTCTTGGCATTGGGGACAGTGTAACTTGTGAACTTCTGTTGCCATAAACTCCTTGACACCTATGCACCTTGAGACATAAAACCATTATTACCCTCCTCGTCTCGCACGTGAGAGTATGTGATCATACTATCAAGAACCCAGACTTCGAGCGATATTGATCCCAACCCACGTGCGTTTCATTGATTCAACCTAAACCCTCAGGAAAATCCTTCTTGCTCTTCTAGGTTATGTTTACAATAACAAACCAGCCCAGCCGGGTGAAAGCAAACTGCCCCACCTCACCTCCCACGAAAAAAAAACTCCTGCCCTACACGCCCTTTCAACAATTGCCCAAAACGGACAACCGCAATCCCGTGTCATCCCAGAGGACACTCCTTTCGGATGGCTCAGGATACCTACCCCCCATGGTACCAGACCCTGCAGACGTCGCACTGGATCATGAAGCGCTCCGACTCGAAGGGCTGGCCGCACGAGCAGTTCGGTATTGGCAATTCCATCGTCGTCCTCGACGGCTACGTCTACCTCGGTGAATATGATATACAATCGACACAGCCGTTTGAAAAGTTCGCGTGCGGAGCCAAGCCGAGAGCAACGCCTCGCGTACTATTTCACTTTACAGGAGTATTTAGCTCAGACTGTATCCACGGTGTGTGTACAGTGTACTGTGTAGGCATAAAAGCGCGCTTTTTGGCGCGCATCGCGTCCCGCGGCAGCTGGCGACATCTGCGCTGGTATAGTATAGTACTAGAATGGGAATGATTTTTACGTTTAGGAGACGTTCTTTACGTAATTTACGTTATTTCAAATTGAATGAACAGGCGCGAAATGTTAGGACGATGTCGATTTCCCAATTTTTGATACAAACCATTTCTTTTACTTTATCGTTACAGATAGAATTAAAATTTCTATTACACATAGTGTGCATATATGAAGTAGGTAAGTTAATGGACGGTATATATGAAAAGTAGACTATCAGAGTAGTGTTGATTATATACTCATTATTGATGTAAATTTCAGTCTCTTTGGAAATCAGCTGAGCTATTGTTATACTTTTAAAAAGTCAGCTGATTGGGCTTAGCTGAGTTAACTGAGTCAGGTGCGATTTCCATATGATAACTTATAACTATAAATAAACCATTCCAGAAAATCAACTAGATTTTAGAACACTTTTTAATCATTTTTTTCCGTAATTGATTGAAAATCAACTGCAGGTATATATTTTCAGTAGAGCAGGTACATTAAATTCGTTAGATAAACAATACCATATGCTAGCTGCCTATATATTTTGAATTTTTATTTGAGCAATTAAGTTACATCTTAAACTTTTTAAAATTCTGTATTAAATTTTATTATTAAAAATATAATTATTATTATACACTATATTTTATCATTCAAAGGTCACTTTAAAATATATATCGTACCGTTATTATTATAACTATAGGTATTATATGCTTTTATATGTAACTCTTAAACCTTGAGTGCTAATGACGGAAAAATCCGCGAGTTTACCTGCAGTTTACGTTATATTGATAGCATATTCTTGGCACGCAAGCGCTTTTTTTGCCCATAACTCAAGTCGCTTCGGCAGCAAAATTATAAAGTATAATACCTATAAGTTTGTAAAAATGAAAATAGCTCAAGTTTCTCCTGAAAATTGAAAATGTTCGGCTCTCAATTAAAATCGGTTCGTATAAGTATTATATGAACACATTTCTGCCGTGCAATCTACAATAACCTCAATCGAAAACCAAAACGCTTCCTTATCGTGCGCTCGCGCGAGCATTATAACACCGCGACTACCGCGAGAACAAAGCTTCGACGATATACATTGCAATTGCACGCATCATCGCGAGCCTCCTCATCTCACACTCGGCGAACATCACGTTCGCAAAACATAACTTCTCCAATCGCGCCAACAGCTTTCCCCCCCGACTCACGGCAGCTGAGATGGCAGCACGACGACGCGACGGCTCTCCTCGCGAAAGCCTGCTATCATCACAATAATACTGACTGTACTTGCAAGTAGTTAGAGGTATATACGCTAACTCTGTACACACACGGTATAAGCTATAAGGCTATAGCTATACGTACCTGACAGCCAACCTCGTCACGTCACGCGCGCGCGCGCGCAGCAGCGTCTACTCCTGGACGATCCGCGCGCAGTTGAACGGGCTTATAAGTACATAAGACGCACGCACGGGCGAAATAAAAGTGCGCGATAGCCACGTCGTCGTCGTCGTCGCGGTGGTGTTCGTGTGGATTGTGACCCGATGGAGCGATGACGGCAGTGGAAGTGTAAGACAAGAGGAAAGAGAGAGAGAGAGAGACAGTGAGTGAGGTTAGCGCTGGGCCAGGAAGACGACGACGGGGCTGGGCTGCGGACATAACCCCGACAGACCTCGAGGGAGAGGGACCCCCCCGGTGAACAACGGCGATCGCGAGGCTGTATGTTGGTAGAGGCTAGCTGCAGAGGAAGATAGGTTTACACTTTACTGCCAATTGGTTATATTGACAAGAAAAGGTATGTGAGCAAGGTGATTGTTTTTTAAATCAATAAATATTGTAAAAAATACATAATATTTTGATTGGACATTGGTATCGAATGGTAATTGTACTGTGTGTATATTGTGTGCGCATATGTGTATGATACATAGCCGTCAGCTGTTTTTTGTTTTCTTTTCTTTAATTATTATCTCTATCTGTATAGTAAATAAACATATTAGTGTAGAATATTCTGCAAGTCATTATTAATATAATCCATTAAGTGCAGTCTTAAAAAACATTGTATAAAAGTCAATATTACGATCATATAAAATTCTTCCTATAATATTGAAATACTCTTTGGCAATCAAATCTTGTGTAGATTGATACATAATCATTTATTTATTTGTCTTATAAGGATTTTTTTAAGAGAAGGGCATTGTTAACATATTTATAACTCTTTTATACAAAATTAATGCATTTTCTAGCTCATAAATCTTTTATGGGTCTGAAGTTTGCAACGTTGGAGTCCAACGAAATAAAAAAAAATAATTCATTTTGCTTCACGTTTATATTAAATAATATTAATTTTGCGTGTAGATTTAGTGTTTTATAGTATAAATTAACTTTAAAACAAAGGTTTAGATAAAATTTCCATTGTTTAATAACTTTAATCAATCGTAAAAAATTATTTCGTTGCATTCTAACGATGCAAACTTCAGACCCATAATCTTTTGATGTAGAAGCTGTCAACAACAATACTTATGTGAATGATAATTACATCTTATAATTATAAATTATTTCATAAGAACGTCATCACTTATTTAATCTATGAATGAAAAATGTATTTATATTATGTAAAACTTGTTGAGGAAACAATAGTGATGTTATTATTATGTAACTAGCGTAACATTAGAAAATTACATGTCATTGAATTCATTTCTTGTATGTCTTATATTTATGACCACTTAAAGTATTCTGTTTCTTTTATTTTTTCATTTTTACTTACATAAATGAATAAGGTTCAATTAATTATAATAACAATCATTGAATCTTCAGTAAATAATCCTAAGTGAATATTATTTACAAGAATATTTTGGAAATTAGTTGTTTATTTTTAAGAAATAAAAACATTAAACACTATTGGTACACAAATTTTATCACTTTTACTAATGAAGTTACTATGTGTTAGCAGGTACGCAGAACTAACTTTAACACAGCTCATGGAGAACATGTACTCTGCCTCATCTCTTCTTTAAATTAAATGGCCGTCATTTAAGACGGTTGTTGACAATATGGAGAACCAAAGTCGTCATCAGACGCATCAGAGTTATCAATCATTTTGGAAGAAAAACTCTCGAGCAGTCCCTGGCCGGTAACTATTATTTTATATTTTTCCTTATTATTTTGCTGAAAATGAATTTAATTTGTATATTAATGTATTTTATATATGTTCAACATATTATGGGTCTGAAGTTTGCATCGTTGGAATGCAACGAAATAATTTTTTACGATTGATTATAATTATTAAACAATGGAAATTTTATCTAAACCTTTGTTTTAAAGTTATTTTACACTATAAAGCACTAAATTTACACGCAAAATTAATATTATTTAATATAAACGTGAAGTAAAATGAATTATTTTTTTTTATTTTGTTGGACTCCAACGTTGCAAACTTCAGACCTATAACATATTTAAAATAAGTATATAAATTTGTAACAATAAAGTCATCACAAAAATTTTGAAATTGTTATTAATGGTACTTATGTTCATTCATTATCTTTATTTTAAATTTTTATATAATGCAATACTAACAAAATTATCATTTTAGACCTAGTTTGAAACAAGATTCGAGACAAGAAAGGAGTGGTTCGATCACCACTTCACAAGGTTCAGGCAGCACTGGCACAGGAAACACGGGTCCCACATCCTTCCAGGATTTCCAGGAGAGTGTAGATGATGCCTGGGATTCGGGTGATGATGAGTTTTGCCTCGTCTCTGACGTGAAGATATCCAAGAGAGTCAGTCACTCGGCAGCTCTCAGCGTCATCAACCATCACCGTTCGAGCACAACAGGTGGTGGTTCTACACTGCCTCAGTCAAATAGTAAAGAAAGTAACCGCCAGGAAATCATCTCCGAGGAGAAGAAAACTGAGGCCCTACAGAGATTAGCCGTCCAGCCTCTACATTTACGAAATGCCAATTTAAACGCGCGTGCCTCAAAGAGTGATACACATTCACACCACTCGGCGAATGACGCCGACGCCAAGGCTGGCAGTTATTACCAGCGCCATTCGCAGTTTCCAGGCAGGCCACAACCCCTGAGGCAGCCAAATTCCAGTGGCAAATTTTTTGTACCCTCCAAAGAGCAAGGTAATTTTTTATATACTTGATTTTTCTATGGGTCTGAAGTTTGCATCGCTGGAGTGCAACGAAATAATTTTTTACAATTAATTAAAGTTATCAAGCAATGGAAATTTTATCTAAATCTTTGTTATAAAGTTATTTGATACTATAAAACAATAAATCTACACGCAAAAGTAATATTAATTATTGTAAACTTAAAGTAAAATCAAATATTTTTTTATTTCGTTGCACTACAACGTTGCAAACTTCAGACCCATATTTTTCTTTAAATCTTCGCAAAATATCTTGTAACATTTAAAATTGGATGCTATAAATTGCTTGTATATATTTCAGATGGAGAAAGTAAAATTGACAAATTTCAAGTACTTTTAGAAACTTCATTACTTAATTTGGATGAATTAAGGCAGCTGTCATGGTCTGGTGTTCCTGCAAAATTACGTTCCGTCACATGGAGGTTATTGTCTGTAAGTTTCTGGGATATCTGGGATATTCTGGGTAGTTACCTACATTTAAAATCTCATCACAAGAGTCAATAAATAAGAAACTTATGTATGACAATTTTCTAGGAATACCTTCCAGCAAATTTGGAGCGCCGGCAGCATGTATTAGAGCGGAAACGCTTAGATTACTGGAATTTAGTGAAGCAGTACTACGATACGGAGAGGGATGAAGGTTTTCAGGATACATATCGACAGATTCACATTGATATTCCGAGGATGTCGCCCCTTATATCCCTCTTCCAACAATCCACTGTCCAGATGATTTTCGAAAGAATACTGTATATCTGGGCGATCCGACACCCAGCTTCTGGATACGTTCAGGTATAAAATTGATATTTATATTTTAAAAATCGAACTTGTACTTTTCAAACTTATAATTTTGATTAAATGTAAAAAAAAACTCTAGGGAATGAACGATTTGGTGACGCCATTCTTTCTTGTGTTTCTGCAAGAGGCCATACCAGTCTCGGCGTGGCAGGACATCGAAAATCACGATGTGGCCTCTCTGCCGAAGGAGCAGCGCGATATCATCGAAGCCGACAGCTTCTGGTGTCTGTCCAAGTTCCTCGACGGCATTCAGGACAATTACATTTTCGCTCAATTGGGAATTCAGCACAAAGTCAATCAATTGAAGGAATTGATTCAGAGAATTGATGGTATGGCTTTAAAAGTCATATACAATTTCTTGCAATTTGCTTATGATAAAGTCAAATTTTCACTTCATGTAATAAAAGATTCCCTATATTATAAAAGAAATTAATTAAATCATTACTTAAAAGTAAATTCTCATGGATGCTTATAATTTATTTTGCAATTGTTCTTCAGCTCCATTGCACCAACATTTAGCTCAACATGGAGTGGATTATCTTCAGTTTTCATTCAGATGGATGAACAATTTGCTCACTCGAGAAATCCCGCTACACTGCACCATTCGCCTTTGGGACACATATCTGGCCGAGTCGGATCGTTTTGCATCTTTTCAGCTTTATGTTTGCGCAGCTTTTCTTTTACGTTGGAGAAGACATTTACTTCTTCAACCTGATTTTCAAGTAAGTTATTTATATTTAAAAAAAAAACTTTTAAATCTTTCGTTAAAAAACTATTTAAATTTCAAATTCTGAAAAACATTTAATAAAATGTAGATAGTTTGAACTATAAAGCATAAGTATTTTTTTTTAATTTTTGTTAAAATCATTAATTTAAAATGACTTAAATCTTAACAAATATAAATAATAGTTTTCCGTATCTAATGACTTTTTTATTATTAGTAAACTTTTTAAATTCCTAAATGTCTCCTTGTTCCAAACTCTCGCTCACTCGTCCATCTATTTCCAGGGACTGATGCTAATGCTACAGAACCTGCCGACGCAAAACTGGACGGACTCGGAGATTAACATCCTCGTGGCCGAGGCTTACAAGCTCAAGTTCACGTTCGCGGACGCGCCGAATCATCTGCTCCAGGCTCATGACACCAGGTGACCGTGCTTTCGCGCCGGTTAACCCGAGACAGAGCTGCCAAAACGGACGATGCTTTACACATAAACACGGACACACATCAACACACTTTACACTTTTATCTCGTCCAGTTGAGTTTTTGTCCCTTCTGATTAGATTGTTCTCATTGACATTTAATTTTCGAGGAGAGACAAAAAAAATATATATATATATATTGTTTTCCGTTGAGAAAAGTCAAATTTTATTAATTTTTTTTTCGTGGTGCACAGGTGTTTAGCGAGCGTACGATTATTATTATTATTATTATTATTATTATTATTATTATTATTATGAGCGATTTGTCCGTTAATAGCAAAGTGATATGATGATGATAATCCCTGTGTAATGAGTTCACCTTGGAGTGGGATATTTAATCAGGGGGTCGAGTATTTTTATATTTTTATCAATTTGTGGGGAGAAGGTGTCTCTAGTGTGATGTCAAAAGTACTTTTAATTGCGCATTTACGCAATGCTGTAATGATTGTTTGAAAGTACGCGTACTTGTTATTCGGCTGATGCTTGTGAGACTAACGCTAAAAGATGTTTAATAAGGTATAATGTGATTTGAAATGATTGAATATATATTATATTTTTATCGCTTGAATGAAAGTTTAAAATTTGTATACGAAATTCTATAAAATTTTCGCTAATTTTTCTAGCAATTAACAAGATTCTAATTTAAGCTTTAAGGAGAGATTGACTATGATTAATGTGTGCCAAGGTGGCTGTATCCTTTTAAAGTCACGCTCACGCATCACTTTGCGAGTACGTGAATAGGTATCTATATAAACATATGTTAAATGGAACGCTCGCTTCCATAATCTTTAATTGTAAAAAGCGTGTCGAAAAAAAGTCAATTGCTGAAATGAATCACTTTAGAGACATCTTGAAATGTAGTTTTGCATTTTTTTTACGCAAAAAGTAATATAGATATATTTTGCAGAATTTGTAATTGACTTTTGTAAAGTATCCCAAACGAGCGTGTTCACTTCTGTATAAATTTATACGAAAAGCAAATTTATATCGATTATAAATTGTAAAAAAAACGCGAATGCAAGCGATTTTACTTTCAACGCATATATGATTGATTCGTGAGATGAACCTATATATAAATATATTATGCATGTAAAAAAAGCAAACGTCGGCATGTACATATCGATATAATTTCCACCTGATCTTGCATAGTCGGAGGTAAACTTTTCGCGCTTGGACGACGGCCGAAGTCAGAGAGTCGAATTAATTTAAACTCGAGAGATTGATCCTTCTGAAATTCTATTGTATAACACGCACACACGTGCAAGTTTTATTGACACTATCAGATAAATTTTATAAACATTCTATTGTCGACATAATCATTGTCCTCCAAGAGTATATATTATATATAAATAGATGCACACATTTCATACCTCTATCAACCTAACGTTTCTGTTCACGCACTGATGCAGGGTATCGCACGAGCGGCAATCGAGTGTCCTTGTAAAAAAAGGAAAACAATAACAATAATGATTCGAACGAAGAATATCGACAGCCGAACTATCGCCGCATCTATACGTGTGTATATATATACATTCATACATAAGGAGGTGCCATACTCGTACCACTACCGACCGAGCAATTCACACAGTTTCAAGCTGATTAAAAATAAAATACGTCGAATCACAAAAAATCAAGAGAACGCTCTTCTGTATTTTTTAACGTTCTATCATCCAGTCAAAGTTTGGAGTCGAAATATCAAGTCGTTTTTGCAAAAACTTTGAACAAAACGAAATTTAATTTCGTTCAAGTTTTTGAAAAAACGGCTTGATATTTCGACTCCAAACTTTGACTGGGTGATAGAACGTTAAAAAACACAGAAGAGTGTTCTCTTGATTTTTTATGATTCGACGTATTTTTTTTTTATAATCTGATTGAAACTGTGTGAATTGCTCGGTCGGTAATGGTAGGACCATGGAACCCCGATACACACAGCATAATTACACCGATTACACGTATAACGTCACCGAGAATCGGAACTTTTGTAAGCTACTTACCTACCACACATTTGCTATTATATATATACGCATGCGTTTTCTTTTGCACGCCGCAATATTGTAATTGACTTGCGAAGCGATTATCGTCGCGAGGTACTCGTCCCAAAGTGTTCAGAACGAGAGATAAAGGGAGAAAAACTATTGCAACTTATGCACGCCGCTGAAGATATGAAAGTATATAAATCTAATAAATATCGATACTTTTTTCTCTGTTGCTGAATGACATTGTATAAAGCAGAGACGTCGCCTACACATATATAAACATACACACACATACACCCATCTTTCGCTCTGAGTTTTGTCGATCACTTTTGTAAATAAGGAGAAAGAGGGAGAGAGCGCATGACCAAGATATCGAGGAGTGAATGACGATTCGTTTGGAGAGAGAGAGAGAGAGAGAGTTTTTCACACATCGAGCGTTTTATTTGAACGAAAGAATTTCATTCGCGTATAATACGCGGAGTTTATTATTATTATAGTGCAAGGAGAATGCCGTCTGTTTATTTACTACCAACTATTGTTACATTTCGTAATTACTAATAAAATACATTTTTAGTGTACATACGAAGTCTCCGAGCGTTAGTTTTTGTTGTACCTATTTTGTTCTATTTTGTTCATTAGTTAACTATAGGTGTTCTAAGCTTTTACTATATTATGATGTGGAAAAGATAAGTCATATTACAGTTTCCATAAAATACAATGGGATATGCAAGATGCATTGCAATGCAATTAACACACAATACTTACACTGCCGTGGTTCACTTGTATGAGTGAATAATACATGAAAATAGGATAATTCAGTATTTGCTGCAATAATTGATTTGTAAAATTTAAATTAGATAAAAAGCATTTATTATTTATTACCATTAAAAATTTATTACAGAATAACTTTTTACAATTACAATACATATTATATTTAATAATTTACAATTACTTGCATTTTAATTACATCACTTATGTATATATAATAATATAAAGAGATTTCTTAGTCTTCGTCCGCATCTAATTGGCCATAATCAATATCGATCATAGATTGTAGCGATGTTAAGTCATCTTCGTTGAAAGTTTCCTGCAAACACATAAAGAATATTATTTTATTATTTATACAAACTCTAATATTCATAGCTAATTTTAAAATTCATTTTAAAATTTTAAGAATTGAGGGGACATTGGACCCATTATAAGGTACCTAATACATCGTATTTTTCATTATTCTCATTCAATTTACATTTTTCTTAAGGATTTTAATTCAATTTAATTTTGCTTCTTATTTAGAATAAATACGTTGTAAGGCAGCAGATGACACAGACACTTAAAGAAATTTGAAAATGAAAACGATACGAAGTAAATAGTAAAGTGTCGATAAGTATGTTACTAATATCATTTTTTCTAAACATTCTCCTATACTCGTACACCCTGTATGGAAAAAAAAAATACAAGAAATTATAAGAAACCATAGAAAACTTTGAGGAACTATAAGAAACCGTATACAACCGTACAAAAGCGTTGGTTTTGGGACAGTTTCCTACGGTGAAATTTTATTACTCATAAAAAAAATTTATGAGTCGTAAGACAACATATAAAAACATAAACCATACATAAATGTTTTCTTATGTCTAAGCTTTTACAGACTATTTTTTTCAAAAAGATTTTTAAATCATAAGACCGAACAAAACCATACAAAATCGTAAAAAAATTGTCCAAAATCCAGCGGTTTCCCACGGTTTCTTACGATTTCCTATTGTTTCTTACAGTTTTTCTAGACTTCCTTACGATTTTCTAATATGTTTGTTATCTCCATACGAGACCCTAAACCCAGCAGCAGCACCACCGCATCACAACGAAAACTACCACATGCAACGACTGCAAGGGCGGACTTACGCTTACAAAGTTAACGGTCACGGGCATCGGATAATCGCAGGGCGCGCACTCCATCTTGGTCAATCCGTCGTTATTCGCGATGCACTCACAGAGCTGGCAGGGACTCGGCCTCGCGGTGAGCGCGAGCCTCTTGGCGAATACGCCGGCGAACTTCTTCACGGCGCCGAGCTTCGTGTCGCGCAGTTTGTTGCCGCTGAATATCGTGCCGTTCGTCTCGAGCGACAGCGGCGTGCAGTAGCCCAGCGCGCTCTTGGACAGTTTCACCTGACGACGGAGCTCCACGTCGCCCTGCAGGATTCGGGAGTCCTTTTTAGTGTACGAGCGTGACGCGTCGAGACCGTAGAAGATCTTGTTCAGACGGCCCTTCTCGAACTGGAAGTCGCCGTCCATTAGGATGTGCAAGGTGATGCCGCGTTCTTGCAGCGCGTGGTAGAGCACCGAGTAGTCCAGCTGGAACGAGATGGAAAGGTTCAACAATTAGTAAGCAGATTTAAAAGTTCTACAGTTTAACCGGCTAATACCATGTGAAAAAATTTTATTATTAATCGGTTAATTAGAAAGTAATTAATATAGCACAAGCGCGAAATTGTAAAGTATAGAATTTGGTGAAATATCGTAGATGCTAAATATTTTTACAAACTTTTATTGTGGGTTGATTAAATCAAAGTTCTACATACATTATGAAAAACAATGTTTCAAAAAGATACTACTAATATCGTACAAGGTTAATTTAACCGTATAACTCTGTTTTACCGTATAGATATACAATTTCACTCTTAAGATTAAATTTTTTTCCGATAAGATGTACAGTTTCAAAAGATTGTTGGAAACATAATCCTGTTCAACAAAAGCTTCCTCTATGCGAAAGCAAAATTGACTTTATGTTTTTCTACGAAATAATTATTTTTTCAGTTTTATAGAAAAATGTTGAACAAATAAATTTTGAATATTATACCGTCATGCACGTAATGCATAATGTGTAGAATATCGTTTTAAATATTTAAATTGACGTCTGCAACGATTTCGTACTTATTTTTTTTTAACTTAACTTTTTTTTGGAATTAGTCGAGCCCGACTTTTTCCCCGAAAATCGTTTACGTCACGCATCCCGCGAGCTTCGCGGAAGCTCGCGTCACGGCTCGGTCGACGGGCCGCACCCTCGAACCGCAGAGAGGGGAGCGAGCGATTCGCAACACCCCATCGGCAGCCTATCTGCCGATCTTTTGCCGCCGCCTCGCGGCAACCAATCAGTGTGCGCGAACGCTCGCCCCACTTAGAGCATACACTACTGGAGGCAGCCTGTCGTGCTCGAAAGTGTAGCCAGGTGCGAGAGAGATAGCATGTACTCTTTGATATAATGTCGCGTGCGAGCGAGAAAGACAGCATGTATTCTTCCCTATAATATTGCCTGTCTCGAACTGACCACGCTTTTCGAGCACGGCAGACTGCCTCTAGTAGTATATGCTCTAAGCGCCCCCATGAATCCTCAACGAAGTATTCTGCTCGACTCCGAAATTTCGGAGCTCACTCGCTCTCCGCGCTCGGCCAGAGATGGGACTCTACTCGCCAGGCTCTCGAACCAGGTAACCTCGCCTTTCGTCTCCTGGCCAACAGCGACTCCGTCGCTATGGGCGTAAGAAGACTCCTTACTCTCGCCAAGTGCGGACAACGCTCCGCTCAGGCAAAAAGGGGGTGATACCTCGAGCCACACTCGGTGTCACCAGGACATGGCAGGAGTACACTGCTGAGAGTCTTGCGAGCCCGCGAAACAACAAACGCGACCGCGTACGCCTTAATTTTTGTATGATAATAAGGTGGCTTGGATGCTTTTATTGTTAAACAGAGTTAAATATTTCTGAAATTTAACACAGATATTCTTTGAACATTAAACTTTTCATTTATATCAACAAAATACAAGGTCAACGACCAAATTTTAGAGAAAACTAGGTTTCTAAAACGTTTCTTTTAATACGTAACCTTATGGGAAAAGACGTTAATTTTGTATTTATTCCATTATTAAGAGATAATTTTTATCAAATTAGGTATCAAATTGAACATTTTTTAATGTAGATTCCAATGCTGTCATCATAATTATGGGTAACCGACCAAATTAAAGAGATATTAGCGATAAACTTTGTAAATGTGCTTCTGCGCATGCGCACTCCGCGCAGATACACGAATAAGTAATAGGAATGGTGATTTTTTCCGTTTTGTAACAAAACCCAGATTTTTTAAAACTTTTTAAAGTAGTTCGGAAGTGATTACTAAAATTAAAATTTCGGAAATTGCAAAAAACACAGAAGGCCCCCACTGGGGCCCCGACTTGATGCGGCACCACGCGCCCAAGCCACCTAAGTTTTTTTTATTAACCTTATTTTTCTATAAACCTGCTCTACCGTTTTTATTTATTTTAACTTTAATTCTTGTACACATTTTTTTTTAATTTACGTTTTCCAAAAATCTAATTCCTCATACTCTCCGCCGACACTAAGTTTACATCAAAGTTTAAATTAATTGTTTTCAGTGACAATCTTACTGAAAAAAACCATATGGTACCCACGTGGGGAACCACGTGGGAATCATGTATAACCCACATGGGATCCATGTGAGATTTTTCTGCGGGATCCCATTGGGATCCCACATGGTTTCCACATGTTTCCCACATCAGTGGGTCCCACATGCCTAACTTTAAATATAATTTTTAAACAATCTTTTGAATTATTTATTATTATCATAATTTGTTAAATAAAGTTCGAATAAAAAGTTTTAATGAAAATATCCCGCTATATGTGTTTATAGTAGTTCACAAAATTAGAATAAACCCATGCATTAAAACGTTTACTACTAAAATTATTTTACAAAATTATAAATAAAAGATAGTTTATTTAACAATTATTATTAATTTATTTACGTGGGACCTATGTAGGAGACATGTAGGAACCACGTGGATCCCAACGGAATCCTGCAGGAATTCAGTAGGGAATTATGTATAATAGAAGATACGTATGTACTGATAAAATACACATTCAACATAAGAAATAAAAGATATTTAATATTGGGGTGTGAGAAAATTTCTTTTTAGGTATCAGCATACCGATAGCGTATCTAATAATATACTGCGCAATGATTTTTTGATATATTGGCTTTTCTATACCGTTTAAGTGAACTTATATATTTTAATCTACCCTTATTTATCTATTAGACATACCAAAAAGCTGTGTTTAAAAGCAGTAAAACAGTATAATCCGCATACCTAGCGGCTAAAAAAAACCTTATACTTAATGCAAACAAACAATTGAATACACCTAACCACGTGACCCCCTTTACCGGTTCACCACCTCCCCCCCACACTCACCGTTTGCTTTTCCGCCTCGCAGTGTGAGCACGGCATCAGCACGAACGTCTTGGCAACTCCGGCCCTGAACACCAGTTGCGCTGCGAACCTAATCGCTTCGAATATATCCTGACTGCCGTCCTTCCCAATCGGTATCCTATCGAAGTAATCGACGAACCGCTGGTGGTCGCGGGCGAATATGCGGTTGTCGAGGATGAGACTGCGCGGCCTGTCGTACACGCCTTCGCCGCCAAAGGTCACCAGGGCCCAGCGGTTATCCGTCAAGCCACTCTCGGTCAGCTCCTTGGCGATGTGACCGACCAGGTGATCGACGCTGCGGTTCTGGCGCACGCCGCGGTTGCACTCCTTCGCCTCGACGATGAAGATCACGTCGACGGAGCGTGGTACGCTGTCATCTGTGGATGTGGATAAAACGGTAAGCAGTTGTTTTACAGCGGTATGATGGGGTTACATGAAAAAGTGTGGGTTGGATGAGGTTAGGTTTATGGTTTTGGTTTAGGGTGGGCTTTAGGTATGTGGCTGAAATTTTTGTACACGAAGTTGGTTCTGTACCTACATTTCAATGTGAAATAAATAAGAACACCCATAGGAAAAAATCTGCAGGAAATTTCTGCATGAATTTGTTCAAGAAATCCTGCAGAACTACCTGTAAGAAATTCTTGCAGAAAATATTTCATATTTGTACAAGAAAAATTAACGACCAGTATGGGTGCTACCATCCGCATGCTAATGCGAAAAAGAAAATGAACGTTAAAGGAAAAGCCTATATCACTTTTTTCATATATTTTTTTACACAACTTGACACACTAGTCAGATAATTACTTCTGAAATGAAAGATCGCGACCACCAACCCCGCTCTTATATCTCGTCAATTTTCTATGTAACAGAAATGCACTCACCTTCCAACTTTCTGAAATCTCCCTCAGGTACCTCAGCCCCGTCGCCGTTCATTCCGCAGGGCGTGCACTTATCGGGTATCCTGAGATACGTATCGTGGAACATGCAGGTCTGCAGGTACGCCATGGCGATGCCGCAGGCCTCCTTCACGTCCGCGCTGTTCGCGCACATACTCCTATAGGCAACGGGCTCGACGATGCTGAAGCACGAGCTGAACTCGGAGCTCTTGTTCGTGAACAGTTCCGTGCAGAACCCGCCTATACTCGAGTCGTCGTCCACCACCGCTGTCACCTCCGCGATCTCGTTCTTCACCCTGGCGAAGTTCTCGGTGCTCGTGCAGTCGACGTCCCGATCGAGGGACCAGCTGTGCGCGAATCTACCGACATCGCGCTCCACCCTGTTGTTCGAGGCCAATGTGTCGTCGATTTGTTCGTTGTTCATCGTGCCGAGGAGACCAGCTGTTTTGCCGTAGTACCAGCCGGAGAGCTCCAGAGTGCACAGGTCGTACTTGAGGTTGCACTCGAGCTTAAACTGCTTGTTCTTGCGCTCGATCGTCACGATGCTCTCGTCCTGGTACACGAAGACCGTGCCGTTGTCCAGCTCCACGGGAAGCTGGAGGTTCGCGTTTTCGCCCAAGAGCTTGACGTTCTGAGAGGTTTGAAATTAAATATTTCGTTAGAATTTGATAAAGGCAGTTAAACTGACAAAACCCAAATGACACGTGATTGGATATAAGTGTTATTTGAACATTGACAATTAAAACGATTGTTAGTGACAGAATAGAATTGTTTGTAATAATAAAACTGTAATAAACCGTACACAACCGTACAAAAGCACTGGTTTTCGGACAGTTTGTACGGTTACTATTACGTGTACGGTAAACAATTTTTATTAAAAATTCTTCATCACATTTGATTAATGTTATTATACGTGGGCTGTTCAATAAGTCCGTGACTTCCCGAAAGATGGTGCTGTTATCGTAAATATGTTACTACTCTAAGAGAATACCATCTAATATCAGTGCGTATACAAAGTTTCAAGTCAGTACATTGGTTAGAAAATTTTTTAAAGTCATTTTAATTTAGTGTTTCATTGTTATAATAAAACGATGGAAAAAAGCGAGTTTCGCGTGCTTATTAAACATTATTTTCTACGAAATTGCGTGAGATTAGTGAGACTGTAAACATTTCAGTAGGCTGCGCATGATACATTTTACATGAATGTTTGGGCATGAGGAAGCTGTCTGCAACATGGGTGTCGCGTTTGCTCACAGCTGATCAAAAGCGGGCTCGTGTGGTTGCGTTTGAGTAATGTTTGGGCACGTTTCAACGTAATTCAAAGGACTTTTTGCAACGTTATGTAACTGTTGATGAAACGTGGATTCATTATTATACGCCAGAAACAAAAAATCAGTCGAAAATGTGGACTGGGCCTGGGGAATCTGCGCCGAAAAAAACTAAAACGGTTCCATCAGCCAGTAAGGTCATGGCCATAATTTTTTGGGACTCACGTGGTGTAATATTAATCGATTACCTCCAGAAGGGAAAAACTATTACAGGAGAGTATTATGCCACATTATTAGATCACTTTGATGCCATACTGAAGGAAAGGCGGCCCCATCTGGCGAAAAAAAGTGCTTTTCCACCACGACAGTGCACCAGCTCACACGAGTGCCATTGCAACGGACAAATTATTTAGTTTACGCTACGAAATACTTCCTCATCCACCTTATTCCCCAGATTTGTCCCCTTCCGATAATTTTTTGTTTCCTAACATGAAAGCTTGGCTTAGAGGTAAAAGATTTTCGTCAAACGAAGAGATCATTGCTGCGACAAATGAGTATTTTGAGGAGTTTGATTAAAATTACTTTTTAGAGGGCATAAATAAGTTTGAGTACCGCTATAATAAATGTTTACAGTTAAAAGGGGACTATGTTGAAAAATAAATTGGAATTTTTTTTATAAATAGTGTTTTTCATTTCAATGTCACGGACTTATTGAACCGCCCACGTAAATTTTAAATGTGAGTCACGATCATGAACAATAATACTAATTCACTCGGACGTTAATTATATAATTTCCGTTTTTGAATAAGAAAACATTCATTCAGACTTTTTAGATTAACCAGTAGGTCATACAGTAACTGCTATTTTAATTCATGATTTAACGATTAATTAATTACTGATAATTAATTCAAAAGTCAAAAACTAGACGGATATCTAGTGCCTCGTTAACCACGTCTTTAGGTCTAAATAAGTCGGCTATTTTGACCTCGACCGGGGTTACCCAACGATAAACGCCGTCCGATAACCATATTGAGAAAGATCGCAGTTTTTGTCAACCACACTTTTTCCCCAGAGCTCTTTCCAGATAATATATATCACGGCTCAACATTACCACATTCGTTCAATAGACCTTCAACCATCGTTCAAGCCACAAAAAAAAAAGAATCATTGTACTCACGTTTTCGAAGACGTCGAGCTGGATGGCGTTGTTGCCCACGAGTACGATCAGTTTGTGCTTCGGTACGCTGTTAGGATCGTCGCGCTCGTACTTGATGAGGACGACAAACTGGTCGCGCACAAAGTCGCGCGCCACGAGGTAGGTGCACGAGCCGGCGAACTCGAAGTGACGGCCGTCGAAGGTGCGGAAGTGCTGCGCGCCGATTATCATCGCTTGCGCTGAAATCAGATTCAGGGTGCGTTCAGTGATACACTGGTAGTTGTATATTATAGTTTGCAATAATTTTTACAATGTTATTTTAGAATTCTAATTTTCTTTTCATGGAATTGAACGTCTGTTGAAGATACATTCAGTTTTCAACCTCTTATATATTGCCACTTTTTCCGCTAAATATTATTAATTTAGGGTCATTGAATTTTTGTATAATATTTAGATTGTAGATGTTTATGACTTGAAATAAATTTAAAAATCTATTTATTTTCTTAAAAAATCTTTATAAAAAACATTTTGTAAAGTTTTGATAAAAATGGAATGATTTCCAAAACTTTATTGTTACATAAACGTCTACAGTTTAAGTATTTCTAATTGTACTTTATTTCTATGCAAAAACATCGATTATAAATTTCCAACACTTGCTATATCTCTAATCCCATATCATTAGTGATCTTGATGTAAAATATTATCGCCAAGCATTTTCAAATACGAATGAATTTTGAATAATCATGCATTACACTGATGTCAAAATTACAATAGTCATAGAAAATTTACAAAGTTTTCTTAATATTACACAATAATTTTGTAAGTGTTAATATATGTTAATATTTTTTAATACAACTGTTAAGTAATTATCTAAGTACTTATTCCATAGCATTAATTACCTAATTGTATACATAATTATATAAAAATAATCGCAATTTATAACAAAATTTGATTGATAAATCTTTATTAAAATAATACAAAATTCACAAGGAAAAGGGTAACAAGAAAGACAACCCTGAACTTCGTTATAACTTTTCGTTTATTTCGAACGACGTCTCTTAAATATATATAGATAATACTATTTTGAAGCACTTAACGGCCAGATGCCAGGCGACGTCTATCGTCGCCGTGAGCAGAGCTCGCGCCGCGCCCCCCGCGATCTTCCCCAATAGTTTCTTACCTTTGAAGGGCGGCAGCCAATTGGATGGCTCGGTGAGCGGCTTTATCTGGTAGTAGAGGGTCCAGAAGGTCGTGTTCGAGGCGGCGAAGTACGAGCCCATGTCGACGATGGCCCTGTACTCGGGTATCTCCTGGAACTCGGGCGTCTGGTTGAACGCGTGCCAGGACATCGGTAGCTTCTGTTCCAGCATCATGAGTCCATGGTTGGGATCGTAGATGAATTTGGTCTTTGCTTCGCGGTAACGGCTCTCTGCCTGCAGAGCCGTTTGGCTGATGTCCATCAGCTTCGAGTGGATTAGTCGAACGGTCGTCTCGAGTTTCGCCCTCACTTCGAAATAATCCCAGAGATAGATCGCACGATCGTATACCTGCTGGATCTTCTCCGTGGCGTATTTGACGGACGGGAGCTTCTGGAGCTCCTTCAGCTCGCTGATAATCTCGTCAACGACGTCCTTGAGCTCCTTGCCGAAAGGCACAAAAGCGAAGTAGCGCTCCTTGATGAACTGAATGACGGCCGAGGAGTACTTTTGGATGTTGGTGATGATGTCGTTGGCCTTGATGTCGCGGTAGAACTTGTCGATGTCCTGTGTGAAGTTGGAGAAGTGGTCGTAGTAGGGTGAGGTGATCAGCTCGATCTTCCGGTCGTAGAGGAAGTTGAAGAATTCCTGCACGGCCTTCCACCCGACGGTTTCGAGGTAGTGGGCTAAGCGGATGAAGACTGGTTCGATGTGCATCAGGAAGCGGTGCCACTACGCATATTTTTCTCGTGTAATAAGGTGGTAAGAGAAATAATGTTGTGATGTCAAAATGAACGTATTTAGATAGTTTTCCATAAGGATTTTAAACTACTCAAATAAGAATTACCTAGTATCTAAAAATTCAAGGTATACATTTATCTGGTGGTTATATTTGAGTGTATACATTTTAAGTTATAGACATAAGAGCAGAAATAACAATTTATACAAAATTTTCATATTTATACAGTCCTGCGACCATTCTACTGACATCTAAACTGGAATATTTATTATAGTTATGGTGTTCTATTTGAAAGTTTTCACTTATAGTAGATACTAAAACTTCAATAAATAACTAAAATAGTAAAAGTTATACCTGTAGCGAGATAGATTGATACATCTTGTTGTATAGATATTCAATGTACTTTATGAACGACACGTGCAGGTCTTTCACGAACATATCATATTTCATTATTAACTTCTCAACGATACTGGCGATCTGGTTCATCGAATCGCCTCTGAGTATCGCGCTGATGATCTCCGAGAGTTTTTGATAAGCATTCTTGATGGTTTCGATGATCCAAAGAAGGGAGTTACGTATAGCTTCGCCAGACTCACCCATGATCTCCCAGATTTCGTTGATGATGTTGGGTAATGATTGAATATGACTTCGCAGTGAGAGCTCGTCGATAATGTAAACGCCCATCATTACGATGTCTTTGATGTAGAAGTCATTGGCGTTATACGAGTTGTTCAGGTAGATCTTGAGGTTATCGAAGTCACCCTCTATCACACGGAGATCGCTGCAAGAGAGTTGTTTGTATAAAGAGTTCACAATATATTGAAACAGGTTTTATATGGATTAGGGTGCTGTTGATTTCGATATATTATTTTACATACTTGAGATCATCCAAGAACTCTCCCAGATCGTCCTGAGCATCTGTCCATACGTCGGTTATGACGCTCATGGTTTCGCTTCTTATGTAATGTCTCCAATAGTCGATATCTTTGCTCAGTTGTTCATACGAATTAGTCAAGGCTACTCTTATGGCGTTCTATATAATAAATGTATTTTAATTGTAGGCGTTTATAACTAATTAAGACCAGTAATTACTATATAGTTATTTTTTTAAATAATTAACTAAATTATCTTACGATGACGTCTGATTTAAGTTCGGGTCTCCATTTTAGTTTTGATGTCACGAGCCTAGAATGATTGAGTCGTAGGTAGAATGCGACATCTGAAATAGTCAGATCCTGATCGTACGTCCTCCAAATGTTGAACTCTGCATTTCTTGCGTCTGGTATATTTCCGTACATTCTTAAACTTTCAATGGCATCTAAAAAAAAAACAATTTTTGCTGTAAAATATTGATATATCTCTTTTACACATATATCAAATTCGATAAGAAGTACTTACCAGGTGTGTAATTCACCATCATCCAAGTGAGTTTCTCTTGAAGATTGATGAAAAAGGCACCTGTCGCATTCAGTTCCCTGCCATTTATCATGCTACCGTTCATCACATACTCCGGATAATTTGGATAGTACCTGGTCTGGAGGTACTTCACCAAGTCATTACTTACTCTACTGAATTCGACCTCGTTCTTGCTAAGATCAACGCGACCGAGAAGCTTGCCCGTCTCCTCGGGTAGGAAGCTACGTTTGTATTGAGCCGTATTGATCGTCTCGGCAAGAATAGCCTTGTATTTCTTGAAGTGGCCGCGAACATCGAGGTTCAGTTGAGTCTTGGGGTGTTCGCCGTAGATGACGTAGCTGTACTTGCGCTCGATTGGCAAATTGCTTTCATCGCGCACAATGGCCGAGAGGTTGACAAGCCTGTCAGCATGAATCGAGTAATCAACTGTTAGGCCAACATTGAGTAGGTCACGCTCGTCTCGACGCGCCAGTCGTCCCACAAACTTCACATCCTTGTCAAAGCTTGGGTGCAGGAAGACCAACGATGCTGTCTGATGAGCGATGTTCTCGTTCGACGTTGTGTTTACCCACTCGAAGGCTGCTCCTAAAGTTTTTGGAGTTTCTAGATGACTATCCCAGATTAGGTCGGCCTTGGAACTGAGATTAGATTCGGTAATGTAGTAAGAAGCGTCGAGAGTGAAGTTACGTTGGGGATACACCAGGCTCAAAACAATAAACTGGTTGTCAACATCTTCGGTAGTCTTGTTTACGATGTTTATGTGATATGAGATCCAGGCGTCTTCCGCCAAGCTAAACAAGCTATTTTGGTCAAATTCTCCGGGTAGTACGTCATAGTCCGTGCGGAACTTGACAGTGCGATTCGAGTGGACAGCGGTTAGCTCGATCTCTTGACCTGTATGAGTTGTTCGTATCTTTGATGTTCCCGAAACGTTGAAGGCTGTTATGTTGTTTAGTTGGTAAATGTTGACCTAATCGAGAATTAATAAATTTAATATTATAATAAACTATGCTATGATAAATTTGAACCCATTAACAGTTACTTTAAAATAACTCACTTCTTTAAATTCAATAGAGGGATAGTTGGTGCCCTCATTTCCGGCGCTGTACTCATATTGGTTCACATAAATAATACCGATGGGCTTGAATGAATTCTGCGCCGTAATCTCAATACGGTCCTTTTCAAATCCAGCACGCGACTCACTTTTGGCATTATATAAACCTTCCATGATTTTATCGCTGTTATAAATGAGATCGGCGTAACCAGTAGTGATCAACGGTCGCTTCTTGTATCCATAGGTAAACAGACCGATATGACGTGTGTTCAATGGGATTTCAATGCGAATATGGCCGTCAAGGTTCGAATCTAGCCACTCGCTGTTGTACAGGTAGTTTGAATCAAGAAGTGCAGAGTTGTTTGGCCAAAAGATTTGGATGAGCCGTTTGTTTTGCTTTCTAAAATGGTTATAAAACAAAATTATACATTTTTACATACTTTTATCAAATATAATTAAAAACGTAAAGTTAGTTCATTTTATGAGAAAAAAAATTACTTACAATGTTGTTAAGACAATAAATTCACATCCGACTTCCTTGAAGTTCGGAAATGGCAATGAAGCGTTTACAGTACCATTAATGTTGATAAGAGTTTGATAAAATATTTCTGCCGATCCTATTCGTTTCTGACCAGGATAATTCAAATCTGTATTAATTATAGTGTAACGATCACTGTTGGCATCGTATTTGAGTACTATTATGACAGTTTCTTCTTGTAAGAATTTAGGCGTAAATAGTGCATATTTAAAATCTATTTTTTTGCTGTCGAATGTAATGTTGAAGAGATTGTTTAGAGTTTGAGATCTTTCTAGACCCCATGTTAATCGGAGATGTCCATTGATGTCATTTGGATTCATTTTTAGCTGATGTGAAATAAAAAAAATTATAAATTCAATTTCTCGTACATGGATACATTTTAAAACAAATGCAAACTTACCGAGCCATCAGAAGCGTAATTAGATTTAGCAACGATGGCGTTGTAGCCAACCACATATGACATATCTGTGTGTTCGCTATTTGTGTGATAACTAAGCAGCATACTATGCATATCGCTATTTGGTGGTGGTAACCTGACTTTCAGTACAGCATCAACATTATTCTGATTGTGCAAACCGACTGTCAAGTTCGTTGCGAACCTCCATTTGTCTTGGTCGACGTTGATGTCAAAGCCTGTCTCAATGTTCTTGAACGCCTTCTTGGGATTAGCGAAGAACACCATCGCATTGAGATCTTTCACACTGACGTCGTCGTGCTGATAACCAGCAGCGACGTTAGCGAACATGTCTGAGAGGTAGAAGAGTCGCCAATGGAAGAGTACGTGACCGAAGTCCTGGTTCAGCTGGTGTTTGACGCGGACGTTACCCGTTTCAGTGCCTAGCAGAAGATTGCCGTCAAACACGAGCTTCTCCATCTGCTCCCATGGTGTCTCAGCCTGAAGGTATAACGTCGTATTGCCGTTCACTTGAACGTTCATAAACGTAACAAAGCTGTATAGCTGGTTCTCCTGAGTCACCTTAGCGCGCAGGTCCCAGTTGTACGAATTGATGAGATTCATCTTCACGCTACCCTTTATCTGCTGACTTTCGCCTTCGAAAGTCAGACCGTATCTCTCCTTTTTCAATCTTAATTTGATCGGGACTTGGTACTTTGAGTTTGCCATACTTTTTGTAGTCACCATCACATCAATTGACGATAATCCACCGTTCTCAACTTTAATAGGGCTGATGAGCTGGAAGACTTCAGACGTTTCAGCGTTTGTCAATTCGCCGCTTATTTGATACAAGTTATCGTTAACTTTCGTAAAATCCCCGTTGAAGATGAGACGCTTAGGTTGGGTGGGAGTTTCTACGGAGCCTTCTATTTTGTTGTCCTTTAAGAGACCATCCAGTTTATAATATTGATCCTCATGATGCTTGAAGTGCGCACTTAGTAGCGCGCTGTTGTCCAGGTCCATTGTATTATTATACAAGGCGGACGCTTCTAGATCGATAAGAGGCTCCAGCCAGGTATTCAGTGCAATCGATCCTTTCGTTAGATGTTCGTCTTCAGTTAGCCAACTGGCTTGGAATTTACCCTAAATCATATATAAATATTATTTTTATTTATATTCTTTTAAAATTAATTATTTCTTCTAATATAGTTTCAACAAATTTACCGATTTTAATTCTGGTTCTTCAATGTCCAGATTTATTTCAACATGTTTTTCTTTATCAGTAAAGTCTTTCTTCGCAACAATTTTGATTTTTGGTACAACCAATATTGGACTGTGGATTTTAGTTTGAACAGCCACATCAAGGAAATTAGTATCTTGCTATAAAAAAAGTATTGTTACTTATAATTTAGTTTTCAATATAGCTTAGATTTTAATCTATAAAAAAATTAACTCACTTCTAATGCACCGGAGAAGTCCATTAAACTTTCTACAGATTGTACCGATATATTTGCTTTGTAGTAATTTTCATCTATTTCCAAAGCCGATTTGGAATTCAGGAATTTCAGGAAACTAATTGGTGTTTTTAAATCTAGTTTCAACAGATGTAACTGCGGATCACCTTCTTCTAAACCTTGATACGTGTAATTTACAACATATCCGGTCTATAAAACATAAGTAAATTAATACTAAGACTAATAATTATAAACTTATTTTATAAATAAAGAAGGTCATACTTCGATCCATTCCGAATAATTTTTAACGTTTATACTCATGTCCATTAAATAAATAGAATTGGTCATATCAGCAGTAAAGGAATACGACGAAACTATTTCAGAAACGCATTCAAAGGGTGTATCAATACTGAGATCGTTTTTAATGTGGAAGAAATCTTCGAGGTAGAATTGGTCTTCTATCACAATGGTTCCTTGTGGTATTTTCAACAAACCTAAAACTTTATCGGTGTTGCCATCTCGATCAAAGTGCAACGTTCCAGTAATGGTTTCCATTATTACTGTATCTAACTGGAAATAAAGCATTGATTGGAAAATATAATATAATTATAATGTAAACTTTAATTATACCATAGGGAAAATCATTTAAATCCAATTGCAAATGTCTTCTAAAATTCTCACCTCCATTTCACCCTTCCAGTACAGATTTTCCGCTGGGTCTTCCATCTCCGCATACGGGTCCTCCTCGTCTGAAATGGTTTTCATTGGGATTGCGGCGGGCGGAGGTGGTTTAGGTCCAGCGTGAGCCTTAATACCCGCCTTGAGTTCGACGACGCGCAGCGAGAACTCTGTGTCAACGTCAACGAGAGGTCCTGACTCCTTCTGGAGCACCAACAACTTAGTGATAACGCCGATCTCGTTGAAGCCTTGCAGGGGTGTGTAGAGGATGTAGCTGTAGTGGAAGTTGGTTATGTTGTTGTAGTACCACACGCCCTGTAAATTAATACAATTCGTAAAAAAAAGAAAAAAGGAACTATACAAATTTAAGTCTTGTAATGATCTAGCAATATATATTCACCTGGAAACCGGCAGTTATGTTGTTGTAGGCGACCCTAAAGTCGGCTTCTTGTTGGTTAAGCTTGGCTATAAGGAATGCCTGTTGGAGAACATCAATTGGTGTTGCCAGGAGCAGCTTAATATTGAAGTCGTAGCTGCTCGTGAATAGCTGACAAATTCCTTCAACGCCCAGAGGACCTGCAGGTGTTGCTATTTCCGCGACGACATGCCGGTTCCTTTCGGATAGGCCAAACCTTCCACGAATGAATGCGTACTTTTCGAATGGCGTTGTTATATTAAATTGCACCTTGGAAAAAAGTAACGTTGAATTATTTCGACTCTTCAATAATAAATTATCTTATCTAATAATTATAAACATTCTTCTATTGTCGCGAAGAAAGAATTCCTTCACTTACCATCGATTCCTTCAGTCTTGCCAGATCTCCGAGCAAATGACCCGTGTACTTCCTCTTATCCAAATCAAGATTTGCAGCTCCATAGAACTTCCAGTTAGACCTCGAACTCAAGTGACACTTAAGCTCGCCTTTCCTGTAATTAACTACTGGCGATGTGAGTTGCAAATTACCGGTGATGTTGAAGGTATCGTCCTCGCCATTTTCAATCAGCCAGATACTGCGGGCGTCTATCACCTTGTCTGGATAATAGCGGATAATGATGTGCGAGTCCGCACTCTTGGCGTAGACGTGTACGTGCGTTAGGTTAGCTGTGATATACTGGATCGCATGTACGCTGCTCATGAGACCGCAGTTGGCGCTATACTCTGTGACACCATTGTCGCGGTTCTTACTGTTGCCCGTTACATCGAATATTATGTGTTGCGAGTCCTGCCAGTAGACACTGCCGCTAGCAGTTACATCTGAGTCGGTCTGCAAATACCTACGAAGGACAGTGAAATTTGGTTAGCTTACAATTCTATCAGCTTCCATATCGTAGCTTTAAAATATTATAAAAATACATACTTCCCGTTGAGTGACGTCTTCTTCCAGTTCTCGAACGGCGTGAGCAACTGCGACTCCAACTTCAACATTCTGATCCAGTTCTGCACGTCGTAATCTGTGTCAACTGTCAATCTCATGGCTTTGTCAGCACTCCACTCTAGACACGCGTCCATCACATAGTTGTTCTTCGCTCTCAGGGCAAACAAACATGAGCCCGTAACAAGTCGTCCTGGATAAGAGATGCGCATAATTGCACTTATGTTCTTGCCGTCGTTCAGCGAGACAAATCGATTTAGCTGGACGTTGGTCATGAACTTGAGGCTGGGATCGCGGTTTGCGTCCCACTTGACCTCAACGCCATACTCCTTGTTCCTATCCTCGTTGATGCCCGTCGCTATGATGTGGACGTCGCGCCACTTGTCAAAGTGCAGCTGTAAGCTGGCCTCGCGCTGCAGATCGACGTTTGATAGCATCGAATACGTGCTGTTTTTATACTTGCCCTCGAGGAAGGTGCGGAAGTGCTTCGGCATTATCATTGTGTGGTTGAGAATTAAAGCGTATCTGTCGATTTCGAGTTGCTCAACAAATAAACCTAGAATATTATTAAAACAGTTAAAGTTTAGGCAGCACCAAATTAGTTGAATTAAAAACAAGCATTGTCTAGCTACCACAAAGCAATCACGTGATTTATCAGATTACAAACGGCATAAATGATTTGATTGGCCATGTAATTTATTAATTAATGTTCGTAAATTAATATTTATTAGAATACTAAGCTTTTACATATATTACTTTAAAATATCATACAAATAATACAGTGGTCGATAACTACTCAAGATTAATAAAAACAATTCTTTCGAAATTGACAATTTATCATACTAATTTTGCAATTAATGTTAATTAACGAATCGTCACCTGAAAAATCATTCGATTTTTTATGTAGACTAAGCCAACTCAACAAAATCAAATTCAACTTACCTATCCTCAGATCAGTTGCATCGTGATACAATTTGCAATTTAGCATTATATCTTTGGCGAAGCTCGGTGACTTGAGCAAGATCTTCAAGTTATGATTTGTAATAGCCATAGTCGACCGATCGTAATAATTACCACGAGCGGATATATTGTGACCGCTGAACCAGGTTCCAGCAAAGTCGAGGTCGTACTCGTTGCGCGCACGCTCCGTTATTTTGGCACTGACGAGCATCGAGCTGAAGTTCGGTATCGTCAAGTTCGCCCTGGTTTCTATGGCGAATAACGTACCTCGTGGCATGATGACATTAACGGTCAAGGTGATCTCTTTTCTTGGCGCGTAGCGGATTAAGAATCGAGTCTTGGACTCCGGACCAATCGAGTAGTAGTTCACGCCGATCTTTATGTCGATGTCCTGCGCTGGCTTTGTGATCGCTACATATGCGCTGACATTGGCGCCTGTAAGAAAACATTAAATTTTTTTTCACAGTTTTCTTGAAAAAATCTATTTCAAATTCAATGAAAAGAACGTACCATCTGTCTGGAAGTAGGGTTTTGAATAAGTCGCGACAAATGAAGCCGTAAGCTTATGCCTGTCCGCGTTGTGAAGATGCGGACTTGTATTGACCTCCACGTGTAGCTCTATGTGTCCTAACGCGTGTTGATACCTTAAACCTGCCACTATATTTAGCTGCGGATAGGCAGTGGAATGGAGCTTCATATCTGCTGCTTTATACGTTAGAGTTTTCGTTGATCGATTTATGAGGGAGAATTCCGTTTGTAGTACCTCGTCTTTGGATCTTTCATGGAAGCGATATTCAATTTTGACGTTACCCGAAACGCTGTTATTACTCTTCAATATATAGCCAAATACGTGGCTAGATAAGTTCTTCGTTTCAAATCGTAAGTCGATGTCGCATTGAGATGAATTACTCTTATCTTGGTTTCTGATAATTCCTGAAATCATTCATTCCATGATGTCCATTCCAAGTCAACGGTAAAAGATGTAAAAATACATAATTGATCGATATTATTTTCATACCTGATAGATTAACAATTCGTTCGTTGTTGATGGCCAAAAATAATTTTGGAGAGTAAGAATATCCATATTTAGCTCTCTTTCGAGAGTAACCAATACTCGCGTCCAAGTGTTTCGTTCCATTACTATCCAAACCAATATCAATGAACGTTTCGTCGTCAGTTCTCTTATAAGTACCTACCGTAAATTAAGAACGTGAAATATCTATAAAATTAACATGAAATATTTAATGTGTCCCAGATATGCTTACCTTGTGCTATTAAGGAATTGCCCTTAGATTTAATTAACAATGTGACATTATTATTCTGGGCGTCAAAAGAGATCATCACACTCATTTCTCGTTGCGTTTGTGAGCCAGGTGTATCGAAGGCAAATCTTATTGTACTCTCATTCTAAAAATATTACAGGCATTAGTCAGTGTTCTATTCATTTTCCATTTTCTCAAAAAATTTATTTACCTCAGTACGTTTCCATTTATACTCTAGTAAGTAGCTGTCAGCCGTTGGGTCAGCTTTGATAAGCGACAGCTTAAATATCGTAGGCCCATTTAACAAAAAGTATGATGCATTTGCATCTTTTGTGACATTAGGAAATTGATAATCCGCGCACAATTTCAGACCGATCAATCGATCCAGTGCCGACCAGCTGCACGTCGTGTTCTTAATGATCTTCGGCGATAGTGCATCGTTGGTCTGGCGATCTTGTGTCGCTGGTAGTAGGACACCTAATGGTTGTTCTTTGAATTCGGCACCATTAGACTGTACGAGTAGAACGTCCGTAGTCATCGAGAATACCTCCATCTTGTGACTTGGTATGTTCCAACTCAGTCTTGCTAGTCTCAGACCCTTAATTTTAAGGTCTGCTTCCACGGCACCGACCGAATAGATGCTGCTCTTTAACTTGATGCCCGCACTTTTGTAGAACGCGTCAACTGCCATCGTTCCAGTTACGTCTACGCTCACACTGTATGCAAATCGATGCAAAATTATTGTTACATCAGGGATTGAATCATATCTAATAGTATCAATATAATAGATGGTGGTTCTTACCTTGGCATGATGTTTCCGTTAATTTCCAGTTCTCCATCACTCATAAGTCGTTGACTGTTTAAAATTCCCGATAACTTGATATTGCAAGCGGCTGATCCGGATACATCCAGCCTGATGGGTAATCCAGTTGTTGTCGGTAGGACATACGACGAATCAAGAAACATAGCCGTATTCTCATAGTGTACAGTCTCTTTGCCAGACAATATCTGCTTAACCTTCTCCCACGGATTCAAACTAGCCAGTGTTGCACGTATTTCCTGATCGCTGTCAAGCATCGTGAATTTCACCTCGTTGCCAAAGATTTTGTATCCAATGCTAACTCGCGGATGATCAAAATCGTTATCGATCACATTGGGTAACGTTCGGACCTTATTCCAATAGTCCCGTTCGTCTTCCTCGGGATTCGCCGAACGGAACTGACGTAGAAATTGACGAAAGTGATCGGCCACCTTGACACCGCTGAACGGTCCATTTGGGCCGAATAAGTTCTCTGCGTAGAATTCGAGGCCTTCGGCGCGCATGTCCATTTCGAAGACGTTGACGGACTCGCCGAACAGGTCTAATGTCATGTTGAACGAGGCAGTGCGCGGAATGTAGGACTTGGGTGAGAAGATTAAGTTGGTCTGGTAGTTGGCACCGAAGTTGTACTCCTCAGAGAAGAATGAGCTCTCGTAATTGCGCGAGAACTTGCGCAGGTCGCTGTTGAATTTATTGCCCAGATCGCGGTCGGTCAGTAAACTCTGAATTTCAATGCGAGTGGGTGAGGATGACGACAGCATGTTCTTTAGGTGACTCCAGACGAATGAACCCACTGAAAATAATAAAAAAAACAAATAACTACACATTTGAATATTACAATTTAAATTTTATGTAGAAAATCAGTTTCTCCTTGAACATAAACAGATTAAATTACGATATTGAATTAATAAAGTAGAAAGTTACAAGCTACGAATCATAAACTGTATGCATAAACTATCAGGCAATAAAATTCTGCAATATTAAGTTATAATTACCTTGATTAACTTCCTCTTCTTCGAGAGTGCGTCGGATAATTTTAACAACGTTGTAGTCGGGACACCGCATGACTTGAAGATAAGACGCGATTCGCAACTCGGAATCGACGGTAAAGTTTCTATAATTGTTCAGGAAAAATTGATCCCTCGACCTTTCGCACGAAGGTAACCGCCTATGCGCGTCGATAGCAGCGACTTTGACCTCCATAGGTACGAATCCACTTTCGTCTGTAATACATCTTCTCAATCGCTTCACAAGAGTGTTTGTCTCCACACCTGCATTTCCTATTGCTTTCAAGGCTAACAAAGTCTGCAACAATGTCACTTTATTAAGAATACAATCCTATTTTGCTTTTGACTAAACTATCATACCCACTACTCTTACCTGCTTGACATCGGACCGAACGTAGGCTCGAGGCATACAACCCTTCTCCACGTCCTCCTCGACGAACCTCATAAACCTTCTTACTGGCACAATATTACCGCAGCTCGACCCGTAATTTGCACAAAAGGCATGTATGACCGCCGAGTAGCTGAGAATAAATTGCGCCTCCGGGATTTTCGTCTGGTAGTCGAGCAGCGGCGCGAGCGCATAGATCGTGTGTGCGTCTGGTCTCGGTATCAACGTGAACGCCGTCACCCAGAAGTCCACCTTGTCCTTGTCGACTGCCCGCTTGATGATCAGGTCCTTCATCACGTTAACAGCGGCGTTGCTGCCGATGTAGGGTAGCGCGTTGATTATGTGCTTCCTGTCGACAAAAGTATACGATTTTTGGAGTTCGTCTAGTATAGTTTTGAAAAAAATTGGCCACCTTTGGAAATTAACCTGGTGTTATTGGATGAACTAACTATTATCTACCTTAACATTAGTTTCTATTTAAGATTGACTCTTAAGGGGGCTAGACACCTTTTTTCTCTGAAATAAGAAGTCACATTTTAATACATAAATGTAAACTAATTATTTCATACTTTTTACATATAAAAGTGGGTATATTTACCTTACCTTAAAACTTTCTCCTATGGGCCTTTTATATGGTCCAGAACCATAGTCATCGATGAAACAAGTTTTTTCACTAACCGTAAGCTTTGAAATTTTCCTGTGGATGGATTGACTCCAGATTTGAACTAAATTACTCCTGAATAGTATAATTCTTATATGAGTGTAGAGATTTAGGATTAAATGTCGGAAAAAATTTTTACATCAGAAAAATTATGAAAAAATATAAAAAATTTAAAAAAATTAAAAAAAAAACTCTTGAAAAACAGCACAATTTTTTTTTCTCATTAGATCAAAAATCCCTACACTCATATGAGAATTATACTATTCAGGAGTAATTTAGTTCAAATCTGGAGTCAATCCATCCACAGGAAAATTTCAAAGCTTACGGTTAGTGAAAAAACTTGTTTCATCGATGACTATGGTTCTGGACCATATAAAAGGCCCATCGGAGAAAGTTTTAAGGTAAAGTAAATATACCCACTTTTATATGTAAAAAGTATGAAATAATTAGTTTACATTTATGTATTAAAATGTGACTTCTTATTTCAGAGAAAAAAGGTGTCTAGCCCCCGTAACTCACTCGTTTTAGTAGAATATCCAATATCTTAATTAGTCATACGTTACAATGCAAAAATTAACTCACTTTCCAGTCTTGCAGATCCCCTGAGCCCGGTTATACAACTGCGACAATCCCTGATAATCCAACATTCTCGCAGAGTGAATGAATTTGGTAAACACCTCGCTGAAATTTTCGCGCAATTCCTGTGGCGTACCTAATTGGCACATGATCTTGAGGAGGTCGCGTGATGTGCGCAGCTCGCCGTAGATTGTGCGGGGCGACTTGGCATGATCGTAGAGCAAAGTCGTACGTTTCGAGTGCACGAAGACGTCCTCCTGCGGCTGCAGCCCTTCGAAGTCGTCGCCTCGGGGATCCTCCTGAAGCTCTCCTATCAATTCCAAGCTCGAGGTGACCTAAAAAATTTTTAGAATTTCATTGAGTCTTACCTGAACGATGTTTGGTACATTTGTCTATATGATTTGGCGATTAATACGGCTCTTCTTGTGAAACGGTTTCGTTTCAAGCAAAACCTAATCACTATTGAAAATACATAATCATCAGATAACCGTAATACATTCGTCTCGAAACGAAAATAAATAGATTATCTGATTCTTTATGAAATTGTCTTTAAATTCCTACTCAACCTAGGTTGAACCTACCATCTAACTACCGACCCTTAACTCACCTCAGTCCTAGCACCCGCGTTATCGCCGTTCGACAACGGTCTCAGCCGATGATTGTCACGACAGTGGACGCGCTGATAAACATTGTGATCGATTGTGATGTCACACTCGCTGCTCGAGACGATGAGGGGCTGGCGGAGCGCGTGGGCTCGCGACAGAGGGCTCCGGTAGGTTTGCGATTGGATGAGTGACAGGTGCTTGGCGCTCTGCCGGCAGCTCGCCAGATTCTTGCTCTTGCGTACGATCAGACTCGTACGACGCGCCTCGTGTAGCCGGTAGCGCGTCTCGCAGATACCTGTGGATTTAAGGTTGGAGTTTGTGAAGAACTTTAGTGTTGTAGGAATATGATTTTGCTGATGTTTATTATTCTGTAAATTTATCAAGATTGTAGAAGATGATTTAGTTTAATCAAATTTACTTAATATTATAGTTTATAATTTAATTTCAGGTTTTTGAAGTAGTTTGTAATTTAATAGCTAACATTAAATTAATTTTTTCTTCTTAAATTTTCGTTTATTGTATTGGAATCAAGAAAATTTTCTTTTTTATGCTATTTAATGTAAATTATTATATTCTTGACTATAAAGATGCTGTATTCATCACCTATATTTAAAACTAATCTCATGAGAAAAACCTAAACCTAACTCACCATTAACATCGAGTTCCTCGCTCCTGCGATCGACGTCGAACCTGAGCATCGTGTTCTGCAGCATGGACAGCACGCCTCTCCTCAGATTCAGCGACCACACCTCATCGCCAGGTTCAGGACACACTTCTCTCACCAGTCCATCGTCGAAGGCAAACCTGAGAAGCTTGCGCTCGAGGCCGCGTTTGAACTCGGCGCCTGCGCGGTCGGGAAACTCGGGCTGATAGGTCGCTCGGTCGTGGCTGATGCTGACGTTGGCGAACCTCAGTGAGCCCTCGCATGGCGTCGTGAAACGCACCGTCACATCCGCGTCGACAAACAGCCGTGACTCGTTGCCCCGATGATGGAGTGGCGATAAGGCAGGTTGGCCCAGATTCGCGCTTACGTCCACGCGGTAGTGGTACTGGTAGTACACTTTCTCGAGGTATTTGAACTTGCGGTCGGCTGGTACTAAGGTAATCAAATGGTGGATTAGTTGGGTATTTGATAGCTGAGATAAGTTATGTGTTTGTTGACGAGAAATTCTACCTTTTGAATCTGCTTGAATATTTTGCTTTTTGTTTTAACATAGAAATTTTTTTAATTTAGTTATTTAATTTGAAAAAGATTTCTTGATAATAAATTATATGCAAACTTTACGATACCTGAGTATAGTAGAAAAATTTGTTCTTCACAAATTTGAATCAAAGTAGTGTAATAATAATTTTATTAGCGAGTAATAAAATGAAAATAAAATTATTTACAGTTTGCTACGATATGGAAAATTGAATTGATTATGCCATTTGTTATCTAATGAATTTGCAAGTTAATACAATTGGATACAGTACAATGATGAGAAATTATTATTACTGTTTTTCAATAGATAATATCATTTAAGATATAAATTAATAATTGAATATTTTCCACTGGCGGAACGAGATTCCATCAATCAGTCAAACAAATATAGGTTTTCGGATTAAGATAGTAATAATATCAATCAATTCTAGTGAGTTATTATTATACAACAGTCATTAATTTTTTTTAACGTTAAATGTTCAAAAAAATATATATGAGGAAATCCAGAAAAAATTTCAACTTTTCGTGCCCCCAAAACCGGTCAAAATTTTTTTGAAGGCACACCTTCCGGACGCGGTTTTTCTTATGTCATAAAATATACGGGGAGCATCGTGTACAATTAAAAACGTCTTTGTCTCACATTTTTTTTTTTTCAAGAAAATGGCAAAAAAGGCCTTTTCTTTAAACCTCAGCCATTTAGCCCATAACCGATCTACTTAAAGTTTTATAAAAGAAATTGAAACTAGAAAGAAAGAGCTTTCATTCCCTTTTTTGAAAATTATAAAATGTCGATTCCTTCAAAAGTTATAAGGGTTTGAAGTTGAACGTCGAAAAGGCATAAAAATGCACAAATCACAGGAATCGGCAGCACCGACTTTGAAAGCATTTTTATGCTTTTTCGGCGTTCAACTTCAAACCCTTATAACTTTTGAAGGAATTTAGTTTCAATTTCTTTTTTGAAACTTTAAGTAGATCGGTTCTGGGCTAAATGGCTGAGGTTTAAAGAAAAGGCCTTTTTTGCCATTTTCTTGAATAATTTCAACCTTTGAAAAAAATGTGAGACCAAAACCGGAAGGTGTGCCTTAAAAAAAAATTTTGACCAGTTTTGGGGACACGAAAAGTTGAAATTTTTTCTGGATTTCCTCATATATATTCATATATGTATATAATATACATAAACTTGAAGCTTATACAACGTCAATTCTAAGAATAATAATAAAAAAAATGAATAAATCACTCGACATAATAATTCAAAGCCTCCACGAATGCATCACTCGGGCGATCAAATTTGTCGGCAAACAAATAACGTCAACGAGATGAAAGGGAGTCGTGCCGAATCGGCGTGCTCACTAACCAGCACACGCATACATACACACACACATTTACTTACCCTGGCATTTTACGCGGCCGCACAGCGTCGGGTCCTTCACGATCTCTGTAATGAAATAACGAGCGTCATGAGATTAGTGCGCAGCTATTGTACACATGGACGGGTGTGCGTGCGTGTAATATAGCATCGCGTCGTCGATTCAACAAGTCGTAAATCGAATAGGGCTGGGATGTTGGGAGGTTCACGTGTGAATTGAGATTCTTTTTCGTCGAGTTTGCAATGTTGTTGAATAAAAATGCGATGTATATAAGGAAGTGATGGAGCTTAGATGAGTTATTGGAGATTATGTATATGTTAATGTTTTTGTGTAAGAATGATGCTGCTTATGTAAGTGTGCGGCAAATTAAATTTTATTATAAGCTGCCGAGAAAAGCCGGAAGCTCTTCGATCGTAAAAAAAACAAGTGCTTTAATGAAGCATAGAGGTTGTACGATAGATCCTGTTGCAATTATTTTGATGAAAAAAAAGTAATGTACTGGTTGGAATGAAAGATTCTTTCTGTGCAAAGTCAAACTTTTACCATCTTTCTTGATATTCATAATCGATAAGAAGGTTCATCGTTAATGACTTATTCATGGAACGAATATCAATCGACGTTATATGTTTTCATAATTTTGTCATAGCATTTCTCTTGTGTATATAAATTGTAAAAATAAAATAAAGCACGTGGAAATGTGAATTTGTCATGTCATAAATGATGTTTTTGAGATAAAAGAAAGATTACATTTCAGACCTTAACTTTTAAAAATATCAACATCAGTAATTTTATTCACTTGTCAAAACAACTTTTATCGCTCTATTTTCAGCCCCCACAATGAAATATTATGGTTTACACGACTAAATCGCCTATTGTAAAATACGCATTAGACTCGTCACCCTCTCGGCATAAAAACTATCCTTCTCATCTTCCAAAACATCGTCGCTCCAATCAAAACGGATTAACAGCAACAAAAAGCGCTCACCGCGCAAAAATGCAACAGCGTATCGCGTATCGAATCTTTTGTAAATGCTTCGGTCGCTGCAGCGCGCAAAGTTTTCACAACTTAAGCTGTCGCTACGTGAACCGCGAATAAGAGGAATTTGCGTGCGGTACTAGTAAGAAAGAAAGAAAGAAAAAAAAAGGGCAAAATGTTTACGTCTCTCCGTATATACGTCGTTGCGAAAGATCGAATGTACACTCTGCTGACAGCGTGTAAATAAGATTTTTACGACGAGCGAAATGAATGGGGAGAAAAATCCGATAGCGACGCGAGCGTTTCGTCAGCGTTCTGTCAATTCGCGGGAATTTTCAGCAGTTGGCGAAGACGATGGGACGTAGTAATAAATACGTGATTTATGGTAATGTTACATCATGGCACGGGGAAGTGAATCATTCAGGAAAGTTAACGAAAAACAGATTTTGATGGAAGAAAAATGATGCGCGATGATATAAGTCGAGATGGTTAACTTGAAACGCCCAGTTTAATATTTCAATTTTTCTCTTTTCAAGTCGGTTTTTCCGAATGCTTATAAAGTTACTTTAGTATAATCGAAGAATGTGATTTTTGATGAAAATGAGCTTCAATCGGGATAGATTCATCTAAGCCTCTATCAGTTACGAAATTCGCGCACAATCGCCGAGACTTCCGAATTTCGCAATGAGGAATAAGATTGAACCATCACTCGTGTTCTTATATCGCGGAATATAAATTTACATGCGACGTCGGTTGTTTTTTTATTGTAACTTGTATACTTATGTAGATTATTGATTGAGTAATGTTTGATCTTTGAATTTTCTTAAGTTGGTTTATCTTGTAAATAATTACGGTCAATGTAGCAGTTGTTCTTGAAATAACCGCAAATAGGTCGGAGATTGTTATTGTGACAAAGTACTATGGATCATTCATGGTTACACGTGGAAATTTAAGGGTTGTAATTGGTGGTTATTGAAGCGTAAACTTGCGTGTAACCACTACTACAATATTTGCTGCAGAAAAAGTAGTTTGAAGAAGAATTCAAGGCAAGAATTAAAGTTCGACCTATAATTTTCAAAAACGTCTACGTAATTCCACTGTTTTCTAATCTTCTTTAAACCTTTCCTTTTGAAATTCCCTCACTTGCATTTTAAATTTTTTATTTTAAAACCCAAGCAAATAACACTGGCTCTAAATACCCTAATTTTCAAAAAACATGGGTCTGAAGTTTGCATCGTTGGAATGCAACGAAATAATTTTTTACGATTGACTAAAGTTATTAAACAATGGAAATTTTATCTAAACTTTTGTTTTAAAGTTAATTTATACGATAAAACACTAAATCTACACGCAAAATTAATATTATTTAATATAAACGTGAAGAAAAATGAATTATTTTTTTTTATTTCGTTGGACTCCAACGTTGCAAACTTCAAACCACAAACAAAATTTCACCACAATCTTCATAAACATAGTTGCCACTAATGTCCACATCCCCCACAACAACATTTTACGTTTCCTTTATACCCCGCACATCGCATTACACTCACCTGCCCTGGCGCGGCGCTCGGCGCCGATCGCGACTAGGACCGCGACGGCCAGCCACACCACCACCGATCTCATCCTGTGTCTCTCCTCTTCTTCGTTCCTCTCACCTCTCCTCGCGCATTCCCTCCTTATTTCCTCGCAAGCACCCTCTTACACACCGTTAAATCCACACTTGCTCGCACAAACCCCACACGCGCGCACACGGAAAGGCACAGCCGCGAGTACTTACGCGACACTTCGGTCCGTCGATTGAGCGCGCGCGCGCGTTTTAAACGAGCGCTTCCTGCGTGTTGCTGCTGCTGCTACGACCGAGCGAGCGTGCCGCCAGTCGCCGACTAGAGCTGTGCGTCGGCGGTAGCCGGGGTTACGGGGCCGCGGCGCAGGGGTCGAAAGGTCCAGATAAGATAAAGAGAGAGATTGAAGAGTGTGACGACGCGTTGTGAGAGAGGAGGCTTTTCTTCTCACGAGTCGCGAGCACACGTGGTGCGAGATGCAGCTCGGAGCGCGCGCACACGTGGCCGCCTGATGCTGCGGAGAAGGGGGTTGAGTTTTTACAGTTGCTGCGGGGATCGGGCGATGTTGGTGGGATACGGGGAATTGGGATGAAAGAAATCGTGAAATCGGTTGAGATTAAGTTCCGGGCTTTTGAATGGATTTCTACGTACGGTCGGATATTGAGGCTTTCGGGTGATTTGAGTGGACAGTTGATTTGCAGTGAAATTACCCTGATAGAAAATTAACCATATTTTATAGCTAACGTGTTAATTAAATAGAAGCATTTGTAGCAAAAATCATAATGCAAAAATAGTATAATAAATAATAATAATTCATCTGAAAGTTCTAGTATTACTTAAAATACATATTTTATGAAGTGCAAATGCCATCATTTATTTCGGATTGGTAGATAATTATGAAATACAAGCAATCTTCGTTTTTAGCCATAAATTAGTTAACTGAAAAATAGCTAGCTTCTGGTTAACATTTCTACCAGGGTAGTAGCTTTCAATAAAAGATTTTTATTGAAATTTTCGTTAACTTTTTCTCGCACAGTTTTGGAAATTTTGTGTTCCTTGTGATTAGACGACTGATACACGAATTGTGAGAATTAGTATAAAAACACGTGTACGAATGCTCTATTTCGTTTATTTACTCTTAAGGAGGGTTTTTCACTATGGAGTGTATTTAATGGGCGCTTTCTTGTGTACCCAATATTTTTAGCCTCCAATATTAATATTATTGCTTGCAAAGTAATTTAAAGTCCAAATTAAAAAAGAACTAATCGATTTAATAGGTAAAAAAATTAATTAAATTTGCTTGCACAATGAATCCAGAAATTTTAAGAAATTTCAAAAGCTGTATGTCACGCATTTTGCTTTTTTCGAGATCAATATTAAAAAAAAACTTTACCAAACCTTTGTCGACCCATATATGGCAGCGACCTTTTCATTGATTCTCTTTCCAGATGGTTTTAAGCATATATATCCACTTTTTTACTGGCTATAAAATAGGCTAGAACCCTAGCGGAAATAATAAATGTAAAAAATTGTAGAAATAGTGTTAAAAACTCTTAAGAAATGTCGGAATTGAGAATGTAAATAACATTTTACAGTTATTCATTTACAGTTTTTCACAGCTCTTAACAATTATTTAAAGTTGTTTACAGTATTTAATAAATATTAACACTTATTAACATTTTCCAATTATAAAATCGAATATTTTTTCGGAAGATCGAAAAGTAAATAACTGTTATTTACAATTATTTAGTTTTTAACAGTTATTAATATTTATTTACAGTTATTTACATAAAAATATAAGCCAAAAGTGTGATTTTGTTGTGAAAAACTATAACATAACTGTAAAAATACTATAGAAAATTGTCAAAAATTGTAAACAACTGAAAATACAACAGAAAGTAGCTACTTGAGACAGCGAAAGAACTATGAAAAACTGTAAATGACTGTAAAAAAAATTGTCAATTACTGTTATTTACATTATCAATTCCGACCTCTTTTAACAGTTTTTTTACAGTTTTATACAGATATTTATTATTATTAACAGTTATTTACAGTTTTTAACATTTATTATTTCAGCTAAGGAAGTATAACAATTATGCAAAAATTCAAAATAAAATCGCGTTTTTTCATACGGCTTTATAGTAATATAGCCTCAAAACTCGATTTAAACATTATTTATCACATATTTCAATTTTATTCAAAAATATTGGTTTTGATTTAACGAAAGACTCCTTAATTACTCAAATGTATATGTGCTATAAGTTCTGTTTTTTCTTGTACCAAAAAAGGAAAATATTTATTGAATCAAAATTGATCATGTAAGCCACAAATAAATTCATTTTTCAATCGTACGCACAAATGGATCCGCTGAGAATCAAGTCCTTTCCCATTTCACAACTTTACTAAGTATTTCATATTATAAGTAAATAAACCCTAGCAAAAATAGAAAGTTTAACAAATTGTTTCGTAAGTGTAGAAACTTATTTACATTTTCTTTACATTTTTGTACATTTTCGTACATTCTATAAAGTATAAAATAATGTAAAAAAACATAATAATCTATAAATATAAAAAAATGTAAAAAAAGTGTACAAAAGTGTTAAAAACGGTAAAAAAAGTGTAAAAAGACATATTAAAATATAAAAAAAAATATAAGCAACTGTGAGAAAGTATAAAAAACTGCAAAAATGTGTTAAAAAACTGTAAAAAAATGTAAGAAAGTGTAAAAAAGGTATAATAAGTGTTAATAAATGTAAAGAAATGTAAAAACACTATAATCAAATGTTAATAAGTGTAAAAAAACTGTAATAAAATGTTAATAAATGTAAAGAAATCTAAAAAGCTGTACAAGAATTTTTAAATTATGAGTATCAAAGAATGTATAATAAAAAAAACTGTAAGATAGTGTAAAAAAATGTAAAAAAATGTAAAGAAAATGTAGAAAAGGGTAAAAAAATGTAAAAAAAACGTCCGAAATCTAGCATTAGTTTACACTTTTTTACACTTTTTTTTACATTTTTTTTACATTTTCTTTTTACATTTACCTGCATTTATTTACATTTTAAAATTTTTGCTAGGGAACATCTGCATACTTCAATAGCTAACTAAAATTTAAATTTTGCTAATACTGTTCCCGACGCATCTTTCTTTCGCTTCTGTACGGCTGTATGTGTGGTCCTCGCATCCTGCGGAGGCAGTAATAGGAGGACCGCCAATTGCTTACACGTGTTTTGGTTTACGCTCGAGGGCTCGGCGCGGACATGTGTTCTATGACAAAGGTTAAATGGTTTAAAATGCGCTTCCAAAGTTTCTCTTTGTCTTGAGTGTTTGACTAGTCAAGTATTTTTAAATGGCAGTTGTTCACGATTGATACTTCGTTTACAATATTACTTTGCTTGTGATCAAGAAAATATGACCTGTGATTTATCAATTCGGAATTTTTCAGGATTTTAATAGTCAAAGGTATAATGTAAAACCTAATTTTTAATAATTATGAGGGTACGGATGTGTTGTGGATTCGTCTCGAGTTATATTTTAACAAAATGTTACGAAAACCATCGTTTTCAAACGTGATTATTCATACTGGTGAAGCTTTATATTTAATTAAAGAAAATGAAAATAAAACTAAAAAATATAAATTTCTTCGAAAGTTTTATGGATGCATTACAAGAATTTGCAGCCCAACTTCGTACACATATTTTGGTGCATTTCTGTTATTCAACGAGGACTTTCTCAAACTAAATTTACTGTTGAAAACATATATATTTTTCCAACATTTTTGAGTTCTTCGCTGCTTAGCAGCTCTGGTAGAAATGTAAACCATAAATTACCTATTTTTTAGCTAACGATATCGCTAAAATATTGATTTTTTAGTTTTTATTTCATAATTATGTACCAATTTAAAGTCAACTTTAGCATCTACATTTGACTACATTGATGTTTCAACTACTAATAATAGTTTTAGGTACATTGTGTTGTTGTTAGATATTGATTTTTATTAAAAATGCTTCACATTGACTATAAAATATTGTCAATTTTCTACCGGGAAGGTTTTATATCATTGCACTAAAAAACCTCTAGAACTTTCAACCTCACACTCTCTTAGAATGTCGATTGCACTATTTTTTTCTCTTCCACCCCCACCGACACATCCATCTAAGTGAAATTCGGGGAAGCCACTGCGTCGCGTCAACTGTCGCTTATTTCGGCTCCAAGCAGCGCCTCTTATTGCCGCAGCTCCCGAGAGACGAGAGATGAGCCGCGTATCTCTATCCGCGCGCGATAAGCACGTGTATATAGCGATAAACACACGCAGCTGCCGCTCGACTTTGCTCTCAATGAATCGGACACGTTATGGAGTGCGCGATATATCCGCGTAAGATCGGGTGAATGGAGACGAGAAATGCGTTTGGATTGGTTTCGGATAGTTTCCGATTTCTTTTTGATTGTGGTCCCCTGGCGGAAAAAGAATTTGCAAATAACTGTTAATAACTGCAAATAACTGCAAATAACTGAAATAAACAGTTAGGTTTGAGACAGTATAATCGGGTTTTTGCAGTTATTAGCAATTATTAACAGTTTTTTGCAGTTTTTTAAATCAATATTGTAGAAATAGAGGTGCTATCAACAGTTATTAACACTTATTAGCAGTTATTTGCAGTTATTTGCAGTTATTTGCAGTTATTTGCAGTTATTTGCAGTTATTTGCAGTTATTTACAGTTATTTACAGTTATTTACAGTTATTTGCAGTTATTTACAGTTATTTACAGTTATTTACAGTTATTTACAGTTATTTACAGTTATTTACAGTTATTTACAGTTATTTACAGTTATTTACAGTTATTTACAGTTATTTACAGTTATTTACAGTTATTTACAGTTATTTACAGTTATTTACAGTTATTTACAGTTATTTACAGTTATTTACAGTTATTTACAGTTATTTACAGTTATTTACAGTTATTTACAGTTATTCACAGTTATTTACAGTTATTTACAGTTATTTACAGTTATTTACAGTTATTTACAGTTATTTACAGTTATTTACAGTTATTCACAGTTATTTACAGTTATAAACAGTTAATTGTTATGCTATAATAATAACTTTATTTATTATTAACAAAACGGCAAATATCTGCAAATAACTGCAATTAACTGCTAATAACTATTTATAACTGTTTATAACTGTTAATAACAGTTGATAGCATCTTTATTTCTATATTTAATGAAACTGCAAATAACTACTAATAACTGCAAATAACTGTTAATAACTGCTAATAACTGCAGAAAATTGAATATACTGTCTCAAACCTAACTGTTTATTTCAGTTATTAGGAGTTATTTTCAGTTATTAACAGTTATTAACAATTATTTGCAGCTTTTAACTGTATTTCACTGTTTCATTGATTTGGTGAATTTTAATTTAGTTCTAAGATATTTTAGACTGAAAAAAGATTTTATATGAAGAATTATTGTATTATTTATAGTAAGGGAAAGGCGAACTTGATTTATATATAAAATTGGTATCCCTGCAAAGTTTTCGAGATTGATATTAAAATTTTGTACGTATTTACTAATCTTTCACATACTGATATAGTTTGACATCTCTCTATTACACAATTACTACTTGTAATTTATTTTACGTGTAAAAAAAAATGGTACATACGCTGCTAGAAATGGCCGATTCAAACGGACTAAAACTAAATAATTTACACAATTCCACATTACAACCGATTGTAATTAATTCATTTTTTATCGTATTAAATCGGTTCTAATCGTTTCTAATATGGATTTTTGCTAATTAATCGGTTTTGATCGATCATTTTTAGCAGGGTATGTACAGTTTGCATGATAGTTCGAATGAAAATGATAAAGGATGAAAATAAACCGCATACGTCTGTACAAAATTGTATAATCTGTATGATTTTTGTGCAATATCATAAAAAGATTTTTCAATAAAATTACATATACTGTTGTAACTGTAACTTGTGTATACTCTGCAAATAAAATAATTATAAATAAAGTCATCTGTTTTGCTTAGTACTAAACTATATTATCGTTAAGAAAATATTAAAGTAACGCTTTTAAAATGCTTTTAATTTGAAACTTCTTATGTCAGTTTTTAGATTGGTAATAATGAAACAGCGTCATACGAGTTAAGTGGCGCTACAAAAAAGTAAAAAATAAAAATTAATATTAAAGACAATATTCCAGGGAATAGCTACTTAACTGTTACAATTAAGAACAATTGTTTGGAAAGTTTTTACTAGTTTAAGAAAATTAAAGACCGTGAGAAAGTCTTACCTAATAGTTCCTAGAATTCAGCGGATTTGTGATAACCAACGACGAAATTATTACTCATTTAGTGATAAATGCAGAGTATAAGAAACTATAAAATTCTTTCTTTATTACCATTTTTTGGAAATAAAATGAATTATTATTTATCGACAATCTTTTTGTAAATAGGCATTCTGAATGAATATCGTCTAAATCGATTTTTAACTGACCTTGAAACCATATCAGAATACTGTCAAAAGAAGCCGACCGATGAACTTTTAGATGTTAATTCTAATGAAAACATGGTGAAACATTTGAAGAAAAACTAGCAGAGCGATAACGAGGAGATAAAATAGAGTCTAGGGTAAAATGACATCAATTTTTATGTGGTTATATATAATATTACTCATTCACCAGTGGTACAAAAATATGTCACTATGAGAGATTTTAATGCAATCGTTATAAAAACGTTTGTTCCCGGAGTGAAGTATAACGCAAGTTTCTAACATTTAAATTATGATAAGTATAACACATTTACATTTTTAATTTGGAATTCGGATAGTCAGAAAGTATTTTCACGTCAATCTGTGAAATAATATAATTAAAAATAAGTTTATTTCAACAAATAAAAAAAGTTTGGAGTAAAATTTTTATTAATTCTTTTTTTTTAAATTGCATTATATAGATTTTCAATTATCACTTTCACTGAAACGATGAAAAGGAACTTTTTTGAGCCGTAGTTTTATTTTAATTACAGTAAGTCTATAATTCCGCTAAAAAAGCTTTAAAAAACGTAATTTTCTTCTCTTTCCATAAGATTATTGCAGGATCAATACAAAATAATTCGTGATTATTTATCTCTTTAAGTTATAAACGCTGAAACATTAATGATTGATTAATAGCACAAGTCGCGTTATATATTTCGCTGGTAAGTATAGCTGCCAAGAGGCGTTAAATCATGCAAAATTTAATAAAAGAAATGTTATATTCGAAAATAGCGTTATAAACATATGTTAATGGTTTTTAAGTAACTTTAATAAGTTACAGCGAAATAAAATCAAATAGGACCCAAACAGATCTTTCTCCTTCACAATAACAAAACAAAGAAAATATCCACAGATGTTATTCCGATCGGCCTTACTTATTCTACACAACTCGCTCACAAGCAGCACTTACCCAGGAGGAAATGATCTTCTATAATAAAAGTTTAAAAAAGTTTATAACTGATATTAGCAGATTATAAAGTCAGGATTTGAGACTTTTATAAAAGTTTAAATCTATTATAAATAGTTATAAATAGTTATTTACTTTTCTAAGTGTTTTGGATCGTCGTAAAAATTTGAATATTTGATCAGTAAAAAAATTTAGTAACTGATAATAACTTTTAGGAATTTTTACTAATTTGTACTAATTGAAATTAATAATTATTTGTAGTTTGGCATATCCATATTAATGAAATTTCTTTCTTACAAAATGTGAATAATTAATAAACTTTTTAAAACTATTAATAACGACTATTATTAAATAAAAAAAGTTTATAACAGATAATAACTTTTTACAGATTGATTTTATTGTTATGCGCCATGGCCCAAAAAAGTAAATAAAAGTTTATCACTGTTATAAACTTTTTTTAGCTGTTCATAACAGAAAAAAACTGTTGATAACTTTTATAAACTGTTACTATAGTCTAAAATTCTATCTTTATAAACGGTTATTAACAGTTATAAACTTTTTTAAAAATTATAAAAAATTATACATTTTTATTAACAATTATTTGCTAAGTTTTATTTCCACCTGGGTACCGACAATCTACCTAAGTAGTATCTACCGCTGCCAATGCTGTCATACTCGTCACTTTGATGCACTTATCTGACTTATCGCTGAGCGATTAACACAGTAGGTATCAGCGGTACGCTTCTGGGACCCACAGATGGAGCCTCCCCGTCGGATCCCGATCCCCGCATATACCATTCGACGAATTAATCGATCGACAGCTGTCTCGGTTCCCGAATGTACTTAAGTATATACTTACACGAAAATCATCATCGCACCGATTGATTATTCAGCGCCGGTTGCAGCACAAAACGGCGCGCGCCGGACTCGCATGATTTCTATTATCGCCGAGACCTCAGCAGCGGTAGCCTCGTTCGAGCCACGTGCCCGTGAGTACTTATTTCATTTTTGTCTTTTTTTTGTCATTTATTTATACTGTTGCGCACGTGCCTGGGTGCACGAGTGGAATATATAGTTTCGAAGGATGTGGTGGGTTTGCGAATTATTATATCGTGGAAAAGTAGGGATTTTTAATTATAAATATAGCTAATAATGTGTGGATTAATATCGCAATCGAATGCCAAAGTCTCATATGTTATGAATTGTATATAAGTATAACATATTGCATCTCCAATCTATAGCGTGTATGAAAAATACATGAGTGTCGTATTTTAGTGGAGCGTACTTAAAATATATTAGTTTTCGTGTATAATGACTCGAAAGGTCGTTGACTTGGTTGCGCATGTAACTGAATGATATTGTAAGTATTTGGGAAACGACACTTTCGCGGACGTTCGTAGAAGGAAATTAACGAATTTCGAAGGGTAAAAATAAAAATTACAATACTGTAGATGCATAAATATAAATCCATAAGTATTACTGTACGTATTGGTTGTTGTATGTATGTAGTAAACCTACAATTTTTGTGAAGCAATGGTATAGATTTTAATATACTACCTGGAAGAATTAATCTCTTTTATTATAATATCAATTTAATATTTATTTTGCATCTATGTTATATATAGATATATATAGATGTACCCTGTAAATGATTTTTTTTTTTTTAAACGAAATCGTATAGTTGACAATTATTTCACTTTTTTATACTCAATTATTATTGTAATAATTAAACCGGTAGATCTGATAATTTGATACCACATTATTATATATTAAGTTATTAGGGTTTAAGAATTTAGCGACTAACAGATATATATTATACTGAGAAAAATTATACCTGGACTGAATGATTGATTATACTTTTCTATAAAAACTATTATTGAAACAAGTAACTCGTACATCCCTTATATGAAGTATTTAAAGTTGTTTACAATAATTAATTTGTTTTTGCCATATTTAATTATTTACCTAAAATAAACTGATCTCTGATAAATGCGACGCATCTCGCAACGGTATTATCAAAGAGATTCAATAAAATCGAAAGAAAGAAAAAAGCTTTCAATCTCCCCTCCCACAGTGACGAATTAAACTTACGCGCGCTCCCCTCCCGCGTAATCTACGTTCCCTACACGCCTGTAATTTACCTGTCCCTATACATATATATTGATAATGTATGACGCAATGCAACACACCTAACCCTCTCTTCCTAACCTCCATAGCCCGTGGCCGCGAATGAGCAAACACAACAATAACCGCGTACCCAGCCCTCAGTACGAGTGCGCAAGCGTTCGCGCGCGCGCGTGTGATGCAATTGCTACGAGCAGTTACACGAGGTGGAGTACGATGACGCACAAGTGTTGCGTGCGCGACTGCGAGGAGGCGGTGCGGGAGACGCGTTCGCGGGGCCTGCCACTGCACAAGTTCCCCAAGGATGCGCTCATGCGCCAGCGCTGGCTGATTAGCGGCGGTTTCGAGCCCGAGTTTAGGCCCACCGCCTCCCAGATCGTCTGCTACAAGCACTTCAGGCAGTCGGACTACGAGGTGGGCCGTAGCCACAAGCTGTTCCTCAAGAAGGGCTCCGTGCCCAGCATCTTCCGCGATTACGAGAACCATCCGGATCCCATAGGCCCGACTAGCGCCTTTATCACCAATAGGCTGCTGGCCAGGGAGGCTGCTGCTACTGCTGCTAGGGAGGCTGCCAACAATAGTAATTTTATTAAAGTGGTGGAGGTGGTTGATGGCAGTGGATGCCTAGAGAGTTCCTGCTCCAGCCTGGAGGCATCCATGGACTCGAGCAATTCCTTACAGATGGTCGATGTTGGAGATGTGAAAGAGAGCATTGACTCGCCGGCCAAGAGTCTGTCTGTCTCAGACTCGGAGATGGTAAAGGTCGCTGTCATTGCGCAGGAGATTAACATGGAGGAGAAGAAGGGCGAGAGCAAAAGAGTGCCCAACAGGGCAGGGATCAACTTCATGCCAGGGACAAAGTTGGAGGCCAAGGATTTCAACGAGAAGTGGTATTCGGCCAAAGTGGTCGAGGTCGACTGGATAGAGAGAGAAGTGCTCATACACTTTGATAAGTGGAGCTCCAGGTTCGACGAATGGATACCTATGGATAGTTCAAGGCTGAGGACATCGCAAATTCCAGGAGTGAGTCAGGAAGGAGCAAAGACAAGGGACTTTGTACCGGGAGAGAGGATACTGGCTACCTGGGTGGATGGGAAGAAGTATCCCGCTAAGGTCAATGGCATACTTGGGAGTGATAAATACGATGTCTTATTTGATGATGGTTACACAAAAATTTTGAAGAGCTCCAAAATGACCAGACTTGCCGAAGTTGGTTTGATTGGTATGATTAAGCCACCTGGTCAGGAAGATGGAGCAGCCGTGTCTTCTACTTACGTAGGCAGCAAGCAGGAGAGAAGAGATAAGAAGAGGAAGCATACCATAACTGAACTGTTCCAGCACAAGAAGAAGGTTAAACATGAGGGAGAGAAAGTACCAAAGAAGCAAGAGCCGCACGTTAAGTTTACACCAAAAGTAGAGGCTGTGAGTACTGTGGTGAGAGCTGAGCCAGTATCTGATGTGTATCATTATGCAGAGAGTACAGGTAAATTGGAAGGAATTAAAAGAAATATTTTTAAAACTTGTGGGAATAATTTTCTAAGGGGAACTGATGTAAAATCTAAAGGATATGTTGCAGGTGTGGATGAAGATTACACTACGTTCATAGGTAACCTAAGAGTTGAGATTGAGGACAGTACCTATAAGTGCCCAAAGATTGGCTGCAACAAAAATTTCAGGAAGGAAAATCTACTGCAAATGCATATTAAGCATTATCATCCCGAATACTCTAAGTTTTTGGGTTCTACACCTAATGTTGCAGATCTGGCTTATGCCAGAACAATTGGAGAATCAGTCGAGGATCTCATACCAAAAAAAATTAGAGTTCCTACTACTCCAACAGCACCTATTGTTCACACAATTTATACAACTCCACCTCCTGTACCTCATATAATTGAAACAGATTACAAGCAATCTGATGTAGATAGTAGCTTTGAGAACAAACTTTCTGTAGAGAATAACATGAGTGCAACGGAAGATAATTCATCTGAACATAATAGTTGTACATTGTCTCCAGGTAGATTGTTTGATATGCGCTCCAAAGAAGAGAAACTTCATACAGGAATAAAAACACTACCCCCAGTCAGGCCACCTGTAGTGCAACCATCACCTGTTGAAGAGCCAGTTCAACCAGTAAATATACCAATTGAGATACAAAAACCATCTACTTCAAATGATAAAATAAAAATACATAGGAAAAGGCAACAATATCAGACGGAACCTGCAGCTAAAGCAAGGAAGCATAGAGTTATTTTTGAACCTAATGAAAGCTGTGAAAATCTAGATAATAATTTACAGGAAAATGATGACACTCCTGATTTAAATTATAAATGCAACAACACAAGTAATAATAAGGTAGAAGTGGAGAGTAATGTTGAAAATACTCAAAATAAAAACGATGGTGTCCAGTTGATAAATGGTGAATTAATAAAGGTAGAAAAGCTCCGTAGAGAAGAAATAATCAATTGTACATGTGGTATCATCGAAGAAGATGGACTGATGATACAGTGTGATCTCTGTTTGTGTTGGCAACATGGACATTGCAACAAAATAGAAAGAGAAATAGAAGTTCCTGAAAAGTACATATGTTTCACATGCCAAAATTCACATCGACAGCGACCCTCCAAGAAATACATCCATGATCAAGAGTGGATCAGAGAAGGAAAATTACCAAGCATATGCAGTGTTCCTGAAGACTCTGCAGTGGCAAACAAAAGAACTGCCATGCTGAAACGTTCATACGACCTGGTTGCTAGTCTTCTAGAAATTCAAACTCTGCTTCATAGTTTGAGGGTAAAAGTGAATGTAGCTCAGAACAAGGATCACCCAAAGCTTTATCTCTGGGCGAAGAACTGGAGCAAGGTGAAAATTCCTACGTTCACTCCAGAGCCAGTGCCAATCATGGAGGTTGTAAAGTCAGAAAACACGATGGATGGTAAGGCAGATGAAAACGCCAAAGAAAATTTCGACTTTTCCTTTTCCATAAAAAATGACCCCGACCAGAAGCTCATCACGTCTGACACAGAATTAATGAAAATCCTAGAAGAAGACCCTATCCAACCCGAAGAGATAAAGCCCGTCTCTAAGAACTTCAAAGACGAGGGTGGAATCCTCTTGGACGCCTTAACGAGAAACGGCGAGTTCGATGAGCAGGAAGCTCTGAAAGCCGAAATCAACGGGGACTTGCTCCTGAAAAAATCTCCTACAAAATCCCCAGTCAAACCCACGGCCACCTTTTCGCAACCCATTATCCCGGAACCCGAGGCGCCTATCGACCCTGTTGAGTGCAAGCTACGTCTGCTAGAGCACATCGACCATTTACAGAACTACGTGGACTCGGTGCTGAGCTACGTGGAGGTGCAGGTGGCCGCCCTGGAGGACCTCGACGGGAACGTTGCCGCTGTCAAGCCCGACGACGACGAGCACACGCAGACCAAACAAACGATACAGATGCTACTGCACGACCTCGAGACCATACGCAAGCTCGCCGCGCTTTGCTGACCCGGCTCTGTCAATATTGTACATACATTTTCCCTATTGACGATTAGTGCGTAAGAAGATTTTGTAATAAAGTTGGAAATCGAAAAAAAAAAATATGATTTGTAGGCTCGTTCGTTGCACTCAGATGTAGATTCAGTAAAGCGCCTTCTCCTCAGTTCTGTATGACACGTCGTTTCGCGTAAATTTCATTTAAGTAGAAAGCTGTATTTTCGTATGTATAATTTTGCCAAATTGTATCTTTAATTTGTACTATAAGTAATTAAGAAAAAGAAAATACAAAGTACAAGTTTGTACTGTTCTAGAACGAACACGTGTACATTTATTTGAATGGGTCTGAAGTTTGCAACGTTGGGGCGCAACGAAATAAAAACATAATTCATTTTATTTCAAGTTTATACTAATTAATACTGATTTTGTGTGTCGATTTAGGGTTTTATAGTATAAAATAGCTTTATAACGAAGGTTTGGATAAAATTTCGATTATTTAATAACTTTGAGCAATTGTAAAAATTATTTCGTTGCATTCCAACGATGCAAACTTCAAACCCATTTATTTGAATAGGAATTTGTTAAATTTACAATGTTATCGTCGTTTTTTTTTACATTATGTATTATCTTGCATACTAGTGTACCAATGAAGATGTGTAAGATTTTAATAATTTATTTTAGTCGACGACTTTCTAAATTATTAGTAAAATGGCATTCTTTAACATTATTTGTAAATAGTGTTGACATTGAACAAAGTATAAATGAATTTTTTTAATGTATTATATTTAGATGATATTGATATTATATTAGATAAATATACTAAATGCTATTTTTTAAAATTACCCTATATTTAAAATTTTGGAGAAGAATAAACAAAATTTATAATACATATATGAATCCACTGTTATTTATCACAGTACCCTTAACATTGTATGCAGAAATTAATAAATTAATTATAAGTTTATTTATTTATAACAAAATTTAACACACTAACACATTTGAATAAAAATATATAAGGTGATGAATTATTAATTTTAAAGTAAATCGTGATAACGTTCATAATACGAAAATCGTGGCTCCTCTAGTTCGTCATTTTATCTTTATAAAAATGACATATATAATAGATATTTTAATTTTTCAAAAAAGGTAAATAAAAGCTATACATGAGCTTAAAATATTTTTTTGCAATTCTGTGGGTAAAATTAGTACACAAATAATTACTACCGCAAGCAGTACGTAAATAGTACATTTCGATACTAGTGCGAAAAAGTGATTTTAACCTTGTGCGGATGTTTGTGCCCGAGCGAAGCAAGGGTGAAAAGGCTACACAAGGATAAAATCACTTTCTCGCTCATGTATCGAACCGTATTTTTTGACATAAAAAAAAGAGAAAAACTGCGTTTAAGACTGTTTATAAATGTTACAAAATGTAGGATTTTGGACACATTTTCAAACAGTTTTTAGCAATTTTAAACAGTTTGAAATAGTTTCAAATAATTTTGTTTCATATTTAAAAAGAACTAATAATTATTTTTGTATAATGCAGCTAATGGTAGATTTCTTGTAATATCCAAAATCTTGAAGCTAATGGCCAAATTTACTACCACTCCGATGTTATTTATTAAAAGGTGATTAATAAAACAACACCATTTTTTTCTTTTTATCCGTCGACGTTTCGGACAATTTTAATTTTGTCCCTCTTCAGATATAATCAAAATGTTAAAAGTCAAAGTATTACGTGAAAAACAGTCCACCCGTCAATTTTTTTACTATCACCTTTTAATAAATAACATCGGAGTGGTAGTAAATTTGGCCATTAGCTTCAAGATTTTGGATAGAACTAATAATTTGTAATTAATTAAACTATTATTAACTAATAATAATAATAATTAATTAATAATTCATAATTAATTAAATCAATTATATTTAAGAATTATATTTCTAAAGGGTATTTTGAATGATATTTAAGAAGAATTAATAATTTGTAATTAATTAAACTATTATTAACTATTAAAACCTGTTAAAAATTGTTTAAAACTGTCACAAATAGTTAGACACAATTAATAACGTCTAAAATCCTAAATTTTATAACATATGTTCTATAGTCAAATATTGATTTTCAATAATAATTATTATTCGTTAAACTGCATTGATTATTTTGGTTTAGGAAAGTTGGTAACGTTCGCTAGAGTTGATTATTATATTAAAAAATAGTTTTGGAAATAAAGGATTATTAGGAGTAAGAATAGGGTATCTGAGTTTCTTATAATAAATCATCAATATATCAATTGGTTATCTATAAAATCCCTACTAAAAAGCCCACAAGGGAGCCATATGGGACGTGAGACCCACATGGCTCCCACATAGCCCCACATGGTTCCCACATGGGTCCCACGTGAGTCCCACCTGGATCCTATATGGGTCCCATATGACTAAATTATGGCATAATTTTTAAATAACCTTATTGTTTATTAATAAATTATTTAAAAAATAGTGCAGGCGAAAAAGGAAGGCAAGTTGAAATTTTTTGTATAGGTTTTGTCTTTAAACAATATATGAGTAATTCTACAGAACCTTTAACTTTTACAGTCTGCCACGATATATCATGAACGTAAATGAATATCGAACTCAACAATTAAGCTTCTTCTTGTATAATATATTAGAAAGTAGGCCCTTGTCTGTATTTAAGTGAAATAAGTATTGTAAAGAAGAACAACGAGCTCAAAGTACGATTTTTACCGAATTTAAGAGCGTACAACTTAAAAATTTTATTTTGATATCGCCATAAAAAAAATAACTTTAGTCCATATCACTCTGCAAACTTAATTGAGTCTTCGTATAATCATACTTTTCAAAAAAAAAAACTTGCCAAGAGTGTGCCAATCTTTAAAAAAATAGTGCAACCTAAAATGTGAGCGTACACCGATTTTTAGAAATTCGAAAATTATTTAATTTTTTCAATGTAGGAAAAATAACTTTGTATTTTTTCAATTTCTAGTGTCATACATTCATTCTACACTAAAAACCCTAAAAAATGGGATGTCCGGTATGCGTGTGCCTCAAAAACTTATTTTGTAGGAACACTTTAAAAATCGTCTGATCTGTGCGTAACTCTTTCGAAAAAACAATATTTTCGAGTGGCACACTTCAAGGACGTTTAGAAAGGCTAACAACTACGTTGTAATTTCTTCCTTATACTATTTCTGAAACTCCTATCACATGTTTAAGTTGTCGTCGGGTATCCTACATCGCAAAATCAACGTTTCAGTGGCGTAAAATATTGACAAAAATTTTTTTTTTATTATTCATTATTATTAAGTTTTGAAAACAAAACTAACAGTCTAAAAAATAAATTAAAGTTTTTCTAGGATTAAAATAGCTGTTTGATATTAAGTGTATTATTCTGAAATTGTTTTTACGTGCAATATGTTAATATTGTGACAACTTTAAAATCTATAGTTCTCGTTATAAGTTTCATTAACCATAAGCCGCGATGTATACTTTCACAATAATAACTTCATTCACTACGCCGTAAGTAACCACACGCGACATATTTTATTGTCAAAAACTGGCAATGACATAATATGTAGTAATGAACATATTATGTATATATAATAATACAGAAATTCCTTATAAGGAATTTCGAGAGCATTGAATAGCGGTGACACTTGCATGTTGATATCGTGCACCGTGTCTATCAATGAACTTGTTTAGTTTCACATTTGGTATCTAATAAACAAGACGTATGGATCGAAGCAAAAAGTTATATTTTTTTCATATTTTGTGCAATATAAAAAATAACTTTGTCCAAAAACCAGTTACGCCAACTGTTTCTTACTCGCTAAGAGTTCTAGAAACAAGAAAAAAATGTCCCATTAGTGTGCCACCAAAATAATTTTTGATGATTTTTACAAGTAAAAAGTTAAAGGTTCTGTAGAATTACTCATATTTATTATGATAATAATGAAAATTACTTTTCAAAATGAAAATCAAGAAGCTTCTCTCAGTGTTATATTTTTTTAAATAAATTATGAAAAAATATCCCATGTGGGAACCATGTGGTTCCCGCAGAAATTTCTCACATGATGGGTCCCATATGGAAGCCATATGGCTCCCATGTGGGCTTTTTCAGTAGGGATGTCATTAAAAATAACTCTACATCTCATATTTCTAATGAAAATATTAGTTTTGCAATTTATTGAAGCTGAACTAAAACGAAACATAACTTTTTTGTATACAAGATGATGAATTGCAAGCAGCTGTAAGTTTATTTCCCCTTATAAAAATATCCTATAGAAAATCCTGTAGGAAATGCTATAGAAAATCCTGTAGGCATTCCGTAGAAATCCTATAGGAATCCTATAGGATACTCTATAGGCAGTCCTATATGAAATTCTATATAGGAAGTTCTATAGGAAATCCTATGTGAATTTCGCGCTTTTCCTGTAGGAAATCCTATAGGAAATCCTATAGGAAATTCTGTAGGTAATTCTGTAGGAAAAACTGTAGACAATTTTACATGGAAAATCCTGCAGGGAATTCTGGAGTATTTTCGTGAAAACAGTTTATAGAGGTTTAGCATCTTATTAAGCGCTGTAACATCGCACAGCAGAATCAGTGGCAAACAGTCCTAGATAAGGAGTTGCACCTAGGGACTGCCGTGCACGACTGCCGGCGCTTGCCGATTAAGCCCAATGAGCTCAGATATCAAAATCAAGGTAATCCTTGTCATATTGACTCTCCGTAAAGTCGTTCAAACGGTTGAATCTCATGGCTTTACATACCTTCGCGGTTCCAATGTGTTTATGAGAGTCCCGACTGCTGCGCTGCGCTGCGGCATGCGGTAGAAGCTTGCTTCTCCAGAGCCTCGTTTATGTACACTGAGAAAACTGTCGTAGGAAAATTTACTGAAAAACTAACAAAAATTACTATATTTGATAGCAACGCGGGGATATAAGCAAATTATAAAAAATTTTGCTATAGTTCAGGAATATTTACAAGGTATCTTAATAATTTTTACTACTACACATAGCAAAAAGTGCCCTCTACATGTAGTACTTATTGCGTGCACGCCGGGAGCACGTGTCTGATTGAGGTTATGTTTCTCCCGCAATTTGAGATTATCTTCCTTTTAAGTTATCAAAAACATCGACAATATCGATTCAGTTGTTTTATTTTTACGTTGTGCAGGTGAGCTATGAGTTATTTCTTTATATTATCATAGTTATTTATTGCTATCAAATAATCATCAAAGTTCTCTCGTAAGCGAAGGTAGCCAATGTATCAGTTCCAAAATTTTGTACTCAAGAAGCTCACGTGGGTAAGAGGTTAACGCGTCTGCCTAGCGTGCGGAGGGTCCAGGGTTCGAATACACAACCACCGTAAAAAAAATATTTTTATTTCCTTATTTATTTCTTGTATAGCTAAATTTAATTAATAATATATTAAATATTGTATAAATATTAGGTATCCTATAGATATAAAATCATGAAAATCAATTTTTTTTAAGTTTAAGCTTGGCTACAAAAATTACTATATTAGTTAGCAAAAGTACCTAAATTTCCATGATATCCCATCGTTGCTATAAAAAATAGTAATTTTTATTAGCTTTTCAGTAAATTTTCCTACGACAGTTTTCTCAGTGTATGTTCGCTGCTATGCCGCTATGGGGCGCAACAGTCGGGACTCTCATAAACACATTGGAACCGCGAGGGTATGTAAAGCCGTGAGATTCAACCGTTTGAACGACTTTACGGAGAGTCAATGTGACAAGGATTACCTTGATTTTGATATCTAAGCTCATTGGGCTTAATCGGTAAGCGCCGGCAGTCGGGCACGGCAGTCCCTAGGTGCAACTCCTTACCTAGGACTGTTTGCCACTGATTTTGCTGTGCGATGTTACAGCGCTAAATAAGATGCTAAACCTCTATAAACTGTTTTCACGAAAATACTCCAGAATTCCCTGCAGGATTTTCCATGTAAAATTGTCTGCAGTTTTTTCTATAGAATTACCTACAGAATTTCCTATAGGATTTCCTATAGGATTTCCTACAGGAAAAGCGCGAAATTCACATAGGATTTCCTATAGAACTTCTTATATAGAATTTCATATAGGACTGCCTATAGAGTATCCTATAGGATTCCTATAGGATTTCTACGGAATACCTACAGGATTTTCTATAGCATTTCCTACAGGATTTTCTATAGGATATTTTTATAAGGGTCTCACTTACTACATACCCCGATGGAAATGGAAAATGTATATAAATGTAAAAAAGTGTATATAAATGTAAATTAACGTAGCTAAATGTGGCATTTGGAACATTTTTTAATTCCCTACCGGAAATCGGTTCTGTAAATAACTGTTAATAAATGTTTAGTTTGAGACAGTAATAACTATTATTAACAGTAATTACAGTTTTTCATAGATATTTACAGTTATTTACAATTTCAGAAAACAGAAACTGCAGAAATGGAATTCTTGATAAAAGTTATTAACAGTTATTAACAGTTTTTTACAGTTACCCGAATGGAAATAAAAATCGTACGATCCCTGGCGGAAATTATAAAATGTAAAAAACCGTAAGTAAATGTAAGAAAAAGTATGAAAATGTAAATTAGTGTAAGAAAATGTAAGAAAATGTAAATAAACGTAAGTGTACTTTTTTGTTGGATTTCGGACACTTTTTACGTTTTCGTACACTTTCTTACATTTTATTACAATTTTTAACTTTTTTTTTAGTATCTAACGTTTCCTTACATTTATTTACATTTTATTACTTTTTCATTTTTATCCTTAATTATAAAATTACTTTACAGTTTTTTACAACTTTTTACAAATTCTTATAGATTATTATATTTTGTTATAATTTTTTCACGTCGTTTTATATTTTTTTTACTTTTTATTACATATTCCTACACATAATTATACTTTTTTATACTTTTTTACGGCTTTTTATATTTTGTTATACTTTTTGACGACTTTTTACATTTTTTTACATTTTTTTACTTTTTATCACATATTCCTATACTTTATTCTACCTTTTTTATACTTTTTTACGGTTTTTTATATTTTGTTATACTTTTTCACGTCTTTTTACATTTTTTTACATATTCCTACGCTTTATTATATTTTATTACACTTTTTCACCTCTTTTTACATTATTTTACATATTCCTACACTTTATTATATTTTATTACACTTTCTCACGTCTTTTTACTTTCTTTTACATTTTATTGCGTATTTTTTGTTTATTTATATTTCTATACGTTCTATTACGTATTTTTTCATTTATTTACAATTTTTTACATTTTATTATGTATTATCAACTATTTTTTATGTTTTCTTACATTTTTATATTTTTAAACATGCTATTTTTATCTATTGCATTTTTTATTATAAATTTTTCATTTTGAACTGCATCAACCAATCATAATTACAAAAAAAACTTCTGTGTAATGTATGTGCTATATAAATTTTGTAATATGATAAATTTCAATACATAAAAAATGCAATGTTCTAGCTGACTGTCAGTCTTACACTGTGCAGTAAACTATTAAATAGGTAAGTCTCACTGGGTAGAAGTCTGCGAAATACATAGTGATGTATTTTAATACAACAGATATCCTGAAACGAGTTCTTACACCCTGACTAAACTTGGAAATTAACTAGACGAGCTAATATTACCAGGGACAACTAGCTACCCGTATTGCATTGAATCACACACACAGTACTTTTATATCCCCCAGTTCCTATTACCTATCCCCTCACACTCTAAAGCACCAACACTCGAAGATTACTTAAAGCTGCAGAAGCAGCAAAATAGGGCTGGACGGTCTAGGCTGGCACTATTCCATGGATGCCAGTCTGTTGTACGTCAGTAACCACGCCATCTAGGAGGAAGGTACTGACAGAGACCATCAATTGTGTATCAATATCAGGGACTGCCTCAGCCTAGGGATCAACAAAATACATGAGCAGCAGATCAGTCCCTATTCTGGGGGACAACTGAGGAGAGTTGAGCTCCTAAAAATCGCATATGACTAATAAATAGAGGACACAAAAAACACCGTGCAAATAAAAAGTCTTCAGCAATGGAATGGATGTTGTTCACTCGCTGTACCAGCTACCTGTAACCACTAAAAGGGAAGGATTGGTGGAGACCTTCAACCGTTGTTTCACTGTTGGAAACAGCTCCTCCCTGAGAGTCGCTGAAGACACAAGCAACAGATTAACTGTACACATAGTCATTAGTATCAGAGCCAAACAAGGAAAGTTGAGCACCTAGAAACCACACATTAATTAGTAAATAGATGACCCAGACAACATTTCCACACCCAAGAAACAGTCTGCAGCAGTGCCCGTCGTTTACACTACTCTCCCTGCCACAGATACCTTCAACAAGAGAAAGTACCATCAGCTCACCCATCAGAGAGGTTAGGAACGTGAAAGGGCTTACTAAATCTGCTCTCGACGTTGAAACACTGCCTTCCCATCTCCGAATCATCGTTAATCGGCGGACACGATGAAAGGGATGACATTCACTAGGGATGCGATTGTTGACATCACACATAGCAATACACCATGAATACATGCGCTCAACGGCATGCCGCACTAGCACTACTCGCTATAGAGTAGCAGAAAGCGCGCGGGGTCCATATCTTATCCTATAGATATATCTTATACACAGGGAGCACTCGCGGTCGCGCGAATCGCGTGTGTTTTTCCGCTGTAGGTACTTAGTGTGGGAACGTAGCCTAGCCGAGGTAGCCGTTACGACTGCTGCAATAGTACTCATGCATGCAGGTCGCAGGGCTAAGCCAGATCAGTATTGAGCTTTCTCCTTCTGTTTTTCTCCTTTTCGCGGTATTAGTGTATATGTGCATATATGCCGCGAGTATTTTTTTGTAATTGAGATTGTATATATCTATATAGAGGGGCGCAGCCCCCTAGTTAGATATGTTAGTTCTAACGAAGTAAAAAATTAAATATATAATAAAAGGCAAAAAATGTAATAATTTGTATAGAAATGTAAAATGATGTAAAAAAATGTAAGTTTCTGTAACAAACTATAAAGTGATCCACGTTCTTAAATTTTCTTGTATTTTTTTTTTTACATTTTTTTATGTTTTGGTTCCAAAGTGATAAAGAATATAATATATAATAAAAGGCAGAAAAAATGTAATAAATTGTATAGAAATGTAAAATTATGTAAAAAAATGTAAGTTTCTGTAAAAAACTATAAAGTGTTACACTTTCTCATGCTTGATTACATTTTTTCGTTCTTTTTTGACACTTATTTACAGTTTTTCATATTTTAGTTCTAACGAAATAAAAAATAAAATATGTAATAAAATGTGAAAAAATGTAATAAATTGTATAGAAATGTAAAATTAAGTAAAAAAAATGTAAGTTTCTGTAAAAAACTGTAAAGTGTTACACTTTCTTACATTTTATTACATTTTTTTTGTTCTTTTTTGACATTTTTTTTTACACTCTTTCATATTTTTGTTGTAACGAAATAAAAAATATAATATGTAATAAAATGTTAAAAAATGTAATAAATTGTATAGAACTGTAAAATTATGTAAAAAAATATAAGTTTCTGTAAAAAAATGTAAAGTGTTACACTTTCTTACATTTTATTATATCTTTTCATTCCTTTTTTACATTTTTTTACACTTTTTTACGTTACGTTAAAATAAATGAAAAAATGCCAAATTTTAAAAAAGTAAAAAACGGTAAGAAAATGTAAGAAAGTGTAAAAAAACGTCCGAAATCCAATATAAATATACGATTACTTACATTTTCTTACGATTTCTTACGTTTTTTTTACAGTTTATTACACTTTTTTAACATTTTCGATTTCCGCTAGGGATCCTGTTACATTTATGTAGGTATGCATACGTTCGAGTACGTTCGCGTACGTTTGCGTACGTTTGCGTACGTTTCGGTTACGATTCGGACATTTTGTACGCAAACGTACGCGAATGTACGCGAACGTACACGAACATATGAAAATCTGCAGTAACGTGTAAAAAACTACAAAAACGTACATTTACTAAAAAAATTATTTTTATTATGAAAAAATTTCATACTTTAACGTACGGAAACGTACGCCATCGTACGGATACGTACGGAAACGTACGCGAACGTACGCGAACATACGTCAATCTACAGTATCAAGTACAAAACTACAAAAACGTACATTTGCTAAAAAAAATTTTTTTATTATTAAACAACGTACGAAAAACGTACGCGAACGTACAGAAATCTACAGTATCGAGTAAAAAACTACAAAAACGTACTTTAGACGCAAAATAGTACATTGCCTGAGTTTACTGCCCGAGCGACAAGATAGTTCACAAGCGTGCGTTTACTGCCCGAGCGAAGCGAGTATTATAGCGAGTAGTGCTAGTGCGGCGTTCCGTTGCGCGCATGTGTTTATGGTGTATTGCTGTGTGATGTTAACAATCGCATCGTCTGGCTCTCGGCATCTCCAGCAATGACAGCGGCTGCTGTAGTATGCCGCCTTGGTGAATGTCACCCCTTTCATCGTGTCCGCCGATTAACGATGATTCGTAGGAGATGGGAAGGCAGTGTGTCAACGTCGAGAGCAGATTTAGTAAGCCCTTTCTCGTTCCTAACCTCTCTGATGGGTGAGCTGATGGTACTTTCTCTTGTTGAAGGTATCTGTGGCAGGGAGAGTAGTGTAAACGTCGGGCACTGCTGCAGACTGTTTCTTGGGTATGGAAATGTTGTCTGGGTCATCTATTTATTAATTATATGTGCACTGAGAAAAATGTTGTAGTAAATTTTATTATAACTGTAATAAAAATTACTATAAAGTATAGGAAGGGTGAGACAAATACACTTTATGCTGCATTTTTATTATAATTGTATGAATAATTACAAAATTTCTTGTAATTTTTATGACAGTTGTTGATTAGAAAGTATTACGAAATAAAAGAAAAATTGCTATACACATAGCAAAAACTGTGATATAATAAAATTTAAAATATATGCTTTTAATTTTTATTAGAATAGAATATAAATTTTATTTTGTAGCGTTTAAATTTTATTTTGTAGCGTATAAATTTTATTTTGTAGCGTATTAAAAATTACTATAAACATAGTAAAAAGTGCCACATTCAAAAATTGCTACAGGCCATAAGAAAATTTGCTATCCAACATAGTAAAAATTGCTACAACATTAGTACTTTCTGCGCAGATCAAGGCATCCACGTGTCTGATTGAGGTTATGTTTCTACGGGAATTTCACTTTGTCTTGCTTTTAAGTTTACAAAACATTCAAAACCTTACTTCAATTATTTTATTTTTATATTATGCACATTAATGATAAGTTTCTTTGTGTTATCAAAGTTATTTATTGTCATTATTTAATATTATCTGAAATTTTCTTGAAATCGATGGTTTGACATGTACAAGTTCCAAAATTTTACACTCAAGAATCCTATTTGGGTAAGTGGTTAGCGCGTCCGATTGCCGCGGTGAAGGTTGCAGGTTCGATCCCAACGCTCGTAAAAAAAATATTTTTATTTCTCATTTTAATTTATTTTCACATTAAATATTGTATGATTAGAGTCTGAAAATAGTTCTGAAAACAGAAAGAACGAGAAAAAACTTAATTTTTTGAAATTTAAGGTCATTCATAAAAATTACTATGTTGCATAGTAAAAATTGTTATAATTTCGATTTGTCCCTCCGTTCCTACAAAATATAGTAATTTTTCTTATGTTTATAATAAATTTTACTACAACATTTCTCTCAGTGTGGTTTCTAGGTTCTCAACTTTCCTTGTTTTGCTCTTATACTGGTGACTATGTGTACAGTTAATCTGCTGCTTGTGTCTTCAGCGACTCTCAAGGTGGAGCTGTTTCCAGCAGTGAAACAACGGTTGAAGGTCTCCACCAGTTCTTCCCCTTTAGTGGTGACAGGTAGCTGGTACAGCGAGTGAACAACATCCATTGCTGAAGACTGAGGCAGTAAAATATAATAAAGCGCGTAGGAATATGTAAATAAATGTAAAAAGACGTGAAACAGTATAACAAAATATAAAAAACCGTAAAAAAGTATAAAAAACTATAATAAAGTGTAGGAATATGTAATAAAAAGTAAAAAAAATGTAAAAAAATGTAAAAAGACGTTAAAAAAGTATAACAAAATATAAAAAGCCGTAAAAAAATATAAAAAAGTATAATTATGTGTAAGAATATGTAATAAAAAGTAAAAAAATATAAAACGACGTGACAAAATTATAACAAAATATAATAATGTGTAAGAATTTGTAAAAAGATGTAAAAAACTGTAAAGTAATTAATTTTATAATTAAGGATATGAATGAAAAAGTAATAACATGTAAATAAATGTAAGGAAACGTAAGATACTAAAAAAAAATATTACAAATTGTAATAAAATGTAAGAAAGTGTACGAAAATGTAAAAAGTGTCCGAAATCCAACAAAAAAGTATACTTACTTACATTTGTTTACATTTTCTTACATTTTCTTACACTAATATACATTTCCTTACATTTTCTTACATTTACTTACGGTTTTTTACATTTTATAATTTCCGCCAGGGCAGTCTTGGTTTTAGCTTCAAGACAGTTTCTTCATATAATTCTTTACTGTTATAAAAAACTTTTGGTTCTTTGCAATAATCTTTCGCCCAGTTATAAAGCTTTTCTGGGGTTAAAATATGATTATTAAAAGAAACTTGTAGACTCGTTCGTTTTGCACCTCTTTTTAGGTTGGCGCCTATACCATCGCATGCACCTTTGCCATGCGCCGTGGCATAAAAATGCCACTCAGCTGGAACACCAAAATCTTTCTCATGAAAAAGAAGATTTTGAAAATTAGATTTATTGGTATAAATATATAAATGGTAAAAAAAATATTAAAAATAGACTTCTTGAGATATAAGATGTTTTGTAGTTTTTAAAGGTGGAAATGGAAAATTTCGGAAAACTGCCTACATCATTGGAAAGCTGAGGAAAAAATACGTCGGAAACGCTTATGAAACAATTTTTTTTTAAGTACATTTTAGTATCATAAACATGAGTTAGAAATAGCACGATTTGGGGCTCGCGTGCCACGCTGGGGCAGTTGACGTGAAACGTCTCATATACTATATAAAATCATGAATGAAAAATGCCATTTTTAAGTTTGAAAGAGAGGCTCGGTTTAACATTTTTATATTTTTCGCTATAATATGAGCAAAATCGAACTCTGTACACGGAATGTAGACGGTACAATTCGATACAAGTGTGCAAGGATTACCCCCTTCACTTACATGTATCGAATTCTACTTTTTTGAACGCAGTGAACGACGCAAGCTTTTTCGTACTACGCGAGTGTGAAGTTTGTTGCCTTCGACTTTTTGCTACGTGAGGTAGCATGATTAGCGCATGCGTGTCGTTCTTAGCGCATCTTCTCAATAGAGTGCGCAAAAAAACGAGATTCACGCAAGCACAATAAGTACGGAAAGGCGAGTCTCGCGCACTTCGTTAAAAACTAATTAAAAATATTTAAAAAGGCGAATACTGTTTTTCGTGGGCAAAACACTATGTTCACATAGAAGTGACACCACACAACGTGTACTGTGCTACGCACATTGAGTGCGCGCAGAAGTATGTTTCGCGCACGTTTCGTCACTTGTATAACGAGTCTAATTTTTTGCACTATAAAATCAAGTACTTTACACCTTGTGTTCTTGGTTGATTGGGTTTAAAAGAAATTGTAGGTATTCACACAAGGAGTCGGTTAGAATGTTGTTATCGATTCCTTATGGCTTTTCCCGTCAGGAACTGCACACGCTTAAAAGCCAAAACAGACATAGTGGGGACATCGCCCGCTAACCTTCAGTAAACACATACAAGTAAAAACCTACAAAAGCTGTTATTACAATATAGGTATATTTGTATTAATCAATAATGTATTGTAAAATTGTTTGCTCTTTCTAATAAAGTTTGTTACATCAACACGATAATAAGAAATTCTCGGTTTTATATTTCTTCGAACATTCTTAACTCGTGTGCTTATCAAATGTATTAATTATTAAATTTTTCAATATCAAAGGTTTTATTGATCATTAGAATATTTTTAAAATTTTTAGACCAATTTTTCCGGGATGGTTTGTCCGGTCCTTCCTCTACCTTCCTCCTTCTTAAATTGTCTCTCTGTAGTACGATTATCACTACCATTAAAGAAAAATTTCGTGACCCACAGAATAATTAAATTTCCCATTTTTCACCGAAAACATTTGCTTGAGTTTTGCGCACACGTTTATAAATAGTGTACTCAACGCATGCGCATAGGTGATTTTCACACTCATCTTTTTATGTCGAACTTTTTTGAAAAGCTAGACTCGTGTGGGAATTACCTTTGTAGTAGTCTAGGAGCTGGGTACCGTCCCGTATACAATAATATGTCCCCGGATAAAAACAGTTGTTTATTATAGATTTTGACCCATAGAATCCGAATATCGAGGTCAAAATTCGAAAAAAGTGGTAGACATTTTTAAAAATGCAATTATTTAAACAAATAATAAAAAATATTTTTTTGCCCTGGAGTATTTTTTTCCTCAAAATTTAGCTCATTTTAAAGGACAGGTCTATTTGCAAAATCTCTATAAACTCAAAATTTGAAAAGTTTTGAAATTTGATTTTTACGTTTTTTTTGCAACTTTGATTATCAATAACTTTGAAAAAAATGAACGTTTTTTTAAAATAAAAGTTTCCTCTTTAGTTTATTCTTTGAGATGAAAACTACCATATTCATTTGCATTATTTTAAGTTTTTCGTTATTAACTATTTATTTCGTTATTTAACAAATGCTACTTTTTCGATATTTCCTAGCGCTATTTCAGTAAGTATACGGTTGGAGTAATGCGCGCTCTAGGGCTTTTCAAAATCATTATATTTGAAAGTTAAACTAATACTTGGCAATTGGTGCGATGGCAAATCAATTTTAATGTTTAATAAATAAACAACTTATTGTTTAAACTAACAAAAAATCAATATTTAATTTAAATATAAATAAAAATTAATAACTAAGTAAAATATAATATTATTCAAATTTTTTTTACAAGTTTCATTTTTCTGACAAAAACAGAAGGAACAGCATGGAATTGCTACTCGAACACAACAACATGAGTTTTTGATGCATGCTTTACATTGGCAGTTCGGCACAAAATCATCTATAGGTGGTAATAAAATTAAAACTTTTTGGGGGACCAATAATAATATTATATTTTACTTAGTTATTAATTTTTATACATGTATTTATATTTTTTATTTTAAATTAAATATTTTTTTTTAATTTAATTATTAATGTTTTAATTATTTCGTACGTTACCTTAATTTTATATTTTTGAGTAACCGAACTGTAATATAGTATTATGTATTAAAAAGTCATTTGTTGATCATTTTGCTTCCTCATAGAGGAAGCTTTGTGATAGTAAAAAAAATTTTTATTGAGGGTGTAGTGAATCATACACCACCCACATAGCATGAAAGCTTCCCAGTGAAAGATTCACGAAATATTCCAATGGAAGCTTTCATCTACCTTTTTAAAAGATAACTGAAACTTTCAGATAGATTCCATTGTAAGGTTTCTTGTAAGCTTCCCGGAAGGTTAAAGCAATATTACAATCAAGATTGCCAAATGTCCTTTCGACGAATATTACATGAAAGCTTCTAGAAAGCTTACGGGAATCTTACGTGAAATATTCCAAGAATCAATACAGGAATCATTCACGAAAGGAAACCGCAATATTACAGTAAGCTTTTAGAAAGATTACACTGTTATCTTTTTTGAAAGCTTACGCTAAGATTACCAAAGAGATTCCCAAATCCTTGCAGGGATCAATACAGGAATCTTTCACGAAAGGAAAATGCAATATTACAGTAAGCTTTTGGGAATATTACACTGTTATCTTTGTTGAAAGCTAACGCTAAGATTGAAAAAGAGCTTCCCAAATCCTTGCAGGGATCAATACAGGAATCTTTCCAAAAAGGAAACAGCAATATTACAGTAAGCTTTTGGGAAGATTATACTGTTATCTTTGTTGAAAGCTTACGCTAAGATTGCAGAAAATATTACCAAATCCTTGCAGGGATCAATACAGGAATCTTTCACGAAAGGAAACAGCAATATTACGGTAAACTTTTAGAAAGATTACACTGTTATCTTTTTTGAAAGCTTACGCTAAGATTACCAAAGAGATTCCCAAATCCTTGCAGGGATCAATACAGGAATCTTTCACGAAAGGAAAATGCAATATTACAGTAAGCTTTTGGGAATATTACACTGTTATCTTTGTTGAAAGCTAACGCTAAGATTGAAAAAGAGCTTCCCAAATCCTTGCAGGGATCAATACAGGAATCTTTCAAAAAAGGAAACAGCAATATTACAGTAAGCTTTTGGGAAGATTATATGTTATCTTTGTTGAAAGCTTACACTAAGATTGCAGAAAAGATTACCAAATCCTTGCAGGGATCAATACAGGAATCGTTCACAAAAGGAAACAGCAATATTACGGTAAGCTTTTAGAAATATTACACTGTTATCTTTTTTGAAAGCTTACGCTAAGATTACCAAAGAGATTCCCAAATCCTTGCAGAGATCAATACAGGAATCTTTCACGAAAGGAAAAGGAAATATTACAGTATGCTTTTGGGAATATTACTCTGTTATCTTTGTTGAAAGCTTACGCTAAGATTGAAAAAGAGCTTCCCAAATCCTTGCAGGGATCAATACAGGAATCTTTCAAAAAAGGAAACAGCAATATTACAGTAAGCTTTTGGGAAGATTATACTGTTGTCTTTGTTGAAAGCTTACGCTAAGATTGCAGAAAAGATTACCAAATCCTTGCAGGGATTGATACAGGAATCTTTCACGAAATGAAACTACAATATTACAGTAAGCTTTTGGGCAGATTAGACTGTTACCTTTGTTGAAAGCTTACTGTAAGATTGCAAAAGAGATTCGCAAATCCTTGCAGGTATCAATACAGGAATCGTTCACAAAAGGAAACAACAATATTACGGTAAGCTTTCGGAAAGATTACACTGTTATCTTTCTTGAAAGATTCAGCTAAGATTACCAAAGAGATTCCCAAATACTTGCAGGAAAAATTCCACTAAACATAAATAGAACCTTTCATGAAAGATTGCAATAAGCATGAATGCAATATTATCGAAAAATAATGCGAAAAACTTAATGGAAGGTTCCCGCGAAACATTCCAGTAGCGTTAACTTCCAATGTTCCACAAAAGCTTCCCGTAAGTTTAAGCGAACCAACCGCAAAAAATTCCAACTATGCGATTCCGTAACATTCCATGAAAGTTTTTGAAAGGTTGCCAACATCGACCATGAACCATTCTAAGAATCGATACTGGAATTTTTCATGAAAGATAACTAGAAAGGTTAAAGTAAGCTTACTGAAAGATTGAACTGGTACATTTCTTGCAAATCTTCCGAAAAACTTTTGAAAAAGATTGATGAATACTTTCAGGAAAGATTGCACTAAACATAAATGGAACCTTTCATGAAAGATTGCAATAAGCATGAATGCAACATTACCGAAAAATAATGCGAAAAACTTAATGGAAGGTTCCCGCGAAACATTCCAGTAGCATTACCTTGCAATGTTCTACGAAAGCTTCTCGTACATCTTCGGAAACCAACCAAAAAATTCCAACTATGAGATCCCGTAACATTCCATTAATGTTTTTGAAAGCTTGCTGACACCCACCATGAAAAATTCTAAGAATCGATACTGAAATCTTCCCGCACATAGCATGAAAGCTTCCCAGTAAAAGATTCAAGAAATATTCCAATGGAAGCTTTCCTCAACCTTTCTAAAAGATAACTGAAACTTTCAGATAGATTTCATTGTAAGCTTTCTTGTAAGCTTCCCGGAAGGTTAAAGCAATATTACAATCAAGATTGCCAAATGTCCTTTCGACGAATATTACACGTAAGCTTCTGGAAAGCCTACGGGAATCTTACGTGAAATATTTCAGGAATCAAATCAGGAATCTTTTACGAAAGGAAACAGCAATATTACAGTAAGTTTTTAGAAAGATTACACTGTTATTTTTGTTGAAAGCTTACGCTAAGATTGCAAAAGAGATTCCCAAGACCTTGCAGGGATCAATCCAGGAATCCTTCACGAAAGGAATCAAAAATATTACGGCAAGCTTTTGGGAAGATTACACCGTTATCTTTGTTGAAAGCTTACGCTAAGATTGCAAAGGAGATTCCCAAATCCTTGCAGTAAAGATTCCACTGAACATAGAACCTTTTATGAAAGGTGTCAGTAAGCATGAATGAAAGATTACCGAAAAATAATGCAAAGACCTTAAAGGAAGGTTCCGGCAAAACTTACCAATAGCGTTACCTTGCAATGCTCCACGAAAGCTTCCCGTAGGTTTCAGAGAACCAACCGAAAAAATTTCAACCATGCGAATCCGTAACATTCCTACCCACATAGCATGAAAGCTTCCCAAAGAAAGGTTCAAGAAATATTCCAGCTGAAGCTTTCCTTAATCTTTTAAAAAGTTAACTGAAACAATCAGAAAGATTACATTTTAAGGTTTCTTGTATGCGTTCAGAAAGGTTAAAGCAATATTCCAATCAAGATTACAAATGACCAATCGACGAATATTACATGTAAGCTTCTGGTAAGCTTACGGGAATTTTACATGAAATATTCCATGAATCAATACACGAATCTTTCACGAAAAGAAATAACAATATTACAGTAAGCTTTTGGAAAGATTACATTGTTATCTTTGTTGAAAGCTTACGCTAAGCTTGCAAAACAGATTACAAAATCCTTGCAGGAAAGATTCCACTAAACCTAAACAGAACCTTTCATGAAAGATTACAGGAAGCATGAACAAAAGATTACAGGAATTTTTTACGAAAGAAAATAACAATATTACAGTAAGGTTTTGAGATGATTACATTTTTATCTTTGTTGAAAGCTTACGGTAAGATTGCAAAACAGATTTCAAAATCGTTGCAGGGAAGATTGCACTGATCATAAATGGAAACTTTTATGAAAGATTGCAGTAAGCATGGATAAAAGATTAGCGAAAAATAATGCGATATGCTTAATGGAAGGTTCCGGCAAAACTTTCCAGTACCGTGACCTTGCAATGTTACACGGAAGCTTCGCGTAAGTTTAACGGAATCAATAAAAAAGATTCGAACTATAAGACTCGACCATATACAATGAAAACTTTTGAAAGGGTTCCGGAACCTTACATGAAACATTCTCAGAATTGATACTGGAATCTTTCATGAAAGATAACTAGAAAGGTTACAGTAAGCTTACTGAAAGATTAAACTGGAAAATTGATTGAAAATCTTCCAAAAGCCTTTTGAAAGAGATTACTGAATACTTTCAGGGAAGATTCTACTAAACATCAATAAAATCTTACATGAAAGATTGCAGTTAGCATGATTACCGAAAAATAATGGAAAAGCCTAATGGAAGGTTCCGGCGAAACTCCTCAGTCGCATTCCCTTGCAATGTTCATGAAAGCTTCCCGTAAGTTTTGTGGAACCAGCCAAAAAAATTCCAAATGTGCGATTCAGTAACATTCCATGAAAGCTTTTGAAAGGTTTCCAGAATCTTCCATGAAACATTCTAATAATAGATACTTGAATTTTTCATGGAAGATAACTAGAAAGGTAACAGTAAGCTTACTGAAAGACAAACTGGAACATAAATTGCAAATCTTCTGAAAAATTTTTGAGAAAGATTCATGAATACTGGAATCTATCATGAAAGGTAACCAGAAGGGTTACAGTAAGCTTAGTGAAAGATCGAACTATAACATTCATTGCAAATCTTCCGAAAAACTTTTAAAAAAGATTTATGAATACCCCCACGGAAGATTCTTCTCAACATAAATAGAACCTTTCATAAAAGATTGCAATAACAATAAGTCAAAGATTACTGGAACCGTAACATATTCTGGTAAGGTTCCGCGAAAGCTTGCCGTAAGTTTAATGGAATAACAAAAAATTCCACCTATGCAACTGAGCAACATTTCATGAAAGCTTTAGAAAGATTTCGGGAACCCTTAATAAAATATTCCAAAAATGAATGCTTTAAGGAGATATTGGATACCGACATCATCTTCCAACGAGTATACTTTATCAAAATTATAATAGAATGGCTATAAAATAATTCTATGTATAGTATTTAAATATAAGGAGGGCGTTAAAATTGTGGTTTTCCAAAAAACTGTTTAAAAACTTTTTAATTAAAATAGTTTTAATGTTGATAAGTAGGAATCTGCATTTTTGTCATTTTGATCCAATTTTTCAACAATTATCTCTCATAATAGTACTCTCATAAGAATTGCCAAATGAATTCTGAGTATTGTATTTGCATAAAAGGAAGACGTGTTTTTCCAAATGAATGTTTAAAATTAATAATTAAAGTTAATATTTTCTTTGTTTAGAAATAGTACAGTTTGATACTAACGCGTGCACCTTTTCGCTTGTGTATCGAACAGTATCTTTTGACACGATGTGTACAAAGCTTGATTTAGCGTATGCTTTTTCATTCAAAAAACAAGCGTGCGCGAAATCGCGCTTTGCGCACGGAGAGTCAAAATAATACAGATAAATTTCGATGCTAGTGCGTCAAAGTGATTTTATCCTAGTGTGGACGTTTGTACCTGAGCGAAGCTAGGGTGAAAAGGTCACACAAGGTTAAAATCACCTTCTCGCTCGCGTATCGAACCGTATTTTTGTATACGACGTGTACAAAGCTTGATTTAGCATATGCTTTTTTATTTGAGCGTGTGCGAAGTCGAGCTTTGCGCACGGAGTGTTAAAATATATTCAGTATACGAATTTTATTTCTCCCTATTGACACTATATTTATTTCTCAAAGAGAAAGCGTTGTAATAGTGAAAATGTTCAAAACAGAGATTTTGATGAATTTCTATGTTTTTGAGGTTTCTGAGTCAGAATAATAGGTTTTAAAAAAATGTATGTATGTATGAATTTATGAAACGAAATTTTGTCCCCGGCATAACTCTTGAACGGATAGACGTAATGAGCTGAACTTTTGCATGCATCTTACGTATGTCTTAACTCAGAACTGATTAAATTTTGGAGTCAAATGAATGACAATAAGGTCTTATTTTGATAAAATAACAATTTTGCCAAAATTTTTTGTTTCAGAAATAATTTTCTTTTTAATTGGTTCTTCAGGTATAGAAAATGGATACCGATATTCTTAAAGTACAGTTAATTTCATTATAAATTATGTATTTATAACTACTCACGAGTTATTTTGGTCTTAAAAATGTGATTTGAAAAAGTAACAACTTTTTCTAAATACATAATAGTTATATGAATTGTAAATAACTTTTTCGCCATTTCATCTTAAAGATGCATCTAATATAAACACATATTCTTGTAATATGTTTAATCCCCTCTCTTTTCATCTCTTTTGAGACTATTTTGAAGTTATTTTTGAGTTGAAAATATAGATTTGAAGATTTCATCAACTTAGAACAAAATTATGCTTTTTTAATGAATTGAAAAATTTCTTTATCCATTTATATTAAACATATATAGAATATAAGCAAATTTAAATAAAGTAAATTTGATAATATTTTAATACATTTATAATTGATTTTATAATGTTTTAATTGAAACTTGATTTTATAATACCGTTTTAACTTTGAGGCCATGTTCAACACAAACGTAGATCCCTAGCTTATCGGCACCAAAATTTTATTTTTTTTATTACATCTAAACACAAACTTTAGGAAAAAGCGTTGGATTTCCGTAAAAGAGCGCTTTTCTCTGAAATTTTTGTTTAAATACGATAAAAAAAATAAAACTTAGGTGCCGGTAAGGTAGGTATCGTTTCGGTATTTTACATGGCCATTTTAAAGCCATTAATATTTTAGATGAATAATCGAAATAATAACATGTATGTTAGGTATGTATGTATGATATTATTTAATAACAATTAAATAATCGTAGATAGTGCACCTTATTTGGATGAAAATGTTCCAACTCCTTCAAGCGAGCGATAGCGTAACGGATAGCATGCGTGCGTAGTAACCCAAGGGTTGTAGGTTCGATTCCCGGTTAAGTAAACAAATTTTATGTAAAATTTTTTCTGCGATGAAAAAATTGCGATTAATATAGTAATAAATTCTAAATAATATGCGAGAATTGTAATAGTTATACTTTAGAGTATTGTATGTAATATGTATGGCTTTAAGTTCCAAAGTAATCTTTCAAGAACTTGAAAAAAGGTTCGTGAAAGGTTTCTTGAAAGATTACTAGAATGTTTCGTAGAATCTTTCTGAAAGATTGACAAATCTTTCACAAAGCTTCCAGTTACTCTTTTAAAAACTTGATGAAAGGTCCTGGAAAGTTTTCCGGAAATATTAATAGATTTTTTTTTAAAGCATTTGCCAGTAAATTGGGCAGAATTTTAAGCTTACAGGAATCTTTTATGTAAGCTTTCTGAAAGATTTCAATAAATCTATCAAAAACCTTACAAGGATCTTTACAGCTACCTTACTAAAGTCTTATTGGAAGATTTCCTGTAAACTTACCGTATTCTTTCGAGAAAGAATTGGGCGGAATTTTAAGCTTACAGGAATCTTTCATGTAAGCTTTCTGAAAGATTTCAATAAATCTATCAAAAACCTTACAAGGATCTTTACAGCTACCTTACTAAAGTCTTGCTGAAAGATTCTCTGTAAACTTACCGTATTCTTTCAAGAAAGCTTCCATAAAGATTGACAAATCTTTCACAAAGCTACCAGTTACTCTTTTAAAAGTTTGATGAAAGATCCCGGAAAGCTTTCTGGGAAGATTAATAGAATCTTTCCTGAAAGCTATTTGTGAGAAAAAAGGGCGGACATTTTGAGCTTTCAGGAATCTTCCATGTAAGCTTTCTGAAAGATTTAAATAAAACTATCAAAAACCTTACAAAGATATTTACAGCTATCTTACTAAAGTCTTCCTCAAAGATTCTCTGTAAACTTACCGTATTCTTTCAAGAAAGCTTCCAGAAAGATTGACAAATTTTTCACAAAGCTTCCAGTTACTCTTTTAAAAGTTTGATGAAAGATCCTGGAAAGCTTTCTGGGAAGATTAATAGAATCTTTCCTGAAAGCTTTTTGTGAGAAAAAAGGGCGGACATTTTGAGCTTTCAGGAATCTTCCATGTAAGCGTCCTGTAAGATTCCGAATCTTTCTTGGAAGCTTTCATAAAACTTCCAGGAAGCTTTCATGCTATGTGGGCGAAGATCTTAAGAATTACGTAAATTTGCTAAAAATCGCTTATTTTTGTAATTTTTCGCGATTTTGAAATGCACGTAACTTTGCTTATAGAAGCGACCAATTTTAACGATCTTTAGCTTAAATTAAAGCTCTATTCTTCTACTTCAATCGCTTCTTGTGGAAATTTGTTCGCACCTTTAATAGCTTGCTATTGGTTAATCATCAGTGACTACTTTTGGTTTATTTTTTCCGTGTTAAATTTCCATAAGAAAAATTGATATGCGTTTAAAACTGTGTCACAAGTCCGTTTTCCTGTATTCTAAAGTTTTTTTGTATATCGTTTGGTATATAGAACAAGAAAAAGCTTATTGTAGAAGTGTGCCTCAAAAATTTTTTTTGTCGTTTTTATGACCAGATAAAGCGAAAATTTCGGAAGAATTACACATAGGTAGACGTTCAACTCAACGGTAAAGTAAAATTATGGAGAACTCACCTTTTAACAATATATTACTATTCAATCCCCACTTATATAATAATTATAACCATTTTTTAGTTTACCAATATGGCTCACGACCAGAACAAAGAGGAAATCTGTCTTCTAAAAAATGCCCTCAATACGGCGTCAGTAACGATGGCATCGAAGGCGCTCCCCGAGGACATTGTGATATTCAGTGGTACTACTAAATCTGGTAAGAGCGCAGTTATCAATTGCATGCTGGGCAGTCAGCTCGAGGGTGAGTGCCTGAAGCGATTCTCACCCGTCTCCATCAAGAAAATCGGCAGCTACGGTCCCAGCATAGGTCGAGATGTTACCTCTAAAACCACCATACCTACCAGGTGGGACAATGCAAAACTGTTACCAAATCTGGTATTGTGGGACACTCCTGGATTTCAAGATAATCGCGGCGCCGTTCAAGATATCACCAATGCTTATTATATTTTCGAGCTATTTAAGAAAATAAGCTCCGTCAAGATCGTCCTCGTAGTTGACGTCAGCGACATCACCGGCGACAGCGTCAATTCTTTTCTGACGTTGCTCCAGTCGGCGAAGAACTTACTGCACACAAAGATGCGCGATTGCTTTTCCAGTATCGTCGTAGCATTTACAAAGGTCCCGAATACCATTAACGCGTGTCCGGCCGATGTGTCGCTGATTTGTGAGATAATAGATGACAAGATATTACAAAACTCGACGCTCAATATCTCGTCCGAGAGCCAGGATCTGCTAGAACATCTCGTGCGCAATCCCCAGCAGATCGGGCTTTTCAGAATGGCGCACGTCGGACCCCTTGGTCCAGAAATCGATGATGGAGTATCCCAGGCCATCCTCAATGTCCAGAGCGTCAGCTCGGACGTCTTGCGGGACGTGGTCTGTCCGAGCATCGCCGAAAGCTCGCAGAACTTTTTGTTTAGGTCGCGTGAGAGCCTTTTCTCAATGACGGACTTAAATGAGCTTATCGAAATCACCAGCAAAGTATTCGAGGAGAAGGTCTCTGATGTGGGCCAGATGTTGGTTGACGACAAAGTGGATAAAATCAAGCTAGAGCTTCGCAAAACGAAGCTGTTGGTCCTTGTGGAAAATATTGATAAGATGTTGGTGTCGGGTACTAGCTTTCACAGAAAAATGCATCTTTTGGAGACGGTGGACCAACGTATCGAAAACAAGATATCGGCTTATGATCTTGTGCATTGCTCGGAGCTTATGCAGTTTGTCGATAAACTGCTGGGTTTAGAGGAGAGTCGGGAATATAACCTTTACGTCGAGAGGGTGCTACACACTTTCAGGGCCCAGATCAAGAAGCATATTTACGCGGTAGAGCAGAAACTCGGCTTGATCTCAAAGAAACAGTACGATGAGAAGATTAGAGAGTGTTCCGATAAGCACAAGAAAGAGATCGACGAACTGGAAATGAAACTGAGGGAAGCTCAGGAAAACAATAAGAAGAGAATGGGATTTTTTACCTCTATTGATCATTACTGCGATCTCAACCTGGAAGCTATGATGAATTTTATAGAGAATTCAGTTCGGCCGGAGATAGAACGTATTTTACAGAAGCCACGCTTAACAATAGTAGCTCATGAAAAATAGTATATAAGGTTGCATAACTGATAAGGTTCTTGTCCAAAGTTAGTTTTTGACTTTAAAACTGTGATAAATAATAATCGTTTAAAGCAATTGACTAATGTTTAGTTCTTGAAATCTGTGAATTATAAACGCAATTGGACTATTATAAGCTTTAACATCAGAAATACCATAAAATCAAAATTATTGAAAAAGTGAGATACGAATGCTACAATCTTATTTTGATTTCTAATTTTTAAAGCTTATAATGTTCGAATTGCATTTATACATAGATCACGTGAGCTCATATTATTTTATTGTTTTACAATAAATTATTTATCGTAGTTTTAACGTTAAAAACTAACTTTTAGCAAGGACCTTAGGAGTCCTATAACTTATTAAATAACACTTTTCTATCGTTGACTATTGTGTAATAAATAATAAATAATTATGATTTGTAACTCATATATCATTCCGATAATATTTAAACGTATACGTGACCGTGACACATAGGAACTTCATATTTTTATATCCAATGTATAATTTAAAATAGCCTTGATTTGTTTAAATCATGTTTAAATCAACTATAGTGACAGCTCTGCGCTCTTTTCGACTACAATAAAATATTAATAAATTTTAAAATATAAAATTATAAAAAGAACATACAACCATATACATATTTCCCAAACAAAGAATCGTGTAAAAATGCTATATAATTCTTAAAAAGAATAAATAATGTTATATACACGTTATGTAAATGCATCATTATAAAAAAAATAATCTTTATAATCTTCATATTTGTAAATGTTGAATTGTTAATGAATGTTCGAGCTTTTCGCGAAAATAAATAAAAAATTTAAAAAAATTATACAAGATCACTTTTAATTTTTGAAAGAGAGAGAGAGAGAGAGAGAGAGAGAGACAGAGAGAGAGAGAGAGAGAGAGAGAGAGAGAGAGAGAGAGAGAGAGAAAGAGGTGGGAATATTTATATATATATTTATATTTATATTAATAATTAATATTTATATTTATATTTATTTAAAATTAATTTTAAAATACAAATTTGATTAGATTTGTTTCGAGAAGGATGCATAGCTTATGTCGCTACAAAATTTACAGAAATAAACGAGCTGAGTTTTTTTTGAGCACTTTTTCAAGTTTTTTCAGTCACCCTAAGTTCAACGAAAACTGTCTCAGAAAAATTTGAGACCAGTCATTATCGACGTAAAATTGTATGATCTTTTCGAATCTGCTATTAGTTTTTGATAAAAATTTGATTTAGATAGGTTATGTTTGCCTTTTTAGCAAAAATTCGTGTTTTTAACAAAAATTTTTTTCAAAGAATCAATGTTTTCTGAGCGAAATCAATGAGGAGTATGGCCAGGAAGTGAATATATCGCATCTTGCGACCATTTTCATTAATGTTTACGTGATTTCATATGGAAGTTCAAAATGACGATATTCAAAATGGCGGATAGTATTTTTTGTATATAAAAATTTATTTCTTATGGATTCACGTGTTAAATAATTTTTATACCCAAGTAGCCGCGAAACACGAGGTCCACGCATATAAGGAAGTTATGTATACATGAAAAAATAAGCAAACCGATTATTTAAATAATTTTTAAATCTAAGTATAGCCGGGGGGCGCGAGGTCCACGCATATTAAGGAATTTCGTAGACGTGCAACAATAAGCAAGACAATTATTTAAAAAATTTTCAAACCCAAGTAGGCGGGATGTGAGGTCCACGCATATAAGGGAATTTCGTAGACGTGCAACAATAAGCAAGACAATTATTTTCAGCTGCTGATGGTAGAATCCATATAATTGATAATTTTAAGAAGTTGATGGCCTTGTTACTACCAATCTCAGTGTTTCTTATAGTGGTGGTCAAATTTTTGTAGAATAAAAACACCGTTTTTTAATTAAAATATCGACGTTTCGGACATTATTTTTTTATATGTCCGGAATTTATTTTTTGCTTCCTCGTAGAGGAAGCTTTGTGATAGTAAAATTTTGAGTTGTTGTAAAAACATGTTATAATTGTGTTCCGAGGTGTTAGGAACCAAAATACATGATTTTTGAAAAATGTCTGTATGGATGTATGTGTGTGCGCGCGCGCGCGCGCGCGCGCGTGTGTGTGTGTGTATACGCCTGGATCTCAGCTTCTACTTGATCGATTTTAACCGGACATGTCTCATTCTTTTTGTTTTTTTGTGTGATAGCGGGTCAAAAATCCGTTTTTTGATTGGGCCGATTCGTTTTTGTTTTATTTCGAATTTTCGATTTTCTCAAAATTGTTTTTGGCCTTTTTTCAATGATAGAATCGAGATATTTAAATCTGATGGGTAGCATTCAAAAGAGCGTAAAAAAACCTATAATTTCCAAAAAAAAAAAATTTCTCTAGCTATCCCGGTTCTCTTGTTATTGACAAAAACGTGTTTTTTTTTTTTTTAAGCTTATAACTCCCAAACTAAACGGTCAATTTTTTCAAGAAAAATCACGATAATGTAGAATATAAAGAGCTATAAGCTCTAAAAATTTGAACCCATTCTTTTGGTTAGTTTTTGAGAAAAAAATTGAAAAATGAAAAAAACGAGTTTTCTATGTCCAACGATTACGGAAGTAAAATTGACTTAATCGCTTTAAAATTCCTTGTAGCGATAGATTTTGTATAGTTCTCGGCCGAGTTCTTTGGGCAAAATGATTGGTGTAGAAATTTCAGAGATATTTGAGGTTAAAGTTTTTTTAACCTTTTTTTCAAATCGTAATTTCTCGAGAACGGCTTTATGTATCTGGATCGGATGGGTAGCATTCGAAAGAGAATTAAAATATCTATATTTGGGAAAAAAAATTTATGTCTAGCTATCACAGTTCTTTTGTTATGAACAAAAACAAAAACGTGTTTTTTTCAAAAAAGCTTATAACTCTTTAATCCTATCTCCTATCTTCAAAAAATGATGGATTAGTTATGATATCAATTTATTAGTGGTTTGGTTGGTGGGTGTAACGGGTTGCTAGGTCAATATAACTTTGAAAGATTAATTTATGATACTAGCATTGCAAAGTTCACTAAGAATAAAACGGAATTCACCATAGTAAGTTCTTATTCCCATGTTTTGCTCAGCAACGAGTACTTGTAAGCGATCAACTAATTTGTTAGGATCATTCCAGACGTTGAGTTCGTATGCATTTGTAACATCTACTCGCGAGATTTTGGGAGCAACTTCTTCCTCTTCATCATCACTACTCCACTGTCTCTTTTTGCTTCCTCCTAGAGGAAGCTTTGTGATAGTAAAATTTTGAGTTGTTGTAAAAACATGTTATAATTGTATTCCGAGGTGTTAGGAATCAAAATACATGGTTTTTGAAAAATATCTGTGTGTGTGTGTGTGTGTGTGTGTATACGCCTGGATCTCAGCTTCCACTCGGTCGATTTTGACCGGACAGGTCTCATTTTTTTTTTGCTTCTTTTGCGTGATGGCGGGTCAAAAATCCGTTTTTTGATTGGGGCGATGCGTTTTTGTTTTTTTTTTTTCAAATTTTCGATTTTCTCAAAACTGTGTTTTGATTTTTATTAATGATAGGATCGAGTTATTCGAATCTGATGGATAGCGTTCGAAAGAGAATTAAAATACCTATATTTTCTAAAAAAAATTAATTTTCTATCTATCACGGTTCTTTAATTATCATCAAAAACAAAAACGTGTTTTTTTTTTTTAAACTCATAACTCCAATGATGTTATCATCAGTATATTATAAAAGTATATAGTATTGGCGTCAAAATGTAATATGTTTGAATTTTCAAGATTGAATTTTTGAATTTAAGTATTCAAAACTGATCAATAATTAAAATAGTATAAGAGTAGGTGACGCTCCGATCAGGGTAGCGTGTAGTGCAGTATGTATTCCGGCCGAGTCCAACAAGCTGTGGGTTAGTCACGAATCCCGCAGTACTGCATGCACGCCTACACGGTGCGGTGCGTCGTGAGTTGTGTGTACATATAGGATTTTCTAGTGCTTTGATAATTTGTCGCCATATTGGAAATTATAGGAAATTATATCATAGAAAATTATGGATTAGTTTGTCCCCATATTGGGAAATATAGCATTTATCTTTTTTTCATGACATCGATTAACCGCAAGAAGTAGAACTGGTCTTGATAAGGTAAATGATTTATGAATTTATGTACCTCTACATTCATTAAATAAATAAAGGTTCACCCCGGCAGAATTTATAAAGAATCTATAAAGCATTTACCTTGTCAAGTCCAGTTCTACTTCTTGCAAATGATAACTTTATTTATCAGCTCAAAATTTATATAAATTTGATATAAATAAATAATAAATAAATAAATAAATTTAAAAATAAAAAATTTTTAATATTCATAAATGAATTTAATTACAATTATGCAATAAATTTTTTAAAAAATTATAAATTTTGTTATTAAAAATTAATTAAAGGAATCAACAAATTACGGTTGAGGAAGCTACGGGCCAATGAATTGGCAGCGGTTTTTTATTTTATTATTCTGATTTCTGAAGAGGGACATATAAAAAATAAATGTCCGAAACGTCGATATTTTAATTAAAAAACGGTGTTTTTATTCTACAAAAATTTCAACTTCTTAAAATTATCAAGCAAGACAATTATTTAAACAATTTTCAAACCCAAGTAGCCGGGGGATAATATTATGATTTCTTCTGAATTTTATATACTGACATGTGTATATTGAGAGATGTGTTAGATTATAAGTATATAGGCGTTATACGCGTCCGGTGCCACGTGTGTGTGTGTGTGTGTGTGTGTGTGTGTGTGTGTATGTGTATGTGTGTGTGTGTGTGTGTGTGTGTGTGTGTGTGTGTGTGTGTGTGTGTGTGTGTGTGTGTGTGTGTGTGTGTGTGTGTGTGTGTGTGTGTGTGTGTGTATTTAAAATTAATCTTATAATTGTAGTTGCGGATTATATTTCATATCAAGATAAATATTGATAATAATGAATAAGGATAATGTAGTGTGTGTGTATATATGGGATATTTCAGGTGAAGTCAGCAGCTCAAAATTTTAAAATAGCTCAAAACTCGTTTTCTTTTAGTTTTTTATGAAAAGAAAATGTTTCTCAAATTTTAGGTTGATATTTGCAAAAATAAAAAAGCTATGCAAGATTGAAAATTCAATTTTTTTGCAATTTTTTGTTAAAATCCAAGTTTATTCATTTTTTAACTCAAAATCTTGAAACTTTTTGTATAAAACATTGATTGGCAAAAAGTTTGCATTTTCCTGTAGAATATGCCAGCATTTATTTTATGACCCTTTTTGGAAGTCTCTGATTGGCTGCTTCTTAGTATACCTTCATCAAAGGATATTGAGGCTGCGGCCAAATATTTTTTATTCGACAAAATTTTTTTGTATTCTTCTTCGAAAACCCTTCAAAATGCTTTTTTGAAGCAAAGGGAAAAAAGTTACAATTTTTTGAAATATCAAGAAAAATCCATAATTTTAATTTTTGATAACATGATTAATGAAACTGAATATTATTCATACATCTTGTGGCATGGACCGTACCGCTGAATTTTGTTAGAGCATCAAATAGAACATTATATATATATATATATATATATATATATATATATATATATATATATATATATATATATATATATATATATATATATATATATATATATATATATATATATATATATATATATATATATATATATATATATATATATATATATATATATATATATATATATATATATATATATATATATATATATATATATATATATATATATATATATATATATATATATATATATATATATATATATATATATATATATATATATATATATATATATATATAAAAAATGTTCCTCAAATTTTAGGTCTATATTTGCAAAAGTAAAAAAGCTATGCAAGATTGAAAATTAAATTTTTTTGCAATTTCTGGTTAAAATCCAAGTTTATTCATTTTTTAACTCAAAATCTTGAAATTTTTTGTATAGAATATTGATTGGCAAAAAGTTTGCATTTTTTCTGTACCACTAAACTTTGTTAGAGCATCAAATAGAACATTATATATATATATATATATCTATTTTCAATAATATTAGGCTTACACAATAAGCGATACTTAATTATGAATTAATAATAAATTAAGCTATAGAGGCTAATTACTATAAAGTTGTCAAAATAAAATCAGGCAACAGACAGTTATGCAGTGTATATTCCAATAACAAGACACAAATACTGCTCTATTATAAATTTTATTTACAATTTTATTTATAATTTTATTTATAATTTGTAATTTTATTTTTTAAAAATTTACAATTTTTTTAAATATCAAGCAAAATCCGTAATTTCAATTTTTGATAACATGATTAATGAATCTGAATATTATTCATACATCTTATGGCATGGATCGTACCAGTGAATTTTGTTAGAGCTTCAAATATAACATTATAAATATCTATTTTCAATAATATTAGGTTTACACAATAAGCGATACCTAATTATGAATGAAATTATGAGTCTGTAGCCTGATTTCATTTTGAGAGCTTTATAGTAATTAACCTCTATAGCTTAATTTATTATTAATTCATAATTAGGTATCGCTTATTGTGTAAGCCTAATATTATTGAATATATATATATATATATATATATATTTTATATACTGACATGTGTATATTGAGAGATGTGTTAGATTATAAGTATATAGGCGTTATACGCGTCCGGTGCCACGTGTGTGTGTGTGTGTGTGTGTGTGTGTGTGTGTGTGTGTGTGTGTGTGTGTGTGTGTGTGTGCGTGTGTGTGTGTGTGTATATATATATATATTTTTTTTTTTCAATAATATTAGGCTTACACAATAAGCGATACCTAATTATGAATTAATAATAAATTAAGCTATACAGGTTAATTACTATAAAGCTCTCAAAATGAAATCAGGCTACAGACTCATAATTTCATTCATAATTAGGTATCGCTTATTGTGTAAACCTAATATTATTGAAAATAGATATTTATAATGTTATATTTGAAGCTCTAACAAAATTCACTGGTACGATCCATGCCATAAGATGTATGAATAATATTCAGTTTCATTAATCATGTTATCAAAAATTGAAATTACGGATTTTGCTTGATATTTAAAAAAAATTGTAGATTTTAAAAAAATAAAATTACAAATTATAAATAAAATTATAAATAAAATTGTAAATAAAATTTATAATAGAGCAGTATTTGTGTCTTGTTATTGGAATATACACTGCATAACTGTCTGTTGCCTGATTTTATTTTGACAACTTTATAGTAATTAGCCTCTATAGCTTAATTTATTATTAATTCATAATTAGGTATCGCTTATTGTGTAAGCCTAATATTATTGAAAATATATATATATATATATATATATATATATATATATATATATAATGTTCTATTTGATGCTCTAACAAAGTTTAGTGGTACAGAAAAATGCAAACTTTTTGCCAATCAATATTCTATACAAAAAATTTCAAGATTTTGAGTTAAAAAATGAATAAACTTGGATTTTAACCAGAAATTGCAAAAAAATTGAATTTTCAATCTTGCATAGCTTTTTTACTTTTGCAAATATAGACCTAAAATTTGAGGAACATTTTTTTTTCATAAAAAACTAAAAGAAACCGAGTTTTGAGCGTTTTAAAATTTTGAGCTGCTGACTTCACCTGAAATATCCCATATATACACACACACTACATTATCCTTATTCATTATTATCAATATTTATCTTGATATGAAATATAATCCGCAACTACAATTATAAGATTAATTTTAAATCACATTATTATATTTTTTAAAATAATCAATTTTTATATATAATTAAAACTTAGGTAACTTTTCATATTTATTTGATCAAAATTTTTGTGATTATTCAATGAATGAATATTCGAGAATATCTAGTAAATTTAGAAAAAAAACATTTTTAAAAACAAAATTCAGTTTACACGTATTTTAGAAAATGATTTTCAGTTGTATTAGCTTTTGCTATAATATTTTTTTTAACAATTCACACTAAAAATGGGGGTTGGCGAGCGGAGCGAGCAGAGGGCGAAGTGTGCACACACACGCACACACACACACACACACACACACACACGGCGGAAGTGGGAAGAAACCGAAAGTCTGAAACTGACGAAACATGGAGAAATTTTAGATTCGGAAACCAGACATTTTTAATATCTCTATTAAATATCTATTTAATATCTCTAATATGAGAACATCTTTTTATATGAAACTTTTTATGCAACATAGTATAACAATATAAAGCATGTTGTTATTTTATTTGAATTAATAAAAAAGCGTTGAAAATTGCAGTTAATATTTCAATTTCTCGGGCACCCATTTCAATGTATATGTAGCGCGGTCGACCCCTCAGGCTTCTTCTATACTTGCCTTCGGAGCGCTCGCACTCCTTGATATTATTATCGATTCAGAATATGTTTATTTTAAATTTCTTATACATTTATTTATGTAACATTTTAGATAACTAGAAAATAATAAATATTTGTATATTTGTTGTTTTAATGTTTCTATTGTCATTAATCCATTAAAGCCCAAATGTCCTAAATTTTCAACGAATTTTCATGCAGTTATTTTTCATATTATCTGGACCAAAAAAAATTTCGGACCTATCATGTCCGACGTAAAATTTTATGCTCTTTCAGAATATAGCTTCAGAATTTGTCTAAAATCACTGTTAAAAAAGTTATAAACAAATATTTACAAAAAAACGCGATTTTTTCAACTGAAAAAAATTTTTGATTCAAAATTTTTTTAAGAAATCGCTAAGATGCACATTTTTTTGCAGCTAGAGAAGTGTCCTCGAGTCCTAAATTTTAAGACACATGGGGTACAAAATCGAAAATCCATCATGGCGGTTCTCAAAATGGCGTCCGAAGTGAACATTTTTTTGAAAAATTTCAGGATACTATAACTTGAAAACCATGAGCTTTTCTGAAAAAATGCTAAGGATGAAAAGTTCTTAGAATTCGTCAAGAAATACACTGGAATTTTTCCAGATTTTTTTCATGAAATTTTGAAATTTTTTTTTTTTGGATTTTTGAAAATTTCCAAAAATTCACAGAAATTTCTGAAAAAATTCCAGTGTATTCTCTGATGAATTTTAAGCATTTTTTGTTCTTTCTAATTTTTTCTAAAAGTTGATAGTTTTCGAGAAAAAAAATCCTAAACATATTATATATATGTATATACATGCATATGTTAATCGGCTTCCGCTGAGTCGCCGTCCATGAGCAGAACAGAGAAGCTTACTCTATAAGTAAAAGTGAGTTACGCAGTAAGAATATGAGTTTGACTAAAGGGTACACTGTGTAATACAGTAGACCCATTCTTTTGAAGTCACGTGACCGTTAACCGTTAAATAGTGATTTTTACTACATTTTTCTTTGAGAGAATAGAATTGCGAAATCATTATCGTTTTTTCTATATTCTTGAAAAAATTTTCATTTCATTATTTCCGAAAATAGTAAGAGTACGCACAAGTCGATTTTATTTTTTGTATTCTTGAACAGAGTGCTGCTCATAGGAGTTGAAAGAGATTTTCCTTTTTATCATAATTTTTTGGACATTACCGTGTACAAAATATGTCGAGCACGGCATAAAAAAGGAAATTGTCTCGAATAAGATCAAATGTATGTGTTGAGGAAGATGAAAATTCTCGAATAATTATTCTTCCTACTGCCGATTATTCCGGCGAGTCAGATTCGGATACTGAATCTGAAGAAGTAGGTGTCGCAGATCATGCTGCTATTACAGATTTTCAGGATGAAAATATATTACATGAGTACTCAGAATTATCGGGTGATGTTCCACGTCATATTCTTACTGCGTAACTCACTTTTACTTATAGAGTAAGCTTCTCTGTTCTGTTCACGGACGGCGACCCAGCGGAAGCCGATTAACATATGCATGTATATACATATATATAATATGTTTAGGATTTTTTTCTCGAAAACTATCAACTTTTGGAAAAAATTAGAAAGAACAAAAAATGCTTAAAATTCATCAGAGAATACACTGGAATTTTTTCAGAATTTTTTGTGAATTTTTGGAAATTTTCAAAAATCCAAAAAAGAAAAGATTTCAAAATTTCATGAAAAAAATTTGGAAAAATTCCAGTGTATTTCTTGACGAATTCTAAGAACTTTTCATTCTTAGCATTTTTTCAGAAAAGCTCATGGTTTTCAAGTTATAGTATCCTGAAATTTTTCAAAAAAATGTTCACTTCGGACGCCATTTTGAGAACCGCCATGTTGGATTTTCGATTTTGTACCCCATGTGTCTTAAAATTTAGGAATCAAGGACACTTCTCTAGCTGCAAAAAAATGTGCATCTTAGTGATTTCTTAAAAAAATTTTGAATCAAAAATTTTTTTCAGTTGAAAAAATCGCGTTTTTTTGTAAATATTTGTTTATAACTTTTTTAGCAGTCATTTTAGACAAATTCTGAGGCCATATTCTGAAAGAGCATAAAATTTTACGTCGGACATGATAGGTCGGAAATTTTTTTTGGTGCAGATAATATGAAAAATAACTGCATGAAAATTCGTTGAAAATTTAGGACATTTGGGCTTTAATAGGTTAATTTGCCTCGAGTGTTGGCGTGCGCATGCATTACACGTCCAGTATCCGACGGCGAACTCGGTGGGGCAGAAGGAGGAGAGAAGCAAGCCACGCCTTCTTAAGCATGGCACTTACAGCGTTGCAGAGCATAATAGGTAATCCATAATTTTACAAATCAAAGCATGCTAAGTACGTGTGAAAATTATATTCTTTTGTCCTTTCGTGTAAAACATGATCAGGAATTGCGCTTATAAGCTCTCTGGTTTTTCCCCTTGTTTTGTGAAATAGCGCCAGCGAAACATTTTTCCAAATGTGTAATCACCTTTTCCGTTTACGCTTTATGACTGTTTGACATTTCCAATCTATTACAGTCATTAAAAGGATTATAAAGGTCTATATTCGAATTAACAGACCGTCGCCGAGCCCGGCCCTATACCTGGGCGTAATGTCTTTTGGCATAATCCACGCTTTTGGTATACTCATCCAAATCTAGATATTTCTCAACTGAAAGTACAGAATTCCAAGTATAACTTTCGTATACAGTCTCACGCAATATCCTTGTAAAAATGTTAGTTCTAAAGTTTTAATTTTCTTCAATACATCTTAGTTGATGGAAACAGTAAGGTAAAACAGCCACCCTGGTAGAAATTAGTCCATTAAATATGGGCAGGAAAACAGAAACTGGCAATTAGAAATGGCTAGTTATTAGATACAAGTATAACGATTTTTTTCCATCAACTTCTCCCATTTTATGGAATGGCCCTAACCCCAAAATCATCACATTAAAATTTTATAACAATTTAATCATATATTTTAAAACTTATACCCTTAAGAGATAGTTTACCGGGATATAAACAAAATTTAGTAGTCTTTCTACTATTTACAGCTTTATTCTATAAGATATAAACCAAAATCGTTATTTTGACACGTGACTCTATCTCTCTTGCTCATCGCCATAACAAATCGCTTGTTACTAGATTTATAATGGCTTCATCGACTACCTATTTTAACTATAGTATTAAAAGGCCAAATTAATAGATAGATTAATACAACATTTTGATCATTTTTGCAACCAATAAATGTGAAAAATAGGTTTAAAAAATAGTTACACTTATGGTTGAAAACTGGAGTCAATTTTTTTTTTGCCATCTTGGTTCAAACTGGCCATTTACTACCTAAAAAATGATTTCAATCTCTACCAGGGCATTACTGGGACACTTACGACCACCTAACTCTTATACGTATACATATGATTTGAGAATAGTAAATTGTTGTTTTTCTGTGAAATAAAAATTGCAAATGATAGTTTATACTTTGTTTTTATTGATTTCACGAATAAAATAATGTTGTTAAAATGTTATAAAAGTTAAAAAAATGACGTTTAATAGGTCTATTCACCCTTTAGTGGGACACAATTTTTGAGATAAATCCTAAAGTGGGATAAATAAAGCCAATACTGGAACAATATTAACCTTATGGATTAATCTAACTTCATCCTAAAGTGGGCCAAACTGCCGGTAATGGGACAATTTAAGGTTCTATTAGTAAATATGTAATACTCGATTATAGAATCTTTTCAACGTTCTACCAATGCTTGGCCACATATATTTAGTAAAAAAATAAGGTTTTTGATATGGCATACAAATATTTATGGCAAAATCGAAGCAAAAGATACTATGGAAATAAAGTTCCATTATAGGCAACTATACAACGGGACACCTAATTTTGAAATATATAATTATTGAAATCGTTATATGGAATGTTTATTTCATTTATAAACGTACTAAAAGTATGTATAAATGTAATTTTGTTCATCATTTAGCGAAAATTTATAAATTAAGAGACCATAAAAGTTATACTAACGCTCGTGAAAAGCAAGCAAAATCGCGAGTTCATCCGTGATTGATACACTGTTTTCAAAGAGCAGTTTATTATTTTTTTTTTTGAATTCGAAGCTCGATAAATAACGAGCCGTGGACTTAATGCCGTCACCAGCGTCTTCATTCAGCCTCAAACTTTCACTGTTCAAAAGAAGCACATATAGAATAAAGGAAGCAGTTTCCCCTCCAGTTCGGCGATGTCTGCTGGCGATTTCTCCAGGGAGTTGCTTTGCTGAGGCATCCTTGCGGCCTTGAAATCTTCCCATCTGGAAAACTGAACATCCGCCGCGATCATTTTGTCGACCCTGCGCAGATTTTTTAATCTTTTATTGCGACGCTTCATATGCTCCGCGCGGCGCTGGAGCTTCTTCATCTTACGTTGTTTTGCGATGCAGGCTGTAAAGGTAAAGTTTCTATTAACTTTAACTGTAAACACTAAAGTGGTCTAGCATATTGGTTAAATTTGGCCAATATGAACATTAAAAAGGAAAATTTTCAACTTACCAGGGCAATTCATTTTCACTGCTTCAGTTTCTAACAGCTCGAGCGCCTGCCTATATTGACGTTCAAAATCGCTATCATAGGATGGGCGATTTGTATCTTCATCCTGCAATGCGACAGTAGAAGTCAAAGGAGTAGCCTCCATCTCTGTAAGAAAGAATATTTCGTTTGATGCGAGAAGGAAAAATGACCAGAATTGAACGCAATAAGCAGATACAAAATCACTCAGGTATAATCTGAGTGAAATTGGTCCAAGTTTAGCAGGCAAATTTCAACTACTATTAAAGTTAATTTTCGAAGATACTTAAAACATGATGAAATATTGAAGAACACACAAGAAAAATGTTTAAAAAATGTTAACAGGTTTTTAATAACAGCTCTAGTGAAACAAATTTAATAACAGTTGATATCTGCAGCTACCAGAAAAAAACTGAAGAAAATGGAAGAAAACAGAAATTAACTGCAGAAAAATGTCGGAATTGAGACAAAGACAACAGTAATCTCCAGTTTTTATCAGTTTTCTTCAGTTTGTATCAGTTTTCAACAGTTATCTACAGTTATTTGCAATTATAAACAGTTTTCTTGAGTTATCAACAGTTATGTTCTGTTTTCGGAAAAGCAAGCGACTTTAAGAAGTGAAGAAATCAGTAAAAAACTGAAAATAACAGTTTTATTCTGAATAAAACTGAAGACAACGGTTACACACGGATGAATACTGTTTATAAATGTAATAAAAATATTGGAAAATTTTGCTATATACAACTTAATTCGATACTTGAACATAACAGTTAATAATTGAAGAAAACTGATAATAACTATTAATAAACGAAGAAAACAGTTTTAAACTGTTTAAAAGTGAAGAAAATTTTAAGAAAAGTGAAGAAAAATGAACAAAAAAATTTTTTTTTAATTTTTTTGCGATTGGAATTTGAACATAACAGTTAATAACTGAAAATAACTGATGAAAACTACAGATAGCTGTTGTCTTTGTCTCAATTCCAACCTTTTTCTGCAGTTATCTGCAGTGAATAACTGTTTTCTTCAGTTTTATTCAATTGTCTTCACTATTTTTTTGCTAGGAAGAGAAATAACTTAATTAAACTCGTACTTACCAGTATACTTCTTAGCGCGCACAACTCTTAATACTTAGTAAAATTGAGAGAAAAAAATTTGTGAAATAGTGTAAGTATCGTTCGAGCTTGATAGAATATCTGAGAGCTGGAGTAAGACTAGTTGTTTCCAGGTCTATGTCAACTTGAACAATGACATTACTCCGCTGGGCTGAGCCCTTGTATACCCGAGCTGCGGCGCATATCTGGCGACCGTCCGGCGTCGGTAGTCAGGGCCAGGCGACATCGGAACTGAAATTACAAATAGTTCCGAAAACATCCCGAATGGGGTATATTCCTGTGCTAGGGGAGCTGGCAAGCACATAGGGGTAAACCATTATTTTTGTATATTTATATATAGATGTATAGTGCTTGCCAGCTCCCCTAGCGGAGGAATATACCCCATAGGGTATATACCTATGCATAGGTGCATATGAGTCAATTGAGACTACAGGGTGCGAGCGAGAGATTTTGAAAATACTGTTTAGCCCTCCGAGAGAATAAATTGTTTGATGTACCGAAAAGCCGCCACAGTGGCGCCTAGGAACATAGTAGGCTCGATCAGGGAGTATACAAACAGTCGAGTTGGGACATGTGCTGCCGAGCACGATAGGTGGCGTGCGCGCATCTAGTTATAAGGTACGCGTAACTCTAAGTAAATTTATTGAAGAACAAACTAATTATTGATAAGACATTTTCTTCTATGTATATACTGAGTACACTGAAATATTTTTAAAGCTCCTCACATGAAAAAAAAGAAATGTATGAAACCGTATAAAATCGTACAAAACTGTATAAAAACGTATAAAACCGGACCTAAACATTGGTTTTTGGACAAATTTATACGTTTTAATACGTTTTGATACGTTTTAATACGGTTTCATACGGTTTTTAACATTTTAATACAGTTTTCTACGATTTGCAACGATTTTATACAATTTCATATGGTTTTTTACGTTTTATAGAATTTATAAATCGTAAAAAATGGAAAAACGTAATTATATTTTTATAAACATAAAAACATAATTTATTTATTTATTTTTCTATTTTTTTTTTTTTTTTTATTTTGTATAAAAATATATAAAGCCGTATAAAAATGTAATAAATTTGAAAAAATCTACGGAAATATACAGAAATATAAATTTTTATACGGTTTCCTATGTTTTATTACATTAACCTTTTACAAACTTGACATGGAAGAATTGCTGAAGTGTAAGAAAATGTCTGAAAATGTATTAAACTGTATAAAAATGTATAAAAATGTATAAAACCGTATAAAATATGTCCAAAAACCAATAGAAAGGTTCATTTTTATACGTTTTTATACGCTTTCCTACGGTTTCATGCATTTATTATTTCCATACGGGTCGACTTTCCATAAAAATACAAAGAGTGCATTTCATTAAAAACTAAGCAAAACTATATTTATAGAGAGGAAAGCGTAATATACTTATTCTCATACATATGTGTCTGAGATCTGGCTGCCAGTCCTGTAGGCCGGAGTACGGCCATAGCTGCTGAAGCTGCCGTTTTTGGTCGCCGCACCGACGTTAGCCATTGCGACCTTAAGACGAAAATGGTCTGACAGGTCGAGTGGAGCTCGACACGTACCGTCATCCCGGTCGTGTCCCTGACGATACCCACGTTGCCCTTGTATGGGCTACCGGTGTGATCTTGATCACGGTACCCATGAGCTCTCGCCTACCTGCACCTCCTGGGGCTTTAACGAAATAAACGATATCTCAAAAGACAACGGAAAAAATGACGGTCACAGTACGCTGAACGGCCATCTTTCCTTCGATTTTTCGAGATATCGTTTATCTCGTTAAAGCCCCTGGACCACCGCCACCGCTCGGGTGCATCGGCGAGACGATACACGGCGATGAGCCCTCTGGTTATCGGCGTCAGCGCCGCGGCCGTGCTGGCCTTGCTTAGTCTAGGCGCCAGGGCGGTTCCCGTGGCCGATGGATGTCTACGCCTCCACCAAAGCTTTTCTTACGTATTTTTGTCTACTGATTCCGAATTTCGAAGGTGGACAGTCGCCAGACTGTTAGTTTTTTTGTTATTAACAATTTAATTGTTTAAATTGCTGCCAAATCAATATGATTAATTATAACTGAATCCTAACTGTATAAAACTATAGTAAATTGATCTAGAATTATGCTCGTTTTTCCAGAATTGAAAAATTTTGATTAGAACCCGAATTATTGCAAATTTAGTGCAATAACTGCCGAATTGAAGCGCGGACCAGATTACGCAGTCTGCAGTGCGCTGCGCGCGGAGTTATTGTACTAAATTTGCAATAATTCGGGTTCTAATCAAAATTTTTCAATTCTGAAAAAACGAGCATAATTCTAGATCAATTTACTATAGTTTTATACAGTTAGGATTCCGTTATAATTAATCATATTGATTTGGCAGCAATTTAAACAATTAAATTGTTAATAACAAAAAAACTAACAGTCTGGCGACTGCCCACCTTCGAAATTCGGAATCAGCAGACACAAATACGTAAGAAAAGCTTTGGTGGAAGCGTGGACATCCATCGGCCACGGGAACCCCCCTGGCGCGGGGCGCCTAGACTAGCTGCCGCTGACGAGCTGCAGATGGCGTGTGTTGCACACAAAGATGCCGCCGTTGTCGATAAACTTGCGCTACTGCAGGAACGCGAAGCTCCGGTACAGGTACTTCACAATATCCTTCTTCTGGATAGTGTTCCACTGGAAGTCCAGGGCGATGGTGCTATTATTGAATTGAAATATAATGTAAAATTTGATTAAACCCGATTTTTTTTTTCAAAATAAAATAACTCCACACAGAAGTCACCAATTTGGATGATTTTTGTTTCTACTTATAGCAAATTAAATGTAGATTAGAGGAAAAATAAAGAAAATTGTTAAATAAATTTTTATAACTTCCAAATTCAACAAGAAACATAGGTATTTTTCAAAATTTTGTAGGAAACCGTATTTAAGTTTCAGAAAAATGTTTCTTTTTGGGAAATATGTTGCCTCCTGAGTTCATCCATGTATAATATATAACCCCTACACCTGTGAACCACAACCTAAACACCTTGCAGATGAATACATCGCCGCAAAGTCAGGTTAATACGATAATCTGTAATGAACTATGACTTTGTAAGGTATTTATGACAAAATAAGTGATCTGTAACATTAAAAACTTATAATGACCATAACCTAAACCATTTTACAAATTAGCTTATTATTTTTATTTAGAAAAAAAGTAATTCCACACAGAAACCACCGATTCGGATGATTTTTGTTTGTACTTATAGCTAATTGAATGTAGATTAGGGGAAAATAAAGAGTATTGTTAAATCAATTATTATAACCTCCAAACTCTACAAGAAACATAGGTATTTTTCAAAATTTTATAGGAAACCGTATTTAAGTTTTAGAAAAATGATTCTTTTTTGAAAAAATGTTGCCCCCTGAGTTCCTCCATGTATAATATATAACCCCTACACCTTTGTACCATAACCTAACAACTACGTTGAATACTTCGCCGCAAAGACATGTTAATATAATAATCTATAATGCACTATGACTTTGTAAGTTAGTTATGAAAAATTAAGTGATCTGTAATATTAAAAACTTTTAATGATCATATCCCAATACTTTTTACCGATTAGCTTATTAATTCGATTTAGAAAAAAGTTATTCGAGACAGGAACCACCGATTCGGATGATTTTTGTTTTTACTTACAGCTAATTGAATGTAGATTAGGGGAAAAATAAAGAGTATTGTCAAATCAATTATTATAACCTCCAAACTCTACAAGAAACATACGTATTTATCAAAATTTTGTAGGAAACCGTATTTAAGTTTTAGAAAAATGATTCATTTTGGGAATAATGTTGCCTCCTGCGTTCATCTATGTATAATATATAACCTCTACACCTAAGAAACATAACCTAACAGCTCTACGTGGAATACTTCGCCGCAAAGACATGTTAATATGATAATCTGTCATGCACTATGACTTTGTGAGGTAGTTATGAAAAATTAAGTTATCTGTAACATTAATAACTTTTAATTACCATAACCTAATTCTTTTTACCGATTAGCTTATTATTTGGATTTAGAAAAAAAGTTATTCCAGACAGGAACCACCGATTCGGATGATTTTTGTTTTTACTTACAGCTAATTGAATGTAGATTAGGGGAAAAATAAAGAGTATTGTCAAATCAATTATTATAACCTCCAAACTCTACAAGAAACATACGTATTTATCAAAATTTTGTAGGAAACCGTATTTAAGTTTTAGAAAAATGATTCATTTTGGGAATAATGTTGCCTCCTGCGTTCATCTATGTATAATATATAACCTCTACACCTAAGAAACATAACCTAACAACTCTACGTGGAATACTTCGCCGCAAAGTCAGGTTAATACGATAATCTGTAATGCACTATGACTTTGTAAGGTATTTATGACAAAATAAGTGATCTGTAACATTAAAAACTTTTAATGACCATAACCTAAAACTTTTTACCGATTAGCTTATTATTTCGATTTAGAAAAAAAGTTACTCCAGACAGAAACCACCGATTTGGATGATTTTTGTTTGTACTTACATCTAATTGAATGTAGATTAGGGGAAAAATGAAGAGTATTGTCAAATCAATTTTTATAACCTCCAAACTGTACGAGAAACATTTTTTCTAAATTTTTCTAAATTTGGTTGAAAACTGTATTTATGTTTTAGAAAAATGATTCTTAGTGGTAAAAATGTTTACTTCTGAGTTCGTCCATATATAATATATTACCATTAGACCTGTGAACATCAAGGAGCGCGGGCGCGCTCCGAAGGCAAGTATAGAAGAAGCCTGAAGGAACGACCCGCACTACATATACATTGAAATTGGTGTGTGAGAAATTCAATGCGCCTATATACCTATTACGTTAGTTTTAACTATATAACATATTACTCTTAATCGAAAGCTATTTCATTGCTCTACTCAAATCAAAAGATTTTATTTAATAAGATTATCTTGTTTAAAAGATATAGACAACTGAATTTTTTTATGTCCGTTTTCCTTTCAGAATTTTAGTCTTTTTTTCCGGCATCCGGTTTGCAGTTTTAACCTTACAACTATAAGTAAAATACTTCGCCGCAATGACAGGTTAATACTTTATTCAGTATATCTTTTGAATATAATTATCACTGGATTAGTGATTTGTAAACAATTCGATATATACAATCTTTGGTGAAGCTAAATGCAGTATAACCTTCGGGCTCTTTCATATTAAAAAAACCGCTGCCAATTCATTGGTCCGTAGCTTCCTGAAAATTAATTTGATGATCCCTTTAATTCATTTTTAATAACAAAATTTATTATTTTTGCAACAATTTATTACATTATTATAATTAAATTTATTATTGAAAAATTAAAAGTTTGGGTTTATAGTACATGGTCAGTTATTGTCAGTTTACCAGACAACATACAAATTTTTCATATTTTTGTTTTTCTGTCAGTGCATGATGTAAGTATCTACAACTATAGAGGAACTAGAATGGAAATTTAACCAGAGTCTAGAAACCGTCAGCTGTTGAATGATAGCACACGGCCTCAAACTGCCATGCGAGCCTCAAAGGCCTGCTATGTGTAGAGAGAGTACGTTTACAACGTGCCACCCAGCGTCTGGTTTTTGGTTTCGGAACCCCCTCTCGGGGCCTGATTCTCTAACTCTATCTCGGTGCGATAGATACAAGACGAGAGTTTTAGCCCAATCAGAGAGATTCTTTAGAAGGAAAAACAGTTGGGTGCGACGGACGTAAGCTTATCAAGGCCCCGTACCGCTCTAGTGATGTTTTGTCTATTTTTGCTCGACCAAAAATCGAAATCCTGAGGCTGGGTAGCAGGTTGTAGACGCTCTACTATACCTGCATTTGTGTCTCTCTCAGAGCAGCCAAGCGAAGTTTGCGATGAAAATTTTTGTCTTCAAATTTTACGATAATAATGGAAGTTGGATAAATGAAAAAAAAGAAATTTTTCTTATATTATTTTAATTATTCGTCAATTTTGAATACTTAAACTCAAGAATTCATTCTTGAAAATTCAAACATATTATATTTGGGCGCCAATACACCTCAGAAAACAATTATGACATGTTTTTACAACAACTCAAAAAATCACTGTCACAAAGCTTCCTCTAGGAGGAAGCAAAAAAAAGCTTAAATTGAATTATCTTATAATTTGAAATTACTCATACAATGGACAGCCAGAGCTTGAATCGAAATAATCTGTAATCTTATGAACCTTGTAGATTGAAATACCAGGTTGAAAGGAAAATATCCGATAGCCTCAAAACTCTTTTATATAAATAGAATAAAGCTTTAAACTGAATAGGCTAGCTTGGCTTGAAGCTAAATCATCCACAGGCTTTGATTTTTTATATTTGTTACCCCAGGTAACTCGACTCGATTTTTTCTCTTTTGTTTATATACAGTTACGTATACATTTAATAACATTTATAATACAATAAGAGAATAAATAAATGAACGTTTATTTTTCGTTTGTACTATACATTGCATCGGTTATCTGAGGTAAGTATTTTTAACTGCATGTATCGGATTGCTTAATACAAATTTTAGACTGTCCAGTGTTCCTGGTTTGTATTGTTATCATTTAAAGGAAAAGTTCTAATGTACACCCTAATGAAATACTTAAGCCTTAAATTATATTAACATTAAATTTTTATATATAATTTTTGCAAATTCGGTTCGAAAAAATTAATACTCGGTTAACTAATAAGCATAAATAAGCGTAGAATTTCTTTATTGCTTTATAAATTTCTTAATGAGTTATTAAATATAATTTTATCTAAATTATAAGATAAGACAAGTATGTATATATACTAATTCGAGTCGAAATTAGCATTTATGTTGTCTTACAGAAATAAAGCAATATTCTGTAAAATATAAAATTTAAAAATTATACTATCAATTTGGAATATAATTATTAACTATACCTATAATCTATAAGTATCTTATTATCTGCAGTACAATAAATAATCAAATTATAGCCATAGCAACCGTATAAACAATTATGTTAAATAGGTATAATCATATCACAGCAACCGCATCAACAACAGCCAAATGCACAGATTTTCAAAACACGAAGAAAAAAGAAAATACTTTAGTTTAGTATAATTTGATTCGTGTCCATCAAACATTGCATCGTTAAGATAAGGTGAGGTTAATGCCAGACTATTGTTTTAGCCCGATTCGAATTACATTATGGGTTAATTATTTGAATATGTTATAGAATAATAATTAAATCATAAATAAATAGGTGATGCAAATAATGTAGAGTACAGGGTCAAAGATGCCAGTGCAGGTAAAATGTCATATAACGTATGTCTTAAGGGGGGTATTTCGCTAAGGAGCATATTTAACGAGTACTTCCTTGGGCCTCCAATATTTTTAGCCCATAATATTAATATTATTGCTTGCAAAGTAATCTATAGTCAAAATTAATAATGAAACAATAGATTTTATAGGTAAAAAATATATAAAATTTGCTTACACAATCAATTCACAAATTTTATGAAATTTAAAATCAGTATGTCACGCATTTTGTTTAAATTTTCGTGACTAATATTAAATAACTTGGCCAATATATTTTTCATTGTTTCATTTTTCTGGTGGTTGCTTGAATACATATGCGTTTTCTTATTGGCTAAAATAGGCTGGAAGTATAAAAATTATGCAAACATACAAAAATCGTGCTATCCCACAAGGCTATGTAGCAATGTAACCTGAAAACTCAATTTTTATTAATGTCGTGCTCAATTTATTCTTCATCAAGGTACATTAAAATTATGCAGAGAGATTGGAATAATCATTATTTATCACGTATTTAAATTTTATTTTGAAAATATTTGGTTGGATTTTGCGAAAGACCCTCCTTAATGCGTGAATGTATTCAACAATTACCGAGGTGTTTAAAATTAATCAATGGCAAGTTTTAAAAAAGGGTTGCATCTTTATTTTAGTTATTCGATTGTTGTTATATAAATACTCTCAAAAATATTTTTTATATAATTAAGAAGATAATTTTTTTTTATTTTTAGAGGCAAATGCTATATACAAAATATAAATATGTCAAATAATACTTCTGAGGATTATATTTAGTTATTATTTATTTTTGTAAAGTGGCATATTACTTTAGGGCGAGTAGTATATCGTACACCTAGGGTTTGAAGAATCAAGAATTAATTTTTATTATTCGATAATTATCCGATTTTATATTATCCGATGTCATACGTGTAAGAAATAAATGTTTTCGTAAATAAAATAGTGTTTCATAATTATTTTTTATTGATATTGTAGCAAAACCCGATCTTTATAAATAGCAAAGTTTGGTTAACATCAATATATATACACTTTTTAAAATGGATTTTCCTTCAATTGTTGTATCACCCCTCCCTCTCACCTTCTACAGTAAATAATATATCATTTAAAATAAAAATATGCATTTAACTATAGCATGTTCAAACCCAAAACAAAAAAGAGAAAAAGTGAAAATATTCAAAGAGGTCGGCCGAAAAAGAAAACTCGTAGCAGTTTTAACGGAGGAAGAAAACGAATAGTGACAACGGATTCTGATCCCGGTAAAAAATAATGTCATCATAAATGAAACCAATAATTGCAATGTCCTGCAATTTAATATATATATATATATATATATATATATATATATATATATATATATATATATATATATATATATATATATATATATATATATATATATATATATATATATATATATATATATATATATATATATATATATATATATATATATATATATATATATATATATATATATATATATATATATATATATATATATATATATATATATATATATATATATATATATATATATATATATATATATATATATATATATATATATATATATATATATATATATATATATATATATATATATATATATATATATATATATATATATATATATATATATATATATATATATATATATATATATATATATATATATGGTAATCTACAGGGTCCTATAGTTTATCTCTTCAGAGTTCCCTATATAAGCGCGTGACTAAAGAAATAATATCCCTGGGGTTATTGACTCTAGACGCGTCCCAGAAATAACGCTTATATATATATATATATTGAACAAAAGAAATAAAAAGGCTTTTCCGAGCGGATACCCTTTCCCCCCTATATATATATATATTAAATTGCAGGACATTGCAATTATTGGTTTCATTTATGATGACATTATTTTTTACCGGGATCAGAATCCGTTGTCACTATTCGTTTTCTTCCTCCGTTAAAACTGCTACGAGTTTTCTTTTTCGGCCGACCTCTTTGAATATTTTCACTTTTTCTCTTTTTTGTTTTGGGTTTGAACATGCTATAGTTAAATGCATATTTTTATTTTAAATGATATATTATTTACTGTAGAAGGTGAGAGGGAGGGGTGATACAACAATTGAAGGAAAATCCATTTTAAAAAGTGTATATATATTGATGTTAACCAAACTTTGCTATTTATAAAGATCGGGTTTTGCTACAATATCAATAAAAAATAATTATGAAACACTATTTTATTTACGAAAACATTAATTTCTTAATACACACACACACACACACACACACACACACACACACACACACACACACACACACACACACACACACACACACACACACACACACACACACACACACACACACACACACACACACACACACCCACCCACACACACACACACACACACACCCACACACACACACACACACACACACAGACACACACACACACACACACACACACACACACATATACACACATATACACACACATATACATATACTACCGAAACAAACGTTTGACGCTTTGTTATTAGGATGTCAAAGCACAATTTATAGAAGAGCCCATGAAGTTGCTGAATTCGCAAATCATGATATAAATTTACTAGAATTAGCTCTGAAACTGACTCTAAAATCAAAGAGACAAAGTATTGATGGAAACAATCACATTGCTTATGAAGATCAAACCCAAACTGATGATGAACTAAGTAAGTCCTATAGAAAAAAGAACCTTAATAAAAAAAATTAAGGCAATTAATAAAATAATCCTACTCTAAAATCAAAGTTTTAGTTTTTCTTTAACTAATATAAGTTCTTACTAAATTCGCGACTTCATATCCATCGGCAATCACAATTTAGAATCTGTTGAGAATGTTTGTGCTTTAAAATGAAATTATAATAAAAAATAATTGGCTTTTATAATTATTTTTCACTACCTCTAAATTATTAAAAATACATTGAAACAAAAATAATATATGTAATCTCAAAAAATTAACCAAATTATCTTTTGTTGAAGAATTTTTATTAATTATTAGATAAAGTAATATGTTTACTGTACGTTAATTGATGCCACTTTAGTTAAGAAGTATGCATATAGCAATAAAACAAGAAATAAGAGCACTAATTTGGAATAGTGAATGTTTACTAATAGAACCTTCTTACTCCATTTTGAAATGATTGATAAATTCTAATTACATTTTTCATCAGGGCACTCGAATGAATCAGCCTTAGCTTTCTATATGGAAAATGACTATAGCAAGAATCGGTATAAAGCTTTAGTAACCGATACTCATTCAAAGAAATCCAAGATCTATCCACGTTATGAGTTAACTAGGTAATAATTTTTTTTTTATATTTCGATAGAATTTGAAATTCCATGATATATTCCATGAAAAATTTATAATTCCATGATATATTGTATTCAATATAATAATTCGTGGAGCTGAATTTGCTACTTTATTTTACTGGACAGTATAGTGAATATTATTTGAAAATTGCGATGTATTAACGACTTTTTTTATACAAACAGTATAATTAAGTTTCAATTACATTGTAAATATAATGCGCAAGAGTTTAAAAGCTTTCTCGTTTTGAAAGTAAAGCTATATGAGTATAAATCGTCCGCTGGGAGGAAAATAGTGCCATCTCGTTATTTTGCCAAGAAAAGTGCTAACTCGTTATTTCGGGAAGAAAAGTGTCATCTCGTTATTTTGCTAAGAAAAGTTCCAACACGTTATTTCGGTAAGATAAGTACCATCTCGTTCTTTCGTTAGGAAAAGTGCTAACTCTTTATTACACTAAGAAAAGTGCTCCGCTGAGTTGGTAGTTTTCTTAGCGAAATTGGCACTTTTCTTAGCAAAATAACGAGATGACACTTTTCTTACCTAAATAACGAGTTGACACTTTTCTTGGCAAAATAACGAGATGGCACCTTTTCCTCCCAGGCGACGAAATAATGAACGTTACTTTAAATTTTTTGACAAACGTTAGGTGAAAGTTTGTTTAAAATTCAAGACCAATAGGGTAATAGTGCTATTTTTGTGTTAGTTTGTGTAACGATAATCAATTTCCATTCAAACTAATTATTTAACGTGTAAAATAAAGTAATATTGTTTTTCCAATTAGAAGTGAAATGGTTGAATGTTTACCTACACGAGTTTATGCGACAGAAGTGGAAGTTAGAGTACCTCTGCAAATCATGCTCAACAAAAGCGTAGAAAGGTTATGTGAAACTGTAGCTACTGATTGGAGACCAGAAGCCTTAAATGATGTCACCTTGCTGCTTACATCAGGTTTTGATAGCTCGTCTGGACACATGAATTCGCACCAAAGGTGTGAAAATCCTGAAAATGACAGCCTGCTTGCTCAACAAACTTTGTTTGTAACAAGTATCTTATTGATTAAGTTAAGGTAACATTAATTTTTAAAGAACAAAACTAAAATGAATTTCCTATTTTTGTTTTTGTAATCTGCAGATCAGATTAAAATTATAAAACCTGGCTTGATTTGACATACTTGTATAAAAACTATGCGTATAAGAATTCACAGCTCAGAGGCTTATCTGTCTATAAGGTATCTTACGGAAAAAAAATCACTTTTTGGGGGTTTACATCCAAATTTGAGTGTGGAAGTTCGACTGTAAGGATTATACACTCAAATTTGGGTATACACGCTCAATTATAAAGAGTATACACTCAAATTTTGGAGATGATACTCATCAGTTAAGAGTACACACTTAAAATTAAAATTATAACACTGAAGTCAAGTGTTACTTTTATTGTTCCTTTATACTTTAAAGTAATACTTAAATTGATAAAGACCTCTGTGGCTAAAGCTTTTTGCCCTTACGTTATAAAATCAACTATATAAAATACAGAACTTTATACATAGGCAAGCTCAGCTTTGAATCTAAACACCTGCACCCCAAAGCATGTTGGTGATAAATATTTAACAAAATGTAAAGTATTATTTATTTCTATGAAGATTTTAATAGTAAATTTACCGAACGATATTTAATTTAAGGAGCATAAAATTGATAGTTTACGCACACTGAATCAAAAAATATTTTAACATTACATATTGGGCATATAATACAGTAAAATATTAAATTAATATATTCTTATATCAAGTGCTGAAGAATATAGCTGGATTAATCCCACACCACAAAGTGTTCGGTTTTGTCGACCGTTGCGAATCGCCCTTGAAAAAGAAGATGAAACAGCAACTATTCGGGAATTTCAGCGTTTAACTAATGAGATAAATTCGCTTACCACCCACAAGTTTCAGATGTTAAATAATAAAAAAGTGACCGTAAAGTTTCAAGTGTCTAAAACCATGTTTGATGGAAAATGTGTAAATACAATCACAGGGAATAGGGCGACTTGCAAATGCCCTATGTGTTTACGAACCACGTACAAGTTTAAGCTACAAGATCCATTCACTCCTAAAGAGGAAAATCTGCAGTATGGATTAGGATTATTACATGTTGAAATCAAAACATTTGAACATCTTTTGCATTTGGCTTATAGATTAACAATCAAAGAGTGGGATGTTACTGAACCACGGAAAGGTACGTTAGTTAATATTTTAAATTAAGGGGATGTTGGGGCTATGAGGATTGATTGATATTTTCTACCTTTTGTAACTTTGAAAATTGAATTTGATCATATAAACTAAATACGTTGAAGTGTTCGAGAAGTTACTTAAAAAAAGTAACTCATTAAAGTTACTTGGTTTAAAACCTTTTCAAAGGTTTAAAACCTTTTCAAAATAATTGACCAGCTTATATTTTTTCGTAGACCTTGCGTTCTCCGATTAATTGGGTTTGTGACTTTGTTGAATGACTGACTCACTTATTGCTGCACGTATGCATAACACCCTTTTATTTTGTGTTGACCTTGCATCTCTTTGCTATTTGGGTTGAATTTTTTAAATAATTGACTTGCTTACTGTTGCACGTCTATGTAATTCCCTTTTTTACATAGATATCGCGCCCATGGCCATTTATATTTGACACTTCTGAAATAATCGCCTCACTTACTGTCGCAGTACGAATTACAGTACGTGTAACTTCCTTTTTTGCGTGGATCACGCCTCCTCCTGCTATTTGGGTTCGAGACTTTTTTAAATAAACTCCCTTACTGTCGCACATCTGAAAAAACTCACATTTTTTTGTAGACCTCGCTTCCCTTCCTATTTGGGTTTGAGACTTTTTTAAATGATTGATTCGCTTACTGTCATGTCGCACGTCTGCATAACTCCAATTTCACGTAGACCTTGCGTCCTCTGAGTATTTTGGTATAAAGATTTTTTAAATAATCGTCTCTCAGACAGTCGCACGTCTGCGTGCCTTCCTCTTCTACGTGAGCCTCGCGTCTTCTGGCTATTTGGGTATAAGAATTATAATTGACTCGCTAACTGTCGAATGTCTATGTAACTCCCTTTGTAACGTAAACTTACATTAGTGCCTCCAGCTATTTGGATTTGAGACTTTTTTAAATAATTGTGTGTGGAAATCACTTCTCCCTGCTATTTGGGTTTAAGACTTTCTAATAATCAACTTGCTTAGTATTTCACGTCAGTGTACCTTGTTCTTCTACGTTGACCTTACGTCCTCCGACTATTTGAGTATAGAAACTTTTTAAATAATCGTCTCGCTTACGGTTGTACGACTGCGTGCCTTCCTTTCTTTCGTAGACCACCTCAGATTTCGATTTAAAAAATTGTGTGATTCTTGGATTAACTAATGTTCTGAGTTTAATGATTTCCTATATAAAAATGTATTATTATCAATATTATTTTTGATGATATGAACTATTTTTTAAATAAATAATGAGAAATACAGCTTGGTATGCTTGCTCCTACAACCTCTATAAATATAGACTCAAATTTTAATATTAAATTTGTAATTGAATACGTAAAGAGAGAGTATAGTGAAAATAAAAATAGATTAAAACAAAATTTTGGCTTAATATTAAACATCCACCTACATTATAACATATGTTTAATAAAATTAAACAAAAATTGTTACATAAGCAATTTACAAGCGGCTATTTTTTCTCTCTCCAAAATAACTGTATCTATTAAAAGTAGTAATTTCATAAATCATACTTTAAAAAAGAGATGGTAATCCTTCTATATTCGTTCTCTTATTAATCGTTCGGCCAACGAATAAGAGATCTAACTCAGACCCTCTGGATGGCTGTTCGTTTTTGCGCGCGATCTCTACATATGCATGAATTCCTAACCTCAAAAGTAAAAATTGAGAAAATATAACAACAAGAACGTGCAATCCGCGTCTCGAGTCTCTAGTTCATAAAAATTTCAATGTAATCTATTACTCTTCCTGATTGAAAAAAATGATTAGTATTTCATACTTCATGTTAAATTATAACTACGTTTTCAGAAAAATACAATGAACAAAAAACTGCTGTACAAAAAATACTTTTTGCTCAATTTGGAGTAAGAGTAGACCAAGTTTTGCAAGGTCACGGTACCATAAACACTGGAAATTTAGCACGAAAATGTTTTAGCAATCCACAAAAATTTGCACAATCTTTAGGATTAGATAAACTATTTGTAGCCAATATTGCTTTATTATTGCAGTTGTTATTTAAGTGCAAAAAAGAATTAAAGTTTAAAAAAACAGAGAAGTTTTGTTGGGAAACATATGATATGCATTATAGTTTATACCCCTGGGCTCGCATGAACCCAACAATGCACAAATTTCTTAGGCATGGCTGTGAGATATCGAGTCGCTTCCCTTTACCTATAGCTTATTATGCGGAAGATGCCCTTGAAGCAGCCCACAAGTACTATAGAAGAAATATGGTTTTGCATGCTAGACAGAACAGCAGAAAAAACCGTATTTTAGATGTATTTAACCGAGCTGTATATATGAGTGGCCCAAAAATTTCCTTAATTACAATTAAGAACAGAATACAAAGACGAAAGAAAAACAAGATTACTTTGGATATGTTAGAGTACATAAACGAAGTGTAAGTAAAAAGATATCATTGAGTAAATATAAAATTAACGTAGCTTTATTCGAGACTGAATGATAATAAGTACTAAAAAGTAAATTCTACAAGAAAGGAATTAATTCGTTTATATTATTCTCGAGAGAAGGTAATTCATTTTTTTTTTTTTGTTGCTGGGAAGTTAATGAGGGAACAGTCTATATTTATGTAATAGTAAATCCCTTCATTTATTTTGTTATTTTATTATGCCAAAAATTGGGTAAATTTACTCATACTACAAAAAAGCCTGGTGGAAATTTTCTCTATAAAAAATAGCCGGAAAGTTCTGGGTAGTCATGAAACGATTTTTCTGGTCCAATTTTTTAACGGAGACAAGGTAACCTCAAAATGTTTTTACTAAAAAGGACCCACCCCACAACCATTATGTATTGATTTGCAGATCTAGATCCTATTGACACATTTGATCGGAAGGTCAAACAGTACAAAAATACTAAATTTTCAGAAGAATTGGCCGGGAACCAAAATCAATAAGGTTGCTGGGTGGTCCTTTTCTCTATAATTTGATTATGTATTTAAAACCAAATATTAAAAAATAGCTATAGCCTCTTACTAGTTATATTCTAACTAAAAAAACTGACCAAATTTGATATCTTTAAAATACTCATTAATAAGTTAATGTAAATTTGTGAAAAACTTATTCTGATATTCTGCCTATTAAATGGTGAACATGAGCGGAAAAATTGTTTCATTGATGAATAGAAATGGCCAAGAAAAGTGTATAATTTTTACGATTGTTGGTAAAACTAGCTATGATTATGCAAATAATGGAATTGATTTCCACCAGGGTAATTATAAATATATTGATAACATTTATATATGCGCTTGAAAAAACTATATACTGCTAAATACCTATACCTACATTTAAAAAAATGAGTTGGGCTTATTCAATATAGGCACTTGACATTTAATTTTATTATCGTATACAAAAATGGAAAATAAATCACAACATAGTTACAAAGGCACATAAAGTACAAAGTAATTTTTATTTCGACGAAAATTTTTAATATGAGACTTTATTCCAGAGTAAATGTGGAAGATAAAGAAACTGAAACGAGTGAACCTGAAGACGAAGGAAATGAAAGTGGTCGAGATGAAGATGTGGGAACTGAAGACAGTGAAAGTGACGAAAGTGTATCTAGCTAAAAATTAAATAAATGTTTGGTACACATTATCATATATTTTTTACATATTTATGAGTTCAAATATTTACTAATTATAAACATTTTCAAGATACATTCATATAAAAAGAATGATAGCATTTACTCCATCGCATTATCCGAATGGCATAGAACACTTCATATTATAACAATACCAGTGATCTCTAAAAAAAATATAATGTATAAATTTAAAAAGTATATCAATCTTAGCCCAATGGTATATAAATGAATTGAAGCCATAAGGCATTGAGATTTAAGTATTTACTTTTTGAGTAACTTTAATGGTTATGAGCTAATTAACTTTAAGCTTGACCTGAAGTTCCAAGCTGAAGATGAAGAAGATTGAAGAAGACTGAAGATGTAAAGTTTACCTGTTTGTGTATTAAGATTTTGAAGGTATATAGTTTGGATTATCGGAGATATTTAGCGTTCAGATTGGTCTGTCTTTGAACAAAAGTAAAAAAGGTTATACGATACAGGCCGTTAACTTTGACATATAATAGGAGATAACTCAATATCTACTATATAGAGCTTGGAGGTTATAATAATTGATTTGACAATAGTCTTTATTTTTCCTCTAATCTACATTCAATTAGCTATAAGTAAAAAAAAAATCATCCGAATCGGTGGTTTCTGTGTGGAATTACTTTTTTTCTAAATCAAAATGATAAGCTAATCTGTAAAAAGTTATAGGTTATGGTCATTAATACTTTTTAATGTTACAGATCACTTATTTTGTCATAACTACCTTACAAAGTTATAGTGCATTACAGATTATCGTATTAACCTCACTTTGCGGCGAAGTATTCATCTTCAAGTTGTTAGGTTATGTTTCATAGGTGTAGAGATTATATATTATACATAGATGAACGCAGGAGGCAACATTATTCCTAAAAAGAATCATTTTTCTAAAACTTAAATACGGTTTCCTACCAAATTTTAATAAATACGTATGTTTCTTGTAGAGTTTGGAGGTTATAATAATTAATTTGACAATACTCTTTATTTTTCCCCTAATCCACATTCAATTAGCTGTAAGTAAAAACAAAAATCATCCGAATCAGTGGTTCCTGTCTGGAATAACTTTTTTTCTAAATCGAAATAATAAGCTAATCGGTAAAAAGTATTAGGATATGATCATTAAAAGTTTTTAATATTACAGATCACTTAATTTTTCATAACTACCTCACAAAGTCATAGTGCATGATAGATTATCATATTAACATGTCTTTGCGGCGAAGTATTCCACGTAGAACTGTTAGGTTATGTTTCTTAGGTGTAGAGGTTATATATTATAAATAGATGAACGCAGGAGGCAACATTATTCCCAAAATGAATTTCTAAAACTTAAATACGGTTTCCTACAAAATTTTGATAAATACGTATGTTTCTTGTAGAGTTTGGAGGTTATAATAATTGATTTGACAATACTCTTTATTTTTCCCCTAATCTACATTCAATTAGCTGTAAGTAAAAACAAAAATCATCCGAATCGGTGGTTCCTGTCTGGAATAACTTTTTTCTAAATCGAATTAATAAGCTAATCGGTAAAAAGTATTGGGATATCCCGAATGGAAATAATAATCGTACAACTATGTTACAATCTAGTACATTATTGTAAATTCTCGCACTATTTGGTACGTTTCGGTACGTTTTGATTAAGATTCGGACATTTGTACGGAATCGTACCTATAAACGTACCGAATCATACGGAAATATATGTCAGGCTACTCGAAGGTACAGCCTCGTACAGAAACCTACAGAAACTTACATATGCTGAGAAAAATTATTTTTTGTCTCCAAAAATTTCTTGCCTAAGCGTACCGAAACGTACTCAAACGTACCAAAACATACAGAAACGTACCTCAGCGTACAAAAACGTACGAAAATGTACGTCAATGTACGTGAATATACGGTGTTGTAAAGAAAATTATGAGAACTTGAAATATACTGGAAAATATTTGTCATTTCAAAAGTTTTTGTAGAGTAAAAATTTTCGTAAAATATTACATTTTAAAATTCCGTACGTTTACATATGTTATCGCATGTTTTTGTAAGGTCACGTATGTTGTTGTACATTGCTTTACGTTTTCGTACGTTTTGGTAAATGTCAGTAGGTTTCGGTATGTTTTGGTACGTTTCGGTACGTTTCGGTACGTTTCGGTGCGTTTCGGTACAAAAATATTTGCATATTGATACATTCATTTGGTACATATAAGTATGTTTCCGTTCATTTTCGTACGTACAAGTATGTCACTGTACGTCACCGTACGTTTCTGCAAGTTTACGTACGATTCGATACGATTTGGTACGTTTTGGTACGTTTTCGTATAAAATGTCCGAATCTTAATCAAAATGTACCGAAACGTACCGAATCGTACGGAAAGGTACAGAAACATAGCGACACGTAAAGGAACGTGCCGAAACATACGATAATTTACATTATAGTACCGTTTATTTTTTCCATTCGGGTTGAACGAAAAACTGTGAATTCAGATGAAAATAGTTAAAAAGTAGCCGCCATATTGCATCTGCCATATTGAATTTTACAATTGTGACATCAGAATCGTGATCAGTGACCACAAAAACGCTTTCACAACTTCTGATATTCCAAATTCGTCTCAAAGTGTTAATAAAAGCTATTTTTTCGGAAATATTCGTTTTTCATCCCTTTCTCACTCCTTCTCACCCCTTTTTCACCCTTTTTATACTGATTTTGATAGCTATAAGCAAAAATAAGGAAAAAATACTGATAAACTTAAAAGCAAAGCATATAACGACTCTTCCCGCAAAATATTAATTCAGCCATCATTGTTGTCAAAAAAATGTTTTTTCAGAGTGGTATCAGAACCCTTAGAAAAAAAAAATTAATTCACCCAATGGTATATAATTTTATGATTAAAAATATTACTTATGTCGACTGCAACTTACTATCAACTGATGAGAATTTTTTCATCGGTCTTACAGTTTTATAAATTAAAATAATTAATATTTATGTTAGAGGTTTGTCGGAAAGGATTAGAAGGGTTTTTAGTAAACATAATATTCAAGTTTTCTTTAGAAACGATAATAATTTAGAAAGGTTATTTAGTAATTGTAAAGACAAGGATGATAAAGGTTTAAAATCGGGAGTACTTAATAAAATTAATTGTAGGGATGTTATATGTAATGGATGTTATATTGGCCAAACGGGTAGATATTTGAAGAAGAGAATATATCAACATCAATATAGTTTACGTAGTACAAATTTTACATCGGGTTTGAAAGAACATTGTTTAAATAGTTTGCATTCTTTCGATTTTGGGAGTGTGGATATTTTGGAACAAGAGATTAAGAATAAATATAAGAGGAAAAGCCTTGAAAGTATTCACATTCTAAGGAATCGGAATAATGTAAATTTAATGGTAGAGTCAAGTAAATTAGATAACATTTATCATTCTTTATTAATTTAAGTGAGAATGGAAAGTTGGAGAGGGGAAGGTGGATGGTGGTGGGGGTAAGAGGAAATAAGTGAGTATGTACCCATAAGGAGGTGTAGGGGAAGGCGGGGCATGGCGTGTCAGGTAGGTAAGTTTGGCACCCTCATATTTTTAATATTAATGAATGCAAAAAATGTAATTTTTACGTAAACCTAATTAGATATGCTTTTAGAATTTTCCTCTATACTTTTGAGATTATAGATAATGTTTAACATTTAATTTAATAAGATTGAAAATCGGCGCTTAGAAACAAGGTTGACTTCATTTTTAAGTCGCTTGGAGCAACGAGAAAATGATTTTTTTTCTAAATGAGACCAAAGCTATTTGATAGTTTCAACTTTTATCTTTCAAGCCCTGTTTTTGTTATTTTCAGAAAATCTTTATAAATAATATAATTAAAAAATGAAAATGGTATTAAAATGGGGCCGGCATGACGTAGCACCCTGGCGGGGCACGCGTGGCACACTCGGGCGTATCAGTGCGCCGCGGCGACCGCCGAGCGAAGTGATCTAACCTACAAACCAAAAACGGAGCAAGATGGGTTAACAACTACGCAGTGCAATAATTTAGTTTTAACTAGTTTTTAGTTTCAATTATTAGATTAATAAGTAAATAACGATTATTTCAACTGCGTATTAAGTTATAGAGTAGAAAAAACAATGGTAAGGAAGGAATCAATTGTAGATATTCAAACTGCCTTTTTCAATGGTCAGGTAGTTCAAATATGCTACATAGATGAAAATGATGCGAAATCTTTAAATTTAAACTTATTGTAATAATAATGATAATTTGTTAATCAAACAAAAGTATTATGTTGTGATCATATTTTATAAGAAGGAACTTATAATATAAAATCATTTATTAAAATGTAATAATTTATTTTAAAATAAAAATTGTTATGTTCCTTAATAAAAATAAAATTTTAAATTTTCAATAGACTGATTAATTATTTGATTTTTGAAAATTTTATTATGGCATAATTATTAAAGTATTAATTACTGGAAAAAAGAATTGAAAAATACCTATAGTAAAATATTAAATTTGACCGTGCCATGCGTGCCCCGTCGGGTGCCACAATCCACCCGCCGGTGGGGCACGTAGAGCATTTTTTTCAGAATTTCTTTTCTGTATTTTATCAATAATTAAAAGAAAATGAAAAAAAAATTAATAGTTTATTTTATTTTATTTTTTTCTGATCTAATTATTCCGTTTTTGTACATTTTGAAATAATATACACGGTTTAGTTGTTATTTTTAATCAAAGTTAGGGTGTCACACGTGCCCCGCCCTCCCCTATCGCGGGTTTCATTTCAGTCCCTGAAGAGGAGCCGAAGCGGGCTTGAAACGTTGGGCAAGTGGGCAATTTGGTGGTGGGGGGCAGTCAGATAGTCCTTTGCTAATAAAGTTTTTTTCCAGGTTTTAATTAAGTTTTTATTTCAGATTCTGCGGGGGTGATTATAAACAAGGGCAATCTGACTGCCATAAATATTAATTATTTTAATTTAATTTATAAGACTGTAAGACCGATGAAAAAATTCTCATCAGTTGGTATAATTTTATGATTTGGATATCGGTGGCCCTGTCTTTGTTCATATAACTGAGTTTCAACATCTATTTGGCATCGAAAAATTACCTTTTTTTCAAATTCACACTTAAAAAACCCGCTTTTTTTTACATTTGAAAAAAAAGGAGGTGGAACTTTTTTCGGAGGGTTTTAAATGGCTTAAATTGATAGAGCGACCTCGAATATAGTCGATTATGGTTTTTGCAATTTTTTTTTTTTATGGACATAAATTGAAGTGACACAGTAGAAGGTGACGGACAAAAATGCCATTTCAGGACGAAATGTGTTGATACGGCTTCATGCAGTTTCATACGGGTACCTGCGATTTCCTACGATTTCTTACGGCTTTCTATGGTTTCTTATATTTGTTTTTTTATGGGAGTTTGAAGAATATGCCTTTCAAGAATTTTAAAAATATATAATATTAGTATCTTTAAAATTTAAGAATCAATATCATTTTTTTCAAATTTTTAACTGCAGGTAGTTCTATCTGCGATGACTTCTTCTTTGACAACACAAATAATCTTCATGGCTACAACTTAAAAGCAGTTAGTGTAAAAACTGGCCTTGTTCCACTTTATGACCAATCGAAAAGCGGATATGAAAGATTTACTGGAATGGCACATCAAACCATATGCACTGTTTTGCAACACGTGAATGCAGCAGTCTCAGTAAGATTATCAAAACATATCCCACTTATTAACGATGGTAAACCTGAAGGGTCAATGAATGATCTACTGACAGGAACAGTCGATATAGCCATGTATCCCTTTTTCACTCGTTTATGGTTTCACCGTTACAGAGTCCAATCATATCCTTTCTACAGTGATGTAATTAAAGTCCTTACTCCAGCAAATTACGTGGACAGCTTTATTCTCGATTTCGACATGAAGATATGGTTACTCTTCACTATAATTAGTTTCTTTTTTATCGTTACCTTGAAATATGTTGAAAGACGATCATTGTCTCGCGCAATTTTTGAGTTTGCCCGTATAATAATTATGAACAGCACGTTTTTGAGTAACCCGAGGAATTTGCGGAAAAGATTTCTTCTGTTAATGGTCATGGCTGTAGCTACTGCAATTAACTCCGTGATTCAAGCCCATCTGAAGTCTGTTCGTATTTCACCAGATACCGCACCGGTCATCGATTCAATTGAAGACCTTATAAGATCCAACCTTACGATACACGGCTGGCCAGCCTACAAGAAGCTGGTTTGGCAAAAAGAATTGCACGCGCGCTACCGAGACGCTGATTTCTTGAATCAGAACTGCATCGGGAAGCTCCATGAAGGCCAGCGTGTCGCCTGTCTCTTTCCCAACTCACATGTGACGGCGATAGAAAGTGAAAATATCCATGTGTCACGGGATAACTGGGCGGAAAGAAGCATAGTTTATCTGTTCGCGGCAGACTCGCCCCTGAGTTATAAGTTTAATCGTATCTTGGTGAAGCTCTCTGGGGCGGGCTTTCATTCGTTATTCAGCGATCGTACAAAATATTATGTTCTTAGTCATCGTAAATACAAAGCTGATGATAGAATCGTAGAAAATCTTGATGTACGGAAATTGTTCATTAGCTTTTACATTTTATTAGGCGGCTGCGTAACCGGGTTTTTGGTGCTTCTTTTTGAAATAATTATTTCAAAAATGAGAGTTAAATTTTGTTCTTCAATTTGTAAACGAATATAATATGGTTTAGTTAAAATATTGAAATGCGCAAGCTCCGTCACTTATGTAGTAATATAATGTTTGGCACTAAAAAATCAAGTACTTTAAACTATGTGTCAACACGCACGATCCCTTTTTAAAAAAGTAATGAGCAGAAGAAGTGAAGCCTCTACAGGTAGATTTGATCTGTGATTAGCTCTTGGATAAAAGGCGCGAGAATTAAAAATTAAATATGCATTTTTATTAGATAATTATTATTTATTGGAATGAAAATGATTAAAATGAAAATTATTAAATAAATAAGTCTAAACATGTCTGAATTATTTGTTAAATCGATGGCCAGAGGTAGAAAAGTATTTCAAAACACAATACGATTAGTTATTGAATTACACGGTAAAATTCAAAACAATTAGCAACGTTTTATCTTAGAATAGTTAATTATATTAATATTAGAATAAATTATGTCAATATTATGTTCAGATTTTATTCATTATTTAATACTTCCTGAAAAAAAATTCGAATAAGCTTATAATTTCTAGCCTCAAATTTAGTATTCGTGAAGAGTAAATGTACTACAGCATTATATCAATTATTGAAGATGCATTAAAATTAAAACAAAAAGATTTTCGGCTTATAAGGAATAATTAATCTTAGTATATTTAAGAAAAAAAAAGTCGATAGAGAGTAGTATAGCTATGAGAGTTCGGCCTCACTCTTATACATGGGCAGTATATCTATATATAGTCTTTCCCCTAGGCACTACTGCGTATGCGCGAACTTTTCCCCTAGGATCTCACTCTTATACATGGGGGTAGTATAGCTATATATAGTCTTTCCCCTAGATACCCCCGTGCATGCGCGTACTTTTCCGCGTTGGATTCAAATATCTGCGCACACTGATCTCTGTAATTTGAGACGGTCTTGTTGGGATAATATATCTATATATACTTTTCCCCTAGACACCACTGCGCGTACCCCCTACCCGCATCACCTTCGTGTGATTATCTCGCTCTCTCGCGTAAGATATACATGGGCACTATATATATAATTTCCCCCCTAGACCAACCACAAATTCCCCTCGATTATTTTAGTCCTCGAATTTTCCCTAGGCTAGCATCCCCCATTGGTGTACACAGGTACTATATACATAATAGTTCCCATGAATTTTTGCGCTATTTATGTATGCAGGATACACACACACACACACACACACACACACACACACACACACACACACACACACACACACACACACACACACACACACACACACACACACACACACACACGCACGCACGCACGCACGCACGCACACACACACCCACACACACACACACACACACACACACACACACACACACACACACTCACACACACACACACACACACACACACACACACACATGTTTATCGGGGTTTATGAGGCCCGACCCTGTATATTAGTACCTACAGCCGAGAGTTCCCTATGGCAAGTGACTAAATAAATAATGGACCCTGGGGTTATAGACTCTAGGTCGGGCCGCATAAACCCCTATATTTAGAAATATTATGAGGCCCGGGCTGCATAATCAAAATCGGGCTCGATAAACCCCTATATATAAAAAAAAACGGGCTTTATAAACCCCTTTATATATATATATATATATATATATATATATATATATATATATATATATATATATATATATATATATATATATATATATATATATATATATATATATATATATATATATATATATATATATATATATATATATATATATATATATATATATATATATATATATATATATATATATATATATATATATATATATATATATATATATATATATATATATATATATATAATCATATGAACATCGACTTATGCTGACACCAATGTATAAGACCACGTGACCTGTCTGCATAAGTGTAGTACCGTTTATACAAGTGTCTGCACAAGTCTAGCGTGACTAAAGAAATAATCCCTCTACTTATGCTGACGTCTGCATAAGTCGGTCTCTGTCTGCATAAGTCTATTTAAATTTCGGAAAGTGTCTGCATAACTAGCGTTTCATATATTTATATATATATATATATATATATATATATATATATATATATATATATTATATCTTTTATTTTGTATTACAGATATAGAGGTGCAGCACACCGTACATGTAATCTAAACTATCAGGATTCGCAAACAATACCTGTAATATTTCATAATCTTAGTGGATATGATGCTCACTTTATAATAAAAGATATTGCTACTAATATTGAAGGAAGAATTAGCATTTTACCCCTAACAAAGGAACGATATATATCTTTTACCAAACATATTAAAGGAAGTAAAGTGAGCTTTCGATTCATTGACTCATACAGATTCATGGCTTCATCACTAGAGAAATTAGCATCATATCTTGAAGAATTAAACATTCTAAAAAGAGAATTTTCATTAGATAAACCATTGATAGAAAAAAAATTTAATCTATTGAGAAGAAAAGGAGTTTTTCCATACGATTATATGGATTCTGAAGAAAAACTTAGCATTACAGAACTTCCATTAAAAGAACAATTTTATAGTACTTTAAGTAATAGACATATATCTGATGAGAATTATGAACATGCTAAGAATGTTTGGGAAATATTTAACATATCAAATTTAGGCGAATATTCAGATCTATATCTGAAAACAGACGTGTTGCTATTGGCTGAAGTTTTTGAAAATTTCCGTAATAGTTGCCTTAATACTTATGGTTTAGATCCAGCACACTACTACACAACACCAGGTCTAACGTGGGATGCTATGCTTAAGTACACAAATATTGAACTAGAATTACTCACCGATATTGATGTTAATGTTTTTTGAGCGCGGTATAAGAGGTGGTGTAAGTCAGTGCTCTAACCGTTATGGTCGAGCAAATAATAAATATATGAGAGATGCTTATAAAGCAGATGAAGAGTCTAAATATCTCATTTATTTTGATGCAAATAACCTTTACGGGTTTGCCTTGATGCAATCTCTACCTTATGGAGGCTTTGAATGGGTGGATCCCTCCATAGATTTTAATGTTCCAGATGATTCGCAAGTCGGTTACGTCCTTGAAGTAGATTTAGAATATCCACAAGATTTACATGATGCACATAAGGATCTACCGTTTTGTCCAGAGCATATAAAACTTTCCAACTCATTACAAACTAAACTTATGACTACATTATATAATAAAAAGCGTTATGTACTTCATTATCGAAATTTAAAACAAGTTCTTGCAAACGGTCTTAAACTTGTGAAAATCCATAGAATTTTAAAATTTAATCAAAAACCCTGGTTAAAATCATACATAGATTTAAATACTAATATGAGAAAAGAAGCTAAAAATGATTTTGAAAAAAATCTGTACAAATTAATGAATAATGCAGTATTTGGTAAGACTATGGAAAATGTTCGTAAACGAGTTAATATAAAATTAATAACTACATGGAAAGGTCGCTATGGTGCAGAATCATTTATTGCAAAGCCAAACTTTCATAGTTACTCAATCTTTAATAGTCATCTTGTAGCAATACAACTCGAAAAAACTGAAGTATTTTTCAATAAACCAATTTATGTTGGAATGTGTGTTCTAGATCTCTCAAAAATTCTTATGTATGAGTTTCATTACAATTATATGAAACACAAATTGGGTGAATACTGTAAGTTATTATACACAGATACAGATAGTTTAATATATGAAATATGCTATTTTGATATATATGAAATAATAAAAGAAGATATTAATAAATTTGATACATCTGATTATCCACTTGAAAACATATTTAAAATACCTCAAGTGAATAAAAAAGTAGTTGGTCTTATGAAAGATGAAATGAATGGTAAAATTATAACTGAATTTATTGGTTTACGAAGTAAAATGTATAGTATAAGAGTAGAAAATAAAGATTGCATTAAGAAGATTAAAGGTGTACAATCTGGAGTTGTTGAGAGAACAATTAGTTTTGATGATTATGTACAATGTTTGCAAAATATGTCCACCCAAAGTAGAGAGCAATGTATCATTCACTCTAAATTACACACCGTGAGTTCTCAAAGATATGTTAAAATTGCATTGAGCCCTTATGATGATAAGAGAAAGTTGTTATGTAATACTACGGATACACTTCCATGGGGGCATTATAACGTTATTAATAAATAAAAAGTATATATAAATCATTTAATGTTGTTTTAGTCATTACTAAGAATATTATTTTCAACTAATTATAAACCTATTTTCAACTAATTATAAGCCTATTTCAATCACACACACGAATACACACACACACACACACACACACACACACACGCACACATGCATCATTACAGTCACATAAAAATGTTATATTTTACATTCACCAATTCTATTTAATATAAGATATTTTGAATTAGAAACCAACCATCTTAAAATGATATTGAAGCAATGATAAAATGTTGTATAAATACTAATTATTTTATTAACACAAAATAAAAGCAATATAAATAAGTTCTATTCAAAATATATAATTGATAAATTAACAGCCGAAGAAATAGTAAACATATTTCTTTTATATCATTTCAATTTATTACAGTTCAAAAGTATACAATAATATTATAAAGCAATTACATTTGTGATTATTATTTACATTATTTTACAAATCATTTTAATTAGAATTACATGATCAAGTTTGTGTACCACTTAAAAAGTATAGAGTGAATTTATCTACAATTCACAATTATGGAGAAAATACAGTGTCATTTGAAAGTAACTTTTTCTTCCATAGCTACAGTAGTAAGATAGAGTATTCACACACTTTAAATAATATATGTTGATATTTTAACAACCTTTAGATTATCTTGAATATAAAGTAGGAATATATCGTTAGACCTCAAATTTTGAAGAAATCTTCTTCATCTGCTCCATCGTGATAATAATACCAAATTAAAGTTCAAAGTGTTCTTAAAGGTATTTATACTCAGTTTTATTACTCAACTTATATGACTAATTTTACTGTGCTTCATGTTATAAGAAAAAGGATAACGCTTTTATTAATCTCGATTAACTGGCTATGACTCACACTTCCTGATCAAGGACATTGCTCAAGGTTTCCCCGAGTTGACCTTTTTGTCGTTAAATAAAGAACGCTTTATCTCATTTACAAAACATATCGAAGGAAGTGATGTCAACTTTAGATTCATTAACTCCTATCGCTTCATGGCATCATCTCTAGACAAGCTGGCATCATACCTTGAAGAACTTGATATTTTGCAACAAGTTTTATCTTAAGATGAACAGTTACCAGAAGAGAAATTTCAACTCCTAAGAAGAAAGGGGTTTTTCCATATGATTATTTCGACTCTGCTGTAAACTCACAAACAAAATAATCTGTCAGTAAATTTATATTTTAAAAAGTGTAGTGGGAAATTTAAAGTTGCGCCACTGCACATAACAGCATGTAAGAAGGAAACCCGTGTTAACCTTCTTTTTGATACTTATCTAATAATGAACGTCTTCGATCTGGAGTCATTACAAACTTAAAAAACTTGGATGTAACTACATTCATGAAAGATGCTAAAGCATTATAATGCTTTAAAGAAGGAAAAGGCTCTTTATCTTACATATTATACAAATTTTGTACAAATATATAAGATAAAGGGTCTTTTCATTGTTTAAGGTATTATAATGCTTTAGCATCTTTCATGAATGTAGTTACATCCAAGTTTTTTAAGTTTGTAATTATTCCAGATCGAAGACGTTCATTATTAGATAAGTATCAAAAAGAAGGTTAACACGGGTTTCCTTCTTACATGATGTTATGTGCAGTGGTGAAACTTTAAATTTCCCACTACACTTTTTAAAATATAACATTTACTGGCAGATTATTTTGTTTGTGAGTTTACAGCAGAGTAGAAATAATCATATGGAAAAATCCCTTTCTTCTTAGGAGTTGAAATTTCTCTTCTGGTAACTGTTCATCTTAAGATAAAACTTGTTGCAAAATATCAAGTTCTTCAAGGTATGATGCCAGCTTGTCTAGAGATGATGCCATGAAGCGATAGGAGTCAATAAATATAAAGTTGACATCACTTCCTTCGATATGTTTTGTAAATGAGATCAAGCGTTCTTTATTTAACGACAAAAAGATCAACTCGGGGAAACCTTGAGCAATGTCCTTGATCAGGAAGTGTGAGTCATAGTCAGTTAATAGAGATTAATAAAAGCGCTATCTTTTTTCTTATAACATGAAGCACAATAAAATTAGTCACATAAGTTGAGTAATAAAACTGAGTATAAATACCTTTAAGAATACTTTGAACTTTAATTTGGTATAATATCGCGATGGAGCAGATGAAGAAGATTTCTTCAAAATTGAGATCTAACAATATATATTCCTACTTTATATGTTCTAGGTAAACTAAAGGTTATTAAAATATCAAAATCTATTGTTTAAAGTGCATGATGACTCTATTTCACTACTGTAGCTATGGAAGAAAAAGTTACTTACAATTTTACAGCTGTTAGATGATTCTCCGTTTTCTCCAATAATTATAAATAGTAGATAAAGTTGCTATATACTTTTTGAGTTGCAAAAACATTTTGTACGCAATCTCAATTACAATGTTAAAAAAGTGATTGAATAATAAAATTGGTTATGACTTATAGAAGCAATTACATTCTAAACAACAGCTCTTCATCACCTTATTCAAAATTTTCAGCTACAGTATCTTTCTCATCATTATTTATTTTCATCTGCTCCTCCTGCTAAAAATATAGAAAACCAAATTTAATTTAACAGTTAAGCAAATAAATAATTTTTATATTTAGGTATACTATAACTCAATTATAAAGAAAATTAAAATTTTAATTTTTTGTTTTTGGCAATATCAATATAAAATAAACTATTATACTCTTAAAAAGATTTTTCCTGTGGCTTTTATAACAAAAACATATAGGTAGTGAAATTATATATGCAATGAGAAACAACTATTTATATGTAAATAGTCTAAAATTGATTTAAAATTTACCTTTTTGATATGGTTAGCATCTCTAGAATGGTCTGGATTTTCCAACGGCTCCTCATCACCTCTTTGTTCAAGATCTGTAGCTACACTATCTTTCTCATCAGCTTTTTCCATCTCCTCACAATTTTCAGCTACTGTATCTTTATCATCATTATTTGTTTCCATCTGCTCCTCCTGCTAAAAATACAGAAATCTAAATTTAGTTTAACAGTTAAGCAAATAAATAATTATTACATTTAGCTGTACTATAACTCAATTATAAAGAAAATTTAAATTTTAATAATTTTTTGCAATATCAGTATAAAATAAACTATTATTCTCTTTAAAAGATTTTTTCTGCGGCTTTTATAACAAAAACATGTAGGTAGTGAAATTATATATGCATTGAGAAACAACTATTTATATGTAAATAGTCTAAAATTGATTTAAAATTTGCCTTTTTGATATGGTTAGCATCTCTAGAATGGTCTGGGTTTTCCAACGGCTCCTCATCACCTCCTTGTTCATGATCTGTAGCTACACTATCTTCCTCATCAGCTTTTTCCATCTCCTCAAGATTTTCAGCTGCTGTATCTTTATCATCATTATTTGTTTCCATCTGCTTCTCATGCTGAAAATATAGGAAAACAAATTTAGTACTTAATTTTTATATTTATGAAATAGATATAAAAATTTTGAGAAAAATCATTCATTTCTATTTACATGCGATATAAAAATAAAAGAATAATTAGTTATACTAAAATTTATATATTAACAAAACTTAATAAACAAAATACAATTTTAATTAATTTTATTAAAATATATAATTGTATTTTTAAAAAGATTTTTCTTGTTGCTTTCATAAAAACAGAATGAAAATATTTATGAATTAAGAAACAGCTATTTGAATAGAAATAGGGTAGTGGTCCGTATTAGTGTGCCTGTCCATATTTGTGTGCCCTATTATTAAAACATATCCTAGAAGTGAACGAGTAAAAACGTAACACTAAAATATTTTTTTTCATAAAGTATAGTTAATTAAGTTTAAATAGAATTAATTACTTAATTTGTTTTCATTTACTATAACATTAAAAAAGAACTTGAAAAAATATGTTTCACGGTTTGCGGTGTGTCACGGTGTTTCCTTGTTCAAACTTCCTAAGAAATGACATTTTTAAAAGTAACATTAAATAATGTTTCGGAAGGATTTTAATGTGGGATACAATTGATTATATCATAAAATAATATTATGTTATATAATAAACCTTAATATAAAGGTTTTCAATTGATTTTAATATTTAATTAATGGTGTCTACTAATAGGGCAGTGAAAAACGACTTGTCCAGATTTGTGTGTGCACAAATACAATACGAGCATGCTCGTATCGGCGCTTGAACAGGAAAGTTAGGTTAGGTTGTCTGCGCACAAACGTTGTTTCATATCGCACTGACGACCTTCAGCAGTTTTTACCGTATTGGAATTAATTAACATTCAATGTAAACAAGGGTTAGAAATTGATTATAAATGCACTACAGTTAAAATAATTTTGTTGGCAATGATAATATGATCAAGACACACTAATGTGGGGCACACAAACGTGTACATCCACATTAATACGGGGCACACAAAAATGTACTTTGTTGTCTGCTAGGGCACACAAATGCGTACAAAATTTTTTTTTTATATTGCTTGTAACTTTCGTAAATATTAATATTTTTTATAAAAAAAATTGTTTCGTGTAGATTATTACTTTTATTATCTATATAAACCACCCGGAATCTCTGATACAGCTTAAATAGTCTATTATTATGCGACAAAACTGAAGAGTTTCTTAAACCCACACTAATACGGACATCTACCCTAGTTTGAAAATTAATTAACTCAAAAACTTACTGTTTGAGCATCTCCAGGTTCTTCAGATACTTCTACAATTCCATCACCATGAGATTGAAAATTAAATAAATCATTTATTTCAACGCAGGGCTCCTTTTTAAAGTACCAAATTTCTTGTTCAAACTCGAGATGTGCTAAGACGCCATGAATCATCATGTGCACATCATAGTCGTTATTATAACGCGTTATTGCTTCTTTAATTGTGTGAATGTGGTAATCCATATGGTTACACCCCATCCACTCTCTCGGTATATTTACGTTGTTGAATATATTAATATATTCACCTTCCATTTTACCTAAAAACAATAATAATAAATTTATAAGTTACTAGCTAAATCCATGCACGCTGCATTATTTGATACTTTTCACTTTAATCATTTTCATTGCAATAAATAGACAATAGTAGGTAAACAACTTACTTATTCATTAAAGAGAGGAACACGCGCACACACACACACACACACACACACACACACACACACACACACACACACATCTTGAAAATATAAAATATGATTTGGTTTTATGAATCCTATAGTCAAAATAAGGATCCCTTCTTACTTTACCAAATATCAACAACAAAAAGTTACATCCAAATGCTTAAAGATTTACTCATTTAAGTTATTTTAAATAACTATATATGCCAGGTATTAGATTTATTTTTCAGAATTTTTTTCTTTAAAATTGTATATAAAAGAGTTCATAAAATTTTACTCGTAGTACAGTAAATAATTCTTAGAAAATAAGTTATCTTCATAAAAATTATTCACAGAAATAATTAAATTGCATATGTGACTCATACTACTTTATATTTACATGTAAAACAACAAGAATATAAAATTTTAATCAATCTTGCTATTTAAACCTTATATGATACCATAATTTTAAACATATAGAGTTGATTGGAAACGGGTGTTGTCTTTATTTTTTCTATGTTAATACACATACGCTACCCTTTATTTTTGTTTATAATAATGAAATATAAAATTAATCACATAGGTTGAATAATAAAACCAACAAATACCTTTAACAATACTTTGAACTTTAATTTGCTATTACATCACAGTGGTATAGAATAAGAAGGTTTTTTCAAAATTGAGATTTAAACAACATATTTGTACTTTACATATTCGCTATTCTTATTAGTTATAATTAACTAAAATGTCACAATGTCCTGCAATGTATAGTAACTTTTCTAAGGGTATCAGATTACACGCAGGGGTATATAATACCTTGTTTCATTTCATGCCTTATCATTTTAATAAGATGACTTCGAAGAATTCATGCATTCGAAAATTCTCGAATACCTTAATTGCTATATAAGGTGAACAACAAGCGACTGACTACATCAGTTATTAATTAGCCACTTGTTGAGAAGGATCATAATACAATAAAAATTAATTTATACTCTTCAATTATTAATTCAAAAGTGTTAACCCTTTCGAAAACTATCTTTAGAAATTATTCATTCAATATTTTGCAAAGGTAATATATTTCACATATTAATAGATTTTTAAACATTGCAATACTTATGAGATATGTTAACCTATGAAAACTAAGAAGTTCTTACGAGAGAAAAAGTGACTATTTTTCACATATTTTATCTGAACATGTCTCCATTTCGAAATAGTTTGTTAAAAGACTTCTCAAGTGAAACCCATACAACGTTCTGGAGTAAATTACTGAGTCAAACTAAATTCCAAAAACTCATGAATTTTTAGTATTTTCTCTAATAATTTAGAAGAAAAGTTGACAAAACATAAAATAAAGATACAGTTGCTTGGTTTCATTTTAGGTGTGAGAACATGAACAAAGATTTGAGCTGGAAAATTATTTAACTTTAATTTTTATAAAGTGGTGCTTCCAGAATCAAAACGTTCATAAAAGGTTTCCATGCTATGATGTGAAAATTTTAATTGAATAAATTTATAAATATAAAAAAGTTTAAACAATTATAATATTTTTTCTTCTCATATGAAATTATAAAATAAATGAAAAATAACTTACATATGAATAATTCCGTCGAACTTTTCAAATTTGAACTAGAGGGAAATTGAAAAAAGAAAGTAAGAGCACACTTTCATATGCCCTTTTTTCTTCCTTTCTAGACCTTAAATAGTGAAAAAGTGGTAGCGTTACTCATTTTTTTTTTCAAAGCCATTTTTTTTACCGGATAACTCATATGAAAGCTATGGGAACATCTAGTAGTTCGTGATAATCTTGCTGTATAAGTCATTGGTTTTTATATAGTAAGTGAAAAACTACTAACTTGCTTATTTCAACCTGCGGTATGTGTTTTTGTGAGGGATAAAATGTATCGATCTCGCCATACAAAAGTTATTTTTCATTGACTTTGTCAGTGTGCCAGCGATCAATTGCGCCTTTTAAAACGAGTTTCGTTTTTAATAACGTCATTCAAAGTAATGTAAAATAAATTCTATAAGCGGCACACTGATGAAGAACAAATCATATTATTTGTTATGTTAAAACAAAGGTTTTTCCATTATAAAGACCTAGAAAATTGCAAAGCCATTTTTTAAAAAGCAGCATAGATAAAAAATTCAATATTTGCAAAAATCTGGTAACCCTTAAATAACTCATTATGTAAGTAATTTATAAATAAGCACACATATCTAGAGTTGAGTTCTTGAAAGTACATGCTAAAACAGTTGTGAAAAAACTTTTTCCAAATCATTTAGAGAAAAGACATTTTTTTTAATCGCACAAAGAACATAATAATTTATACGAGTACCACTTAAATATGCCTTTAATTTTAGTCTTTCTCCTTATCATACGTAATTTGTACGATTTCTAAATTGGGTTTTGGTACCAAGATGATGTTCTTCTCACCCCATTTAAGAATTGTAACCTGCACAGAATTCCATGTAGTGAGTTTATCTAAAGGTATCAAAGAGTAACTCGAATTTGAAAAGTACCGCGGAATTACTCATATATATTTTGTTTTAAATGATAAGAGGAGATATGAATGTTTACTTACATTAAAACAATCAATACATATTTTGAATTAAAGTTACTAAATTTATTTTTGAAGAATATTAATAATTCTTATTGTTAATTTTATTACAGATTTTCATTATGGATTTCACAAAAATCAATGAAATAGCTCATGTGAGTTATCTACCTTCAAAAAAACTATATGACCTTAACACTAATACAAAGTACAAAGTTACAAATATTCGTAATGTCAACACAAAATTTGGATCTGCATTCGTTATTGAATTGGATGATTCTTATCAAGTGTTTTACCAAGAAAAATTTTTAAATATATTCAAGCACAGGGTCAAGAATGGTTTGATCAATTTAAAGATAATTGTATGAAAAATCGTGTATCTTTGAAATATTTAGGTGGAGAGATAAATAAAGTATATTTTGAATACGAATAAACTAATATTTAAACGTGTACACATTATATACTTCAAATATGTTAACAATGATTAATAAATTAAATAAATAATTTATTACAGAATGTTCATTTTATTTGCTTCAATGAATTACTTAGAGTATTTGTAAAAAAATATTGTTATCTAGAAGAATATCGTTCATCTGTAATTTCAAGGTTGATTACCTAAAATTATTTATTTAGAGGTATTTGAGAAAGGATGGATATTCAATACTATAATATATTTATAGATACTTAGAACCTCTAGGGAAAAGTCGAGGACTAAAATATTCGAGGGGAATTTCTGGTTGGTCTAGGGGGAAATTATATATATAGTGCTATGTATATCTTACGCGACAGAGCGAGATAATCACACGAAGGTGATGCGGGTAGGGGGTACGCGCAGTGGTGTCTAGGGGAAAAGTATATATAGATATACTATCCCAACAAGACCGTCTCAAATTACAGAGATCAGTGTGCGCAGATATTTGAATCCAACGCGGAAAAGTACGCGCATGCACGGTGGTATCTAGGGGAAAGACTATATATAGCTATACTACCCCCATGTATAAGAGTGAGACCCTAGGGGAAAAGTTCGCGCATGCGCGGTAGTGCTTAGGGGAAATACTATATATAGATATACTGCCCATGTATAAGAGTGAGGCCGAACTCTCATAGCTATACTACTATAGAGCTCGCGCAGCGCGCATAAAAGTTAGTGTATTAAAAAACAGTGTTCACAACACGTGCTCGAAACAGGTGATTTTCGCCCTTGTCTTATTTGTCGTCCTCGCTGCGCTTGGTTGATAAACTCGACACGTACGTGAATTACCTGTTTCGCGCACTAGTTATATAATTGTATTATATTATTACCAGATTGACAGTGTTTTCACCATAAAGGATGTTACGGATTGGAGTATTTACATTTAAATAATTTTCGTGTAACACTTTATGTAAATTTTGCCAGAGTATTGTATTAATAATATAGTAATGAGAAAAATGACATGTTTTCAGAGTTTCTGTTACGATTCTAAACGTTTTTACGCCTTTTAGTTGGTCCCTTCCTTTCTGAAGCGTCGCAATCAGCACGGTTTAACCTGTATTTTTCGAGCACAACCACAAACCTCACGACCTCCAACGCTATATTTTCGTGCGATTTCATGAATTCTCCGAAGTCCTGCGTGTGAAAAATGCTGTTTTCACGCTTGGCTACGAACTTCATAGTTATCTTCTTCAGCTCCAGCGTGTTGTCTGCGTCGCGATGGCGTTGGTAACGGTGAGTTTGTCGTACAGCGCACCCTCGCACATGGTCTTCAGATCGTCTTCTCAGCGCAGCGGTCCATGTTGTTCCCGTCTAGATAATCAAATAATTGAATTAGAAAAAAGGTATGATTGGTGATTGATTTTTATTTTTTTAAAACAATAAACTGGGCATACTAATATATAAACTGTGTAATTAACATTCTTTTGTAATTCTTGTTTATGTTTACAAATTTTACAAGCATATTTTAAATTTTTTGAGATATTTGCGATAATTTTGTTTATGATCTCGAAGCTATTGGTAAGATAAAAATTATTTGTATTGAATATTTTAAGAATCATAATGTAAGGAATTGATAATAGTTGCTTTCATAAATAAAATAAGTGGAGAATCTAACAAAATTCAATTTTTTCTTCCTCCTAGACGAAGCTTTAAGATAGTTATTTTGCTTCCTCCTAGAGGAAGCTTTGTGATAGTAAAAAAAAAAGTTTGTGAGATAATGTCTTAGGAATGTTGTATAGAAAATTTGGAATCGAAATACACCATTTTTAGAAAATGTCCGTATGGATGTGTGTGTGTGTGTGTGTGTGTGTGTGTGTGTGTGTGTGTGTGTGTATGTATGTCCGTATACTCTGATATCTCATGATCTACTCAACCGATTTTAACGAGAGAGTGATCATTTTTTCAGATTTTGCTTCAACAATTGGGGTCAATATTTTATTTTTGTCAAAATCGATTTTTTTGTTTTTTATCGCCATTTTTAAATTTTCAAAATTTTTATTTTCAATTTTTTTTATATTTAGAACAAATATTATTTATATACGATAAATTCTCTGTATGCAGAATAAAATTTTCTACAATTTAAAAAAAAAAAAGCCGTTAGCTATATTTCGTCATAAGTTATTCATGAAAACGTCATTTTTAGTAAATAGGTTATATTTCAAAATTAAAAAAAGATATTAACATGAATATTTTTTGGTTATAAAGAATACTGAGTACTATAACTTACTAAATTTTTAGGTTTTTTTATTCATTATTTTTGGAGAAAAAAAATAATTTATAAAAAAAAAGTGGTTTTTTTGTCGTTCAATAACTAGAGTAAAATTGGCTTAATCAGTTTGAAATTTTTTTTAGTGGTACATTTTGTATCACAATCGATTGAGTTCTTTGGGCAAAAGGATTGATCCATAAATTTCGGAGATATTTGAGGTTAAAATTTTTTTCACTTTTTTTTTTAAATCGTAATTTCTCGAGAACGGCTTTATGTATTTGAATCGGGTGGGCGGCATTCGAAAGAGAATTTCAAGACCTATATTTTCTAAAAAAATTATTTGTCTAGCTATTACGGTTCTTTTGTTATTAATAAAAACGTAAACATTGAAAAATGAAAAAAATGAGTTTGGTATGTCCAACTATTGCGGGAGTAAAAATTGACTTAAGCGCTTCAAAATTCCTCGTAGAGGTGGATTTTGGATAGTTTTCGGTCGAGTTATTCGGGCAAAATGATTGGTCCTTAAATTTCAAAGATATTTAAAAAAATTTCAAGTTAATATTTTCCATAAAATTTTCCCAATTTTTTTTAAATGTATTGAGGATGGCTCTATGTATCTGAATGTGATGGGTAGCATTTGAAAGAGAATTAAAATATTAATATTTTCTAATACTTATAGCATTGACTCAGAGACTCAATTGCGGCGACACTTTTGGCCTTGCGGCCTTGTCCGTCAGCTCGTGTCCGGGGGACTTATAAAAACGATTTTAAGCCGTTTACATCGTACAAAATAAAGTATGAAATTTTAAATATTGGAAGTAAAAATTAATTAAAGGAATCAGTAAATCAAGTTTGAGGAAGCTACGTGCCAATGAATTGGCAGCGGTTTTTTGAGTTGTAAGAACATGTTATTAATGTTTTTGGTGGTGTTAGGAATCAAAATACATGATTTTTGAAAAATGTCTGTATCGATGTGTGTGTGTGCGTGTGTGTGTGTGTGTGTGCGCGCGCGCGCGTGTGTGTACATGCCTGGATCTCAGCTTCTACTCGGTCGATTTTAACCAGACAGGTCTCATTATTTTTTATTTCGAATTTTCGATTTTCTCAAAATTGTTTTTTTGCTTTTTTTAATGATAGGATCGAGATATTTGAATCGAATGGGTAGCATTTGAAAGAGAATTAAAATACCTATATTTTCTAAAAAAAAAAGTTTTTAGCTATCACGGTTCTTTTGTTATTAACAAAAACGTGTTTTTTTTTAAAGCTTATAACTCCCAAACTAAACGGTCTATTTTTTTGAGAAAAATCATGATAATGCAGAATATAAATAGTTATAATCTGTAAAAATTTGAATTCATTCTGTTGGTTAGTTTTTTAGAAAAAAAAATGAAAAAATGGAATAAATGAGTTTTGTTTGTCCAACGATTACGGGAGTGAAATTGACTTAATCGCTTCAAAATTCCTTGTAGAGGTAGATTTTGGATAGTTCTCGGTCGAGTTCTTTGGGCAAAATAATTGGTCCATAAATTTCACAGATGTTTGAGGTTAAAATTTTTTTAACCTTTTTTTTCAAATCGCAATTTCTCGAGAACGGCTCTATGTATCAGCTCCATATTTATAGACAATATGATAAATGTGATATAGATAATACGTGTGCTAATTTTTATCAAAATCGAACGCTTACTTTTTGAGATATTTGATATTGAAAATTTTCGTATTTTATACAAAGTCAATTTCTTTGTCGCATGATAACTAGTGAAAAAAAATTTATTTAATCATGTTAAAATTTTGTGGAAATGTAGAGTTTGTATTTTTATCACATAAGTCCTTTAGGTAAAAGAATCGTGTATTTAAGGTTAAAATTTTTTTACGGTTTTTTTCAAAATCGTGATTTTGAAAAATCACACTTCATGTATCAGTTTGAAATTTATAGACTATTTTGTATGCGATTATCGACGGCGAAGCGAAATAAGGTCGAATTTTTAATATTAATGAATTTTTAAATCATTGTAAATTTTTAAATCATTTTAAAACACGTAGAATGAATAAACATATATTATATTTGAACTATATGCTATACATATAGGAACGATAAATTAATTTGGAAGAAGCTACGTGCCAATGTCTTGGCAGCGGGTTTTTATTAAGATAGTGTAAGAGATGATAAAATCAACAATCAACGATATATTGAAACTAAAAGAAGAGGATGAAACAATTATTTATACTAAAGATACACAATTATTGAATAATATATTTATGATGTAAAAAGTGGAGTTATTATATATGATTTTGAAAATGTAAGTAAGTTGATCTCAGGGTAGGTAGCAATTTTTTAATTTTATATTTTAAAATATTACTTTTTTTTTAAATAAAATAAGTGTCAAATAACAAATAATTTCAATAATAAGAAAAAAATATGCAATTTTTTAAATATTAATCAATTATTAAATCATTGAAAAAAAATGTATAATGAATAAATATATTTTATATTTGAAATATATACTATACATATAGGAACGATACATTAATTTGGAAGAAGCTATGTGCCAATAAATTGCCAGCTGTTTTTTTATATCTGATGACAAAGATGTTTAAAATTTTATAATGAAATAATTTTTTTCGTATACTTATATCACATAATTTCGTCGTAGGTTGTATAAGACGTCAAGCATTGATTTGGTAGGGTTCGTAAGATAGCATTCAGCAATATTAACACAATTTAATGTATGTAATTTAACAGTTTTATAACTTTTTATATACTATTCTTTATCATCAATAGAAGCTTTCATTTATTATGAACGAACGTGGCTTAAAAGGATTATTTTCCGGATTCTATATGAGTCGACACCGGTTGGAAAAAATTAGTAAGGCATGTGACACGAATGAAGCTATAGAACACACATCGAATACAGAATTATTGGAAAAAATATTTCATTAAAAATTATTAAGCATACTATTAATAACTATAGAAAAAAATAGATTGAAGAATAAATCAGAAAACAGATCGTCAAATAAATTATAATGAGACCAAAGTAAATTGGTAAACGATGAACTACCGCACGATCATTAACATTGTTTCGATATAAACTTGATGTTTGATGTATAAACGATACATTAAAAGAAAAATTTATAATAAACGAATACGCGCCGTGTGCGTCTTATAAGCTCGACAGCGCGTATACTCTGCTATGCGATCCCATCGATCGGTGTTACGCCACCTAGTAGTCACGAATGAACTTTGCTGTTGCTATATTATGAAGACACGAATGCAGCAGAAACAATTTATAATCGCAAACATGCGAACAACGTAGAGAAAATAATTAATATTTATATTATTGCAATCAAAACAGATGTATAGATAACATGATGGCTTTTTTTTCCAAAGATCCTGTGATCATTATATGATCTAAATAAAGTATAATTTTTAATATATTACACGCATAGCCTACTTATTTATCACAGATCCAAAGGTTATAATGGAAGAAAAAACTTTAGACGCTGTAAATTGTCGCGTATAAAGGTTGCATTTAAAGTTTCAAGTATGTTTCGTCTACTATAAAACGCGGAACAACGATATCAAAGTATTTAGGGTAGTATGCGTATGAATAAACCACTAATGATTGTATTATTATGTTATTTCAGAATTCTGGAAAATATATGAAATAAATGAAAAAAAAGAACATCGTATCAGAAAGATAGAATGAGAAATTCAGTATTTTTTTAAATACAACAGTTTTTGAATGAGTATTTATTCAATTCACAAGTAAAAAGATTACACGTATTACTTAACAAGTTATATATAGACGTAAGTCACATGTATCAATGTGTTTTAAAACCAAAGTGTCGATATAGAGAGTTCTGGAGTAGTATAAAATACACGGGAATACGATAGTCTAGTTCATCGCACAAACCACTTTTTATTTTGTGGGCCTGTGCAATTTTTAATTTGATAGTTACCTATAAGGAAATGATTTTAAAGGTTTTTTCCATTCTAGACGGTTAAACATTATTGATACTGTTAGAGTATATAATTCAATTCGTTACTTTTCCATCTTTACATATTTTCTATGTCTCGTCCAGCGCTTATGAGGAAATTTTTAATTTGTCCACACTTGAAAAGGATCAAAAATTAAAAAAAAAAATTTGAAGGCACACCTTCGCGACAAGTTTCTTCTCATTTTATATGTCATAAAATATACGAAAAAACTCGTGAACATTAGAAAACGGTCTTGGGACACCGTTTTAGAAGAAAAATCCATTTTTCTTATGGAAATTTAACATGGGAAAAATGGACGAAAAGTAGTCACTGATGATGAGCCAATAGTAAGCTTTTAAATGTGCCAATAAATATTCCACAAAAAAGCGATTAAAGTAAAAGAAAAGTGCTTTAATTTAAGCTAAATATCGTTAAAATTGGTCGGTTCTGCGCAATGTTACGTGCATTTGAAAATTGCGAAAAATGATTCAATTACGTGGATTCGGGAAAAATCGCTCATTTTTGGTCATTTTTCGCGATTTTTAAATGCACGTAACTTTGCGCAGAACCGACCGATTTTAACGATCATTAGCTTAAATTAAAGCTCTTTTCTTCTATTTTAATCGTTTTTTTGTGGAATATTTGTTGGCACATTTAAAAGCTTACTATTGGCTCATCATCAGTGACTACTTTTCGTCCATTTTTCCCATGTTAATTAAAGAAAAAGAAATTCCCATGTTAAGAAAAATGGATTTTTTTCTAAAACGGTGTCACAAGACCGTTTTGTAATGTTCACTAGTTTTTTCGTATATTTTATGACCAATAGAATGAGAAGAAACTTGTCACGAAGGTGTGTTTTCAAATTCTTTTTTATAATTTTTTGAACCCTCTAAGTATGGACAAATTAAAAATTTCCTCTTGTGTAGTCTCATTGTAATACGGAAAAAAAAAACTTATGATAGGCCAATGAACATAGCTTTTTTTAACAAAGTAACTTGTAAGATAATTTTATTAAGTATCATTATACAACAAGGATATCAAATTATCGAAGAATGTGTACAAAATTCAAAAATTATGTCGAAATAGGATAGCGAAAAAAATTTAGTTGCTAAGCAAACTAATCTCATCGTAGCAGCTGCATCTCTCTCTCCCTCTCTCTCTCTCTCTCTCTCTCTCTCTCTCTCTCTCTCTCTCTCTCTCTCTCTCTCTCTCTCTCTCTCTCTTCTTTCTCTCTCTCTCTCTCTCTCTCTCTCTCTCTCTCTCTCTCTCTCTCTTTTTTCTCTCTCTTGCTCTCTCCTTTTGCCATTTCTTTCCAATCTTCCTTTTCCAAATTACTGCTCCGGAGAGAAACACATTCCCGCGTACTTATGACGAATCTACCATCTCTAGCTCCGCACCGTTGCAGTTTCTCGATACTTGAACGATAGCAAATAAATTAATTTCAATATTTATTTATAAATTTAAAACTCGCAAACACTTCACAAACGTTTCGAAGATAGTGTTTATTACACTCATTACGGAAGGTAGCAAATTTTCTCACAAAATATTTTTATCTCTTTTTAACTATTTAAAATCTGTGTTCAATTAAATCAAAAGCTCTTTTGTTCAATATTTCTTTCATTAAAAGACTGATGGGTATAATTTAAATTTAATTGTTGAGATAATAATTTCACATAGAAATATCAAGAACCCCAGTAGACACCCACCTGATGGAATGTAAAAACTAACGACCAAGTTACTTAGATTAAGACCTCTCTATCACTTATTACTCTATCAGATTTGTATTCGCGTTGTCTACGAAAGTGATTTTGATCACGATCGTAAAATAGCGAAATAAAGCCCGCCCCAGACAACTTCACCAAGGTGCGATTAATCTTATTACTCAGTGGCGATTCTGCCGCAAACAGATAAACCAAGCTTCTCTCCATCCAGTTGTCCCGTGACACATGGATATTTTCACTTTCGTACACCGCTATGTATAAGTTGGGAAAAAGACAGGCGACACGCTGGCCTTCGTGAAGCTTTTCGATGCAGTTCTGATTTAAAAAATCCACGTCTCAGTAGCGCGCCTGCAATTCGTTTTGTCAAACCAGATTCTTGTAGCCTGGATAGCCGTATATTGTAAGGTTAGATCTTGTAAGGTCTTCAACCGAATCGATGATCGGTGCGTTATCTGGTGAAATACGAGCAGATTTCAGGTAGCCTTAAATGATGGAGTTAATCGAAGTAGTAGCAGTCATGACCATTAACAAAAGAAATCTTTTTCGGATACTCCTCGGTTTACTTAACAACGTGCTATTCGTAAGTGTACGCGCGAACTCAAAAATTGCGCTTAACATCGATTGTATTGCAACATATTTCAAGGCGGCGATAAAAAAGAAACTAATTATAGTGAACAGTAACCATACCTTTATGTCAAAATCGAGAATAAACCTATCCACGTAATTTACTGGAGTAAGTATTTTAATTGCATTAGTGTAGAACGGATATGATTGGACTCTGTAATGGTGAAACCATAAAAGAGTGAGATAGGGAAAAAGAATTATATCGACTATTCCTGTCAGTAGATTATTCATTGTCCCTTCAGGTTTGCCATTTTCATTAATATATGCTAAATGTTTAGATAATTTGATTGAGATTTTTGCATTCACGTACTGCAAAACAGTGCCTATTGTTTGATGAGACATTCCAGTAAATCTTTCATATCCATTTTTCGACTGGTCATAGAAAGATGGAACGCCGGTATTTTTAACATCAACCCTTTTAAGGTCATAGCCCTGAAGATTACTCGTTTTATCAAAGTAGAATTCATCGCAGGTCGAACTACCTATTGTTAGTAATTTGGAAAGAAATTAGATTACGGGATTAATCATCAAGAGATTTTATTTCTGACAATAAATATGAAAGTATAAGAAAATAGATAATTTGATATGTTACGTAATTAATGAAGTACTATTTTTTATAATCTTACTTATATCAAATCGATACTGAAATGAAAGTCGAAACATCGTCGAATTGGTTTCGATTTCAGATATCTATGTCCATGAATTTGGAGCAAAATCTGCATACGGGTTAAAAGTATATAGTAGGTTTCCATTATTCCGGTCCGTGCATAAATACAATACCAATAACACGTTGACAGACCAAATCACTTTCAAAAATTCATTAAACATTTTACAACCGTTTTCTATGTCCGTATTAATGACGAAAAAATATGCATCGTGATTCCACCATATTGATTCACTAATTTCTATTATTCTTACAGCGAATTGTGCAATTGACGAAGGAATGATAATGATACCAGTTGCTTGATACGTTTTTTTGATGCTGTCTATTTCGTTTGATAACAAGTTTTTTGCGAGGCGTTTGTAATTTTCAAAAAAATCATTCCTCTGTACACCAAATAAAGTGATTGATTGTAATGTGAGTAGGAAAAATTTTGGTGGAAAGACTTTGTCATTGGTCCGGTTACTTGATATACTTACAATTAGTGTAATGCTATTCGTACTTCTCTTAAAACAATGCTGGACTATTTTCTCCGTTAAGTCAAGATGAAATTATTAATTAGTGATTATCTCATTTTTGCTCTTTTAAAACTACACTATTGAACAAAATCGTAAATAGTTAATAATGAAAATTTGAAACAAAATATGCTTATAATATCGACAATGTTAAAAAGCTTTTATTCAAATAACGAGAAAGAATCAGAATTCCGGTTATAGCGACGGATATCGCATGAAAAGACCGGTGATTAAAGTTAAGAGAAAGAGTGCAAAAATCAAGTATTGTTAATATACAAGTACGTATAAATAAACACGGGTTTGTGGAAAAAACACTTGCTACTTTTTGTTTGAACAAATTGTATTACTAATATTTCCATTATTAATATAAGTATCCAAATTTTTTTAATGACATTTTACAATTAAATATATAGTTAAGCATTGATACACAGATTATAAACAAAAACTCAAATTATGCCTTATTCTTACATCTAATTTTTTATTTTGCTAAATTAAAATTACTAATAATTACTACTAATAGTTATTACTAATTAATTTTTTACTTTTCTAAAATTACGTTTTGCTATACTAATAAATGAAGCCAGTTCGACTAAACTGACATTTTTTTTAAAACTATTTTTTGCTGAACTTTTCCACAAGTGTATTTTAAATTCTTTTATGTGGCTATGTAAAATATTACAGACAAAATTTTTCCATAGTCAATATCGATTTTAAATTTTCTGTTTTTCAACGTTTATTTTTATATTATACAAAAAATATAATTCTAATAAAATATTTGAAACATAATTGAAATCATGCAAGAATGACATGCAAGATATATCCGTATATAGAGTAATTAAGCATGTAATGTTTATTTTGTTGTCTGACATAACACAAACTTTTGTTTTATAATAACAATAAGTTTCATTTGAAATATTTAAATCGCCAATACTTCATAATAATAATCTGCTGTTAAAGAAATAAATAATTTGACAAACTTAAAGCAGCTTGAAATATATCATCCTCTTCATGTGAGAAAATTAAATTTTTTCTAACTGCAATTTTAACACATTGTATTATTAATATTCTTATTATAAAAACAAAGGCTAGTGTTATTTTTGATGACATTTGAGGAAAACAGTAATGCATTGTTAGGCAACTGATTATTATTATGTCAAACCTCTCATCATTAGTTGTTTTTAATTGATACTCTAATTTTAATTTCCTAGTAACTTATTTATTGAATAATTAAGCAAATATTTGATTTTTCCAATAGCGCAATCTTTCACATCCTTTTATTACCGACTATTGAAAAATATATAACAATAAAATAATTTAGGAAAATGTACCTCCATATTCTATTCTGCAACACTTATTATTTTTACATTGCCGCAAATTTTTTTGTAGAACTTTGAATTTTTCATTTGCAGACCATTTTTTCGCATCCACTAGAACTATATCAACAATGAACTACTTGAAGCTTCTAACGCGCGCGACGCGGCTCACTTCTAGCCGGACATGCAAGCTTCATGCCAATGCTAGCCTACGCAACGACGTTGACTCAAATGTCTTCAGGCCGTTGTCCCACTTCACCGAGGAAGAGCAGTTGATGCGCGACACGGTGCGCCGAATGGCGGACGAGGTTATCCGTCCAGTAGTTAGCAAAATGGAGGCTGACAAGCGTCTTGATCAAGAGGTCCTTAAGAAACTCTTTGAAACAGGTTTGCTCGATGCCCTTTCTTATATTTTGTATACATTCGACTGTACACTGATCTATACAAAGGAGTAGTAGACGCATATATTTTTGGCATATCTTACTGTATAAACCTAGGGAGTTTGAGATCTCAAAATGGATGTTTGACAACTGATTGGAAAATACCGATTTCGAAACTCTTACTTTAAATTACTAATTAATAATTACACTATCTAGGAGAAGATCAGGACCCCAGGTCACGGATTCGTCTTAAACTTTAAGATATGTTTTTGGATGCAGAAACATAAAGAAAACTGCAATATTAGATTCTAATGCTCCAATAAACTCAAGTTCCGAACATTTTTTTCTTTATTTTAAAAAAATCTTAATAAAAAGCCTCTTCTTAAAATACTAACCATTTAATTATGAAAACTAATCATTTCAAAAAGAGAAAATATAACTAGAGAAAGTACGCTTTTATTTGCGTTTTCGGAATCAAAGAATATTGATTTCTTCAAAAGTTAAGTATGAAAGTTTAAATTTGAGTAAAGAAAATGCACTGTTAAACGTCTAAAATTTCGGTGTTCAACTGCCTGCATATTTTGGTGCATTATTGTTGTTAAACTTTAAACTTTTATTACTTTGGAAGAAATCTATAAATTATTTAATTCTGAAAAAAGCAAATTAAATCCCCTTCATCTCTAGTATTATTTTCTCCTTTCGAAATGATATTTAGGACTTTTCAAGATTATATGGTTACCGCTTCAAGAATAAGCTTTTTCCAAAATTTGTTAAAAATAAAGCTAAAAATGTCCAAATCTTGAGTTTTTCTAGCATGAAGGTCTAATATCGCGGCTTTCTTGATATTTCTACATCCAAAAACATATCCCAAAGTTTGAGCAGGATCTGTAATCCAGAGACCAGACCCCCACCTAGTTAGATCATTGAATATCTGTTTAAACTAGGTTCGTGATACAGGTCATCTGACAAGAGTTAACTGATTTTAAAAAACTATCAAACAGAATTCATTAAAATGTTTTAATTGAAATGAGAACCTAAACTCAAGTTACTCAGTAAATCTAGATTCGAAACATAAATACACGTATTTAAAGGATTAATGGGCATGGAGACGTCGAGCGAGATGGGTGGCTCGGGCTGTAACTTCACCACGACCATGATCGCAGTTGAAGAGGTGGCTAAGGCCGACGCCTCCGTCGCCGTGCTGGTGGACATTCAGAACACCCTGGTTAATGCAATTATCAGAAAGGTCGGCTCTGAGGAACAGAAGGTGAAGTATCTGCCGAAGCTTGCGAAGAGCGCAGTCGGCAGCTTCTGCCTCAGCGAAGTAGCCTCTGGTTCAGACGCGTTTGCGCTGAAGACCGTGGCGAAAAAGGACGGCGATCATTTCGTGATCAACGGGACCAAGATGTGGATCTCGAACTCTGATCTAGCCGACGTGTTCGTGATTTTCGTCAATGCTGATCCGAGTGCTGGGTATAGGGGTAAGTTAAAAATTCTAACAAAAACTTATCTGTGCGTTCGAGTGATGATATTATATAGCTAGAAGAAATACGGAAAATTAAAGTTTATTTTTACTACGAACATACATTTATAACTTTCTGAAAATTCAATATTAAACAAAATAAATGAGTTTTTCTAGTCGACAATTGTTGAATCATCTCAAACTACAACACACAAGGGAGGAATCTCAGCTCCTTTCCAGATAGCAAGAAGCGTTTGAGAAACGTTTCTGAAACGTTTCACTTGAAACGTAGCCCTATTGAGCCGGAACCGTTTCTACGTTTCAGAAACGTTGAAAAACAGACTTGGTGCAAGGTCAAGTCGCGCGGACATCTCAACGTTTCTGAAACGTTATAGAAACGTTTCCGGCTCAATAGGTTCTTGCTATCTGGAGTTATTATAAAAGATTTCGTTAAAATCGTCCTCTCTCTCACTAGGTATCACAGCCTTCGTTCTTGACCGCGAGACCCCGGGTCTGAAGGTCGCCCGGCCGGAGTCGAAGCTCGGCCTTCAGGCTTCGGGCACGTGTGCCGTGCACTTAGAGGACGTGCGCGTATCTGCTAGCAGCATCCTAGGGGAGTTTGGCCGTGGTTACAGGTATGCGGCAGGCCTGCTGAACGAGAGCCGCGTGGGCATCGGCGCCCAGATGGTCGGCATCGCGCAGGGATGTCTCGACGCGACCGTCCCCTACACTCTTGAGAGGAAGCAGTTCGGCAAGGAGATATTTTCGTTCCAGTCGATGCAGCATCAGGTGAGTGGATTTGATACAAGGCTCATATGTCAGTACTCTGATTGTGAAATTAAATTTTCTTGTAAGGAAGGTTTTTTTGTGACACTTGTGCTTCCCATTAAATAGAATATTACACAAGTCTATATTGAGGGGCTTAATCCAACTCTAAAGTCACAATAGTCAGTTTCCCAAGCCATTATGATTTAAATACCGTTTTATTATCAGGAAATCCTGAAAACCAGGAAAGGCTTACAAAGAGATTATTTGAATACTTTCCCCTAATTTCCAGGGTTTCAACACCTCAAAATATATAAGAAAACATATTTATCGTGCAGAGTTCAGGCACGTTTTTTGTGGGCCTATGTTATCGAAAATGTGTGTATTGTAGCCACTACAGCGAAGAAAATTTCGTAATTCCAAATTTAAGAAATATATGACCGGTAATTTTATTGCCTAACATATCTAGTCAAATGTCTCAAAATCATTTACTATTAAATAACGTCATGTACTTTTTTCAAATAAAGTTAAATCAAAAGCAACAATTTATCATTTTAACCATAACTATTTTATTTATTCGACAATCCTTTTTCTATCTTTTAAATAGATAATATCGCTGACCTATAAACTCTTCAAATTCTATTCAATCTTATTTTGGAAGCAATTTTTTCTATCAAATATTCTATGCCAGTTTAGTAAACTTTTTCAGCCTGAGTTATGACACACCATAGCATTTGATTAGAGCTACTTTATTGTAATCCAATACAATTTTACCGAATAAAATACGTCAACATCTCTTTATCAATCGTATTCTTCTTCCAGATCGCCCAACTGTCCACGGAACTCGAGTGCGCTCGACTTCTAGTCTACAACACGGCGCGAATGGTCGACTGCGGTGAAGACGTGATGCGAGAAGCAGCGATGGCCAAACTTTACTCCTCGGAGATGGCCCAGCGCGTCACCTCCAAGTGTATCGACCTCATGGGTGGGGTTGGCTTTACCAAGGATTATCCTCAGGAGAAGTACTTCAGGGATTGCAAGGCCGGCACGATCTACGAGGGCACGAGCAACATGCAACTGACGACCATAGCCAAATGCATCCATAAGATGTACTCGTGAGAGGAAGATGATGCTTTCCTGGAATGGCTGCCGAGGGAGTATGGTTTCGATTTACGCTTATTAGAAGATTAAGAGATTGAATTGGGTAGTTAATGTCTGTTATAATAAGATGTATGATGAAAGATTTTCTCAAAATCTCGATCGATTATTTTTATGTATATATAAGAACGGTGATTATAAGGTTTTTAAAAGGTCCGAAGTGGTTTGATGATTGTCATGTTTTTTTTTTACTTGTAATATATTTTTATATGGATAAATAAATGTGTATATTCTTACATTTTAATATGTTACGAAGATTACTTGTATTCACTCCGTCTTGAGACATTATAAATTTATTTCATGTATACTACATCCAAATTTTCTTTTCTAACATAATTTTAATTTATTTTCCAAAATCTCTACTGATTGTAGGTACATGCCGAGAGATGACATTGTCATGTGCGTTAATCAGGAAAAATAGTTTGATTTAAACGCTTGCTAAACACTTTTACATTCTTCAACAGCGCTCTATCCCTGCACAAGTTTATATACCTTTTATCTCTTCCTTTCTGATGTTGCGCAGCCTATATTTTTTGGGTACTATCAAATTTAGAACTTAGTTTGGATGGACTTTGTCAGTTTCTAGAAGTCATGAAGATGAAAATATATGAATTTTTTATAATATTTTTCACATTGCCTAGAATAGAATTTCTAAACCAAACTATAAAAGAAAATTTTAGTAGCTTTGAAAACAAACTTGTAAAGGAAGAAACGGCAATAAAGGTTAAAAAAGCAAAAATATGATTATCAAATTTACATGCATATGATAAAATATCTAAATTTTATAGATCAAATATCTTTAAAAGTAATCGCAGAATTTTCACGAAATTGTGCTCATATATTGACTATACTCGATCCTCGTAAGCTCCTCTCTAGATTATATTTTATTTTTATCTCGATTGATTTTCTTGACTTACAGGTGATTTTTTTTTTTCAAAATGAATTTGGATAATTCATTTTAAAAAATTTGGTAAGAATGTATCATTTATTTCTGAAACTAATAGTTTATGTAAAAGAATAATAAGTTTGTGGAAACTATATGTATCAATGAATTGACATCGGTCCATTATAAAGTAACGCGATTCGAGTTTGTATCTTTTGTTAATAAGAGATACAACTTATTTAGAAAAAATAACGCTTTGACTTAATTGTGAGATTATTTTACTATTAACACGTGTCCTGAAAAAAAGATTGAATGCATTATATCATATAGAAGAAAAAATTAACAGAAATTTTTTACTTTTTTCATTTAATTTAACCCTTACTTGACATACTTCTGCAGATTTAAAATCTTGATTCAAAATCCCACTGCCTTGAGGGGATACTGGTTTTATTAAACTATTTCGATGTCGCTATAACCCCCCCCCACTTTTAGATTCTCGTATTTGGAAAAATTTGCACTATAAGTATGTCAAACAAGGATTAAATTTAAAGCGTATACAGGAAATTAGGTGTATAAGAAAAATAAGTTATGAAAAAATATATGAAAACGAAAACCGTTTTAAATTTGGATATAGGTAAAATTTTAATACATTTTCACATACATTTAGACATCCCTTTCATATTTGTAGTAGTTTACATTTTATTATTGCATTTTTGTGCGTGCTTGCGTGCGTGTGCGTGTAAATAATTTTATTTTTTATTTTAGCATGTTTGCAATTCAAAATTTTTTGCTATGTGTTCGTGTGTACTCATAACATTGCAATAGCAAAGTTCATTCCTGACTACTAGGTGGCGTGATATTGACCGCTGGTGTCACATAGCAGAGTAAGCTGTCGAGCTTATAAGACAGATACAGCACCATTTATTTATTATTGTAAATTTTTTTCAAACATCAAGTTTATATCGAAATTATGTTGATGATCGTGCAGTAGTTCATCGTTTACCAATTTACTTTCGTCTCATAATATTAGATTTGACCATTTGACGAGATATTTTATCACTTTGTCTTCGATTTATTTTGTACTGTATATATTTGTAAAGTATAACTCGGATGCTGGTTGAAAAAGGTGTTCAAACTCAGACAGAACATTTTTTCGTTTAAATTTAAGTTGGCAGAAATGCCGAAATATTTTAACATTTGCTTTAAAAGACGAGTAATATTTAAAAAAGTGGTTAGAATTCATTTATATGTTTTCAAGGTCGCCGATCAAGAATATGCTGTCTTAGAATTTATATTCATATAAATATTTTGAGCACTATGATGTAATTCGTATCTTTTTAGATTACATATAATATTGACACGAATAATTTATAATAATGAAATAGTAAAAATAAATCTTCAAAGTCTTTACGACTACAAAAGTATAAAATAAGGCAAGTATCTGAGTTTTTCTGTGTAATCTATAAAATCATATATAATTATTTTATTAAATCTATAAAATAATATATATTATAATTTTTTAAAAGAAATCAAATAAATACTAGGAAAACAGTCTTTTACATCTTTGAGTTAGGGTATGCTCAACAAATTATATGTAACTACATTCACATTGTTCACTGTAAATCAACACATGAAAGTTGTCAAATCAATTTTGAATAGTCAAGTAATGCAAACAACTCCCCGAAACCTGTAAAAATTGTATGACTGTTCTCAGAATTTTATTCAAATTGGTTCATCCTTCTATATACAAATTAAACACAAGAAAGTACTGAAATCAATTTATTGTAGGCAAGTACCGAAATAAAATTTTTGTACCTCGGATGTAAAATTGCACCATAGTACTTCTACAAAACTATAGAATTACATACGCATTTTTACATACGCGTGGGCGAAAATTATTTCTAACTATATTCTATAACGTCTCCTTTTTATTTTTCAAATATTTTACGATTACATCCTATTGAAAAAAAAATTCTATAACATTACGTTCTATAACATCATCTTGGGAGAACAAGGGAAGTCTAGAGATGCATGCTCTAGCAAGGGGTGGTCCTATGATGTTCCATACATACTTGGCGGGCCAGATCGGTTAAAATGTGTAAATGAATTTTTTCTACAAATTAAATGCTAGTTCGTAAATCTATCCCTGTTTTTAAATAGAAGTGCCATAGAATACAAAATATAATTTACTTATTTAAAGCACGGTAGGTAAAAATGTAGAGATCTTTCGAGTGCACTAAAAATTTATATGAATTATCTATTTTACCCCCTTTCGAAATTGCTGTCTTAAGATTTAAACTTATCCATTTTGTAATCGTTAATCGCAGAAGAAGAAGTGGCCGGTAATTGGACTTGGTAATGGACGGGCACAGGTACACCCACCCTATTTCTAGTGAAAGTTAGTCCTGATTCTAAAGATATTGTATAGGATATAAATGGTATCAATTAAAAATTAGAGCTAATGTAATTATTTATAGTGGACTTATATAGACAAATATTGTTCGTGAATTCGTACACATATTTTTAGTATTCTACATTTAAATAGCCAGTACGCTACCAACCGTGGGGCCCGCCAAGTATGTATGAGACATCATAGGACCACCCCTTGCTAGAGCATGCATCTCTAGACTTCCCTTGTCCTCCCAAGATGATGTTATAGAACGTAATGTTATAGAATTTTTTTTTCAATAGGATGTAATCGTAAAATATTTGAAAAATAAAAAGGAGACGTTATAGAATATAATTAGAAATAATTTTCGCCCACGCGTATGTAAAAGGCGTATGTAATTATATAGTTTTGTAGAAGTACTATGGTGCAATTTTACATCCGAGGTACAAAAAGTTTTATTTCGGTACTTGCCTACAATAAATTAATTTCAGTACTTTCTTGTGTTTAATTTGTACATAGAAGGATGAACCAATTTGAATAAAATTCTGAGAACAGTCATACAGTGATGGTTTCGGGGAGTTGTTTGCATTACTTGACTATTAAAAATTGATTTGACAACTTTCATGTGTTAGATTTACAGTGAACAATGTGAATGTAGTTACATATAATTTGTTGAGCATACCCTAACTGCCTACCTACTCCAACACGATTCATAAATCATAATGTTCATATAAATATAAATTCTAAGACAACATGATCGACGACCTTGAAAACATATAAATGAATTCTAATCACCTTTTTTTAAATATTACTTGTCTTTTAAATCGAGCGTTATAAATATTTCGGTATTACTGCCAACTTAAATTTTAGGCGAACAAATGTTTCGTCTGAGTTAGCACCTTTTTTCAACCAGCTTCCGAGTTAACACCTTTTTCAACCGGCTTCTGAGTTAGCACCTTTTTATTCGGAAGCGATGAATATAATCAAGAATTATTTTTTACTCAAATTGAACATTGATTTCTTGTTACACTATTTCATAATTTTAAGTTTTAGAAATGGTCATCAATTTGAGCACTTTAACATTTAAACTTTGGACATTCTTTTCGAACCTTTATAAATGTGACTTTCTTGTTTAAAATAACTATTTCAGATAAAAATGCGAAGCACCCTAGCGCCCAACCCCCTAGCAAGATAAAAAAGCTAAAGGACAACTTATATATATTAAAACTATTTACCACTCTATGAACTTCATATTTACGATGTCTTAATATGTAATGTTTCTGGCGATCGTAAAGCAACCTTATGATGCCTGCTTCGCTCAGCTTCAAGAACACCCTACTGAATTTACGTACCAGAGGTGAATTCCTTGCAAACGTGTAAACTATGTTTGTCTCGGCCCAATGGTCCTTCGATATGTGAATATTTGGGCTCTCATACAAAGCAATAAACGTATCAGCGAATAAGCAGGCGACAGGATTTCCCTTCTCGAGCATCCCAACGCAGTCCTTGCTAAGGTAATCGGAATACCGATAGCGCATTTGCCATCCCGTTGGTTTGAGCATATGCTTGTAGGTAGGCCAGCCGTAAATAGTGAGGTTGGACATTATAAGATCCGCAATCGAGTCTATTACGGGTGCGCTGTCCGGCAAAATTCGAACCGAACTCAGATGACCTTGAATTATAGCATTAATAGCAATGACTGCGATCACGATCATTATTAACCCTTTCAGTTACGCAATTCAGGTAAATGGGTCCAAAAATGTTAATATAGGTTTCCGACGTATTTTTTAACGCTGAAACCGAATCCGAGGTCTAAATTACTAAAATTAAAAAATCAACCCTTGTAATGAGGTGAAAACCACCCTTATAGCCACAAAACTTAATTATCTCCTACAAAGTAGTCCAATATACGTTTTTGATGTATTTTTCAACGTTGAATCCAAATCCAAAGTCTAACAAATGGAATATCAAAAATCAACCCTTGTAATGGGGTGAAAACTACCCTTATAGCCATAAAATTTAATTATCTCCTACAAAGTAGTCCAAATATACGAGGGGTGTTCAAAAAGTAAGTTTCCCTGCTCCGGGAAAAAAGCAAAACACAATTTTTAGGTTAAAATAACATATGTATTTATTGTTTGACTTATAAACTATTTTTCTACATAGTCCCCTTGGACTTGAATACATTTTTTATATCTGTTCTCAAGCTTTGACAAACCTTGTTTATAAAAATCCGAGCCCTGTTTTTTAAAGAATAATTTAACGATGTCTTTCACTTCATCATTTGAATTGAAGTGATGGCCACCCAAACTTTCCTTTAATTTAGGAAAAAGAAAAAAGTCACTTGGTGCGAGATCTGGAGAGTAGGGTGGGTGATCAAAAATTTCCCATTTGAATTTTTCCAGTAAGGTTTGTGTTTTTTTTGCTGAATGAGGCCGTGCATTGTCGTGAAAAAGCAACACTTTTCTCGATAATTTTCCAGGACGTTTTCGTTTAACGGCACTTTTAAGTTTATTTAGCACTTCACAGTAACGATCTGCATTACGATCTGTCACCATAAATATGCACTAATTCAGTGTGAATTTCGTTGCCATTAAGCCCTTTTGCAGTTAAAAAGCGAATAACTGCACGCAACTCACAGGTGGACACGTTTTTCACGGGTAGCTCCATGGTTTCCGAGCCGGTACTGATGAAAAAAATTTTTTCGGCAGCTAAGACCGGTTCCGCTCTTATCGGTATATCCTAAACTAAAACTATGTTCGGTCCCAGCTCGCTAGATGGCGCTGGGGCAAAACGGCAGACTAGGGAAACTTACTTTTTGAACACCCCTCATATGTTTTTAATGTATTTTTCAACGTTGAATCCAAATCCAAAGTCTAAAAAATGGAATATCAAAAATCAACCCTTGTAATGGGGTGTGGGCAGTAAAAAGTCTAATACGCCCTCTATTGGTGGACTAAAGTAATAAAATTAATTTCAAAAAGTTTTATTCTTTGCTGTACAAAATACTCATTTTTCATAAAAGTATCATCGCCATATTGGATCTACCATACTCAATAGTTATAAACAAGTGAATAAATAAATATTTATAATAAATATCATGAAAAATGACAGTTATATAAAAAAAATGTTTATTTCAAAATTTTGAGCTTTTTTTTAAAAAAAATCGTCATTTTTTGTATTATGGCCACCATATTGGATCCGCCATACTGGCTCGTGCAAACCTAATGGTGATCCTATAATCTTTGTTCATCAATCAAAGAATTCCAATCATAAAAAGCATATGTTACTCATCAAATTTCACTGCTAACGTATTAAATTCTCAAAAACCCATGTTTTTTGACAATTGTTTATTTATAATAATTATAAACAATCATATATTCACAGAATATCTCCATGATTCAATAGTCTAGGTATAGTAGTACCTAAAAAAGCAAAAAATTTCAAAATCCTGCATCAATTTTGAAAAATATGAAAAAAAGAAGGAAAAAAATTAAGACGCCCATATATGGGCGTCTGTAACTGAAAGAGTTAAAAGAAATCTTTTCCGTGTTTTCCTTGGTTTACTCAGAAAGGCGTTGTTTGTTAATATTCGCACGAATTCCAAAATTGCGCGTGACATCGATCTTCTTTGAAAATATTTCAAGGCGACTATAGAAAAGAGACTGATTATAGCAAACACTGACCATACCTTTATGTTGAAATTAAATGAAAATACGTCAACGAGTTTTGACGAAATAAGGATTTTAATCCTTACTAAGGAAGGGATACGATTGACTTCTCAGATAGTGATACATTAAGCTAGTAAGTGAGGGAGCCTTATATCAACTGTTCCTTTTTCTATGTCATTTAGTGATCCTATAAGGTCGCCGTGATCATTGATAAAACCTAGACTTTTGGACCATTTTACTGTAACGGTTGCGTTTATGAGATTTAAAACCGTACACACAATTTCATGATTCAGTCCAGCGAATCTTCCGTATCCAGTTTTTGTTTGGTCATACCGTAGAATTACATGATCATCAACACCAGCTGCTTTTAAGTTGTAGCAGCGAAGATTACTTGTTTTGTCGAAGTACAAATCATCGCAGATGCAATTATCTATTGTCAAAAATTTATAAAACTTGATTTGAAAACTTCTATTTATGAACATTTCTAAGTATTAATTTTTTTCATACGGAAAAAAAACTTAAGCATTTCGTAATTAAGGTTGATAAGCAAACTTCTTCAATAATACATACGGAATTTAACAAATATTATCTATATAAATTTATGTTGGAACTCAGTACGATGGTGTATAGCCACGTAGATACTATCATCCATGTCAAGCATATCCAATTGAAAATATCCATATTAATCCGGGCGCTAAGGGGGTCCCGTGTACTTTTTTAGATTCCCTCAGTAACTTGATGTTACTCTATGTTCTTGGTATGCTGAATCCATTTTTCAAGGTTACCAGGCCGAGAAGTGGTCAGGTTAATTGTTAAATATCATTTTTAATAAACGGTATAAAAAATGTTATATTTTCGATTTTAAAAAATTGCAAGTTATTCTCTGTCATCTTCTGAGCAAACATGATCCTTATCAATTTTTCCCTCCAATCCATAGTTTTCGATAAAAAATTTCCTAAAATTCGAAAAATGTCATTTTTGGGACCCTAGCGCCCGGACTATATGGAATTCATATGGAAATCGATATAGAATCCATATGAACTCTATATGGATAATTCATATCTAAATCTGTCCCAAAATACTATATCGGATTCCTTATAGAAACTTTTATAGAAGTCTGTTCGTACTTTGCATGGAAATTGACAAGGAAATCTACATGAAGATCCATTTAAAAGATACTTCTAAAATGTTCGTAGCAAAATCTGCATAGAAATTAACCTCATCATCTTTTGAAACGTATTTAAAAAATTTTCGTAGAACATGGTAATCCTAATGAAAATTCATATCGAACGTATTTCCATAGATAAATTTATATAAAAATCTATATCAAACATAGATTTTTATAAATATTTCTATAAAGAATTCTTTATGGATTCGCGTATGGATTCCATATAGATTACCGTATGAATTCAATATGGATTCCGTGTGGATTCCATATTGATTTCTATAAGAAATCAATATGGATATTTTGAACCGGATACATACACGCCAAACTTCTATTTTTACGAAATACTTACCGAAGCTAAATCTATAATCCAAGGTAAACGTATTCTTTTTAGAAACTTTTTGCCATAAATTTGGTGCTATATCTGCATAAGGGTTGAAAGTGTAGAGTAGCAATTGATTATTCCATTCTTTACACAAATATAGTGCAGATAAAACATTGATAGACCAAATTGCTGCCAAAAATTCATTTGATAATTCACAACCATTTGTTATATCCTTGTTAACTATGAGAAAAAATGCTTCGTGATTCCACCATATAGACTCACTCATTGCCTTTATTATTGCAGGAAATCTTTCAATTGTTGTAGCAATTATTATGATACTAGTTGCTTGATAAGTTTTTTGAATGATGTTTGAATGATGTTCAAATGATGTCTCATTTGAGGTGGATATTTCTGTGTGATGTTTGTAATTGTCGAAGAAAACCTTATTACATACTCTGAATAAATTAATGGGTGGCGTTTCCGCCATTAAAGACTTTGGAATAATGACCTCGTCACTCTTGTTGTGCAATCCCCTATAGCACTGAATATTTGAGGAATATTCCCTCAATATTCATTTGCCATTTTCGCAATTTTCACTAATATTCCCTCAAGGTAATGAACATGAAAGAAACCCTCAGGGAATATTCCTGCAAACCTTGATGACCGTTTTTCCATTCCTTTTCTAAAATGATCAGGTAGGCTACCTATTATTGTAATATTGCAGGAATATTCGTACAAGATTAATTAATACTAGACGAATATATAATTAAGTTTCACCAATTTTTCCTCGATTAAGCAGTATTGCAGCAATATTCGTACAAGATTCATGGACACGAGAGGAGCATTCAATATATTCCCCTATAACACAATATTGGAGCAATATTGCTTCAATGTTGCTGCGACATATTCGCCATATTCGCTAATATTCCCTTAACGTATACAGGTAACGTTAGTATTTAAGTTGTTTATTTCACATAGATAAGGCGTAAAATTTTGAGTCCTCATTCCCCATTGCAAACGGGATATCAAAAACAAGGCAAGCCTTGTAATTCGGACTCTTCGTAAAGAGTCATTTGAACGGTTGAATTATACGGCTTATATACTCTCGGCCATCCAGTGTAACCACAGAAAGCGCTACCGGTACCCCGCATGGCGGATAAATAGCCGAAGCTTGCATATCGAGAGCCGCCCATCACAAGTTTCCCTTTATCACCGCTATGCGGAGCGCCGATAGCGCTTTCTGTAGATACACTGAATGGCCGAGAGTATATAAGCCGTGAAATTCAACCGATCAAATGAGCGAGAGACAAATGCAAGAGACCTAAAGACTTTTTGCATATAGATCCACCCACATAAATCCTAGTAAATAACGCAAATTTACGATGTTTCAGATACAACAGATCCAAGCCAAGGACAAATGCAGATATACCAGACTTACCTCCCCCTTACTAACCTTTTCTGTTCAGGATCACAATTACAAGAAGACGCACCTCATACATTAAACTCTCTCTCTCCTTTCACGCAAAAGGAGACGCAGCGACGCCATGCTGGCGGCCGATGTTCAGTGCGCCTCAAAACCGCAACGAATACCTGACCGGACCGGCTGGCGGATGCGGCGTCTCCCTCTGGGTGAATCTTTTTCCTCTAAATTTTCTGCCGCATATCACATCTATCTACCGATATATAAATTACTCATCTATTTTTTCTGTCTAATAAAGTCATTCTACGCGTCTCAACAACTAACTTAAGATAAATGGGTTTTACTCCTAGCGAGGTTTTTCCCCATTCTACACTCCACATAGTAGTTCAGCCATACAACCGTTTTTGCTCTATAACTTCTGATAGTGTGGAAATGCCCTCATAGGGCAACGCACAACTTCCTCTCTTTTGATTTCCTTCTTTAAGGAGAGGTAACTGGAATCGCCCAGGCTCCTCCTACGTGGATCCATTTCTACGTAAGGGGCTCCTGGACGGTGATCCGGGCAGGCTGTACCTCACTGGTAGGGGGCGACGGAGGGGGCCCCCACCATCCCTTCTTTCTTTCTTTCGATCAAATGACTCTTTACGAAGAGTCCGATTTACAAGGCTTGCCTTGTTTTTGATATCCCGTTTGCAATGGGGGACGAGGACTCAAAATTTTACGCCTTATCTATGTGAAATAAACAACTTAAATACTAACGTTACCTGTATACGTTAAGGGAATATTAGCGAATATGTCGAATATGTCGCAGCAACATTGAAGCAATATTGCTCCAATATTAAGTGTTATAGGGGAATATATTGAATGCTCCTCTCGTGTCGATGAATCTTGTACGAATATTGCTGCAATACTGCTTAATCGAGGAAAAATTGGTGAAACTTAATTATATATTTGTCTAGTATTAATTAATCTTGTACGAATATTCCTGCAATATTACAATAATAGGTAGCCTACCTGATCATTTTAGAAAAGAAATGGAAAAACGGTCATCAAGGTTTGCAGGAATATTCCCTAAGGGTTTCTTTCATGTTCATTAACGTTGAGGGAATATTAGCGAAAATTGCGAAAATGGCAAATGAATATTGAGGGAATATTCCTCAAATATTCAGTGCTATAGGGAATAAATTTAGTATAATATGATTTCCATCTATTTCTTTAAAACATTGTTGAGTAACTTTTCCCTATAATTCAAATTAAACATTCATTTGACACCTAATTAAAATATGCAAGAAAGATATGCAAGATATATCCGCCAAAAATTGATGTTAGTAATTAAGTATGTAATGTTTAACACAAAATTTTATTTTATAACTATTTCGAAATATTTAAATGGTTAATAATTAATAATAATAATCTACTGTAAAATAAATAAATAATTCAACAAACTTACAGCAGCTTGAAATATATCATCTTCTTCATAGGAAAAAATTAAAGTTTTTCCAACTGCATTTTCAACACATTGTATTGTTAATATTCTCATTACAAAAAAAGAAAAGTATTATTTGGAATGACATTTGAAAAAAAACAATAATGCATGTTTGGTCAGCGTATTATTATTATAAGGATAAACTTCTTATTATAACAATATTGTAACAATATTACTTATATTAAGAAAAAAATATTTTTTCTTGCATTAACAATTTTCTTTTAACTTACTGCCGAGCTGCCAAGGCCAACTGTAGAGGAAGTTTTGTTACGTAGGTGTAAGAATAGAATTTGAAATTGAATAGGTAAATATAATTTTAATAATTTTCATGAAACAATTTGTGAATATTATAACTAATCGTTCAAAACGATAGTGTATGACAATCGTAAAAAGTTTAGCGTTATTCACACTGTGATAACTTTTTATTTAAAAACTATAAATTCGTTCTAAAAAAATATCTACATCCATATTGTTTTAAAAGAAATGTGGGCATTTATCAATTCTTGTTTCAATTCATCAAAAAGTAAAAATTTGGTTATCCTTTTGACTTGCACTCCGCTCTACTTCACATCGGTGAATCTAAGCAATCTAATTCGTCCATTTATTTAATTCATCCAATTCGCATTTTCTCGATCATACCTTATTGGAAATATTAATTAGACGTGTAGATAACTGAAAAATATAAAACAGATGCCTTATAAATGAAACTAGAAGTATTCCGAGTGAATAAAGTGTAATTCACTGAAGTTACTTTTAGGTCGTCCTCAAATATACTGCTAACATTTGACATCAGCTGTAATATTACTAATTTTTATATGTGCAGTAAAGTAATAAATAAATATTTCTATATAATACATGAAAGTTTTCTAACAGTGTACTTAAGAAATATGAGTTTACAATCACACGAGTTGAGCAAGAATAATCGTTATGTGAGGGAAGTAAAATGATTTGCTCATACGATGTTCTTTGCACTCACTCCCAAATGAGTACGAGAAACAAGGTCTTATTACAAACATTATCTAATCGAATGACGTTAAAAAATGCCACATAAACTTAGATAATGACTACGTTCGAATTACTTTTACTGAAAAGTAGAAGCACCTTTTCATAAAAAGAAAAAATATTCGATGTCTTTTACAGCTGCTTTAATCTACCAGAATGGAATGCCGATCCCACTTGCGGATTGCTGCCGGATTGCTACCGGATTGCTGCCAGTCCATGCCAGTCCTATTGACTGGCAGCAGTTATCACTGTCTATTACGAATAACATTTTTGGACCATGTAACCTTGAGAAGCGGTATATAATAAATGCTTGAAACGTCGGCAAACATCAAACATTGGTGTTTCTAATTACATCTCTAAACACCAACCTGGACAGCTGGGCCATTCCCTTCATCCTTTGAGGAATAAATTACTTAATTTCTAGAAGAAAACTAAATGTCTCAGTATTTCTATAAATACTTAATAAATCCAGTTTATGGTGAAATAAAAATTTCAACAAGTTCTAATTTGTTTCCTCAATAGATACTTATTTCCATATATTAGGAACCAAATTTGTGTATGGATTTAAAAGTATACATAAACGATTGATTATTGTATTTATTGCATACATATATTATTAACAATATCTTAATTTTATACATGTTCAGATAATATTGTCTATGTACTTCGATTCTTTAGAAGTCAAACATTGATTTTTGAAACGATTATTTCGCATGAAAACGCAAAAAATCCTAATATCCAACCACATAACAGGATATAGAAACTTGCAAATAAGTTGCCAAAGCCAAGACTTTTGACTACTTGCTTAGTATCACATTTACGACCTCTTAATAAATAGTATTTCTCATGATCACCAAACAGTTTAATAATTCCTGATTCGCTCATCTTGAGCAAGATACTATCGAATTTGTGGACTAATGATGAGTGCCTCGCAAACCCGAAAACATAACTTTTTTCTACCCAATCGTATTTGGACACATGAATATTTGCACTCTGGTATGCCAATACATGTGTATCGACCAATAGACAGGCCATTCGCTGGCCCTCTTTGACCATCTTAACGCAGTCTTCGGGTTGGTAATCGGATTCTACAAACCGCATTCGCAATTCATACTGCTGCACAAAAAACTTATAGCTCGGCCAACCGTAAATCGTAAGATTAGACCTTATAAGATCCTCAATCGAGTTAATGGTAGATCCACTTAGCGGAGAAATGCATACTGAGCTCAGTTGGCCCAGAATTGCGGAATTAATCGTAATGACTACGGTTACCACTGTTACTAGAAGCAATCTTCCCCGTAACTTCTTTGGTTTACTCAAAAACGCGTTGTTTGTAAATATTCGAGCAAACTCTAAAACTACGTATAACATCGATCGTCTTCTAACATATTGTAGAGTGATGATAGAAAAGAAACTAATTATAGTGAACAGTAACCATACCTTCATATTGAAATGGAGTACACATACGTTAATATAATTTGCCGAAGTAAGGATTCTAATTTTAACACTGTAGAAAGGATATGATTGAACTCTGTAATAGTGAAGCTGTAACCTCCACCAAATGGGATACATGGCTAAATCGACTGTTCCTGTTACTATGTCATTTACTTGTCCTACAGGTGTCCCGTTTTCAGTGATGAAACCCAAACGTTCCGAAAATTTCACCGTAACTGATGCATTAAGATATTGTAATACGGTGCACATTATTTGATGATACATTCCACTAAATCTCTCATATCTTGTTTTCATTGGATCGTAACGTTGAATAAGATCTATGTAATCAACTACTTTTAAGTTGTAGCCGCGAAGATTACTTGTTTTGTCGAAGTATAAATCGTCGCAGATGAAATTATCTATTTTCAAAAATTTATAAAAGTTGATTTCAAAACTTCTATTTATGAACATTTCTAAGTATCAATTTTTTTCATACAGAAAAAAAAGATTAAGGTTGATAAACAAACTTCTTCGATAATACATACGGAATTTAACAAATAACTATATAAATTTATGTTGGAACTTAGTACGATGTTGTACAGCCACGTAGATACTATCATTATATTCCTTCCATGCCAAGCATACCCAATCGAAAATATCCATATTAATCCGGGAGCTAGAGGGGGGGGGGGAGTGGTGTCCCCGTGTACTTTTTTACGTCTCCTAGGTAACTTGATGTTACTCTATGTTCTTGGTATGCTGAATTCATTTTTCAAGATTACCGGGCCGAGAAGTGGTCAGGTTAATTGTTAATTAACATTTTTTACAAACAGAATAAAAAATATTATATTTTCCATTTTAAAAAATTGCAAGCTATTCTCCGTCATCTTCTCAGCAAAAATAGTTCATGTCAACCTTTCCCTTCGACACATAGTTTTCGAGAAAAAATTCCAAAAGTTCGAAAAATGTCATTTTTGGGACCCCCCCCCCCTCCTAGAGCCCGGACTATATGGAATTCATATGGAAATCAATATAGAATTCATGTGAATTCCATATGGATAATCCATATCTAAATCGGTCCCAAAACACTACATTGGATTCCTTATAGAAACTTTTATGGAAGTATGTTCCATATGGATTCCTATGTGAATTTCTCTATGAACATTATTAAAACCCATATGGAACGGACTTTGCATGGAAATCGACAAGGAAATCTATATAAAGATTCATTTAAAAGATACTTCTAAAATGTTCGTAGCAAAATCTACATAGAAATTAACCTGAACATCTTTTGGAACGTATTTAAAAAAATTTCGTAGAATATGATAATCCTAATAAAAATTTATATCGAAAGTATTTCCAAAATTTTCATAAATTTATATGAAAATCTATATAGAACATAGATTTCTATAAAGATTTCTATAAAGAATTCCTTATGGATTCCCATATGGATTCCATATAGATTACCACATGAATTCAATATGGATTCCGTGTGAATTCAATATTGATTTCTATAAAAAATCAATATAGATATTTTCAACCGGATACATACACGCCAAACTTCTATTTTTATTAATACTTACCGAAGCTAAATCTATAATCCAAGGTAAACGTATTCTTTTTAGGAATTTTTTGCCATAAATTTGGAGCTATATCTGCATAAGGGTTGAAAGTGTAGAGTAGCAATTGATTATTCCATTCTTTACACAAATATAGTGCAGATAAAACATTGACAGACCAAATTGCTGCCAAAAATTCATTTGATAATTGACAACCATTTGTTATATCCTTGTTAACTATGAGAAAAAATGCTTCGTGATTCCACCATATGGACTCACTCATTGCTTTTATTATTGCAGCAAATCCTTCAATTGTTATAGCAATTATTATTATACTAGTTGGTTGATAAGTTTTTTGAATAATGTTTGTCTCATTTGAAGTGGATATTTCTGTGTGACGTTTATAATTGTCGAAGAAATCCTTATTACATACTTTGAATAAATTAATGGGTGATGTTTCCGCCATTAAAGACTTTGGAATAATGACCTCGTCAGTCCTGTTGTGCAATAAATTTAGTATAACAGGATTCCCACCTATTTCTTTAAAACATCGTTGAGAAACTTTCCCCTGTAATTAAAATTAATCATTTGAAACATAATTAAAATCATACAAGAATGATATGCGAGATATATCCGCCAAAAATGGATGTTATTTAGTAACTAACAATAAGTATGTAATGTTTAACACAAAATTTTGTTTTATAACTATTTCGAAATATTTAAATGGTTAATAGTTAGTAATAATAATCTACTGTATAATAAATAAATAATTCGACAAACTTACAGCAGCTTGAAATATATCATCTTCTTCATAGGAAAAAATTAAATTTTTTCCAACTGCATTTTCAACACATTGTATTGTTAATATTCTCATTACAAAAACAAAGAAAAGTATTATTTTGAATGAAATTTGAAGAAAACAATAATGCATGGTTGGTGAGCCTATTATTATTATAAGGTCAAACTTTTTATTGTTAGTTGTTTTTAATTGATACTCTATTTTTAATTTCGTAATACTACGACACGTAAAATTGTATTATTATTTTTACTGTTACGTTATAACGGTAATGGGTTTTGTCTGAAAGCCCCATGACATGGGTGGTCAACAATGTTACTTATATTAAGAAAAAAATATTTTTTCTTGCATTAACGATTTTCTTTTAACTAACTGCCGAGCTGCCAACGTCAACTGTAGGGGAAGTTTTGTTACGTAGGTGTAAGAATAGAATTTGAAATTGAATAGGTAAATATAATTTTAATAATTTTCATGAAACAATTTGTGAATATTATAACTAATCGTTCAAAACGGTGGTATGTGACAATCGTAAAAAGTTTAACGTCATGCACACTGTGGTAACTTTTTATTTAATAACTATGAATTCGTTCTCAAACAAATGTCTGTATCCATATTGTTTTAAAAGAAATGTGGGCATTTATCAATTCTTGTTTCAATTTATCAAGAAGTAAAAATTTGGTAAACCTTTTGAGTTGCACTCCACTCAACTTCACAGCGTTGAATCTAAGCAATCTAAATCGTCCATTTATTTAATTCATCCAATTCACATTTTCTAGATCATACCTTATTGGAAATCTTAATTACACGTGTTGGTTCCGAAAATTTCACTGTAACTAATGCATTAACGTATTGTAATACGGTGCACATTATTTGATGATATATTCCACTAAATCTCTCATATCTTGTTTTCATTGGATGGTAACGTTTGTTAAGGTCATAAATGTGATCATTATACTTATTTGAACTTCAGACATTTGTTTCGATTCTTCATAAATCTAACTTTCTTGTTTAAAATGGCCATTTCAAACAAAAATGCAATGTATTCTAGTACCCAACCCCCCAACAAGATGAAAAAGCCAACAGATAACTCATTAATACTAAGACCCTTTACCCTTCTGTCAGCTTTATATTTACGACGTCTTAATATATAATGTTTCTCGCGATCGACAATCAGCGTTATGAAACCTGCCCCGCCCATCCTTAACATGATTCAACTGAATTTATAGACCAATGGCGAGTTCATCGCAAACCCGTAAACTAAGTTTCTCTCTACCCAATAGCCTTTCGATACATAAACTTTTGCGCTTTCATACATCGCCACACGTAAATTAGGGAACAGGCAGGCGACGCGGTAACCTTTCTCAAGCATCTTAATGCAATCCTTGACAAGGTAATCGGAATTCCGGTAGCGCATTTGCCATTCCATTGGCCTAACCATATACTTGTAAGTGGGCCAGCCGTAAATCGTCATGTTGGACTTTATAACGTCCGTAAGCGAGTCGATTGCTGCACTGAAAAAAATTTGGCACTCCAGCTGACCCGATAAGTACATACGCTATGCCGAAAATAGGGTCGAATGTTGTACCGCGGTTCGGCACATCTCCTGCCCCATACTGGCACAGCTCCTGTCCCGTAAAAGCATCGCGCGCCCCGTACTGGCACAGGTCCTCTCCCGTTAGGGACAAACGCTGTGCCAAAAGTGGGTGGTCTAACACACGCAGCGAAGGGGGCGCTGACGCACTGTGATGGAAACAGACGCCGTGCCAAATTTTTTTCAGTGTGGTGCGCAGTCCGGTGAAATTTGAATCGAACTCAGACGACCTTGAATCACGAAATTAATTGTAATGGTCACCATTACAACCATTACTAAAAGCAATCTTTTCCACGTGTCCCTTGGGTTACTAAAAAATGTACTACTTGTAAATATACGCACGAGCTCCAAAATTGCGCTTCACATAGATCTACTTTGAACATATTTCAAGGCGAAGATAGACAAGAGGCTAATTATAGTGAACATGGACCATACCTTCACGTCAAAGCTGAGTAAGTGTGCATCAATGTGCTTTGTTGAAGTAAGGATTTTAATTGAAGTCATGTAGAAGGGATATGATTGGATTCTGTAATAGTGAAACCATCCGCGTGAGATTAAGCAAAACATTGTTAAATCAACTGCTCCTTTTGTTATGTCATTTAGTGGTCCTATCGGTTGATTGGAAGCATTGGTAAAACCTGAATAATTTGACCATTTTACTGTAATTGTTGCATTTATGTATAATAAAGCAGTTGAAATTATTTGGTGATCCAGTCCAGTAAATCTGTTATAACCAATTTTTGTTTGATCATAACGTAGAACAACATTATCATTAAAAGCAACGACTTTTAAGTTGTGACCACGAAGAGTATTTGTTTTGTCAAAGTACAAATCTTTGCAGATGAGATATAATAAATTATATAATGAATTTTTCATATAGTTAAGAAAATATTAGTATTTTTCAAAAAGACATAATAACGAATAATCTGTTTATGTGGTAGAAATACATACGGTATTTAACTTTCAATTTGTATAGTGACGTACAGATTTTTTATATAAGGTATTCGAAAAGAAGCTGATCCTATAATCTCATCACGTAAAAAATTTATGAATTAGCGAGAAAAATAACTTAAACAAAAATTGTACAGATGTTAGGGTCGAATCCAAGGTTACTAAAAAAGCTTCCTGTGATCTCGACAACTTTTCTTCGAGTTATTTCTTCTGTAAATGCATAGATCTATAGAGATAACATAGGGTCCGCTTTTTTTCGAATACCATGTATATTTGTTATGCTTCAATTTGAAAAAGACATACAGACATATACGCTACTCTGTTGTTTTTAAGGAAACTTACCAAAGTTAAAACTATAATCCAAGCTAAATGTATTCTTGTTAGGTATTTTTTGCCTAATATTTGGAGCCATATCTGAATAAGGGTTAAAAGTGTAGAGCAGCAATTGGTTATTCCATTTTTTACACAAATATAGCACAGATAAAACGTTGACAGACCAAATTGCTGCCAAAAATTCATTTGATAATTGACAACCATTTCGTATATCAGTGTTAACTATAAGAAAAAATGCTTCGTGATTCCGCCATATCGACTCATTCATTGCTTTTATTATTTCAGCAAATCCCTCAATTGACGAAACAATTATTACGATACTGGTTGCTTGACAAGTACATTGAATGACGTCTTTTTTACACGATCGGGATATTTTCATGTGATATTTATAATTTTCGAAGAAAACCTTATTGCATATACGGAATAAACTAGTAGGTGGCATTTCTGTCAATAAAAAATTTGGCAGAATGACCTCGCCACTTCTATTGTATGATAAATTTAGTATAATACGATTCATATCGTTTTCTTTAAAACAATGAGACAGTTGTTTCTGTTATTGAAAATAATAATGCAAGTCAAACATTTATAAATAATGAAAATCATGCAAGAATGACACGAGAGATATATCGACATTAAATTGATATTACTAATTAAGCGACATCTACTATTTGCTTTATTGATTATCAACTTTAAGTATACTTAAAATATTTCAATGTACTATTTTGTTAGATGGTCATAAAACAAAGATTTATTTTGTAACAATAAATTTCATTTGAAACGTTCAAATAATAATTTGCTGTAAAATAAATAAATAATATGGCAAACTTACAGTGGCTTGAAATATGTCATCTTCTTCAGAGGAAAAATTTAAACTTTTTCTAATTGCAGTTTTCAAACATTGTATTGTTAATATTTTTATAATAAAAATAAAAAATAGTTTTATTTTCAATGACATTTTACGAAAACAAAATGGAATCTTTAATCAGCGGATTATTATTACAAGCTAAAACTTCTTATTGTTCGTTGTTTTTAACTGATACTCTATTTTTAATTTTATAGTATAACAATAATTTTTTTTTCTGCAAACATCATGCTGAGAGGCATCGACAATATTACTTACAAGAAAAATATCTTTCTTGCATTAACAATTTTTTTCAAAATACTGGAGTTAAGCGATAAGCTGCCGACATCGACTGTAGTGGAAGTTTTGCTACGCATGAAGATGTAAGAATAGAAACTAAAATTGAATAGGTAAATGTAATCTCAATAACGTATACGAAAGTATTAGCTAGCATTATTAACCCTATATAAAAACGTAGATAAATGAAGCAATCGTAAAATTTTTATTTTACTGACACGTTGATGTTCCCTTATTTATTTAATAATTACAAATTTTTCTTTGAAATTTTTTTTATTGATTCTTTTAAAAATAATATGAGCAACACCGCAACGGAAGAGAACTTTTATAACAGGTATTTCCTTTCTATTTCTGGTGACACATTATTTTTTCAGGGCTTTAATTGAAGCCTTTAATACCAACGCGAGGCTGCAAAATTTTGGCGGTGTTAAAACTGTACTGTGGCCTCTGGATAGACTGAAATAACGCGATAGAATGACCAAAACGGACCAAATTTAGGTACTTTTACCAATTTTTTACCAATCTTTTTAGCAATTAAATACTCTTGTTGTTTGTGTTTAGTCATGTGACTATTTAGGAACTATTGTTATAGCTATCAGAAACTCGAATTTTGAAATCATATGATAGTTAAAAATTCTAGTGATTTACCCATATGTGTGAAAGAAATATCTTTTCTCAATTGGGGTATGGGCAATTTTTCCTAAAGTATAAATACTTTTTTGCGTTCTTTTTAGAAAATTATAACAAAGAAAAATATAATTTTTTATGTTTTAGGAAAATATACAAAAACTATCAGACTGTTTTTTTCTTTAACTTTTGTTGTGTTTTAATAACAATATTTTAGTTCATAAACATTTCAACTGCTGTAAAAAACTTTTTATTTTATTTTGTAATTAAAATAAAGATCTAGATAATACATTTTGGTTATTTTTTAAATACACGTGTCGAACTTACATCGATACATTAATTTTTCCATTACCCGTTGTAAAAATCACGTGTACTCATATACATTCTAAGCCACGGTTGCGATCGAGGATCCTAGTTGAAACACAACAAAATCAAAAGGTAGGATGAAATGTATTGGGGAATTCCAAGGACCAGGAAATTAATTTGTTCAATAACAAGCTAATGAATTGAAAAATAAATTTTTATTGTATGAATAAAATTATTTTCAATAACAAATTTGATAGCATTTAAGCATTTCATATTTTATATACATAGTTTTCGGATATTATATAATTTTTTAACTTATTTAAAAAAGAAATTTTTACTAACATAAAATCAATAATATTAATAGAAATTGAAAGGTTGCATGTGAGAACGTTACTTTTTTAAACTTTTCAAACGCATGCTTCGTTTCTTCAAAACCACAACTTTGGTCTCTTTGGAGGTAATTATTTTAAACAAAAATGCAAAAAATTCTAGTGCTGAACCACCTAATAAGATAAAAAAGCCAACCGTCAATTTATTAAAGTCAAGACCTTCAATCACTCTACTAACTTCGTATTTACGATTTCTTAATACATAATTTCTCTCCCGATCGTCAAACAGTGGGATAATGTCTTCCTCGCTCATCCTTACCAAAATCCAACTGAATTTGGTCATCAGCGGCGAGTCCGCTGCAAACACAAAAACCAAACTGCTCTCTATCAAATGATCCTTCGATACGTAAACATTTGCGCTCTCGTACACAGCCAAATGCGTGTCAAGGGACAAGCAGGCGACGCGGTAACCCTTCTCAAGCATCTCAACGCAATCCTGGATGTGGTAATCTGACTCTCGGTAGTGCGATCGCAATTCTTCCTGCCAGACAAAATCCTAATTGAAGCCCGGTGGCCCGTAGATCGTAAGATTGGATCTTATAAGGTCTTCAATCGAGTCTACATCTGGTATGCGATCCGGGGAGATGCGAACCGGACTCATGCAACCCTGAATCACGGAATTAATTGCAGTGACTGCGACCACGACAAGAACAAGGGAAAATCTTCCGCGTGTCTTTTTCGGTTTAATCAAATACGTGCTACTTGTAAGTATTTTAGTGTACTCCAAAAATGCCAGTAACATCGATTGTCTGTGAAAGTATCTCAAAACAATGATAGAAAATACAGTAATTGTAATAAACAGTAATTGTAACAGTAATTGTAATAAATTCATTTGATCATTTCGAACAACATGATCGTTAATATATCAACTACTTTTAAGTTGTATCCACGAATGTTACTTGTTTTGTCAAAGTAGAAGTCATCACAGCTCGAGGTATCTATTTTTGAAAATGAAATTAAAAAAATTGATTTTTTTAACCTCGGGACACAAAATTCGACTTTTGATGCTCGTTTAGCGGGCGCAAAGTTCCTAATTATCACGCTAGGGCATGAAGTAAAAAACTTTGTGGTCGCTTAACGTGTATCAATAGTCGGGCGCAAGGTGACTCGCCCGAGTCGAATTTGTACTTTACACCTACTGTGACGAAATAGTATATTGCGTACCTTATAGCTGCTCGCGGGTGTTCCTAACTGCATATGTACCTTTGCAATCTCAATTACAAAAAAATACTCGCGGCACATCATGCACACATACACTAATACCGCGAAAAGGAGAAAAACAAAAGAAAAAAGCTCAACACTCATGCATTCGGCAACGGCAGTCTGGCATATAGAGGCCGTAAAGTGGGCCTTTTTAGACCAAGTACTGCAACCACACGGGGTCAAAAAGTCCACTTAGCCCTTGGTGCACACGATATTTTTTGTGACACAGGTTTGGATTTTCGTGTTTTTGTACCTGCAACGCGAGACTACATTAACGGATTCCCGATACAGCAACCAAAGACCTATTGAAATTTTCATCTTTGTCTTTCTTCATTTCAACGTTTTTAAAATTTTTTGTAAACATTCTATTTTTGTAATAAAGATTAAACAATAAAATAATTAATTAATTAAAAATAAAACTAAAATTTGTTATCATTGAAAACGTAATATACGCAAAAAGATATTGATTAAGCAAGGAAAGACCCCCGAATTAACAAGAAAGTTAGACATTTTTTAGAAAATTATTGAGAAGCAAGTATAAAATAGTACATTATGTAACAAGGGACTAACGTCACAGATTATTCCCGCGGGTGAGTTCACTGCCCGAGCGAGCGTAGCGAACGAGTTCTATTAATCAAGCTAACTTTTTTATTAATTAATTTATTTTTGCTTCCTCAAAGAGAAAGCTTTGTAACGGTGAAACAAATGTTTCGGACAAAAAAGTATTAAAAACATGTTTTAAGAATAGTAGTATACACATTTTTTGATTTTGAGAATTTGTTTTCCTGTCTGTCTGTGTGAGTGTGTGTGCGCGCGCGCGTGTGTGCGTGTGCAGAAGATGTCTCGAGAACGAATCGGTCGATTTCGACGGGAGAAAGCTTATTCTTTTAATTTTGATGCCGCTTTAAAATCCACAAACGATTAAGAAAATTTATCAAATTTCTTTTGTTTTATGATTAAAAAACGATTTTGAAATTTCAATTTATCTCATTTTTTTATATGATAGGGTAAATTTTTTTTATTTTTTTTAAATGCATTTGAAAGGGCATTAAATTATCTACATTTTCTTTTTTTAAAAATTTAAGTATCTATTGTCCTTTATTTGTTATGAAGATAAATGTGTCATTTTCGTCTATAATTTTTATCTCAGATACTATTCCATATTTTTACAGACCAAATTGCTGCCAAAAATTCATTTGATAATTGACAACCATTTGTTATATCCTTGTTTTAAGACTTCACCTGTTATACATTAGGAGAAAATGACAAAATATACAGTGAAATTAGACATTTCTATCATACAATGGATCAAAACGTTTCTGTATAAATCTAATTTGTACCTTTTCTCCTAAATTATGATAGCTCAAGTTCTAGAATTTTGTATGACGGTTTGAAATGAACTGTTATTAAATGATCTATAAGTAAGTACACGATGAGCTTGAGCAAAACTTCTTCGTAACATAAAACCTTGTTAAATTGTGCTTTATATTCTGGAGGTGGTGAACCTTATTTTGTGATCTTGTGATTGCCTGAAAATCAACCAAGTGAATCAATTAAAAAAATTTAACTTCAACGACGTTGATTATTTTTCTGTTATAGACAACAAGTTGACAATAAATTAGACTATAGTGTTTTCAATAAATAAAATTTATTATCTTATGAATAAAATACAGTAATTGTCTAAAGATACAGCAAACAATGTGTTTCAGACAAATTTAAGTTTATTTTATAACAGATAAATCTTAAACATTATTTGAAATATATATACACACACATGAAGTTTACATAATTATATATGTAAAGTAGATTAGAAAAACGTGTAAGATTATACTTAAAAATTGTCATTTCGGAGTACAGGTAACGTAGGCGCAGATACAGGACTTTATGGCTCATGTTATAATAGACTCAGCTGATTCTTTTATTCATTTTACAAATTCCTCGCCTACATCAATTACTTATTTACTTGTATCACTTAAAAAACGCCGTTAAGTAACATAATTTTACACTTAAGTGACTACTGTAAACTGAAAACTCTCAAGAAAATTGCAAAATTTTAATTATGATATTCATAATATTATTTATGGATTTAATAATGAAAAACACCAAATTATTGGTTTCCTTAATTAATTTTGTGTACTCATTCGGTAACTCTTTTAAGGTACACTATACAATATATTCAAGCGTGCACACAACGCGAAGATCACTAATAATTGCTAGTTAGGAAAATATCTAGCTCAAGTGCTATACTCAAAACCGTTTCTTCTTACTGACTCAGGTGCATAGGTACATAGAGTTTCATCAAGTGTATATATGCGTCTTAATTGTCCCTTTTATTCATCTCGCGACTTCTTTGATGGTATCAATTACCCATGTACTTGACATTCTAAATAAACCTCCTTTCTCAGTATGGGAGTCTAGACGATACTAAACTACATTTTAAAAATTTCTAATATCATTTTCTACCACAAAACAATCGGGTAGTACTTATATAAGGAAACTAAAATAAAATTAATAAAAATAATTACTAATGTTGGTTAAATGATAAGAAACCCGATAAAATTGTTAGCTTGTATGCATATTATCTATTTTTAAAATAGTACCTTTTGTACCAAGCACGTGACATCGTACGCCCGTGGCATAAACATCATTTTTGTATGAACTTACTAGGTGTTAAATGCTCATTTTACGCCTAATACATAAAAATAGTAGTTTTTATATCTACGGCTGGCATTATACGCCCGCAAAACTACTTCATGAAGAAATAACGTTCGTAATTCGAGCGTAGAATTTGAACTAAAAAATTCGAAACGTAAAACTATTTTACGCTGTTGTTACGACAAGTGCTATTTCATATAAATAAAATAAAATTTTCGTTTATTAAAAAGTAATCAACTCACGTTGATTACTCATGTTTCATGAATGCTTCGTACAGTATTGGGTACCACCAACTGGACACCTAAAAGCTTTCTCACAAACTTTTTTACTAAGTGCATTTAAAAAGAGAATTGAAATAATTCTTGAATCTACGTTTTGAAATAATTATTTCAAACAAAAGTGCTAATGAGCCTAGTATTCAACTGCCCAATATAATAAAAAAGCCAACAGAGAATTTGTTCATGTCAAGACTTTTCGTTATACTATCAGCTTCATATCGACAATTTGTCAATAGATATTGATTATGGCTTTTTTTTTTAAAATGTAACGAATCCTGCCTCGCTAATCTTCAAAAAGACGCAACTGAATTTGTAGGTCAGCGGTGAGTTCCTTACAAGTCCGAATACCAAGTCTCTTTCTACCCAATGATCCTTCGATACGTGAATATTTAAACTATGGTTGAAACCATTAAATTGGTTGTCGAATAATACACTAATATTCTCACAAACTGGAATTTTGAACTTTTAAAACAATGTCTTACTTTCAAAATTATTTTTCAGTATAATAATAAACGCTTCTCAACTAAATGCGTCGAATTGTCTGTTAAAACTTTTCCATGCCAAACTTGTGTAATATTCATTGTAATTTTCAAAATATTGAATCGCAATATTTACTAAATTTTCCTTACAATAACGATTTTCGTTTAAAATAATTAGTTTCCATATTTTTTATGGTGATGTTAACAAAACTTTAAATCGTTTGAAGAAAATATACTTCATTTATAAAATCTATTTAAACGTTCTTGCCTATCGTACTTTTGTTTCTTTACCTTCAAATTTTTATTAGGCCACATAAATTTTATTAAAAAAATATATACCCTGGTAGAAATCGTCCATTTTTTTCCCATTTGTGAAACGATTTTTCTCCCATTTTCTAGCCATTTTCTAGCGATTTCGGTCAACTCGCCATTAAATGGCTAGAAAATGGGAGAAAAATCGTTTCACAAATGGGCGAAAAATGGACGATTTCCAGCAAGATATAAACAGCCTGATTGATTAAAAAGAAAAAAGAATTTAAAAATACTCAAAAATATAAACTAAAGTATTTCTTGCAGAAGGTACTGAATTTTTGTTTATAATTTTAAGGGGATGTGCAACCCTAATTTCAATATTTTTTTAAATCAAGATTCAAACATTTATTTCGAAAAAGACGGCTGTCAAGCGCTCCGTACACGCAAACACTATATGCAGATTTTTTTCTGGATAATTCTATTGATATTTGCGTGAGTTATGCTCGTTTGAAAAGTAGGTCAATTGTAGATTTCTACTTATCGACAGTACGGTTTTTATTTAATTCAATAAATTCTCATCATTTTTTTGGAAAAAGACGTCTGTCAAGCGCTCCGTACACGAAAACACTATATGTAGATTTTTTTCTGGATAATTCTATTGATATTTGCGTGAGTGGTGCTCGTTTGAAAAATAACGTCGGTACTCACATCCCCTTAAGTTCGATATTTGTAGGCCGATTTTCCACGACAACTGATACAAGTATATGGGTAAATCCATAATACAGTGCAACCCCGGAATAAGCGCTCTCGCAATAAGCACGTTTTCCTAGATTCTCACTCAATTCTAAGAACAGGGTATCCCCACTCCGACTCAAACTACCAGCTCGAGTTAGACTTTACAACCTGTCCTCTCAATAAGCGCGCCAAGCAAAACAGAGTTTAGAAGAGACTTTTTCGACGCCCCCTTACGAAAACTAGCACGCTTTATGATGCTCCGACGAAGACTAGCACGTTTCACAAAATTGCAACGGAACACCCAAAACTACCATAAGTTTCAACTTTGAAACGTGCAAGTCTTCGCCGCAAATGCGTGAAATGAGCTAATCTTTGTGGGAAACTGAATCGTGCTAGTTTTCTAAGGGGCGTCGTTTTAATAGAAAAATTTCATTTTCGTCAACACACGTAGACTTAAATATTCTTAAAAGTATAAATTTTTATGCACAATTTCCTATACTGCAAACGATATTCACTCTCAAAACGTTGTATTACGTGCACTTCAATGTTGTTAACAAACTGACGATCGTCAGAGCGCTTATTGAGAGGTCACGCGCCGAAAAAAGAGAGAGAGAGAGACAGAAGGCGCTAGATACCCGAGGGGAAAGTGCGTGGAGGGGGTATACCATTTATGGAAAAAATTCTTCCCCTTACGGGCTTAGGCGCGCTTATTACGGGGTTGCACTGTACCTTTAATTATTGTGTAATACTTTTTTAAAATTTGTTATTGCTGCTATTAGCATGACCTGCGAAGCATATAAACGAGACACGGTGCAAAATCTTTCATTTGTACGTAGAAAACCAGTCGTGTCATCCATATTAGTATGTCACGCAGGCCGCAGCCTGAAGATGTACAAAACTGTCTAAAAAAGTCGCTGTAATAGATTTAGCGACTTTTTTAGACAGTTTTGTACATCTCCAGACTGCGGCCTGCGTGGCACACTAATATGGATGACAGGACTGGTTTTCTACGTAAAAATGAAAGATTTTGCACCCTTTCTCGTTTATGTGCTTTGCAGGCCATGCTAATTGCAGTAATAACAAATTAAAAAAAAGTATTACACAATAGTTAAAGGTATTATGGATTTGTCCATATGATATGACCATTGAATTATTTTATGGAAAAATAATGTCTCTTTGGGGAAGGTATTTCATCAGAACGATTAAATTTCAGATGGGTATTTTTTCAGAAAATATAATAACGTTTAAAATATTTTCCAAATTGGATATTATGAATTCCGTAGAAGAGCAACTAAGAAAACAAAAGGTAAAATTTGTGTATATAAAAATTTAAAATAGATTTATAGCATTATGTACACCCTATTAATTATTAGAAAAATTAAATTTCGAAAAATCTAAAACATTTTTTTCTAAACGATTTTTAGCTGACTTTTCGAAGTTATGGCCTTCTTAAGTCACTGCATTTTCTAAATTTTAATTGTTAGATAGAAATAGCTTTCATAATATTCATATCACATTTTATATTAAAATAATTTCATAAAAATATTATAATATTCTGCGCAATTTTTTTTATGTTTTAATATATTATGCATTTTTAAACATTCGTAAATTTACCCTTATATCATAAAATATTCTAATTCTTTTTTTTTTAATTTTCTGAAAAAATACCCATCTGAAAATTTAGCGGTCTGATAAAAATAACCGCCCTCCTCTTATGAGTTAATGGAAAATCAAATTTTTGTAATAGATAAATATTTCAAAAAAAAAGACAAAAAGCGAAAATATCCATCCACCTAAAATGATATTAAAGTTCAAAAATAAATTTTTCATATTAAGACTTTTTCCAATTTCCATCAAATCAGCTTCACGATTCCTCTGCATATAATTGTTTTCGCGGTCGAAAAACAGTATTATGAATCCTCCCTCGCTCATTTTCAATAGAATACGATTAAATCTATAACCAAGCGGCGATTCCGTTGCTAGTATTAAACCTGCATTCCCCTCCGACCAACTATTCTTCGACTCGTACATATTTGTAGTTTTGTATTTTGGCAACTTTCCGTCACTTGTTAAACAAGCCACATTAGGGTTTTCTTCAAGAATCTTGCGGCAATTTGTAAGGCGATAGTCATAGCTTCGAAAACGCAATCCAAACGACTTTGACGGCACCAAGTCCTTCATGGTCGGTGAACCGTAGATCGTCAGGTTAAACTTTAAAAGATCCTCAATCGAATCAACTATTTCCGAGTGATGCGGTGCAATTCGGTCCATGCTGAGACGACACTGAATGAAAGAATTAATTGCAACGGTTGCGGCTACAGTACTTACTAGCAATATTCTTTTGCGCACAGCCCTGGGCTGGCTCAAAAAGCTACCATTCGTTAATATTCGAACGAATTCCAAAATGGCTGATGACATTGATCGATTTTGAATGTGTCTTAAGAAGACGATGCAGGCACAACCTACAGTAATAATTAACAGCCATGCCAACTGGTCGAGATTTAATGACAATACATCAACCCGATTTTCTATTAATTTAGAAGTTAGAATCTTGATCCGAAAAGTACAGTAGGGATATGATTGTACTTTCTGCAAGTAGAATTTCAACCGCATGGGAGAAGGAAACATAACTACATCGACAGCTTTTATGGTTATATCTTTAAGTATACCTACAGCTTCTCCATCATTATTGGACAATATAAGATCTTTCGACCACTTTACCGTCAATGTTGCATTTATGTACTCAAAAATGGTACACATAACTCGATGATATACTCCAGTAAATCTTTCGTATCCAGTTTTTGTTAAGTCAGTCCGTTGCGTACCGCCGTCCGCAAAATTAACTGCTTTTAAGTTGAAGCCGTTAAGATTATTCGTTTTGTCATAGAAGAAGTCATTGCAGACTGCATTATCTATACGTTAACACATTTAATAACATATTATATAAGAAATATCGTTTATATTGCGATAATATCTAAAAATTAAAATAATTAAGTTCCCCTGCTCTAATCTATTCATTAGACCAAGTATATAACATTTGTCGCGTAACAAATAGATTGTACAAATCAAAGCATATATCAAGAAATAGAGAGAAATCAAATAGCTGATATATTTATAGTTACTAACACATATAGTTGTACGTTTATTTTTAAGAAACTTTTGTCTTACCTATATTTTAATGTGCACTGTCTCAATAGAAGAAAAATCAAAACATTTATGAGCATTATCACTATAGCTAATAGAATTACTCTAATTGTAAGCAGCCTAGTAATCGGACATAAACAAGTAAGTAGTATAACTAGGACAGTTCTGCGACCCCCCACCACTCGGCCACCGGCCGACCTGTGTAGCGTTCTGATAGGTTGAGACGGGGAGGTGGGGCTCCGCCCACTTTCGAGAAGCTTCTACCCTTCTATTTGTAATGACGTCATCGAATAAAATTTAATCGTATTTTATTGTCACATTTTTGCATGAAGGTCAAATGTTTATTTACGAGCGACTCCCGACGGCGGGCGGCGGCGGCGGCGGCGGCGCGCGCGCGGGGACTAGTATCTTACCGCGGTGACAAGCTGGACGACCGCGGGGATGAGCTGATTCGCGCGGAGATGAGCAAATTACCGCGGTGGCTAGCTGATTTCCGCGGTCATTAGCATACACCGCGTGTAAGTATATTTACCGCGTTGATGAGCTGACTTTCGCGGGCATTAGTTTATCGTCGCTGGTAAGATATTTACCGCGCGTTTATTTTTTTCGAGGTGGCCCGCATTTTGATGTGGCTCTAACTCAGTAAGTATATTTCGGCTATAGCATGCTGAACTATCGCATCTCTTCGTTGTCCCGATATTCGTAGTTGCCTTATCGCTATTAATTCTAAGAACTCCAGAGTATTTCAATTGCGTTCTCCTTGCAATCGTTTCCTGACAATGACTCACAAAACTTAATAGTATATCATAGAATTTTACCCGATAAATCGAAATACTGTTTTGGTTAACTGCATATACAAACGATAAGAGTGACGGCGTCGATGGAAACCCTAGATATAATACTTATTGAAGTGGCCCATACAAAGGAGGCAAGACGAAAAGTATTTCACTCTTGCCAGCAACCCCGACACGGGCGACGTCATCGCATGCTGTGGAGGTTGAAACGTGCCTTCTGGTATGAGTATTTTGCGGGCATTAGTCTATCGTCGCTAGTAAGATATTTATTGCAAGAGAGCGACTGAGAGAAAGAGCGAGAGCGAGTGAGAGAAAGAGCGAGAGCGAGAGAGCTACAGAGAGCGAGAGAGAGAGAGAGAGAGAGAGAGAGAGAGAGAGAGAGAGAGAGAGAGAGAGGGAGAGAGAGAGAGAGAAAGAGCGAGAGAATTTTCGAGGTGGCTTGCATGTATAATGTGACTAACTCAGTAAGAATATTTCGGCTATAGCATACTGAACTGTAAACTCGGTTGGCCCGACATAACAGGATGTATAGTTTTTATCTCGAGTGTGTTTCATGTGTCAATAGGGTAGTATTTTTACGACGCTGATCCATGCACGTACGTGCGCGTGCACGTTTGACGAAGAGTTGTTCCTTTTTCACATCTGGAGTGCGTGTATAGTGCCGTTAGTCTTTTCGATGCCCACCCTTTTTTCATAAGATGTGTATTTTAAATCTCAGTAATCTTCCGAAGAAAATGTGCTCACGGGGTGGACGCTGACACAAACTCCGACGATATGCTAGACGTCATCGCATGATGTGCAGGTTGAAACATGCCTTTTGGTACGAATATCATCTTGCGCGTGTGCTCCACCTCATCAAATTATTAATAAAAATGTTTAAATTATTAATAAAAATTTTAATTGACAGCACCAATGGACTTAGCCGTGCGCGAGCTGTAGACCTAAACACAATTTCCATTTATTTCAGTTTAATATGTATAAAATCTCAGCATGTGTATTGCATAAAGTATGACTGGTAGGAGTTTATTAATGTTTATAAATAATTCACATACACACAACGCAGTTTTAAAGGTATATCCATGTCAATGGTCCCCATTGTTTTCAAAAGGTACCGAGAGAGAGAGAGAGAGAGAGAGAGAGAGAGAGAGAGAGAGAGAGAGAGAGAGAGAGAGAGAGAGAAAAGAGAAGAGAGAGAAAGAGAGAGAGAGAGAGAGAGAGAGAGAGAGGGTTTTCGAGGTAGCTTGCATGTATGACGTGACTGTTACTCAAATTTAAAGTTGTAAAAAATAAGATGGTGGTAAATGAAAGGATTTGAAGAAGGGATTTTAGGAATATTAAGATTAACAAATTGTATTACATTAAATATTTATTTAAAAAATAAAAACTTGAAAACTAATACAATGTAATAATATAACGTATGATTCTTACATTATAAAGTGGCGGACAAGTTTTGGTTCTCAAAAAATAAATAAGAAGACTTAAAACTAATACATGTTTAATGTTATCTTAAAATCGAGATAAAAAAATACTGTTACAGCTATGAAACTGATGTATGCCTTATTTTTAATATGATATGAAATTTTATAAGATATTATATATAAAGATAAAAAATTTAAACTGATCATTTTAAAAAGAAAAAAAACTTAAAATTTAATATAGAGTAATACAATATATAATTCTTAAATTATAAAAGTGGCTGACAAGTAGAAAAATCGAGATTAAAAATACTATTATAGGCATGAATGTGATTTGCGACAGTCCCTATAATTGCTTCTTATCTTTATCCCTTAGCGAGATATGGGTAAAAGAAAGTAATAGAGTTACGTAGAATATTCATGAAGTTTATTAAACATAATTTTTATAAGTTTCACGTAATATAGGATATTCATAAAGTTTATTGAACATAATTTTTACAAGTTTCGTGTAAGTTTTTCATATTATATTAGCATTAAGCGTATATTGTATACAATCTCTTCTTAAAGGTGGATCGCTCCAGCGATGACTTATTATCATGATAATATTTTATGAGCAATAGTATATTCTTATGTGCACAATTTTCCTTGTAAGCAAGTCTATGATGTGGACTAGTTGCTCCAACACATCAAACTTGAGTCTCTATAGTGATGGGTAGCGCATATACTCTATAGCATAAAAAAGGTGTCACTCTATGACATAAAAAAGGTGTTACTCTATAGCAATAAAAAAGTATAAAAAGGCGCCATTCTAGAATATAAAAGTTGTCATTCTACGACTAATGCGTGTGTGTGTGTGTGTGTGTGTGTGTGTGTGTGTGTGTGTGTGTGTGTGTGTGTGTGTATGTTAAAGGTGTTGCTCTATGGCATAAAAGTATAAAAAGGATATTGGCTGTATATTTATTCAGTTGATACTTAACTATTGAAGCATAAACATGGCAAACATGGCAAACGCTCAGGATGTTATTAGCAAATTTCAGGATGCCATAGTACAAAAATCACAGTCTTTATTAGGTTTGACAAAGAGTGCTGAGTTTTTCAATACAGCTGATGATATGGAAACTTCTGAAATCAATCCATCTTATATGACACCTGGCCATAATAAAATTGCTAGCTCCAATAATTATAAATTTGCAAATCTAGTCAAGAAATTTGTAATGAAATTAAACGGAAATTCTAGGAGATATCTCGATAATATTTATGGCGTTTACAAGCGAGGAAATTTACTTATGATCGGAAATTCTTCAATAAAGTTTGAAGGTGACTTTGTTCACGTAAACGAGCGGAACTATCGTTTGTCTATAGGATTACTGCAGTTACTATTCAAAAAACTTCCAGATGAATGTCTTATCAATTCGGATGATTTGGATAATTATCGTATGATTCTTGAAGTTTCGAGCGCTCATAAAAAGCACTATTGCGTGAATGAGTCGATTCGAAAACTTAAGAGTAAGAAATTTTATAATTTTATTGCTCCAATGTTTGAAAAGTCATCTGTAAAAAATGGCCCGTCATTATCTCGAGAAGATAATGTTAACGAAGTTGAAAACGTAAAAGAGAAACGTAAAATGGTTAAGCAAACTAATTCAGTAGCAGCGAAAAAGATGTTTGAACCAATAGTCAATCCTCTAAAGAAGCCCATAACTGTGGATTCAGATATTCGAATTGATTTAGATCTTCCAACTTCTAACTAACTGGAGCAATAAAATTATAAAATTTCTTACTCTTAAGTTTTCGAATCGACTCATTCACGCAATAGTGCTTTTTATGAGCGCTCGAAACTTCAAGAATCATACGATAATTATCCAAATCATCCGAATTGATAAGACATTCATCTGGAAGTTTTTTGAATAGTAACTGCAGTAATCCTATAGACAAACGATAGTTCCGCTCGTTTACGTGAACAAAGTCACCTTCAAACTTTATTGGAGAATTTCCGATCATAAGTAAATTTCCTCGCTTGTAAACGCCATAAATATTATCGAGATATCTCCTAGAATTTCCGTTTAATTTCATTACAAATTTCTTGACTAGATTTGCAAATTTATAATTATTGGAGCTAGCAATTTTATTATGGCCAGGTGTCATATAAGATGGATTGATTTCAGAAGTTTCCATATCATCAGCTGTATTGAAAAACTCAGCACTCTTTGTCAAACCTAATAAAGACTGTGATTTTTGTACTATGGCATCCTGAAATTTGCTAATAACATCCTGAGCGTTTGCCATGTTTGCCATGTTTATGCTTCAATAGTTAAGTATCAACTGAATAAATATACAGCCAACATACTTTTTATACTTTTATGCCATAGAGCAACACTTTTAACACACACACACACGCATTAGTCGTAGAATGACAACTTTTATATTCTAGAATGGCGCCTTTTTATACTTTTTTATTGCTATAGAGTAACACCTTATTTATCTCATAGAGTGACACCTTTTTTATGTCATAGAGTAACACTTTTTTATGTTATAGAGTAACAGCTTTTTTATGCTATAGAGTAACACCTTTTTAATGTTATAGAGGAACACCTTATTTATGCTATAGAGTAACACCTTTTTTTTATGTCATAGAGTGACACCTTTTTTATGTCATAGAGTGACATCTTTTTTATGTTATAGAGTGACATCTTTTTTATATCATAGAGTAACACCCATTTTATGTCATAGAGTAACACTTTTTTATGTTATAGAGTAACACCTTATTTATGCTATAGAGTAACACCTTTTTTATGTCATAGAGTGACATCTTTTTTATGTCATAGAGTGACCCCTTCTTTATGTCATAGAGTAACACCTTTTTTATGTCATAGAGTGACATCTTTTTTATGTTATAGAGTAACATCTTTTTTATGTCATAGAGTAACACTATTTTATGTCATAGAGTAACAGCTTTTTTATGTCATAGAGTGACACCTTTTTTATGTCATAGAGTAACACCTTTTTTATGCTATAGAGTAACACCTTTTTTTTATGTCATAGAGTAACATCTTTTTTATGTCATAGAGTGACACCTTTTTTATGTCATAGAGTAAGACCTTTTTTATGTCATAGAGTGACATCTTTTTTATGTTATAGAGTAACATCTTTTTTATGTCATAGAGTAACACCTATTTTATGTCATAGAGTAACACTTTTTTATGTTATAGAGTAACAGCTTTTTTATGTCATAGAGTGACACCTTTTTTATGTCATAGAGTAACACCTTTTTTATGTCATAAAGTGACATCTTTTTTATGTTATAGAGTAACATCTTTTTTATGTCATAGAGTAACACTTTTTTATGTCATAGAGTAACACCTTTTTTATGCCATAGAGTAACACCTTTTTTATGCTATAGGGTATATGCGCTACCCATCACTATAGAGACTCAAGTTTGATGTGTTGGAGCAACTATGTCCACATCATAGACTTGCTTACAAGGAAAATCGTGCACATAAGAATATACTATTGCTCATAAAATATTATCATGATAATAAGTCATCGCTGGAGCGATCCACCTTTAAGAAGAGATTGTATACAATATACGCTTAATGCTAATATAATATGAAAAACTTACACAAAACTTGTAAAAATTATGTTCAATAAACTTTATGAATATCCTATATTACGTGAAACTTATAAAAATTAAGTTTAATAAACTTCATGAATATTCTACGTAACTCTATTACTTTCTTTTACCCATATCTCGCTAAGGGATAAAGATAAGAAGCGATTATAGGGACTGTCGCAAATCACATTCATGCCTATAATAGTATTTTTAATCTCGATTTTTCAACTTGTCAGCCACTTTTATAATTTAAGAATTATATATTGTATTACTCTATATTAAATTTTAAGTTTTTTTTCTTTTTAAAATGATCAGTTTAAATTTTTTAATAGTTTTTTATTTTATAGTAAATATCTTATAAAATTTCATATCATATTAAAAATAAGGCATACATCAGTTTCATAGTTGTAACAGTATTTTTTTATCTCGATTTTAAGATAACATTAAACATGTATTAGTTTTAAGTCTTCTTATTTATTTTTTGAGAACCAAAACTTGTCCGTCACTTTATAATGTAAGAATCATATGTTATATTATTACATTGTATTAGTTTTCAAGTTTTTATTTTTTAAATAAACATTTAATGTAATACAATTTGTTAATCTTAATATTCCTAAAATCCCTTCTTCAAATCCTTTCATTTACCTCCATCTTATTTTTTACAACTTTAAATTTGAGTAACAGTCACGTCATACATGCAAGCTACCTCGAAAACCCTCTCTCTCTCTCTCTCTCTCTCTCTTTCTCTCTCTTCTCTTTTCTCTCTCTCTCTCTCTCTCTCTCTCTCTCTCTCTCTCTCTCTCTCTCTCTCTCTCTCTCTCTCTCTCTCTTTCTCGGTAGCTTTTGAAAACAATGGGGACCATTGACATGGATATACCTTTAAAACTGCGTTGTGTGTATGTGAATTATTTATAAACATTAATAAACTCCTACCAGTCATACTTTATGCAATACACATGCTGAGATTTTATACATATTAAACTGAAATAAATGGAAATTGTGTTTAGGTCTACAGCTCGCGCACGGCTAAGTCCATTGGTGCTGTCAATTAAAATTTTTATTAATAATTTAAACATTTTTATTAATAATTTGATGAGGTGGAGCACACGCGCAAGATGATATTCGTACCAGAAGGCATGTTTCAACCTGCACATCATGCGATGACGTCTAGCATATCGTCGGAGTTGGCGTCAGCGTCCACCCCGTGAGCACATTTTCTTCGGAAGATTACTGAGATTTAAAATACACATCTTATGAAAAAAGGGTGGGCATCGAAAAGACTAACGGCACTATACACGCACTCCAGATGTGAAAAAGGAACAACTCTTCGTCAAACGTGCACGCGCACGTACGTGCATGGATCAGCGTCGTAAAAATACTACCCTATTGACACATGAAGCACACTCGAGATAAAAACTATACATCCTGTTGTGTCGGGCCAACCGAGTTTACAGTTCAGTATGCTATAGCCGAAATATACTTACTGAGTTAGTCACATTATACATGCAAGCCACCTCGAAAATTCTCTCGCTCTTTCTCTCTCTCTCTCTCTCTCTCTCTCTCTCTCTCTCTCTCTCTCTCTCTCTCTCTGTAGCTCTCTCGCTCTCGCTCTTTCTCTCACTCGCTCTCGCTCTTTCTCTCAGTCGCTCTCTCGCGATAAATATCTTACTAGCGACGATAGACTAATGCCCGCAAAATACTCATACCAGAAGGCACGTTTCAACCTGCACAGCATGCGATGACGTCGCCCGTGTCGGGGTTGCTGGCAAGAGTGAAATACTTTTCGTCTTGCCTCCTTTGTATGGGCCACTTCAATAAGTATTATATCTAGGGTTTCCATCGACGCCGTCACTCTTATCGTTTGTATATGCAGTTAACCAAAACAGTATTTCGATTTATCGGGTAAAATTCTATGATATACTATTAAGTTTTGTGAGTCATTGTCAGGAAACGATTGCAAGGAGAACGCAATTGAAATACTCTGGAGTTCTTAGATTTAATAGCGATAAGGCAACTACGAATATCGGAACAACGAAGAGATGCGATAGTTCAGCATGCTATAGCCGAAATACACTTACTGAGTTAGAGCCACATCAAAATGCGGGCCACCTCGAAAAAATAAACGCGCGGTAAATATCTTACCAGCGACGATAAACTAATGCCCGCGAAAGTCAGCTCATCAACGCGGTAAATATACTTACACGCGGTGTATGCTAATGACCGCGGAAATCAGTTAGCCACCGCGGTAATTTGCTCATCTCCGCGCGAATCAGCTCATCCCCGCGGTCGTCCAGCTTGTCACCGCGGTAAGATGCTAGTCCCCGCCCACGCGCCGCCGCCGCCGCCGCCGCCGCCCGCCGTCGGGAGTCGCTTGTAAATAAACATTTGACCTTCATGCAAAAATGTGACAATAAAATACGATTAAATTTTATTCGATGACGTCATTAGAAATAGAAGGATAGAAGCTTCTCGAAAGTGGGCGGAGCCCCACCTCCCCGTCTCAACCTATCAGAACGCTACATAGGTCGGCCGGTGGCCGAGTGGTGGGGGGTCGCAGAACTGTCCTAGTTATACTACTCAAGTAGTTAGACCCATTAACAAGTGGCGTATGCATCCTCTGGGAATCAAATTTCAATCAGATTTCGGCAGTCATTTTCGAAGCCCGAAAAATAAGCAGTCACCTTAGTTTGACCTTGTCGGCCCTTATTTTTAAAATAGGTATTATAATATTGAAATTAACGGATCTTTGATGAAAATTAGGCTTGTACTTTATATCACACCTCTGCAAGTATTTTTGCTTAATTTGTCTTTTGCCCCAACTTACAACATTAATTAAATCCAAAGTTATATGAATCATCATAGTTAGTGATATTCGATGCATTTTTTATTATTATTTTTGATGATCTTTTCGTCTACTTTGATAAACTCTTTGGATGATTTTGTAGTATAAGTACTTACAGAGTTGTGATAAAAAACAAAGGTTATATTTTTCTTCTAGAAATCCATTATTTTAAATAATATACCTCTTACTGTAAGAACAAAGGCCCGCGCTAACAAATTTATTAGACACGTCAGACTTTAGTGGCATGACTATTTGTTCATGTCGACTAACTGCTAACTGGATTATTTATCTTAATCAATAACTGCTTAGGTAATTTATTAGATATTATCTTCATGGTTAATAAATAAATAAGCTATAACTAAAAATTTAATTAATTTACTATTTTGAAAATACTTACTAAATTTTGACTCGGAATAAATTACATGTTGAAATAGTGTCCAAGTTTCTTTTGCATTAGGTACTTTTTTCCATAAATTTGGAGCTAAATCAGCGTAAGGGTTAAAAGTGTATAGTAATAATTGGTTATTCAAATTTTTACATGAGTAGATAACAAACAAAATATTAAACTTCCAAATCACTTTCAAAAACTCTTTTGACATATTGCAACCACTTATTGCGTCATTGTTAATAATGAAAAAATGTGCTTCGTGATTCCACCATATTGAACCACTTATACCTTCCATTACAGTCATAAATACCTCAATTGATGAAACAATAATTATAACACTTGTAACTTGGTAAGTTTTCCTAATGTCGTCTAAAGCATCGGGTTTCAACATTTTTGCATTATGTACGTAATTTTTGAAGAAATCATTAGTGCTTACTCTGAATATACTGAGAGGTGTTAATTTAACATATAAGGGGTTTAAAAAAATGAAGTTGTCAACAAATGTGTTGTTTAACATACTTATTATGACTAAATTTCCACTTTTCTTATTAAAGCAATCTTGAATAATTTGTCCCTTTAAATAGAAAATATTTTTTAGAATAAAATATAATTACATGGAATATAAATACACTAAATTTATAGTAAATAAAAAACTTACAGGTATTTTAAATGTAGTATCTTGACTAGTTATGAAATTCATACTGTTTTTTTCTTGAGTTTGAATAACAGGTATTGCAAATATTATTAATTCAAACAAGGGATAAAGTGCCGATTTCAACATTATCCTTCGATATTTAAAAAATTCTGGATTATTATTGAAAATTTTAATTTTCGAAGGGGAATATTCTATTACTGAAATTTTTATCAAAAGGAAAAGGACAAGTGTCGCAAAAAAATGTTTGAATTTGAATAATTTTTGCAACTGAAATATTTGAAAAAAAATACTGGGTAAAATTACTGAAACTAGTTAACGTGTTCGCATGTTTGCATTTAAAAATACTTTAAATATATTAATACCTTGACTTTAAAAGTGCCGAGTGAGCACTCAAGACGGATTGTTAAATATGACAATAAACTTAAATCAATAAGTCACTTTTATTTTAAACAAAAGAATTATTTTTTATTTTTTATTTTTATAGTTTTTATATTATAACGAATTACTTGCCGGAGAATTCGCTATATACCATTAATCAACGATACCTGCACCTTTCAGTTGGCCTTCTTCAGAGTTGCTCATTAATCGCTCCGAAAACTGTATGCGCCAGGCATCGGCTTCATGGGCAGAAATTGTAGCAATTTTTTTTCGATAGTCATGCCCAAAACTGTCATGACATGCATTGTACTTGATAATCGGTCGTTGTATATACAAACAGCTATAACTATTTGTGTATGCATACTCGCGACAATATCAAGTATGTTTTTGCCACTGATGAACACGGCTTTCGGAGCCATGGACAACAGCACTGCATTGAAATTAGATAAGCGCATCAGTAAATCATTGCTGGTATAAAATCTTCATACACGGATTTCACATCTCACAAGACTATTTCCGACATTTGTCATGCTGCGGTTTTCATCGGTTAATTTACTCTTTAAAACACGATGGCCGGATGTTGTGAAGCATTCACAGGTTGATTTTGATTGGTTTGTAAGGAATAGGCGCGAAAATTATTACGTCCGCTATTTGAATTTTTGAATTTGAATTTTTATTCTTAACTATTTAAAATTAAATAATTAAATCAAATTATAGAACAGAAAGATTAATTGCTTCTAGAGGAAACTTTGTAATAGTAATATTATGAGTTGTTGTAAAAACATGTTATAATTGTTTTTCGAGGTGTTAGAAATCGAAATAGATGGTTTTTGAAAAATGTCTGTATGTGCGTGCGTGAGTGTGTGTGTGTGTGTGTGCGTGGTGTGTGTGTGTGTGTGTGTGTGTGTGTGTGTGTGTGTGTGTGTGTGTGTGTGTGTGTGTGTGTGTGTGTGTGTGTGTGTGTGTGTGTGTGTGTGTGTGTGTGTGTGTGTGTGTGTGTGTGTGTGTGTGTGTGTGTGTGTGTGATATTTGAATCGGATGGATAGCATTCGAAAGAGCATAAAAGCATAACCTGTATTTTTCAGAAAAAAAATTATGTCAGCTATTATGGTTCTTTTGTTATTAACAAAAACGTGTTTTCCGCCCTTTAACCTCAAAATGCCATCTTAAATGTCATTTTGCGGCCTCGGACGGAAAAATACGTTACTGAAACTGCCCGCGTTAGTAATATACTATTTCTCTTTTAAAGCTTATAACTCCCAAACTAGATGGTCAATTTTTTTGAAAAAAATCATGATAATGCAGAATACAAATAGCTATAATCTGTAAAAAATTTGAATCCATTCTATCGACTAGTTTTTGAGTAAAAAATTGACAAATGAAAAAAATGAATTTTCTATGTCCAACGATTACTGGAGTAAAATTGACTTAATCGTTTTGAAATTTCTTGTAGAGGTAGATTTTGGATATCTTTCGGCCAAGTTCTTTGGGCTAAATGATTAGTCGATAAATTTCAGAAATATTAAGAATAAAAAAAATTTTTTAACCTTTTTTTCAAATTGTAATTTCTCGAGAACGGTTCGATGAATAAGCTCCAAATTTATCGACAATTTTGTGTATGATATAGACAATATGCGTGTGAAATTTCCGTAAAAATCGTACGATTATTTTTTGAGATATTTGATATTTAAAATTTTGGTATATTTTGGTATTTGACAAAGTCATTTTCTTCGTTGCATGATAACTATAGTAAAATTGGTTTAATCACGTTGAAATTTTGTGTAGATATAGAGTTTACACACACACACACACACACACACACACACACACACACACACACACAGGCACGAAAACAAATTTTCAAAATAAAAAAAGTACCCCCCCTACTCGCTCCGTTCGTTAACCCACCACCTTTGACAAAAAATAAGTAACATTCAACTTGGTTTCAAGGCGAGTTGTAATAGATATTTTTCATATGTTATATGAATTTAAACATTCAACTTAACGCTTAAGAGAATCTATCAATTCTTCTTTTTGTTATTGAAACAAAAAAAAGTTTCCAACGTCACCTTTGAGGTACTATTAACAGACGCGTTGGATTTTTATTTAAAATGGTATGATTCGCCAATAGCCTTACATAACCACTTCTCATATTAAAATATATTACAAATAATCGTTTAAGGAATAGCTTAAAGGAATTCTCTCGATTTTGAATAAGAAAGCAGATTTTAATAAAATTTGAAGGACTGGTTAGTGTTACGTGTGAGTTACTACTCGTAACATTAGTATAACTCTTAAAATAACTCAGTTAAATTTTTCGAACCAAAAGGTACCTAGGAAGCAAGATATTGATGTTTTCGTTTAAGTAATTTAACCTGGAGTCTTATGGGAATTCGCACAAATTTACGTATTTTGCAGGGCATTAAAAGTTATTTGTAATGAAAACATTTTCATACAAAGATAAGTATGCGACGATCGATTATTGCTCTTAAAAAGTATCATTGTATACCTCTATGTATTAAAAAAAATTTAGTGCATTAAAAAACGGTACATTTAACCTCAAAAAATGAGTCAAATCAACTTCCTTACGAAACTTGTTATTGATCATTCAGACGAATAGAATTGTTTTGTTTGAATGTATGATTATTAATTAGTTAACCAGTATTTGTAAGCCTTTCTTGAACAACATTTACTTTGTAAATTAACAAATAGATCAATGCCCTCATTTTCACTAGTTTCGTATCGAGAGAATTCCCTTAATGTTGAAACAAAGCACATATATTTTTCGCTGATCGTTATAGCCGATAATGGTAATGTTATAGACTTAAAGGAAATCTTATTTTAAGGAGAAGCTTTAAATTAAAGAGGAGTTGCATAGTATAATGTGTTATACTTACACGTGCATTGGAATTAATTTTAATTTTATTGGATTCGATTTAAATTTTAAGGAGGAGCTACAAAATTAAGAAAGTTTTTTGTAAATTGACGCTTACGAAAAGTTTTCAACTTAGAACATTAACTCAATAAATTTTAAAGTTAATTGATTTGCAAATATATTAAAGAAGATATATTGTGTTCTATTTTTTCCACATCACCTTAGAGGTAAATAGAAAGATGCGTTTTATTTGTAAGTGGTATCCCCAGTAGCCCTAATCGACTGTCTTATATGTCACTAAAATTTTGAAAAATATCAATAAGGTAAAAATGAAATTATATTAAATGTACCTGATTTAATTTAGTGCTTCTTGTTTCAAAACTTTCTGAAAATTGTTTCCATTTTCCATTTTATATCCATTCCATTTCATCACACATAATTTTGATGTACTCAAAATTAAAAATTTTCGAAACTTCTAATTTTGCTTGTGCCCAACTCTGTCTCTACGTCTCCGTCTCGACGGTTCTGTCGCTACTTCCTTATCCCTACGTCTCTGTCTCTACGTCTCGATCTCCACGTCTCTGTCTGCACTACTTTGTCTCTACGTCTCTGTATCTACATCCCTGTCTCCACGTCCCCGTCTCCATGTCTATGTCTCTCCGACTCGATCTCTATGTCTCTGTCTCTCCCACTCTATCTCTGCGCGCCCAACTCTACGTCTCTGTCTCTACGTCTTTGTCTCTACATCCTTGTCACTACGTCTCTGTCTTTACGTTTCGTTTCTAAGTCTCTGCCTCCACGTCTCTGTCTCCACGTCTCTGTCTCCAGATCTCTGTCACCACGTCTCTGTCTCCACGCGCCTGTCTACGTCTCTGTATCTGCATCCCTGTCTCTACGTCTCTGTTTCTACGTCTCTGTCTCCACGTCTCTGTCTCTCCGACTCAGTCTCTACGCCTCCGTGTCTACGTGGCTATATCTACGTCCCTGTCTCTAGGTTCCTGTTTCGACGTTTCTGTCTTTAATCGCGCTCTCTCTCTGTTCACGTCTCTGTCTCCACGTCTCTGTCTCTCCAACTCTGTCTCCACGTCTCTGTCTCCACGTCTCCATCTCCAGGACTCTGTCTCCACGCGCCTGGCTCTACGTCTCTGTATCTACATCCCTGCCTCTACGTCTCTGTCTCCACGTCTCAGTCTCTCCGACTCTGTCTCTATGTGTCTGTCTCTCCGACCCTGTCTTTACGTCTCTGTCTCTATGTATATGTCTCTATGCGCCTATCTCAACGTTTCTGTCTCTTCTTTTTTGCCCCCACGTCTCTGTTTCCACTACTCTGTCTCTACATCTCTGTATCTACATCCCTGTCTCCACGTCTCTGTCTCCATGTCTCTGTCTCTCCGACCCGATCTCTATGTCTCTGTTTCTCCGACTCTGTCTCTGCGCGCCTAACTCTACGTCTCTGTCTCTACGTCTTTGTCTCTACATCCTTGTCACTACGTCTCTGTCTTTACGTTTCGTTTCTAAGTCTCTGCCTCCACGTCTCTGTCTCCACGTCTCTGTCTCCAGATCTCTGTCACCACGTCTCTATCTCCACACGCCTGTCTACGTCCCTGTATCTGCATCCCTGTCTCTACGTCTCTGTTTCTACGTCTCTGTCTCCACGTCTCTGTCTCTCCGACTCAGTCTCTACGCCTCCGTGTCTACGTGGCTATATCTACGTCCCTGTCTCTAGGTTCCTGTTTCTACGTTTCTGTCTTTAATCGAGCTCTCTCTGTTCACGTCTCTGTCTCCACGTCTCTGTCTCTCCGACTCTGTCTCCACGTCTCTGTCTCCACGTCTCTGTCTCTACGTCTCCGTCTCCAGGACTCTGTCTCCACGCGCCTGTCGCTACGTCTCTGTATCTACATCCCTGCCTCTACGTCTCTGTCTCCACGTCTCAGTCTCTCCGACTCTGTCTCTATGTGTCTGTCTCTCCGACCCTGTCTTTACGTCTCTGTCTCTATGTATATGTCTCTACGCGCCTATCTCAACGTTTCTGTCTCTTCTTTTCTGCCCCCGCGTCTCTGTTTCCACTACTCTGTCTCTACATCTCTGTATCTACATCCCTGTCTCCACGTCTCTGTCTCCATGTCTCTGTCTCTCGGACTCTGTCTCTACGTCTCTGTCTCCACATCTCTGTCTCAGGACTCTGTCTCCACGCGCCTGTCTCTACGTCTCTGTATCTACATCATTGCCTCTACGTCTCTGTCTCCACGTCTCTGTCTCCACGTTTCTGCCTCTCCGGCTCTGTCTCTACGCCTCCGTGTCTACGTGGCTATATCTACTCCCTGTCTCTAGGTTCCTGTTTCTACGTTTCTATCTTTAATTGCTCTCTCACTCTTTCCACGTCTCTATCTCCACGTCTCTGTCCCTCCGACTCTGTTTCTATGTCTCTGTCACTTCGACTCTGTCTCTACGTCTCTGTCTTTATGTCTATGTTTCTACGCGCCTGTCTCTATGTCTCTGTCTCTACTTTCCTGTCTCTACGTCTGTCTCTACATCTCCGTCTCCACGTCTTTGTCTCCCCGTCTCTGTCTCCACGCGCCTGTCTCTACGTCTCTGTCTCCACGTTTCTGTTTCAACGTCTCTGTCTCCACGTCTTTGTCTCCCCGTCTCTGTCTCCACGCGCTTGTCTCTACGCCTCTGTCTCCACGTCTCTGTCTCTACGTTTCTGTTTCTATGTCTCTGTCACTTCGACTCTGTCTCTACGTCTCTGTCTTTATGTCTATGTTTCTACGCGCCTGTTTCTATGTCTCTGTCTCTACTTTCCTGTCTCTACGTCTGTCTCTACATCTCTGTCTCGACGTCTCTGTCTCTACGTCTCTGTCTCCACATCTCTGTCTCAGGACTCAGTCTCCACGCGCCTGTCTCTACGTCTCTGTATCTACATCATTGCCTCTACGTCTCTGTCTCCACGTCTCTGTCTCCACGTTTCTGCCTCTCCGGCTGTCTCTACGCCTCCGTGTCTACGTGGCTATATCTACTCCCTGTCTCTAGGTTCCTGTTTCTACGTTTCTATCTTTAATTGCTCTCTCACTCTTTCCACGTCTCTGTCTCCACGTCTCTGTCCCTCCGACTCTGTCTCTACGTCTCTGTCTCCACGTTTCTGTTTCAACGTCTCTGTCTCCACGTCTTTGTCTCCCCGTCTCTGTCTCCACGCGCTTGTCTCTACGCCTCTGTCTCCACGTCTCTGTCTCTACGTTTCTGTTTCAACGTCTCTGTCTCCACATCTCTGTCTCTCCGACTCTGTCTCTATGTGTCTGTCCCTCCGCCTCTGTCACTACGCCCTTGTTTCCAGGTTCCTGTTTCTACGTTTCGTGCTCTAATCTCTCTCTCTCTCGCTCTCTCTCTCTCTCTCTTGTACTTTATAACATTCCCATTGTCGGTTACAGTGATCAGTGGAAGATATATGTGCTTTATTTTTCCACTAATCTATTCCTCAAAAATATATTTGTAATAACATATAAGATAAGTGTTTATGTAGAACTATTGGCGAAAGATACCAACTTTAAATAAATATGCAACCCTTCTGTTAAGGTACATTTAAGATGACGTAGATAACTATTTTTCGTTTCAATAAAAAAATGGGAATATTCGAGCAAACACCAACAAATTGGTGCAATGGGAATATGGTATTTTTTAAATATGCACAAAACTCAAGTAGAGAGCGGGCATTGTAATAATTTACCAACATAGAGCACAGTGATCAGTGAAGTAATTTTATCTGATATATGTTTTAGAAATGAGGGGGGTCTGAGGGGGTGTGAGGGGGGTGACGAGGGGGGTCTGAGGGGGGTACGAGGGGGAACGAGGGAGGTGAGGGAGCGAGAGGGGCTCTGTCATGCTCCAAATAACGTAAAAAAATTACAATTTTACGTTATTTTGAGGGGGGTCTGAGGGGGGCCTGAGGGGGAGCGGGGGGGCGAGGGGGGTCAGCATGACACAAATAACGCTTAGAACTATATAATATAGATATATATCATAAAGTTCTTTAGGTAAAAGGATTTGTTCCTAATTTTAAGAGATATTGAAGGTTAAAATGTTTTTTACATTTCCTTAAAAATCGCAATTTCTAAATGACAGCTTCATGTATTAGTTCGAAATTTACAAACTATTTTGTAGACGATATAAGTAATAAATGTGCAAAATTTCATCCAGATCATGCTTTTGAAATTTTTTATATTTAAAATTTTGTGTATTTCTAAAAATGCTTTTCTTTGTTGTAAAATAACTGGAGTAAAATTGTTTTAATTTTTCGTTTTTTGATAATTTAAGGTCATAAAAATAATATCAGGGACAGCTAATTTTTATTTAATACATATATCTAATTTAAAATTTGATAAACGATAAGATTCAAATATTTAAATTACGCAACTTTTGCAATCACTTACTTACTTCACATATATTTCAATTATATTATAATTAATTATAATATTTTTGCTTTCTCTTAGAGAAAGCTTTGTGATAGTAATTTTTTGAGTTATTGTAAAAACATGTTATAATTGTTTTTCGAGGTGTTAGGAATCATAATACATGATTTTTGAAAAATGTCTATGAATGTGTGTGTGTGCGTGCGTGCGTGCATGCGTGCGTGCGTGTGTGTGTGTGTGTGTGTGTGATATTTGAATCGGGTGGATAGCATTCGAAAGAGCATAAAAGTACCTGTATTTTTCAGAAAAAAAATTATGTTAGCTATTATGGTTCTTTTGTTATTAACAAAAACGTGTTTTCTCTTTTAAAGCTTATAACTCCTAAACTAAACGGTCAATTTTCTTGAGAAAAATCATGATAGTGCAGAATATAAATAGCTACAACCTATGAAAATCTGAATTCATTTTGTCGACTAGTTTTTGAGAAAAAAATTGAAATTTGAAAAAATTGATTACGGGAGTAAAGTTGACTTAATCGCTTTGAAATTCCTTTTAGAGGTAGGTTTTGGATAGCTCTCGGTCGAGTTCTTTGGGTAAAATGATTGGTCCAGAAATTGCAGAAATATTTGAGGTTAAAATTTTTTTAACCTTTTTTTCAAATCGTAATTTCTCGAAAACGGCTCCATGTATCAGCTCCAAATTTATAGACAATTTTGTATGTGATATAGATAATATGTGTGCGAATTTTCATCAAGATCGTACGATTACTTTTTGAGATATTTGATTTTGAAAATTTTCGTATTTTACAAAGTTATTTTCTTTGTCGCATGATAACTAGAGAAAACAAAAATTGGTTTAATCATGTTGAAATTTTGTGGAAATGTAGAGTCTATATATTATCGTATAAGTCCTTTAGATAAAAGAATTGTCTCTTGATTTTTAGAGATATTTAAGGTTAAAATTCTTTTACGGTTTTTTTCAAAATCGTAATTTCTTAATGACGATTTCATGTATCAGCTTGAAATTTATAGACTATTTTGTATGCGATATAGGCGATACTTATGTAAAATTTTATCCTGATTATATGGTTATTTTTTGCGATGTTTGATATTTAAAATCTTAGTATTTTTGAAAATGACTTTCTTTGTTGTCGCACAATATAACTACATTAAAATTGTTTTAATTTCTTTGAAATTTGGTGGAGATGTAGAGTTTGTATATTATTTATTAGAAGAATTCTTAGGGTAAAAGAATTCGTTTATGAATTTCAGAGATATTTGAAGTTAAAACTATTTTAGCCCTCTTTTAAAATCGTAATTATTCGGGAACGTATTTATGTATACTGTAACGGCAGGCGCGTCTGTGTGTGTGTGTATGTGCGCGAACACGGAGCTCGGATCGAGCCGATCTCCGACGCACGGTATACACACAGGTAGTTGACCGAAAACATAAATATACCGCGGCCTTGGAGAAGGTAAGGCCGACAATTGCGGCATGAGGATTCGCAAATAGAGTCGGGCTTGTCCTCGTATTTCTCCGGGGGCTTGAGTGTGTGTGTGTGTAGTTGCTCGCACGTGTAGCTGTGCGAAAAGTACCGAGCGCAACTACGACACCCAATGAGCCCCGAAATGAAAACTCGCGACAACCTTGCGCGAGGGGGAAGGAGAGCGAGAGACAGAGCCCGGCAGTATCGCTTCTGCCGTAGCTGAGGCAGCTGCTCGTCCCCCATGCGCGACGACTTGGAGAAAGAGAGAGAGAGAGAGAGAGAGAGAGAGAGAGAGAGAGAAAGAAAGAGAGAGAGAGAGAGAGAGACAGAGAGAGAGAGAGAGAGAGAGAGAGAGTCGAAGTGAAGTGCACGAGGATCGCGGAGTGGGTGCAGTGTAGTGCACGAGAGTGAGAGAGAGACGCAGCACGGCTCCGAGAACCTCGTTCGCCGGTGGTTGAGGGAGAGGGAGAGAGAGCCACACTCGACCGAGGTAGCGAAAGAGCGAGAGAGAGCATCGCGGCCGATACTCGCAGGACCGAGAGAGAGAGGGAGAGGGAGAAAGGCGAGGCCCGTAGCAGCGAAGAAGGGGATAGAGAGAGACACAGCGACGCGCTGCAGCAGGCACCGCCGAGCGCGTTCAACCGCGCCTTCTCGCTGCAACTGAGGAGGTAAGTCCTGGCCAGGCGAGCGCGCGCTTCCCCCGCGGACGACGAGCGTCCAGGAAGCGGAGATGGGCGAGCGAGCGAGGCCGCCGACGCGCGCGTGAGCGCCGATCGTGCGCGGCGATCGGCCGACGTCGGCGCGAGCCGCTTTTGCGCGTACGGGTGTGCGGCAGAGCACACACGTACTTCGCGTGCGCGGGCGCACCACCCGAATCGGCGCGTACCTAGAGTACGCGCCGCACGTGTAAATAGGGAACAGCCTCCAGGGGCAATAATTCTTTGCTTTTACTTGTTCGCGTATTATTTCACGCATCCTACTTTCAATTCCCTATTCGGTGGCACGGTGAAGAATACCGCCGGCCTCCGCGGTCGCGAGTACGTAGTACTCGCGTGATAACTGAGCAGCTGGGGCAGCACGCTCGAGAGAGAGCGCGACGACGAAGTCGCGCGTTGCAACGGGTCGAAAAGGCGCGGCTGCTGCTGAAAGCAGCCGACGGCGAGCAACAGCACGGAGCTGACGGGCCGCTAATCGTCGAGGGTTGGCACGAGTAAGTGCTCGCGCCTGTCAATTGCTGCGCCGTTCATCGGCAAGTTCGCGTTGAGATATAGCGCACCGAGGACAGCTTTTAGCCCGTTACAATACTAGAAAATGGAAATGACATGCACTATGCGTTTTGCGCCGATGCGCACGTGTTGTATACCTGCTTTTGTTTTGTAATAGCCATTTATTATTTTTAAGGTTAGAACCTTTTTCTTAGATCGGAAATTGCAGAAAGAGTACACAAATACGGAGAGCAGACTACTAGAGACACGTACCCTATGTGTGAAATTTCACAAAGAAAATATAGTTTGAAGTAAAGGTTATTTAGGAATTTTAAAAGGTTTTGACGATAATATTACAATCAATTATCTTATTTATTTTTCACACATAATTTAAAAAAAAAAATCAGACCTATTATTTTATTGATATTTTATACATAATTTAAAAATTAATACTTTTTAACTTTCATAAATGAATTTAATTATAATTATGTCATAAATTCTTGCAAAAATTATAAATTTTGTTATTAAAAATTCATTAAAGGAATAAGCAAATTAAGTTTGAGGAAGCCACGGACCAATGAATTGGCAGCGGTTTTTTGTTTATTGAAGCTGATGGTAGTTATAATTAATGTTTCGTTATGCACAGCTGATGGCCATCCTACCAAGGTTGTTTAAATAAAACAAGTATTTACCAACGTTTCGGACATTTATTATGTCCCTCTTCAGGGTAAGAAACGTGTCGATGTATATCTTGTACGGAAGAATTTTCCGCTCGTCAATGAAAAAAATTCTTCCGTACTGCATACAAGATATACATCGACAACACGTTTCTTACCCTGAAGAGGGACATAATAAATGTACAAAACGTTGGTAAATACTTGTTTTATTTAAACAGCCTTGGTAGGATGACCATCAGCCGCGCATAACGAAACATTAATTTTAATAATACCATCCCTGGTAGAAATTGTAACCAACCGTACGCCATCCGTTCGCCAAATCGCAAGGATTTGGCCAACCGTTTAACCAACAGTTAGCGATAAATACCGCTTATTTCGTCACGGAATCACCCTTGCGCTTGGTCAATGAATGCTTAATATTAAAAATCTTAAATAAAAATCATTTACACAACTTATTATTTAAATAAAACTCTCATAATTTGTATTATTCATAGAATAATCAAAACCCACATATTAATAGTATTTTTCTTCAGATAAATATGATTAAATCGGTAACGGGTATAGTTTTGTTTGTTCAAATTGAGGTTAGGGCGTGTTACTGTGTAGTGTGCGTGACTTTTTGACGTAAATCAGGACATGTACAGGTGGATACTTACATTTTTTTAAATTTTAAAGTATCCTATATTTAAAATTTGAAAGAATCCTACATAAAAGGTATTCTACATTTAAAATTTGAAAGTATGCTACATAAATTCTTCGTACTCGTATTGCTCCGTTTTCTACACGGTGCTCCGTTACCATCTGAGCTTTACAGTGAAGCAAAACCACGCGATCCCGGCAATCCCGTCACGTGACTCGTATGAGTCTGCGCAGTTAAATACTTTTACATATACATAACATATGAATCTGCGATCGCACTCGTGTGTATGTAATATGTGTGTATTTATGTGCATGTGTGCTTGTCTTGCGGAAAGCGGGATGCGGACAGTAATTTCGGAGCATAGCCCACGTGCTACGCTGTCTACTTAACCTTCAAATAAATTTACTCCCAACTTCATTCAAATATTTTTTTAATGCATTACAATAATTTTTATTATTGTTTATGTATCAAAATCTTTTTACATATCTATATTTCTTATTAATTTCTATTATTGTTTTATGAGTTACTCAATGTTTTATTATATTGACTGATAGTCCACCAACCGTTGGTTAACCGTTGGTCAATATTTTTCTTATTCGTTGGCCTAAATTATTGGCCAACAGTTAGTAGATAAGCCATCCGAGTTGGTTTATTTCTACCAGGGCATTAGAATAAAAAATGAAAATTATTTTAGATCTAATATGAAATATTGATTAGTGCTTTTTCTTATTATGAAATTTTTCAAGGTTGTTAAAAGAGTGCAACCAACGGTACAACCCAATATGTAGGGTTGCATATATGGGGGGGGGGGGTAGTTGAAATATAAATTCTTTTTGGGTTAAGTTAAATACTTATACATTAAAAACCCAAATAACTGTTGAAAATTAAGGGTAAGAACAAAAAAAATTTTTTTAAATAACATGATAATAGTCATGACATGACAATAAATTCTGGATTATTATTGAAAATTTTAATTTTCGAAAGGAAATATTCTATTACTGAAATTTTTATCAAATGGAAAAGGACAAGTGTCGCAAAAAAATGTTTGAATTTGAATAATTTTTCCAACTGAAATATTTGAAAAAGAAACTGGATAAAATTACTGAAACTAGTTAACGTGTTCGCATGTTTGCATTTAAAAATACTTTAAATATATTAATACCTTGACCTTAAAAGTGTCGAGTGAGCACTGTAGACGGATTATTAAATATGACAATAAATTTAAATCAATAAGTCAGTTTTATTTTAAACAAAAGAATTATTTTTTATTTATTCTTTATTTTTATAGTTTTTATATTATAACGAATTACTTATTTGCCGAAGAATGCGTTATACACCATTAATCAACGATAGGTGTACCTTACAATTGGCCTTCTTCAGTTTCGCTCATTGATCGCTTCGAAAACTATATGCACTGGACATGGGTTTCATGGGCAGAAATTGTAGCAATTTTTTCGATAGTCATGCCCAAAACTGCCATGACATGAATTGTACTTGACAATCAGTCGTTGTACATATACAAACACCCATGGCTGTTTCATCAAGTTGTTTTTGCCACTGGCGAACACCGCTTCCGAAGCCATGGACAGGATCACTGCATTGAAACTAGATAAGCGCGTCAGTAAATCGTTGCTGGTATAAGATCTTCATACGCGGGTTTCATATCTCACAAGACTACTTCCTACATTTGCCATACTGCGGTTTTCATCGGTTAATCTACTCTTAAAATAACAATGACCGAATGTTGTGACGCATTTAAGGTGGTTCTCCGCGAACTCCCTAGTCAAAGCAGTGCTAAATGTAGAAGTTACCTAAAATTTATAAAAACCATAGTTGTAATATGATTTATTTAATTAGGCGTGACTCCCCAGTCAAAGCAGTGTTAAGGTAGTTATGCGGGCTAGTAGACCTAAAGCTATGAAATTTTTTTACAAAGATTCATTTACACATTCCAATCTTGAAACTTATATGACAGGAAAAAGAGTTGTTAACATAACGGAAAAAATTTTTGTTACAAAACTCGCTGCGCTCGGGCAACAAACTCAACTCATTCGCGAATGACCTATTTTGCGCACTAGTTGCGTAATGTACTATTTCCGATGCCTCATCCACCTTTCATGCAAAGAAGGTCATATTCCTCCACTCATTAACAAAAGTACTATGTGCAACAAGGGAGCAATTGTACTTCTTCAAACTCGGATGATGAGATTGAGCACTCATGTATCACTCGTGCTCAATCATCATCCTTGCTAGAAAAACTCAACTTTCCTTCCTAGTTGCACAATTTACTATTTGTAATACATAACTATTTCAAGAAAAAAGACAAAAAGCGATAATGTCCATCCACCTAAAATGATATAAAAGTTCGAAAGCAAATTTTTCATATTAAGACTTTCTTCCGTTTTCTTCAATTCAGCTTCACGATTCCTCTGCATATAATTCTTTTCACGGTGGAAAAACAGTACCATGAAGCTCCCCTCGCTCATTCTTAATAGAATACGATTAAAGTTGTAACCAAGCGGCGATTCCGTTGCAAGTATGAAACCTACCTCCGACCAACTATTCTTCGACACATATATATTTGTAGGTTTGAATTTCGGCAACTTTATTTCATCTACTAAACAAGCCACATTAGGTTTTTAGGCACGACCGCTACTCGGGAGAGCCTTATAATTTCACCAGAGCGAAAATTGTAAGAATTCAAATACTGAAAAATTAATGTGTAAAAACCATGTTCCACTCAGAGCGAGTGCGTTTTAAGCGTTTTCTGAGATGTATGTATGTCTGTACGTCCGTATGTACTCAAGTTTCTCGATTATCTCAATGAATTTTCGACCGATTTCATCGGAATTGCGGGAAAATACTCCTCTAATTATACCTAAGTGCTGGTTCTATATTGAGATAGATCGATGAAAAATTTTTCAAATGCGAGCACAAAGAAATATCTCAAAAAATCGATTCTTAAGCCTAATGTCTAGAAAAATTAATTTTAAGCTAATATGTACAGGCCTATCTGCTAAAACTAATTAAAATACAGCTTTTTTATGTTGAACACTTTTTTGTACGAGCAATATTTGCCAAGATAACTGCGAAAAACGGCCAAAAATGGTCAAAAATGAATGATTTTCGGCTATAACTTCTCAGGATTTGATTTTACACAAAAATGTTAAATACAAAAGTTGTAGACAATATTGAAACAAAACTTTTTCCCATTTTACATTTTTTTGTAAAATCAACTCCTGACGAGCTAGACTTATAAAAACGATTTTAAACGCCAAAATACACATAAAATGAACGATTTTCGGCTATAACTTGTCAGGATTTGATTTTTCACAAAAATGTTTAATACAAAAGTTGTAGATAATATTGAAATAAAACTTTTTTCTATTTAACATTTTTGTGTAAAACCAATTCCTGACGAATTAGACTTATAAAAACGATTTTAAACGCCTAAATATACATAAAATGGACGATTTTCGGCTACAACTTAACAAGATTTGATTTTATACAAAAATGTTCAATGTAAAAGTTGTAGATAATATTTAAACAAAACTTTTTTCTATTTAACATTTTCGTGTAAAATCAACTCCTGTCGAGTTAGACTTATAAAAACGATTTTAAACGTCAAAACATTCATAAAATGGACGATTTTCGGCTAAAACTTGACAGGATTTGATTTTACACAAACATGTTCAATACAAAAGTTCTACATAATATTTAATCAAAACTTTTTCCCATTTAACATTTTCATATAAAATGGATTCCTGACCGCTTAGACCTATAAAAACGATTTTTAATGCCTAAATACACCTGAAATAGTCGATTTTCGCTTATCATACAAGAATTTGACTTTCAATAAAACTGTTAAATACAAAGCATGTAGATATAGTTTAAACAAAACTTATTCCCAATTAACATTTTTATCTACAATAATTACTGGATCATTAAACGTATAAACATGATTTTTAATACCCCAATACACGTATAGTGAATTTTCGCTTATTATTTCACAGAATTAGATTTACACAGAAGTATTCGATACAATAGCTCTAAATAAGATGGAAAAAATCGACATAACATTCCAAAGATAATATATAATTACAAAAACATAATAATAAGATACAAAATTACATTTGATTACAATATTCAATGGGATAAACACATTGGAAGAATAATTAAAGAAACAAAATATCTATTTCCCTGTTTTCTACAAAAAGATTTTTAATAACAAATTAAAAAAATTTGACATAAGATTACCCAGCTTAACCTACTATGTTCCCAGGACATAAGCGATTGAACTAAAAGAATCAAAATTGTGTAATATTATATAAGTACATGTTAAAGGAATATCATATATACAAAAAAAACTTTGTGTAATGTATGAGCTATAAATGTTGTAATATGGTAAATTTCAATGCATAAAGAATGCAATGTTCTAGCTGACTCAGTCTTACAGCATGTAGAAAACTATTAAATAGGCAAGTCTCACTGGGTAGAAGTCTGCGAAATACATAATGATGTATTTTAATACAACAGATACCCTGAAGCGAGTTCTTACACCCTGACTAAACTTAGAAATTAAATAGACGAGCTAATATTACCAGGGACAACTACCTACCCTTACCGCATTTAACAACACACACAGCACTTATATGATATTTCCCAGTTCCTATTACCTATCCCCTCACACTTTAAAGCACTAACACTCGAAGATCACTTAGCGCTGCAGAAGTTGCAAAATAGGGCTGGACGGTCTAGGCTGGCACTACTCCATGGATGCCAGTGTACTGAGAATCATCTAACAGCGATCCACTGTGTCAGTAACCACACCACCTAGGAGGAAAGTACTGACAGAGACCGTCAATTGTGTTTCAATGTCAGGGACTGCCTCAGCCTAGGGATCAGCAAAGCGCATGAACAGCAGATCAGTCCCTATTCCTGGGGGACAAGCGAGGAGAGTTGAGCACCTAAAAACCACATATGACTAATAAATAGATGACTCAGAAAAACATACCATACAAAAGAAAAGTCTGCAGCAATGGCTGTTGTTCACTCACTGTACCAGCTTCCTGTAACAACTAGAGGGGAAGAACTGGTGGAGACCTTAAACCGTTGTTTCACTGAAGATGTTGAAGACACAAGCAGCAGCTTAACTGTACACATAGTCACTAGTGTAAGAACCAAATAAGGAAAGTTGAGCACCTAAAAACCACATATAATTAATAAATAGATGACTCAGACAACATTTACACACCCAAGAAACAGTCTGCAGCAGTGCCCGTCGTTTACACTACTCTCGCTGCAACAAGCGAAAGTACCATCAGCTCACCTATCAGAGAGGTTAGGAACGAGAAAATGCTTACTAAATCTGCTCTCGCCGCTGACACACTGCCTTCCCATCTCCGACGAATCATCGACAATCGACGAACACGTTGAAAGGGCGAACACGATTCACCAGGGCGGCATACTACAGCAGCCACAGTCATCGCTGGGGACGCCGGGAGCCAGACGATTCAATGGTTGACAACACACACCATGGACACATGTGCACCACGGCTGATGGCACGCCGCACTACTCAGCAGTAGCAGAAAGCGCGCGCGATCATATATATAGATATATCTTATACCTCGCGGTCGCACGAGTCGCATGTGTTTTTCCGCTGTTCTTGGTGTGCGAATGCAGCCTAGCCGAGGCACGGTAGTATACATAGGTCCGAAAAGTGTGTACGACCGTGAGCCGAGGTACTTATAGCCGTTACGACTGCTGCAGTATAAGTATTCATGCACCCAGGTCGCAGGGCTAAGCCAGATTGTCGTTGCCGAATGCATCAGTATTGAGCACTCTCCTTCTGTTTTTCTCCTTTCCGCGGTATTAGTGTATATATATGCATATGTGCGGAAGTATTTTTTTATAATTGAGATTGTATAGGTATATGTAGTTAGGAACACCCGTGAGTCCGTGAGCAGCTAGTTTTTTATTATTATTATATATTTATTTATTTTTTTATTATAAATATCGGAAGTATTGCAATTTTCGCTTTTATAAAAATACAAGGTTCTCCTGAGTATTGCGGTCGTACCTATTATGTAAAAACGAAGTTTTTACATAAGGAGGGGGCGGGCGACGAGCGAAGCGAGGAGCAGGTGTGTGTGGGGGTGGGGGGGGGGGGGTGCCGAAGGCACGCTGGGGGCGCAGCCCCCCTAGTTCTTGAAGGATCCTGCTACAATTTGTAAGGCGGTAGTCATAGTTCCGAAAACGCGATATCAATGCCTTCGACGACACCAAGTCCTTCATAGTTGGCGAACTGTAGATCGTCAGGTTTGACTTCAAAAGATCCTCAATGGAATCAAAAATTTCCGAGCGAAACGGTGTAATTCGGTCCATGCTGAGATGACACTCAATGAAACAATTAATTACAATGGTTGCGGCTACAGTACTCACTAGCAATATTCTTTTGCGTGTAGCCCTGGGCTGGCTCAAAAAGCTACCGTTCGTTAATATTCGAATAAATTCCAAAACGGCTGATGACATTGATCTTCTTTAAATGTGCCTCAGGGAGATGATGGAGGCACAACCAATAGTAATAAATAGGAGCCTTGCTGACTGATCGAGATTTAACGACAATACGTCGACCCGATTTTTTATTAATGTAGAAGTTACAATCTTGATTCGAACAGTACAGAAGGGATATGATTGTATTTTCCACAAATAGAATGTCAACCGCGTGGGAGAAGGAAACATAACTGTGTCGATAGATTTTGTGGTTATATCTTTAAGTAGACCTACAGCTTCTTCATCATTATTGAATAATACAAGATCATTCGTCCATTTTACCGTCAATGTTGCATTTACGTACTCAAAAATGGTACATATAAGTCGATGAAATACTCCAGTAAATTTTTCATATCCAGTTTTTGTTAAGTCAGTCCGTTGCGTATCACCGTCTGCAAAATTAACTGCTTTTACGTTGAAGCCGTTAAGATTATTGGTTTTATCGTAGTAGAAGTCATTGCAGACTGCATTATCTACGTTAAAACATTTAAAAACATATTATATAAAAAAACATCGTTTGTAAAGCAATAATATCTGAAAGTTAAAATAACTTTAAACCAAGTATATAACATTTGTCGCGCAACAAATAGATTGTACACATCAAAGCATAAGTCAACAAATAGAGAGAAATCAGATTCTGATATATTTGTAGTAACTATAACACATAATTCTTCGTTCATTTTCAAGAAACCTTACCTATATTTTAATGTGCACTGTCGCAATAAAAGAAAATTAAAAACATTTATGAACATTATTACTATAGCTAATAGAATTACTTTAAATAACCGAGTAATGGGACATAAACAAGTAGTTAAATACAATAACAAGTAGAGAGAGAGATATCCCTCTGGATATCAGATTTCAATCAGATCTCGGCAGCCATTTTCGAAGCCCGACAAATAAGTACAGTGACCCTTATTTCTAAAATACGGGTTACAATGTTGAAAGTAACGGATTTTTCAATGAAAATTCGGCCTGCACTTTATATCACACCTCTGCCAGTATTTTTGCTTAATTTGTCTTTTGCCACGCATTACAAGATTAATTAGATCCAGAGTTATGAATCATGATAGTGATATTCGATTCTTTTAGTCTACTTTGATAAACACTTTCGATGATTTTGTAGTATAAGTATAGGTAATTCATTACATATTATCTTCATGGTTAATAAATAAATAAGCTAAAACTAAAAATTCAATTAATTTACTGTTTTGAAAATACTTACTAAATCTTGACTCGGAATAAATTAAATGTTGAAATATATAACGCGATATTTATGCCGCGTACTCGTGCTCTATTTTGCGCGCCCCGAGATACCGCTTACAAACACTCTCGCTTTTACGCGCCGAATTTATAAGGCGCCCGGCGCGAGAACTCACTCACACACACACGTCTACCGATTGCCTGCTACTGAGACTCACTCTCGTCGCGGGGGAGTCCACGTTCCTGCCGTCTCGGGGACGACGGCGACCACAACTATCCGCGTAAAGTCTCTACGCGGCACGCTGCCGCGGAGACTTTCTTCCGTTCGCTTTGTTTTCCCGCGGACTTTCACGAACTCACGCGCGCGCTAAGCCTCGACGCGGCCGCTGCCGCTGGGCTCTCCCCTACCTCTCCGTCCTTCCCCGAAGGGAAGGAGACCACCACGACGACCACAAATTTGTTGGAGGCCCGCACTCTCCGGCCGCGATACGCTCTCGTCAAATTCTCTCTCTCTCTCTCTCTCTCTCTCTCTCTCTCTGTCTCTCTCTCTCTCTCTCTCTCTCTCTCTCTCTCTCTCTCTCTCTCTCTCTCTCTCTCTCTCTCTCTCTCTCTCTCTCTCTCCCTCTCTCTCTCTCTCTCTCATGACCTAGGTGTCAACGATTTTCGCGCGCGCGCCTCTTACCTGCGCACGATGATCGCCGCTCTCTGGCTCCTTGGCACAGCCCCGCTCCGCCGTTGCCAACAGCTACTGTCGCCCGCGCCCTCGTCGTCGGCTCAGTAGTCTGCGTTTCTCTCTCTCTCTGCACCCTCACTACACCACCCTCTCTCTCTCTCTCACTAAAAAACACACGCGTCGCGGTTTTCTCTTTTCCTTCTCACTCGTTTCACGTGCGCACGTCGCGTCGGTCCGGGGAGAAGTGATTAGAGAGCGCGCTCTCTCTCTCCTCTTTCCCTCTCTCGCGGCGCTCGCGACTCCCGAAATCGATACCGATATCGATACTCGAGCCCCCTCGCGCGCCTGATTCACGCACACACACACGACGCATTTTCCACGTCGCACTCCCCCTCGCTAGGCCTTGCGTTTCCCGAGGAAACCAGGCCGTTTTCCACCGCCTCAGCTCTACACGTCCTTCCCTGAAGGGAAGGAGACCACCACTACGACCACTATTGTTCTATTAGGTGGGCCACACAACCCACAGGAAGGGGCCTCACCTACTTACCTATGACCATCACTAAGACCACAATTCTCGCTCCCAATGATCGTCGCCCTAACGCCGGTTCAGCGACTCGTGCATCGCACGGAGGACGACATCTCGCCCCTCCGGCGTCATTGCACGCAAGCCCTCCACAAGCTCAGCCGCTGTGGCTAACGTCGCCGCCGGTACCGCCCGTGGACCCACTCTTAGTGGTTGCGCGTGTCCAGGGGGAAGCACGGCCACCCGATCCTGAGGAGGAACCTGCTCTGCTCGCACGTCCGCCTCCCTGCGCACGCGCCACTCCTGTGCGGCCACAATCATATGACGGCGCATTTCCTCTGCTCCCTGCTGCTCCCTGGCCAACGCCTCTCTGCCTTGCCTCTCCAACTCCCGCTCGTAACGGCGCTCGCCTCCAAAATTGCGCCTCAGGTACTCGGCGTGAGCCTCGCCGCACCTAGGGCACGACCTCAAATCCTCGCCGTGGCGACCGCAATTTCGGCAGTACAGCCGAACCTTGGGTCTGGGGCATTGCCCCGAAAAGTGATCCGGCTGCCAGCAGTTGAAGCAGTGATACGGTGGAGGGTCAATGGACGGGTCGGTGGGCACTGGCCTCAGTCCACCGAAAATAATGCCCTGCATCCTCACTCGTGCTCCTCCAGGCACGTGCCGATCCTCCTGCTGGCGCGGCTCATCGGGGCGCACCCGGCGACAGGGTGGATCCGGCTCGTCATCCTGCGGCGACGCGGAACGCCGCGCCGACACATAATCTTCACGTTCCAAACGCCGGTTCGGATTGTAACGGCGCGCCCTACGCCTCGCGCTACGGGATGCCCGGGGGGCGCAACCGCTACCTCCCGAGCGACCGCTCCCTGTGGCCGGTACATCGGGATTTCCCTCGGCCTCCATCATTCCTCCACCTCCCCGTCATCCCAATCGCTATCATCACCTACTCCGAGCATGAAATCGCCTCCAACTGCGTCAGGGGGCCGTTCGACGCGGGGCTGACGCACTCCGATCATCCATTCCACCCGGTGCTCCTGTAACACGACGGATGGTCCGGGCGCCTCCCCCAGCTCCAGCACGTCCTCGTCGTGCAGCCACTCATTGCCGTCGGCGCTGGAGAGTTCCACCCCTGACAATTCCGCCACGGAGCTCTCCTCCTCGACCTCCTCGACCACCATCTCGTATGCTTCACCGCCGGCCAACATCCGTTCGGCTCGGCGCATTGCTGCAGTCGCCGTCTTTTGACGCATCTCTTCGGCCTCCACTAATCTCTCTCTCTCTCCAATCTCGGGTTGAGGGGGAATGTCCACTTCTCCCATCCTCTCCCTTCGCTCCCTGCGCCGCAATGCCGCGTCCGCAGCTCGCTGGCGCATTTCCTCGGCCTCTCTCCTCCTTTCTTCATTTTCCCTGCTCTCTCTCCTCCTCGGCCACCATCTCCTCCCAACACCGGCGTGGCTCCATCGGGAATGAGGGCCTGTCCACCTCCTCGTCAGGCGTCGGCCTCACGCTGTCCCCTTGCTCTGCCTCTTCCTCGCGTCTCATGGCTCCTACAAAACACAAGTAAATTAGATGTTTGATAACGAGGCGAGCTGCCTACCACGCGGGGGAATAAATCGTTTGAGCTCTGATACGTGAGCCTTTGCTATACGCCGTGTGTCTCCACCTACACTCTCGAGAACGTAAACCGTCGGCGATTTAATTTCTACGATCTTTAGCGGCCCTTCGTATTTCGGCGCTAATTTCGCGGAGAACTTATTAATCCCACTAGATAACGGGTACGTTCGCCGCATAACTAAATCCCCCTCGCTAAACTGGACGTCACGCTTGTTTTTATTGTATTCTCGCGTCTGTTTTTCTCGCGCCTGGTCAATGTGTCGCGCCACCAAATCTCGCAACGCATCTAATCGTTTAACTCTATCCACCCAAACTTCCGGTAGCACTCTTAAAATCGGACGCGCCCCCTCGATTTCCCTTCGCAGACTCTTAACTGGACGCGGATTCCTGCCAAAATTAAAAAATGCAGGCGAGACTCGCGTAGTCGCTTGGATCGCAGTATTAATTGCGTGACGCAATTCGTGAATATGCGCGTCCCAATTACGATGATCTGCTCCTACAAACGCGGCAATCATCGTTTTCAGTGTCCTATTACTCCTCTCTACCGGATTCGCTTGAGGATGATACGGCGGCGTCGTCACGTGTTTTACACCATACTCCTCCAGCATCTTTCGCAGTGTCTGATTGTCAAACTCGCGCCCATTATCAGTCAATAAATACTCCGGCGTTTCCCATCGGAATAAAATCAATTCTTCTAACGCGCGCGCTACTGACTTTCCATCTGCTTTCCTAATCGGTTTTAATTCTACCCACCTCGTAAATAAATCCTGAAACACGATTAAGTACTTTATTTGGCTCTTACTCGGCGGAAACTCCATTAAATCCGCGGCTACTACTACCCACGGTCTTTCTACTATCCTACTTCCCATCAGACCCTGCGCTCCCGTCTGTGCCACCTTATACCTCTGGCACCGCTCGCACGCTTGCACGAAATCCCTATCGTCGTAATACATGCCCTTCCAATAGTATTCGCGCGCTATACGATCGTACGTTTTCTCTACACCGAGATGCCCCGACGATGGTGTATCATGCACGTCGCTCATCGCTCGCTCTCTTAACTCTACCGGCAAAACCAACTTCAATTTCTCCTCGCCGTCTATGATTTCACCCAAAAGCGGGTCCTTGCGATATTTATACAGCTTTCCCTCCTCCACTATCCAATCTTTGTACTTCAGCGGCGTCGCTTGAACCTCATTCAACATGCGCAGATACCACGGATCGCGGATTTCGTCAAACGCAGCTGCCTCTACTTCCACCTGCCCATACAATCGCGAGAGCGCATCGGGAAACTGATGCAATGAGCCTTTGCGATGCTTGACCTCAAAGTCCCATTGTTGCATCTCCAATGCCCACTGCGCCAGCCGTCCCGACGGCTCTTTTAGATTCCTTAACCATTTCAGCGCGCTATGATCCGTAATCGCCGTAAATTTATAACCTTCCACATATGGCCTAAATTTCTTAATCGCCCACAGCAGCGCAAGACACTCCTTCTCTGTTATTGAGTAATTCCTTTCTGCCGGCGTCAATGTTCGGCTCGCGTAAATAATCGGGTACTCTCCGTCTTTGAAAATTTGCGCGAGAAGCGCGCCTAACGCGGAATTGCTCGCATCACACTGTATAATAAAAGGCTTCGTAAAATCCGGCCGCGCAAGAAGAGGGGCTCGCGTTAGAGCGTCTTTAATGTTTTTAAACGCTGTTTCCTGTTCTTCTCCCCACTCCCATTTCTGCCCTTTAAATGTGAGTCTATTAATCGGTAATTTCATCTCCGCATAGTTCTCGATAAAACGCGCGTACCATCCGGACATACCCAAAAACGTCCTAACCTCGCTAACATTTCGCGGCGTAGGATAATTCAATACCGGCGCCACTCTATCCGGATCTGGCCTCAACCCCTCATGGTCTAATAGATAACCAAGATATGTGACGCGCGCGCAACAAAACTCACTTCTTACGCTGTACAACTAAACCCGCATCCGCAATTCTACGTAATACTATCTCTAGCCACTTTAAATGCTCGTCAAACGTCTCTGTTACTACTATTATATCGTCTAAATAGCAGAATACGTACGGCTCACATTCCGGCTCGAAAAGCGCATCGATTAAATCGGCGTAAGGGTTAAAAGTATATAGTAATAATTGGTTATTCAAATTTTTACATAAATAGATAACAAACAAAATATTAAACTTCCAAATCACTTTCAAAAACTCATTTGACATATTGCAACCACTTATTGCGTCATTGTTAATAATGAAAAAATGTGTTTCATAATTCCACCATATTGAACCACTTATACCTTCCATTACAGTCATAAATACCTCAATTGATGAAACAATAATTATAACACTTGTAACTTGGTAAGTTTTCCTAATGTCGTCTAAAGCATCGGATTTCAATATTTTTGGATTATGTATGTAATTTTTGAAGAAATCATTAGTGCTAACTCTGAATATACTGAGAGGTATTAATTTAACATACAAGGGGTTTAAAAAAATGAAGTTGTCAACAGATGTGTCGTTTAACATACTTATCATGACTAAATTTCCACTTTTCTTATGAAAGCAATCTTCAATAATTTGTCCCTTTAAATGGAAAATATTTTTTAGAATGAAATATAATTAATTACATGGAATATAAATACACTAAAGTTATAATTAATCAAAAACTTACAGATATTGTAAATGTAGTATCTTGACTAGTTATGAAATTCATGCTGTTTTTTTCTTGAGTTTGAATAACAGGTATTGCGAATATTATTAATTCAAACCAAGGATAAAGTGCTGATTTCAACATTATCATTCGATATTTAATAAATTCTGGATTATTATTGAAATTTTAATTTTCGAAGGGAAATATTCTACTATTAAAATATTTATCAAAAGGAAAAGGACAAGTGTCGCGAAAAAATTTTTGAATATTGAATAATTTTTCCATCCGAAATATTTAAAAAAACTGTCGATAAACTTACTGAAACTAGGTAACGTGATCGCATGTTTGCTTTTAAAAATACTTTAAATATATAAATACCTTGACCTTAAAAGTGTCGAGTGAGCACTTCAGGCGGATTATTAAATATGCCAAGAAATTTAAATCAATAAGTCAGTTTTATTTTAAATAAAAGAATTATTTTTTATTTATTCTTTATTTTTATAGTTTTTATATTAGGGTGACTACACCAGTATTGGAACAGTCACCAGTTAACGAACATTTTCTTTATATATATGAAAATATCAAGCTTTCCATGTATTGTTTATCTAACATGACGATAATTTTCGAATCCTTGAAAATCTTTATTTCATTTTATATAAAGATTCTGTATAAAAGAAATTATCTTGTTAAGAATAAAATCATAAAATCGCTGCTATTAAGTGTTTATTCACTGACGATATATTCCTTCACTGGTGAAACGTATTTAGATACTAAGATTGCGTATTCCTTTACTGGTTTTTAGGAGATATTTACAGATTTTCATGAAATAAAAATTTTACTTTGATTCTTTATTCAAAATTTGCTCACTGACGTAAAGTTTGAACTTTTTAAAATACTAGGAAATTCAGGCGCGCTGCGCGCGCTCTTCCTTTCCCTTGCTTATACGTAAACAATTAATATTGAAATATTATGAATGTAAAATTGATTTTACTTTTTAATATCCGCAAATTTATCCAATATTTTTCATTGAAACTTAGATTGTATTTATTTTAGTTTATTCCTACAATACAAAAATTTGGAGGTCAGAAATTTAACTGTATAGTCAGAACAGTATTCATATCCCTTCATTGATAACTACAGATAAAATTTTAATAATTTATTGTTATACAAAACCAAATTTTAGGTCATTAACCCATTAATGCGCAAAACGCTAAATTTGGACATGAAACTTCGAGCCCACTGTGTTATTAGGAAAACAAATCCATTTTTGTTCAAAATCCTACATAAAGGGTTTTCGGGGATGCTCTTTCAGAATCTGGCATTTATTTTGTAAAAAAAAATCAAAATCATTTGTTTTTTGCATTTAAAAAGAAAAGTCACTAATTTTTAACGTTTTTTTTTAAATCAATTTTTACTAACGTTGCTGCATTCAAATAAGCAAGTTATTGCCAGAAATCGCGTCCTCGATGTCTGAGGTTTTCAAAACCCTGGTTGAGAACTTTGTTCCACCTTAGTTTTTCCAAAATGGCGGTTTTTGTGAAACAGCGTGACCTTAAATTTCATGATTTTTTTTCTTGACAGCTTTGAACCTTACGAAAAAAAGTTATAGAACAAAAAGTACTCAGAATCATCTAAAGAATATTTATAAATTTTTCCAGAAGTTTTTGAGTGAATTTCAAATTTTTTAAAATGGCCTATTTTTGAAAAATTCTAAAATGGCTGAAAAGTTTTTGAAAAAATTCACACATGTTTTTTGGATGATTCTAAACATTTTTGTTCTATAAATTTTTTTCGTAAGGTTCAAAGCTGTCAAGAAAAAAAATCATGAAGTTTAAGGTCATGCTGTTTCACAAAAACCGCCATTTTGGAAAAACTAAGGTGGAAAAAAGTTCTCAACCAGGGTTTTGAAAACCTCAGACATCGAGGACGCGATTTCTGGCAATAATTTGCTTATTTGAATGCAGCAACGTTAGTAAAAATTGATTTAAAAAAAAACGTTAAAAATTAGTGACTTTTCTTTTTAAATGCAAAAAAAAAATGATTTTGATTTTTTTTTACAAAATAAGTGCCAGATTCTGAAAGAGCATCCCCGAAAACCCTTTATGTAGGATTTTGAACAAAAATGGATTTGTTTTTCTAACAACACAGTGGGCTCGAAGTAGGGATGGGCGATATTTATCGATATTTATAAATATCGATATTTCCCTTGCGATATATCGATAATTGTAACCGATATTTTTGTCACCGATAATATCGGAATATCGATATTATACTTAAGATATCGGCTTCCGATATTCAATAGACTTATGCCAAATAAAAATTTTTAATTTACTAGCAAAATGCAAACGCGCTTCGCGCGTACTAATTTATTTTTGGGGTTATGTGCACTGTTTTTCCCTATGATTTAATTTTAATTAGTTTCAATGATAATTAGATACATTTTTCAATCAATAAATCAAATGTTTTTATTCTATTTTAATTATTTATTAGTTGTATAAATATTTGAGTGTTAAAATTCTAATCTAGCACATGTTCAATCTAAAAAATTGAAATACTCGCACTTTTTTCAAATAACCAATCACATCGAGTCTTTAAATGAGTCACTACTTCCGGCCATCATTTTTTTAAGAGAGGATATTTTGCGCTATTTGAAATTGAAAATCGTAACTCGCAAAAGCAAATGTGCTTGTGCGACCTCTATCGTCTATCAGAGATTTTCGAATATATTAGATGCTTAGACGTTAGCAACACCGTAACCGCAACGGCGGCTCAGTTCGTGTTCGTCTTCGTTTTCGATTCGAATTTTTAGTGTCGTTTAGTGTTCAGAATAGGAATCGGTTAACCCCACAACACTTTCAAGAATTACTTTTTCTAAATTTATTACCATTAAAATATTGGGATCTATAGTTTGTAAAGTTTCAAATGTTTATTAAAATTATTTTGAAAATTAATAAAGTATTTTTTAAAATTATTTTTATATTTTTTTATCGATATTTGTGAATATCGATATTTTTAACCCGATGTATCGAAATTATCGATATTAGCTATACCGATATTATCGATACGCAAATATCGATATTTTTGTTTAATATCGCCATCCCTAGCTCGAAGTTTCATGTCCAAATTTAGCGTTTTGCGCATTAATGGGTTAATACTATTTATGACTTATATTTTTAGTTTAAATATTTCATAATTCCAAACTTTTAGGTTTTATTTGGACCAATCAGCTTGTTTTTCTTATTTTAAAATAAATATTTCGATGCTATTTTGATTTAGTTATATTTTGTTAACCTCTTCCCGTACTTGTCCATATATGTGAACAACATTAAGATTTTTATTGTGACAATATCTTATATAATAACTAAAGAGTATCGTATGTATTCGATTGTTCAGGTGAAATACTACAAATATCAGTCATTTTTATTCACTAAGAATGTATAATTCATTTATTAATACTTAAAAAGAATCAAAATTTGCAATTTTATTAACATAAATCGTACAGAAAGAGGATAAATACAAAAATCAATTTCATTTTAAAAAATTCAAATCTCTCATACAATCTCAAACAATTCATAAAGCAAATCTTGGCGCCTATTCTATATAGACCAATCAAAATCAAGCCTTTAGGTGCTTCAACATGGCCGCCATCACCTTTTTAAGAAAGGATAAATTTCAGAAGAGTTTTACTTTTAATCTATTTTTAAACCATTTAATTAAATAAGAAAAGTTACAATTTCCTTATTCGTTCCTTCACTGGTGAAGTCACCCTAGAACGAATTACTTATTTGCCGAAGAATGCGTTATATACCATTAAGAGGGTGTTGTACTCATGTACTCTGTTTTATCGACGGAACACGGTGAATTATATACTATCAAAATAAATATATCGAATTTCGCCTTATAAGGAGATAGTTGCCCTGCGCAACGTAATAATGTACCATCCTACGCAATTTTGAGCTGGAATATCCACGGTACCCTAAAAAATTTTTCGAACAAAAATAACCGAAATTTCGTTCGAAAAATTTTTTAGGGTGCCGTTGATATTTCGGCTCAAAACTGCGTAGGATGGTAGATTATTACGTTGCGCAGGGCAACTATCTCCTTATAAGACGTAATTCAATATATTTATTTTAATAATACAGAATTTACCGTGTTCTATCGGTAAAACAGAGTACATGAGTACAACACCCTCTTAATGGTATATAACGCATTCTTCGGCAAATAAGTAATTCGTTCTAGGGTGACTTCACCAGTGAAGGAACGAATAAGGAAATTGTAACTTTTCTTATTTGCACTCCCTTATATGCATGGATCTCGTATCCCCCGCCTACTTGGGTTTAAAAGCTATTTAAATAATCGTTTTGCTTATTGTTGCACGTCTACGTAATTCCCTAATAAGTGTGGACCTCATATCCCCCGCCTACTTGGGTTTAAAAGCTATTTAAATAATCGTTTTACTTATTTGTTCATGTCTGCATGCCCCCCTTATATGCGTGGACTTCATATTCCCCACCTACTTGGGTTTGAAAATTATTTAAATAATTGTCTTGCTTATTGTTGCACGTCTAGGTAATTCCCTAATAAGCGTGGACCTCGCGTCCCCCGGCTACTTGGGTTTAAAAATTATTTAAATAATCGTTTTGCTTATTTTTTCATAACTCCCTTACATACGTGGACCTCATATCCCCCGGCTATTTGGGTTTAAAAATTATTTAAATAATCGTTTGGCTTATTTTGTCATGTCTACATGACTCCTTTATATGCGTAGACCGCATATCCTCCGCCTACTTGGGTTTAAAAATAAAAATTTTCCCCTATTTTCATAAAATTTCTCCCCTATTTTCACAAAAAGTCTCCCCTATTTACCCTAAAATTTGTCAAAAAGGGAGAATGACCTCTGAAAATAGCAAAATTTTAATTTTGATTTTAATATTATAATTTGTGGATTTATAATGAAAAACACCAAATCGCTTTCCTTTTAATTCTGTGTACTCATTCGGTAACTCTTTTACACCAGAAAATATCCGAAACGTCGACATTTACTCAAAAATATGGTGTGAAAAAAAACCATTAGCTAATAATATTATTTTCGTGCAGTAAGTGTAGAATGCCTATTTTACGCCTTATTTTGCGGGCATAAAATACCAGTTTTATTTTACGCCCCAAAAGCGTCTTTGCAACCATCTCCAACGCCAATATTATGGTGGCTCCAGCGGTCTAGTAGACCTAAAGCTATGAACTTTTTTTACAAAAATTCATTTACACATTCCAATCTGAAAACTGATATGACAGGAAACAGAGTTTAAGAACTCAGAGGTTAAGACATAACGGAAAATATTTTTGTTAGAAAATTTCCAATTTTACAAAAGTATATTTTGTCCATTAAAAAAAAATTCAATAAGAAATACAATTTTTGTTTGTTTTTCATTCAATTTTAATTTGCAAGGTTTTCTTCCTTGTTAAATTTCAGGGGGAGTCAATGATATCAACATTGAAAAATTTTCAAAACCTGCAAAGTTATATCCAATTGTTTATAAAATTCAGTGACAAATCTACAAACAATTGCATATAACTTTGCAGGTTTTGAAAATTTTTCAATTTTGATATCGTTGACTCCTCCTGAAATTTAACAAAGAAGAAAATGAGACCTTGCAAATTAAAATTGAATGAAAAACAAAAAAGATTTGTATTTCTTATTGAATTTTTTATTTTAATGGACAAAATATACTTTTATAAAATTGGAAATTTTCTAACAAAAATATTTTCCGTTATGTTAAGAACTCTGCTTCCTATCATATCAGTTTTCAAATTGGAATGTGTAAATGAATTTTTGTAAAAAATGTTCATAGTTTTAGGTCTACTAGACCGCTGGAGCCACCTTAATTATGAGAAATATTGCTTCATGATTCCACCATATCGATGCACTTATTTTATCTATTATTGCAGCAAACTTCGCAATTGTCGAAATAATAATTTTAATACTAGAGTCGCCTTATGAGTATTTGCAAAATCGAATTGTCATTAGACAACATAAATTTTATTAAAAAAATTATATTTGTAAAACAGCCTGATTGATAATTAATATTATTAAAAAAAGATAAAGAATTTAAAGATACTCACAAAGATTCGTAGGCCGATTTATCAAAACAACTAACACAAATAGATGATAATGACCATCGAATTATTTTTCATACCGTTGCTTCCGAATAAAAACCGCTGCTAACTGCTTTAGCAAAATGCTTTCTCAAAGAGAATTGATAAATTAAATCAAATAATTTTTTTAAATGTATATTTTAATATAAAATTTCATTCCAACCGATATCCAAACCCAACGCCGTAAAAAAATATTTTCGATTTTTCCATATTTTTCTTTATTTTTTTTTAACCGACTTAATAGTATCCGATCGGGCTGACAAAAATATGGATTGATAGGTAATTTCAAGATCTTTAAAAAAATGGGACTAGTTCCAACCGATATCCAAACCCCCAACGCTCAACGCCGGAAAAAAATATTTTCGATTTTTCCATATTTTTCTTTATTTTTTTTAACCGACTTAATATTATCCGATCGGGCCGACAAGAATATGAATTGATAGGCAATTTTAATACCTTTAAGAAAATATGACTACTTCCAACAGAGATCCAAACCCGGCGACGAAAAAAAGAATTTCGATTTTTCCATATTTTTATTTCTTAAAACCTTAACATTATCCGATTAACTATATAATTGAACTTGCACAACTTCAAAATAAGCTTTATGTACCTGCCAAAAATAAACTTGATATCTCTGGCTAATTTTGAGTTATGCTGCGGACAAATTTATAACACACACACACACACACACACACACACACACACACACACACACACACACACACACACACACACACACACACACGCACGCACGCACACACACACACACACACACACACACACACACACACACACACACACACACACACACACACACACACACACACACACACACACATACATACATACACACAGACATTTTCTAGAAAACGCATACTTTGACTCAGAGAGCTTAGAAATATCGAAAATCATCGAAATCTCGAGGTCGAAAAATTTCACCGTTTCCAACCTTTCTCTTTGAGAAAGCAAAAGGGGCTAACTCAGAAGCCAGTTGAAAAAGATGTTAACTCGGAATCCGGTTGAAAATGGTGCTCACTCGGAAGCCGCTTCAAGAAGGTGATATCTCGGAAGCCGTTTAAGATAGTGCTATCTCGTAAGTAAGCTATCCATGGTGTTGCCCTATACTAACACTGTTTTATCGGCGGAACATGTCAAAATAATTAATATAATAAAAGAATAGCGATTTACACATTGAACAAATTCAATTCCCCTGCATAATCCTGTAATACATCATTCTACAAAGTTTCGAGACAAAATAAAACAACGACACCTTTGTTTATTCTTGGAACGAAAATAAACAAAATTTCGTTCCAAGAATAAACAAAGGTGTCATAGTTGTTTTGTCTCGAATCTTTGTAGAACGGTGTATTAGAGGATTACGTAGGGACACTCAATTTGATTAAGGCGAAAATCGTTATTCTTTTATTTATATTGATTACTTTGACATGTTACACCGATAAAACAGAGTTACTGGTAAAGTAGGACTATTACACCGTCTTAAGGTGGCTAAAACAAACCTCCCGAAGTTTCAGACCCAGTTGCCAGGCAAATTTTTGCAAATAAGCTATTTAAATATTCACTTTTTAACATAGCTCTTATGGGAGTGCATTGAATGTTGCACTAGAAATCATACGATATATTTTCAAAGAAACGGGATATCTCATCCAAAAAGTGGACACCACAAGAAGAAATTATGCGCTTTCTAATGATATAATAGAAATAGTTGGGTCTTGCCAGGAATTTTTAAGAAATGTTCATAACCAAGAACGTGGTTATGCATAAAGGTTAATTTGTGTACACGGACAGTGGACACTGCTATATACGGCGAACACACTCTTGTCAGCTTCAATACATGCAGATGATAGGTTAAAAACGTTAATCAATTGAAATTTTATTATTCATTACTAATCAAATATCTTCAGGAAATCATAAAAATTCACAATTATTATTTAGATATAGCTTTTAAAAAAGATCGTGATAGATTTTAGAAAGTTTATATACGTCATTATGTTGACTAGGGGTGTCACTGATGAGCCACTATACTCAATAACTGATGAGGTAATTTATTTTTTTAATCTCTGAGTGCGAATTCCGTTGCTCGCGTATGCACGGAAGGTACTATTTCGCGCTTGCTAGACAGGCACGAGAACACCGAAAGTCGCGTTTGGAGGTCAAAATAGTATATTACGCATATCTAGGTAGAAAAAAACTTTGACAATCACGAGATGTGGGCTGGCAATTTTTCTCCCGTGGTGTGTATACTATTTTTCACCATACCCGGGCCGAAAATACCACATTCGCGTTTCTGAGCCTAGAGCGAAAGTGGTACTCTCCGTAAGGGTATGGTGAAAAATAGTATATGCACCACAGGCGCTGAGGAGATTCCTGTCACTCATGTGAGTTTGGCGCCCTCACTTCGCCCGGGCGTGCTCACGTCCTCCATTTCCAGCCAGAAATATCCTGTTTCGTGTCCTTGGTGCATAATCTACTAATGTCATCTTATTATGGTTAATAAATAAATAAGTTGTAACTAAAAATTCAATTAATTTACTGTTTTTATAATACTTACTAAATCTTGACTCGGAATAAATTAAGTGTTGCAATAGTGTCCAAGTTTCTTTTCCTTTAGGTACTTTGTTCCATTACATTTGAGATAAATCCGCGTAAGGGTTAAAAGTGTATAGTAATAATAATAATATAACATATAGTAATAATTGGTTATTTAAATTTTTACATAAATAGGTAACAAACAAAATATTAAGCTTCCAAATCACTTTCAAAAATTCATTTGATATATTGCAACCACTTATACCTTCCATTACAGTCATGAATATCTCAATTGATGAAACAATAATTATAACACTTGTAACTTGGTAAGTTTTCCTAATGTCGCCTAAAGTAGCTAGTTTCAACATTTTTTCATTATGTACGTAATTTTTGAAGAAATCATTAGTGCTAACTCTGAATATATTGAGAGGTGTTAATTTAACATATGAGAGGTTTACAAAAATGAAGTTGTCAACTGATGTGTTGTTTAACATACTTATTATGACTATAATGTTAACATTAATAATCTCTCAATTTTTAATAAATTCATGGATGATTATTGAAAATTTTAATTTTCTAAGGAAAATATTTTACTAGCAGAAGCGATGAAAAGAAATAAACGACAACTGTAGCAAAGAAATTTTCCTACTTAAATATTTGACAAACAAGGTCGATAACATTACTGAAACTAGTTAACGTAGTCGCATATTTTCTTTCAAAAACAGAGTTTATACATATTTAACAAGCTTCCACCGATACGTTGCAAATATATTTAAAATTTTATCATTGGCAATCTTAACTATATTGCCAATATATTGCAAAATTTAATAGAGCATTCTCTCGCCTTACATCTGCTGCCCTGTACGGAGCAAAATTGAAGTCCGAATCTAGACCTAATTTAGGGGGTTCTATGAAGACTCTTAAAATGGTTCACCGGGATATTGATTTTCTTTAAATTTTCATAAAAATTAGTGTACATACTCCTTTGTACGTGTTTTATCGATTTTTGAAATCCCCAGTATAGGGAGCGATACTAATTATTGAGATAGTTAATACCAAAGTTTGCAACTTTAACATGGAAAGCATAGACTGAGTATGTATTTAAGACTCATTTTAATTAATTGCAAAGCCAATTTTTCGGGATGAGAAACTACCTCAAGTCATACAAAATTTACTTCTAATACCTTGGAATTTGACATCCATATATATAGCTAACCAAGATGGCGAAAGTTAGCCCGTGCTTAACCTGACCCTATTGAAAAATCTCAGGTGAGATCTCAGGTGATTTCTCAAGTGAGATCTCATGTAAAATCTCACGCCAAAATCTCACCTGAGATTCTGCTCCAGATGATGCAGAAAATTTACGTTAATTGAAAATCAGCTTCTTCAGTATTGGGAATCGCCTTTTAGGATGTTTTACCCCCCAGATGAGCTCAAAAATACATGTTTAAAAGCATTTTACACAATTTTTCAAACTGTATAAAAACGTATAAAAATGTATAAATCCGTATAAAATATGTCCAAAAACCAATAGAAAGGTTCATTTTTATACGTTTTTATACGTTTTCCTACGGTTTCATACATTTATTATTTCCATACGGGTGGTTGAAACACCAAACCGAATTCTTTGTAAGTATTTTCATAGCAATAAAAATTGCTGCACAGCGAGCTTTTTCGCTACCGTAGCGATCTTTTTTTAACCGTGCAGAATAAGAAGAGGCAAGGAGTACAATTACAATATGACGACGATTAGCAGAAAGCCGAGCGGAATCGGCTGTGGCTAGTTGCTATATAGTATGTCTGACTTGCGAGTCGTCAACCTTGGTTCCAGCCGGGATACGTAAGCTTCCTCTTTAAGGTGATGTCGGTGCCACGCTGATTGGTTGAAATTTTTCTAACCTCAAAAACATAATATCATAAATAAAAAAAAGTATATAATCGTAAAACACAAAAATGCGGTGATCGCGTGTTCTTGTTATAATAAAGAATGTTTATGAACGTTATGCAGCGTTTAATAATTTTTAGTTAAGACAAATAATGGGAAATACGATGCGAGGTGAAGATGCTGTTTCACACAGAAAATTGTAAGATGACCGTCACTTTTACGTAATTACACGCGTCAATTTTAAGAATATTGCATTATATAAATTATTGAACATTTTGATTATTGAAAATGTTGTGATCCCGCATTCTTTACACGATAACAAATCGTTAGCAACTTAATTTTCAATATCACAAAGTAAATTTCGCGTGAACAATGGGAAATACGGCTCGAGGTGGAGGTCACCATCGGTAAAGTTCGCTCCTACATCCCCTTAAGGAGAAAAAATAATTGACTTAAATTTGTATAATGTATATAACAATTTCAAAAGAAAATACAACGGATTCTAATATCAAGACATCCAACAAAATAAGAAAAGGTACTAAACACATATTTCCCTGGTTAAAATGCCGTAAAGTTTGGGCTGGTACAGTACCAAAATCCGGAAAGGTTCTCAGATAAGAAAACCCGTATGGAAATAATAAATGTATGAAACCGTAGGAAAACGTATAAAAATGTATAAAAATGAACCTTTCTATTGGTTTTGGACATATTTTATACTTATACATTTTTATACATTTTTATACAGTTTAATACATTTCCAGACATTTTCTTACAATTCAGAAATTCTTCCATGTCAAGTTTTTAAAAAGGTTAATGTAATAAAACATAGGAAACCGTATAAAAATGTATATTTCTGTATATTTCCGTAGATTTTTTCAAATTTATTACATTTTTATACGGTTTTATACATTTTTATACAGTTTAATACATTTTCATACAAAATAAAAAAAACCGCTGTCAATTCATTGGCCCGTAGCTTCCTCAACCGTAATTTGTTGATTCCTTTAATTAATTTTTGGTAACAAAATTTATAATTTTTTAAAAAATTTATTGCATAATGATTTATGCAAATTCATTTATGAATATTAAAAATTGTTAATTTTTAAATTTATTTATTTATTATTTATTTATATCAAATTTATATAACTTTTGAGCTGATAAATAAAGTTATCATTTGAAATAGATGTAAAATATCTATATTTTATAATAAAACAAATAGCTATCACGGTTGTTTTGTTATTAACAAAAACGTGTTTTTTTTATATTTCATAATTCATATTTTTTAAGAAAAAAAAAATTATAGCTATCATTGTTCTTTTGTTATTAACAAAAACGTGTTTTTTTCCCAATATGGGGACAAACTAATCCATAATTTCCTATGATATAATTTCCTATAATTTCCAATATGGCGACAAATTATCAAAGCACTAGGAAATCCTTATATGTACGCACAACGCACGGCGCACCGCACCGTGTAGGCGTGTATACAGTACTGCGGGATTCGTGACTAATCCACAGCTTGTTGGACCCGGCCGGAATACATACTGCACTACACGCTACCCCGATCGGAGCGCCACCTACTCTTATACTATTTTAATTATTCATCAATTTTGAATACTTAAACTCAAGAATTCAATCTTGAAAATTCAAACATATTACATTTTGACGCTAATACTACTATATACTTTTATAATATACTGATGATAACATCATTGGAGTTATGAGTTTAAAAAAAAAAAACGTTTTTTTTTTTTGATGATAACTAAAGAACCGTGATAGATAGAAAATTTATTTTTTTTAGAAAATATAGGTATTTTAATTCTCTTTCGAATGCCACCCACCCCATTCAGATATACATAGAGCCGTTCTCGAGAAATTACGATTTTTAAAAAATGTCAAAAAATTTTTAACCTCAAATATCTCTGAAATTTATGGACCAATCATTTTGCCCAAAGAACTCGACCGAGAACTATAAAAAATCTACCTCTAAAAGGAATTTTGAAGCCATTAAGGGGACAAGCCATGGTTAAAACTGAAAAAAATAAGAATAAATAATTTGATTAATAATAAATTCCAGGTATAATCTTTGAACTTAATATTTTTCCCACTAATAAGTAGTGTTATTACCTACAATTTCCGCCTGTAGTTAGCTGATAATATACATCTGGCTCTTGGGTACATTTTATTAATGATTTAACTCTGATTTATTGATTGCTGTAGGTTTACTTTTCAACAACTAAATAAAATGACTTGAAATTCATGGCTAGATCTTTGTTTTTACATCAGTTACCAGTTTTCTGTGCTACTTTTCCTAAAAAAATTTTTTTAATATTTATTTTTTATGAAAAATCTCAATTTTTTGTATATTTTATCAAAAGTTCTATAATTTTATTTTTTTTATTTTTTTCTGAAGCTTTTTTCAAAAAAGTAGCGCACATTCCTTGTGGCTAATGTAAAAAGGAATGCTCACCTAAAATTTCAAGTCATTTCGTTCACTTGGTGAAAAATAAACTTACGGCAATGACCCTGTAAACACAAAAAACAAGTTTTTCAGAAATCATGTTTGAAACTTGAGTTTCTTATAACTTATGGTAAGCTTTTCAAAACTACTTACAAAAATCTTTTTCACAATTCTGTATAATATACTTTGATTAAACATGAAAAATGGAATATCCATATGACAGTTATTTTGGCACGGACACTCTAATCATCTCATGTCTAGTCTCATTAAATATCTGTAAAAAAAAGGTTTAATTAGCTTAATGACATTTTTATATTATTTAGAATAATACATTATTGTAGCTCTTATCTTTTTTTTCGTATTAGACTAAAATATTTTTATTCCTTGATGCTGCAGTCTATAACCTACAAAAATCATCTATTCCGGGTGACAGATCCAATCACAAATTAACTAAAAAGAAAAACAATAAATATTAACTATTTTTATACGTATAAGTAACAAAAAAATCTTTTAATTACCTACTTTAGTAAGAACCTGGTTCATATGACTCTTCTGGTAACTGAAGTCGTACTCTCCTTCTTTTTCTTCTACTTTCTAAGGTATTTTCCTCAGCATTCCTTTCAGCATAGAATAATCTTTTATCATTGCTCTTCTTCACCCACTCAATTGCAGCTACTCCAGGTTTGATGGCGAAGGCATCCATTATTTCCAAGAAACCAATTCTTCCATCATTGAAACAAGTGATAGCAATGTATACACCTGCATTGAGTACATGCACACCACTAAAAGATGTCTTGGTAACGACCTTCCAAACTATCTGATTGAAGCTTTCATTGCTGTTCTGTGTAAAACCACCAAGACACCTTTCAAGCAGTTCCTGTCGAGAGAGATCTTCATAAATTGGTTTTAACTGCTCCATCACTACTGTTGGAATACTGCCTGTATGATGGAAGCCTTTCAGTTTTTTCTGGGCTTTCGCTTTTTGCCACTTGCACCAACTATTTTCTTCTTTCGGACACAAATGATGTTGGGGTGATTTATCTGTGGAGATTTTGTGGTAATAAGTGGCCCATATCGCATTGCTCATATCTTTCACTGAGTTTGCATTGCCCCTGATGGCATTACCATAGTAGGTGGTGAGCTGATCAATAACTTTACCAGTCAAGCGTCCCTGTCCTCCAATGGATTTTCCATCAGCTAACTTCTTCTTGCCAGAATTCTTCTTTAGATTTCTCAGCCTTGTACCCATTCGCTTTTGAACATGTCCAACACACTCCTTTTTTCTACTATCAGTTTATCTCCATATGGTTTAACTTTACACAAATCACAGAAAACTTTTGAATCACCATCTCCAATGTAGCGATGATACTTTACACCATATTTTTCCATGGAACTTTTGAAAATTTCAATAATTCCATCCACTTCCATCTTTCCGGCACTTCCTTCATGGTTGGCTGAGCAATTGGCTTGATGGTCCGTGTACCAGTCTTCATATTCTTGTGTGCCCTCTTTATTTTCCCATTTCATGCAAGCTTTGCAGAAACTATTCTTGATAGAGATGTCAAGAATTTGTTGGGAACGCAAACCAATCAAGCTTGTGATTCCTTGTAAAGAAGAGAATCCTCTCTTTCTCCAGGACCCGTCACCAGACACATCGAGCCCTACACTTCCAGCTGGTGTCAATTGTTTTTCTTTTTCCACTGCTTTTTGCATGGAGATAACTGCCACTTTTTCACATGCCTTACTTAACTCCTCATTGATATGGCCATAAAAACTGTGTGCCATTGGCGATGGTAGGTCCATGATACCACAGAAAGTCTCCAATCCTGCATGTCCTTGTCCAAGTGCACGCATAGCAAGTACACTACGTCTATTTACTTCATAAGCATTCCCACTACTTCCAACTTGTTTACTTGTATTGATGAGATTCATGCCATTGCAGTTTTTGCATACAATATTAATTTTTGCACCCAATCCTCTAATGTCTCCTTCCGTCATTCGGATTTTTCCATGACACTTAGCACAAACAATTAACTTTTCAAGTTCATGAAACAAAATATCAATATCTATTATTCTGTTTCTTGTTGTTGCTGGACTTCTAGATATATCTGATTCTGAAATTTTGCTTGCAGATGTGCTTCTTTTTCTCTTTAGTGATGGGGCATTTTCTACTTTTCTTCTAAATCCTTTATGTTTCTTTTTTCTTCCAAATGTTCTCTTCTTTGTAGATGGCCTTGGTGTTCGACCTCTCTTGTCTGTATTCATGATTTTTCACAAATCACTACTTTACGTATCAAAATTAAATTGATACACAAAAGTCACTCCGAAAAAAACACTTAAAAATATAGCAAGTTTTAATTGCACAATGTAGCTAACCTACAGGCCAAATTTAAAAAAATTTTCCACACACTGCTCTAGAGCGTATAATAGCTTATAATCAGGAAAAAATGTTTGTTTACTAAATAAATTGCATTGAAAAATGCAGATTCAATTACATTCAAAATAATTCAGTTTAAATTCCAGCGACCGTGGCGCTGAAACAACATAAACATGCAGCTGGGATTTTGAACCACCTATGAGTATTTTACGTATAATACCTTTCTATAAGGAGAGTAAGGGCTCTTGCACGAATGGAGGAATAGCGAGGAATAACGCCTGGCAGCCAATCACAAGCAAGTTTTAAAAAGACGTGTTCCTTCTTATTCCTTCAAAAAGAAACAAGTCTTTTTAAAGCTCACTTGTGATTGTTTGTCAGCCGTTATTACTCGCTATTCCTTTATTCGTGCAAGAGCCCTAAGAGTAAAATACACGAGATTTATACCTCAAGTTAAGTTTTTCTACAATGTTAATGTACATTACGTTATACATTTAGTATTGTATCGTGTATGCTGTGAAGTATAAAATAATATAAGATTAACAATAGTATTAATATCTAAAAGTGATATTTTGAGTAAAATCACTAAATATGCAAAAAAGTAACTTCACGGTTTTAGCTGTATTTTCTAAACGAAATCGAATTTCGAAATGCGGTTGGAAGCATCGAATTCAGCGGAAAATTTTCTATCAAAATATTAAATAAAAAAAAAAATCGATTTTTCGACCCCCTAACCATGGCTTGTCCCCTTAAGTCAATTTTACTCTTGTAATCGTTGGACATACAAAACTGATTTTTTTCATTTTTCAATTTTTTACTCAAAATCTAGCCTACAGAATGTATTCAAATTCTAACAGATTATAGCTATTTATATTCTGTATTATCATGATTTTTCTCAAAAAAATTGACCGTTAAGTTTAGGAGTTATAAGCTTCTAAAAAAAAACAGGTTTTTGTTAATAACAAAAGAACCGTGATAGCTAGAAACTTTTTTTTTTAGAAAATATAGGTATTTTAATTCTCTTTCGAACGCTACCCATCAGATTCGAATAACTCGATCCTATCATTAAAAAAATCAAAAAACAGTTTTGAGAAAATCGAAAATTTGAAAAAAACAAAAACGCATCGCCCCAATCAAAAAACGGATTTTTGACCCGCCATCACGCAAAAAAACAAAAAAAATGAGACCTGTCCGGTCAAAATCAACCGAGTAGAAGCTGAGATCCAGGCGTACACACACACACACACACACACACACACACACACACACACACACACACACACACACATACACACACACACACACACACACACACACACACACACACACACATCCATACAGACATTTTTCAAAAACCATGTATTTTGGTTCCTAACACCTCGGAAAACAATTATAACATGTTTTTACAACAACTCAAAAATTTACTATCACAAAGCTTCCTCTAGGGCGAAGCAAAAAATAGAAAAATAAATAATGTTTTTATATTTATAAAAACGTAATTACGTTTTTACGTTTTTTACATTTTATAAATTCTATAAAACGTAAAAAACCGTATGAAATTGTATAAAATCGTTGCAAATCGTAGAAAACTGTATTAAAATGTTAGAGACTGTATGAAACCATATTAAAATGTATCAAAACGTATTAAAACGTATAAAGTTGTCCAAAAATCAATGTTTAGATCCGGTTTTATACGTTTTTATACAGTTTTGCACGGTTGTATATATACGATTTCATACATTTCTTTTTTTCCATACAGGAAAAAAAGAAAATTTTTTGTACTTAAGTACAAGAAAAGTCTGAAGGTTTTTTTCTGAACCTTTCCACATTTTGCAACCGGACTTTTTCAAATTTTAAACTCGTCAGAACATTTCAACCGGGATTGTTACTGGAACTTGTTAGCATCTTGTTCATATTAACGCTATATCTATAAAGTTTTACGTTCAGCTTTAAGATTCGTCTTTACACAACACTTCTTGCGGTCGTAAAATGTATACTATGAGACATCCGTTGCCTATTTTTAATGTAGGATCCGAATACATTTTTATACTACTTTTGCCAGAAGGGAGTCCATCGCAAATCTTAAAACTGTATCTCTTTCCGACAAAAGGCTCTTTCATTTATGCACATTCGTATTCTCGGATCTCAATAGGCTGTATTGGCGACCAACCTGTAGCAAAATAGATGGAAGTAGCAAACGTCAAAAAGTTAGTCTAACCGCCCACATGCCTATACACATCCCTACCACCGCAAGAATTGAAGGCGAAAGAGTTCAAAGAGTACCCACACAAACTCCTCCTTTGCACTTACAGTTACACCTATAGGTACCTATTCAAACGTCCGCATCAGCCACGAGAGACAGCCACTAGACGCACGCACGCGTCGTCCAACGGTATATCTGCGCCGCGAGAGAAAGAGACAAAACGTAAAGTTCAGCGCCGGCGCGCGATCGTAGTATAGCAGGAGCGGAGCGGCCGCGTCAGCACGAGCACGCACACACATGATGCATGTACATACACGTATCCAAAGAACAGAGCGAGAGAGAGGAAGTCGACGCGTGCGCGGCGCGCCGCGGAGCTTTTCAATGCTGCTGTTGCGGCGCAGTCGAGTCCAATGCGCCGTCGACGTTCCAACGACGACGACGACATTAGTTTTTTTATCGTTTCGAGGTTAGGACGTGCGTAACGGTTGCTCGTGTAATCTCTCGTCGGCTAGGTGCTTAAACGCGCGTGTGTTTATCAAAGGAAGAAGATTGTCAAGCTACGGGAGGCATGTGCATCGGTGTAGTATCGTCAGCAGCAGACGACAGCACCACATAGAAGGCAGAAAGAGTGTGTGGATCGTCAGAGAAGACCCGAGGGTGTTGTATAGCATCAGTCGTCGGGGGAACGCTGACACCGTAAGTTGCACATTCGATTTTTGAGCTCGAGCCACCCTTCGTCTCTCGACTGCTAGAGTACTGTCCTGCGTCTCCGACTCTATAACACGTGTCAGTGTGTGTGCATGGGGTGGGGTGTTAATATATGCTATGCGCATGGGTGTGGACCTGGCAACAGAGTTGTACAGAGTATAATGCGTTATTTGAGCGGTCAACGATTTTTCTATGTTCGCTAAAAATCACGTTATAGTAGGTGTATACATTACACGCTTCAAAGACTTTTGACATAATAGTGCTGTGCGGGTTTCCTCGCAATGTTGGACTTCCGACGAAATCACCGTAAACACGTGTATTTCTAAAAAAAACCCTAAACTACAACCTTTATTCTTGAAAATTCAGATAATAGGAACCTGATCGATATATACAGACTTCCCGCGTCTCTTTTCGCGGAGATGTGTCAAAACAACGTTGTTTACGCCGCACTGCTCGGGCACGAACGCGCGGAGACAGTCGAAATAACGCGGAAGGAAAGCTTTTTTTATTTGTGCGCACGTTCGCGCTGGCGGCTTTTGTGAAAACTTCAGGCGAGTTGAGGAAAAATAAGAGGTTTGCGGCGGAACGCAGACGTGACGGTTTCCCGGAAATGTCGCTACGATATTTTAGTCTGAGTTTGGTTTTGTACAGTCGTGGTGCATATAGGAAGTGGAATGATATTTGGATTTATAATAAGTTGCTTTTTCGTGTCTTTCCGTCGGAAATATTATACTTGTCCGATATATGAGAGATGAAAATTAGATAGGGGAATCAGATGCACTGAATTAAGCTGAGACTTTTTCTTCCAGTAAAACTTTCTTTTACTCTTACAAGGCAGTACTTATGAGTGTTGTTAGTTAAAATTTTCGTCTTCATTATTTTAATGTTTCAGCCTTTAATCTTCACTCGTCATCTTAGTCACTTACAGCTCCTCAAATCATTGCGAATAATAGGCGGCATCTACGTCTGCAGTTAAAAATAATAAGTCAAATTAGGATAAAAAAATTCAAAGTACGAAACCAAAACCACTTCAACAATGAATTTATGAAATCTCTCCCACTCCTCTTCGTGGATTAGTATATCTTACTATTTTCGTAGGCACGAGCCGCACTCGCGCGATTTTCGCGCGCGAGGGGAAAGCTGTTGGCGCACCGCCGCGAAGGTCGATAACAGCGCGCGCCTAACCGTACTATACACGTGCAGCACACATATAGAGAGGTTTTCCATCGCGGCGAGCGACCTACATTCCCGCGCGCGCGCGCGTACATATCTTCCGCTTACACTCACTCTCTCCTTTTTTTATTTCGGTGCATCTCGAGTATGTGGGTCCTTGCTGCTAACGAGAGAAAGAGGCGAGCGTGCAGTTTGCTGTAGGACGATTGGATTCGCGCGTCGCTCATCTTGCTTAGAGGTTAATCGAGTTTTTGTTTTTCTGCTTGATAATCATATGATTATGGCAATGTAGCGGCGATTGTGTAAGACGAGGAAACGAAGTTTTTATGAGGATGATGATGAAAACGCGCGAGAAGTCGTGCAGTGCAGTGAGTCATTGAATTGCATTTATGAATATTAATTCAAAGTCAATAAAAAGACATTTGAATATGAGACCAGTAGAGCAGGAAACTACAAAAACATACATAATTTTAGCATAAAAACTTGGAACAATAAAAAATCTAACGTGTTTTTAGTCGGGACGTTTTGTGCCATTTTTTGGCTCCTAAGTACGGATAGTTAAGGTGGTTCTATGGGCAGATATAGGGTAAGTGTGCCAGTTACTGTGCCCATTAAAGCGATGTCTGTAGTATTTAATCAATTACTATTTTTTTTTAATTTTTAATCATCTTAAGACCTTTATATGATAATTATATATTCTGTGAGCTGAATAAACACTTTTTTAATACAATAATATGTAAGGAATATTAAATAATTAATAAAATAATAGCATAAGCCTTTGCATCAGTTACTGTATCATTAATTTAGTTACTGTGTGTCAGTTAGTGTACATTGTTTTAATTACTGTGTGTCAGTGTACATTGTTTTAATTACTGTGTGCCACTTAGTGTACAGTGTTTTAATTACTATGCCTTAGATTCTGGACACTGTATTTAATCCTGTGTTACTTAGTGCACGTTGTTGTAATTAGACTGGATGGTAGAGAGTAATCGGGAAGAGATTAATTACACGATTTTAATTAAAAAAAATATTTATTAAATATAAATATCCCATAATATGAGTACTCATAAGTTACGGAAAAAAATTTTTTTAATGAAATTTCAGTATTAACAAAGTAGATATCGCCAAATTTTTTTCCGTAACTTAAAGTACCGCTTTATGATACTATATGGGTTCTCACTTTGCATTATGAGAACAATTCATTGTAGAATATTTTATAATTAAGTACTATATCTGCCCATAGAACCACTTTAACCTGATTACCGATGTTATACGCGAAACTATTTTGTTTTTGAGGTTATGAATATATAATTTTTCATTATGATTCATTTTATTACTTTAAATGATATTATAATCAGATAATTTTTCAAAGCATGACAAAAAAAAATCTTTTTATTCTAATTTCATTTAATTATTTGGTTTTAAATAGTTATTTAAATAGTTAAGAATAAAAATTCAAGTTAAAAAATTCAAGTATGGAAGAAGCGAATTTTCGCACCTATTCCTTACAGACCAATCAAAATGAATCTTTAAATGCTTCACAACATCCGTCCATCGTTTTTTTAAGAGTAGAATAAAACACTAAATCTACACACGCTAAATTAATATCAATTAGTATAAACTTGAAGTAAAATGAATTTTATTCCCATCTCAACAAATATGGCCACTTTTTTCCCTGAAAAGCGGGACAAAAGTTAGATTTATTTCCCTCTTTCAACAAATTTAACGTTTGCGGGAAATATGACGATATTTCCCGTAAAAAGAGGGAAATATGGTCATATTTCCTTCTTTTTGTCGGCTGCCGCCTATGTTTACAAACACTCCTCATATTTCCGTCAGTCCCACTTTCCAAATAAAGTGGCCACAGTTGAGATGGGAATAAAGTACTATATGTAACTCGGGAGAAAAGTCGATGATACCCACCCGCGGGAATAAAGAGCGACCTTTCTCCCTTGTTACATAATGTACTATTGTTTTTATTTCGTTGCACTCCAACGTTACAAACTTCAGATACATCCTTTTTCAGAGTTTTATGGTTACGGAAAAAATATTGTAGGCACCTGGTTTGAAATAACTCATAAATACGTGGGCGGGAAAAATAACGGTATTGAATTTTAAAAACAAGTAGTGAAGTGGTGAAGAGATTTAATTGTTTGTAAATAATTAAAATGAGAGGCTATACTTAACAAAAAATTCGTGATCAAAAACTAGCTTGCCATTGTCCTTAAGGGGATGCCTTACTCGTACTATTACCGACCGAGCAATTCACACAGTTTCAAGCTGATTAAAAATAAAATACGTCGAATCACAAAAAATCAAGAGAACACTCTTCTGTGTTTTTTAACGTTCTATCATTCAGTCAAAGTTTGGAGTCGAAATATCAAGTCATTTCTGCAAAAACTTTGAACAAACGAAATTTAATTTCGTTCAAAGTTTTTGAAAAAACGGCTTGATATTTCGACTCCAAACTTTGACTGGATGATAGAACGTTAAAAAACACAGAAGAGTGTTCTCTTGATTTTTTGTGATTTGACGTATTTTATTTTTAATCAGCTTGAAACTGTGTGAATTGCTCGGTCGGTAATAGTACGAGTAAGGCATCCCCTTAAGGAGATATTAACGAAAATAGTAATTTTTCGGCCTCTTTCAGTCTTACCATATAATAACTAGCTTGTTATTAGGAATGGCGTAATTTATTTAATTGAATCTAGTTTTTTCGCTATAAAAGGGGGAATATGACCGGAACAGACGTTTCACCGATGGTGAAAAAATGAATTCATATTTTGCCTATGCCTAGTGAAACAAGTAATTATTTGGCTACAAAATATTTTTTGTTTCTATAAGGTCAAGTATTAAAATTAAGAAATATACGTACTTTACTGTTTATTTGAACACAGAAAATAAAAGTCACATAAAGAAAGCATGGCTGCATGTATCGCGTGCATATGGTTATTGACCTGTTGCTTACTATTACACAATTCATATATGAACACCAATTACTTCACGGATCAGTGAAACAACAAACTTATTTAATCTTCCAGGCCGCAATGACTCAATTACAGGTCGTTAACTTTTGAATTCCTGGCGCTGTTTTTGTTTAATGTTGCATATTGGAGTCGAACTACGGTATAGATTTATAAAGCGATACAGTGAAAAAAAAAATTCAATAAAATCTCAATGAGCTACTTAAGGGGGTCGGACACCTTTAGAATGACGAAAAATCAATTTTTTTTTATTACATATTTTACTAAAAAAACACTTGTAGAATATGTCCCAATTAGTTTTAAAGCATTATCTATTTCTGTTTTAAGAATATACACAAAACACTGCTAAAGCTTTTCATTTGTTTTTTGTTCAAATTACATTTTTCCCCTTGTATACATAATTATATAATCATATATTATTTCTACTAATTTTTTTTTTTCATTTCACTGTTCTTAATATATTTAAAATTCTCACTTTAAATATCTGTCTGTATATACTTTAAAAGATCCAAAAATAATATTTTAATCATTAAGGGGATGCCTTACTCGTACTATTACCGACCGAGCAATTCACACAGTTTCAAGCTGATTAAAAATAAAATACGTCGAATCACAAAAAATCAAGAGAACACTCTTCTGTGTTTTTTAACGTTCTATCATTCAGTCAAAGTTTGGAGTCGAAATATCAAGTCATTTCTGCAAAAACTTTGAACAAACGAAATTTAATTTCGTTCAAAGTTTTTGAAAAAACGGCTTGATATTTCGACTCCAAACTTTGACTGGATGATAGAACGTTAAAAAACACAGAAGAGTGTTCTCTTGATTTTTTGTGATTCGACGTATTTTATTTTTAATCAGCTTGAAACTGTGTGAATTGCTCGGTCGGTAATAGTACGAGTAAGGCATCCTCTTAATACAAAGATAAAAAATAAATAATATAATTTATGGACGGTATTTTTGACAAAAATAAAAATTTGATTTTAAAACTTATATAGCAGTTAAGTTGGCACCGTAACAACCTGGCTTATCAACGACAGCCTCTTACAGGCTCACAGCTCACTCCTTTATTGTAACAGTGAATCCACATTGCATGCCGTATGCCGTATGCCGTATGCCGTCAGAAAAATAGTTGTTGTCCGAAATCTATAATATTTATAACTCTATGGTTGCAATTCCTATAGGGCCTTCACACAGCTCTGAGGAACAGATATAAAGTACAAGAATAACATGGGTTATATATCTATATATGCGAAGAACAGCAAGGAACAAGACTCTTGTTCCTTGTGTATCTCGCTGTTCCTCGTATATATAGATATACTAACCCATGTTATTCTTGTACTTAAAGGGCGCTACAGGCAAAAAAAAAAGCAAAAGCACAGGAACAGATATAAGAATAACATGGATATGTATATCTAATATGAGGAACAGGAACAGATCTAGGTGTTCCTTCTAGCTGTTCCTGTTCCTCATATATATAGATATACATATCCATGTTAATCTTACATCTGTTCCTGTGCTTTTGCTTCTTCTTTTTGCCTGTAGCGCCCTTTATATCTGTTCCTCAGAGCGGTGTGAAGGCCCATAGGATTTATAACCATAGAGTTATAAATCCTATAGATTTCAGACAACAACTTTTTTTCTGACGACATACGGCATACGGCATGCAATGTAGATTCACTGTAACAGAGCTGATTTTAACCTATGTAAAAGTCCGCAAGCAATGTAAACATGCATAGCTGTCATTTCATATAAACACTGTGATATCAGCATCAGCACCTTTTCTATACAAAGTGTTGTTCTTAATTTTCATTGTTTCCAAAGGATTTTGGAGTAAACATTTAGTGTATTATAATAAGTAAAAGTATTTTAAATCAGTTTTTAAAAGTTTTGAATAATACGTGTGACAGTTGAATTAATGTTTCAGAAATAGCTTTTAGTACTTGAGCTTTTATTGGAAACTTTATACTTAAAATAACAGGGATTGATACTAAAGAAAAATTAAGTCTATATTGACTATTACAAAAAACATTTAGTGTACAGATTTAAATCAATTTTTAAAGGAAGCGAAAGATATGCTATTGTGCAGAAAAATGTTATGGAACCTTCGCTTCTGCCAGAAAGCTACCATTATCAGCCATTTCCTGAATCTCACTATGATATAATTGACATTTTATTTTCTGAAGTAAAAACAGTTATGCACTGCAATAAATATGTATCAGTCGTATTCTCTTTATTAAGTAATAATATTATATGGGAAAAAGAATAATGAAGGACAAGTAAAGAAGTTCACCTTATCAGACATTAAAAGAAGATCAATATAGGAATGTTGCTGCTATAAACATTTTTTTCAAGCATTTGGCTATGGCGATACTGGCTTCATTCCATGCATGAAGGATTTTGGATTTCTCAACACATTCTTTATTTACCTCAGTATATGTACAAGAATCTAATATATGTGATAAAGATTATTAAAAACATATGGATTTAAAAGCACCAAAGGATCTACATATTAAACCACTTAACAAACTTGACTGACTGATGTGGATATGACTGTTACGCGTGCTCATAGCTTACAAGTCTGATAGATCGTATACTGAGGTACCAGAATATTTGTTCTAAATGTAAAATATTTTGAGCGAAAAACAATATTTTTTTGTATTTCAGGGCAGAGATGGAGTTAAGAAATAAAGAAGAAGAAATAAAGAAGTATTTTATTAATTTTATCTTTAAAGCTGTTTTCTACATAATGTAAAATTTTGAGCTCTGCCGTCGACTCCAGATTCAGGAACTGCATATATTTTAATGGGAGAGGTCCTAAAATTTTGGTATTTTATATGTCTATTGACTGAAGAGCTGTATGTATCCAATTTATTTGATTAAATAATTTTTTACGGTCAAAGATTGCTAAAAAATCTGAATTTCACTTAAATTTAAGATTTTTTAGCAATTTTTGACCGTAAAAAATTATTTAATCAAATAAATTGGATACGTACAACTCTTCAGTCAATAGTCATATAAAATACCAAAATTTTAGGACCTCTCCCATTAAAATATATGCAGTTCCTGAATCTGGAGTCGACGGCACAGCAAAAATTTTGAAATGGCCATATATTTGGTTAAAATTGATCAAAATTTTTTTTTTTTGGTCTCATTTTATCATAAATTGAATATATTTTTAGGATATTACTTCTAAATATTTCTAATTATGAAAATTAATTTTTTTCAGGTCATTTTATGAAGAAAATTGTAAAGGTGTCTGACCCCCTTAATAAGTCACAGTAACAATGTGGAATGAAAATAATAAAGTTCGGAGTAGACACTTCAAAATAAAGTCAGACTTAAATATCGTTTTAACGATCGATTGACTTACTTTAGACTAAATATTGATCAGTTATTTATTAAAAAAGCAATTACTCACTCTACTTAGAAGCGTTTCTTTCTAACAAGAGAGCTATTCTTCACGGAAATTACAAATGGGTCTGAAGTTTGCAATGTTGAAGTGCAACGAAATAAAAATGGGTCTGACGTTCGCATCGTTGGAGTACAACGAAATAATTTTTTACTATTGATTAAAGTTATTGTACAATGGAAATTTTATCTAAATCTTTGTTGCAAAGTTATTTTATACTATAAAACACTAAAGCTACACGCAAAATTAATATTATCAAGTATAAACTTGAAGTAAAATGAACTATTTTTTTATTTCGTTGCACTCCGACGTTGCAAACTTCAGACCCATAAATAAAAAAATAATTCATTTTACTTCAAGTTTATACTAGGTAATATTAATTTTGCGTGTAGCTTTAGTGTTTTATAGTATAAAATAACTTTGCAACAAAGATTTAGATAAAATTTCCATTGTACAATAACTTTAATCAATCGTAAAAAATTATTTCATTGCATTCCAACGATGCGAACTTCACACTCATAATCACAAGAAATCACCGAAAGAAAATACGAAGCTTTCTTATCGAGTTAAATAATTATCGTTTATGAAATGCGACTCAAATACAAAAAATTACCTTCAATGTTCAAAGACTATTATTGAGTGAAATTAAACTATTTCTAAATGCTATTAAAAGAAAAACTCAAAGTTTGTAAATATCCGTGAATCAATAAATTTGTTAGTGTAAGTAAAAGGTAGAAAATAATAAAAGTTATAGTACGCACTATAGTTAGTCTTGTTAAAAATCAATATAGAATATTGATAATGTATTTTTATACTTACTCTTTTTTAATACAAATCATTTTTGTAAGTATAAAATCCAGTAGAATATTATAATGTACATCATCTAATTATAGCTAAACTTGTATTAATACTTTATTGACATATAATATTCTTATAATAAAAATACTCAGACTTTTGGGGTCATTGCAATAATTTTTTCACAATAACAACTGTAATTTTTATTAGAATTCTTAAACGTGTAAAATTCACGTGTTTGAAATTCCGAACGTTCATAATGAACGAAATATTAACTTAAAGTTTCTAATTCTGGTTAGAATTCCCCGGAGTGTGCTTTACTGGTGACTGCAAAAGTGAGAAGTGAAGAAATACAATTATTATCCGATTTTAAATGTATTAAGTAGCCAAATTCGGCTAAATTTGAAAATGGCAAAAATCTTTCGTTCACTATGAACGTTCGAAATTTCAAACACCTTAAAATTCAAATAAAAGTGAATCAATGTTTACTTGAACATAAACATCGTGAAAATAAAACCATTTTGTTTTTGTATGACTTCAAAATAACTTTATAAGTTTCAAACATCCGGTAATATTAAAAATGTATTCAAGTCACCTATTTGTGATTTCAGAGAACGAGATAAACATTGCACGAATGTTTTAAGAAATATTATACACGGGCTTAAATGTATACTAATATATACAAAAGTTTGTACGCGTTAACAGTTATCTTATCTCGTTTATTTAGAAGTATTTTAAAAGCAATAACCGTTTCTTTAAAATCTTCGCTGTATACTTATACGAAAATATTAAAACTTTTATTTTATTTTAATAAAAAAAAATGAAATGAAATAAACAAAAAAATTAATTTTGCAACGACCTTAAAATTAATTATTGTTAATAATAAAATCAATTAGAAAATTACGATCTCTTTATTATGTGGAGTAAAATATACAAAAAAATATAACACTTAACTTAATAACGGTCAATGTCCGCTAATCAATACTTTTACACGAGCCTATACATTCACTGCGTATAATATTTTCCCTGGCATACTTTTATTTCAGTATAATAAAAAAAATATATATACAATATATGTACACGTTTGTATATGTATGTTTATGGAGCCCGACATGTATTTTTCCTATGGCGCTTTCTTTGTCTTACACACTAGTTTTATGGAGTCCGAGCTCCATAAAACTAAAGAAATAACCTCATTGGTGGATCCAACGGAAAGGGCTCCATAAACCTACTTAAGTCTTCCTATCTTACTATACCATATAGTTGCAAGCATTTTTACTTACGACCTAACCGCTCCCCATCCCCCCCCCCCCACTCCGCATCCGCTCCCCATCCGCTCCCCAAAATAAGGTAAAAATGTCACTAAAAACAGCAGTTTTTTATGTTGTCGTTCCCCGTACGCTCCCCCCCACTCCCCTAAATTATTGGTCGTAGCCGCTCCCCCTTCCGCTCCCCTTCCGCACCCCATTCTGCTCCCCTCCGCTCCCCCCTCCGCTCTCCTTTTTACTCCTCAAAAGTGACGAATTTTAGTCCACTCCCCCTTGCCCCCCTCCACCCCGTCTGCTCCCCATCCGCTCCCCAAAATAACGTAAAAATGTCTATAGAAACAGTAGTTTTTTATGTTGCTGCTGCCCATCCGCTCCCCATCAGCACTCTTTTTACTATTGATCGTAGTTGTCCCTCCTTCTGCTTTCCTTTTCACGTCTCAGAAATTAAGAATTTTGGACTGATCCCCATCCACTCTCCTTTTTGGCCGTTCTCTTTCGCATCCGCTTATTTCTTATAAACGATTATGGAAATAAAGATGTACTTAAAATTTCGAACGTTCATAGTAAACGAAAGATTTTTTCCATTTTCAGATTTAGCCGAATTTGGCTACTTAATACGTTTAAAAAATGATAACTGTATCTCTTCACTTCTCACTCTTGCAGTCACCACTTAAACCACACTCCGACGAATTGTAATCAAAATTAGAAACTTTAAATTAATATTTCGTTCATTATGAACGTTCGGAATTTCAAACACGTAAATAAAGAGAGAAAGAGGCGCATAGAGAGAGAGCGAGCGAGAGAGAGCGAGCGAGAGAGAGAGAGAGAGAGAGAGAGAGAGAGAGAGAGAGAGACGTAGAGACAGAGACGGAGAGACAAAGACGTAGAGAGTCAGAGACAGAGCCGTAGAGACATAAAGTAGGGACAGAGACGTAGAGGTAGAAAGTAGAGACAGGGACATAGAAATATAGATTAGAGACAGAGACAAAAATGTAGAGAGAGAGAGAGAGAGAGACAGAGATACAGACTAGAGACAGAGTCGTAGAGACAGGGCGTAGAAACAGAGATGTAGAGACAGACGTAGAAACAGAGATGTAGAGACAGACGTAGATACAGAAACGTAGAGACAGAGACGTAGAGACAGAGACATAGAGACTGAGACATACATTCAGAGACAGAGAAACCGAAATATAGATACAGACACATAGAGACAGAAAAACTATTTTGACCATACCCTAACGGATGTACTATTTTTGCTCCCGACTCAAGGACGCGAATGTGGTATTTTCGGCCCGGATATTTTGAAATAGTATATTGTGTGCCAAGGGCGTAAAGTGGGTTTTTTTAGACCGAGTGTGGGGTTGCAGTATGAGTCGAAGATGAGCTAGCACGAGCCGAAGCCGAGTGCATTTGCGAACCGAAGATGAGTACTGCAACCACACGAGGTCATGGGTCTGAAGTTTGCATCGTTGGAATGCAACGAAATAATTTTTTACGATTGATTATAATTATTAAACAATGGAAATGTTACCTAAACCTTTGTTTTAAAGTTATTTTACACTATAAAACACTAAATTTACACGCAAAATTAATATTATTTAATATAAACGTGAAGTAAAATAAATTATTGTTTTTATTTCGTTGGACTCCAACGTTGCAAACTTCAGACCCATACGAGGTCAAAAAACCCACTTAGCCCTTGGTACACACCATATTTTTTGTACCGCAAGTATAGATTTTTGCGTTTTTTCAAAATATCGATAATTTTCTTAAACAATCTTGAAAACTCCATTTAAAAATGACAGCGGGCGCTTTTCGATTTTTACCGCCCGTTGGTCGACAAGCCGTCGCTTTCAGGTGCTTGAAATTTCGAACGTTCATAGTGAACGAAAGATTTTTGCCATTTTCAGATTTAGCCGAAGTTGGCTACTTAATATATTTAAAAAATGATAATAACTGTATCTCTTCACTTTTCACTCTTGCAGTCACCACTAAAACCACTCCGACGAATTCTAACCAAAATTAGAAACTATAAGTTAATATTTCGTTCATTATGAACGTTCAGAATTTCAAATACCTTCGCTTTCGGCTCTATTAATAGGTTCAAAAAAACGCGAAAATCGTGCTTGCGGTACAAAAAATAGTATACGCTCCATGGGAGGAAAATAGGCAAGTTTTTCTCTCCGAAAATGCGTAATATACTATTCTTTAGGTATTATAGACAACTGTATTAAAGTACATGTTCAATTGAAAAATGACATTTCATTGAAAAAATAGAAACTCACAGTAAATTTAACATATTATATTACTTACAATAATATATAATTCTATTCTTTCCCCGTTCATAAGAAATCGCCTTGGAAATATTAAAAGTTAAAGACACATTAAAACCAGAAAAAGAATGCACTTTTATAACCGTCAATTATGTCCGATACTTAGCTCCATTAATTATCTTTGTTCTTGCAATTGCACTCACCCTTTGTCATACTAGTTTTCTCATCAATTTTAAAATGCACCATTACCACACTTAAAATTCATAGTTCTTTTGAAAAATAATTTCTTTGTTGACTACATCCTTAATTTTAGTCCACTAAAATATGAAAGTTATAAAAACAATTATTACTCCTTCTCTTGCTCCAACAATCATTTCCATCAAACATCTATAATCCCTTCCAGCAGCGTGTAGGCAGCACACAGCAAGTTACACGCGCCTCGATATCCAATCAATATACGTTCGCACTTTCTGCGAACAAACACCAATCATAATCTCGTTCCAAAGAGAGAGCGAGATGGACTTGCGATAATAATAGATCGCGTACACGTGATCACTGGCTCACGTTGCCCTATCACGTGGCTATGTATAGAACGGCGTGAGTTCGATAACGGCTAAATTTAGCACCGGAAACACGTGGAACGCGGCTGCTCCAACTACTGCAATCGACGTTTCGAGATTGATGGTGTGAGATGCAGGATACATGGGTGGATGGTCGATGAATGGATGCTTTTTTCTTTTATTGCGGTACGGTTGTAATGAAGAGTTGTTAGAGGATGGTGGTTTGGTAATGTTACCTGTATTTGCTACCGGAATCTTGTATGGAATGTGATTAGAGGGAATGGATAGTATGCACTAATAGAAAAATAAGGGGAAAAATCCCTATTTTTTGTTGTAATTTCGTAATATTGAGAATAAATCCAAAATTTACAGGAAAAAATTCCTATGTTTCTATGCATTTTTCCTATGTAACATGGTAATCTCTATTTAAATGTATCAGTATTGCCAGTTTACCATGAAAAATGGAAATGTTTCGCACCATTTTTCTATCAGTGTATAAAACTGTAATACGTATTGATTAGTAAGATAAAATGACAAAACCTTGCGTGGCTACATCGGATTTTACTATAATTGATGGAGCCCTCGAGATTGAATCCCTAAAGACAAGGTTGAACATTTAAAAATATAGCTTTGTAACGTCATTTCTAGTTTAAATATTCTTAGTTTCATCTTAAATTTTTGAAATTCGTAAAGTTTTTCCTGATCCTTTATATATGTTTATTGAAATTTGTCTGAAGCATTTTAGAATTGTCATGTTTCACTCAAATCTATGTAGCTTCATCTATAGACATAATATCATTTTACTACAGTTTCTTTGAATCTGTCTAGAGCCATAGAACATCCTAAAACCTAGTGTTATCCAATCCTAAATTTAGCTAGCTTAATTGTGAGTATTTTTAGGCGATCATCAATAAAAATACCAAGACCAAAGTGATTTAAGATTAATTACCTATCAACGCATTTTTTCTGACGGTTATACAGAATAGAACATTTTTTATATAAATGAGATAGATATTTCTAATTATTTAAAGTATTTTTCATATCTTTGTACGTTTTGTAAAATGGTGTACATAAAATCCTTTTTTCAAATGATAAAGAACTATGCTCGTAAATTACGAAACACTTATATTCGGTTTTACGATCGTTTTTGTTTGGTATTGACATAAACAAATTAATGTTTAGCAGTGATTTGTAGAATGCTTATAATATGTAGGAGTCGTCGTCAAAGGCATTTTTTTTATTATGTCAAACAAAGCAGTTAAAATAAGATTTATTATTTAAGTGATTTTAAATATTACCGTTTTTGTTGATTAAACATGCATTAATTTTAATTTGTATGTTATCTATTAAGCTCTTCATTACTTTTGAAACGATTTATTATTTCATAAATTTAATTATTTTGAAAAATATATAAAGATATTAAATACTAACTCAAAGTAAAATTACTCCTAGTTATGTACAATAACTAAATTACTAAACCCAAAACTGTGACGTAAATAATGTACCGCTACAAAAACTTTAGATTAACGTTCCACTCATAGGTCCATTTAATAACAACTTTAATAATGAACCTGAGTTTCTAAATTGGAGAACAAACTCATTAATACCTCAACAATAGATAATTTATTTTTAGCAAAGTTAGTAAATTGACTTTGCGAAAATAAAAAATCCTTCCAATTACTTTATTTAGTAATTACAAGTCTAAAGTTAACTCATCAAAATAGAAATAAAAAAACCTTACGTTTGCTAAGACGATTTTCAACGGTACTGAAAATTTTATTTCGAATTAGTACTTTCAGATTTTATTTGTGAACAAAACATTAATATAAAAGGGTTTAATTTTATGAAACATTAAATCTTAGTCCTACTGTCACTTACAAACTCAGACAACAATTTCAACTAAAATGAAACATACATATGCATCAACATTCCATAAAAGTATACAAAAATAATCATCGAATCCAGTCGCCCTCTAAACATTACTCATTTCTTCAAACACAACCTACCGCAACGGATCATTCAATAGCCTCTGAAAAAATCCATGAATCTTAACCTCACATCTTCACAACGAACCTCTCGACAACGGCAAAACTAAACGTGTGCCAACGTTCGGCGAAATGAAAGTCAATTAAACCTTAATTGGCAATCTTGCGTAACGACCCCTCGCTTTCCTCGTGAGGCAGCAGCGGCAGCATCACGCACCGGAAAGGCTTTCGTCCTATACGCGCTTGCGTGCATTATAATAGCGTGCAAGCGCCGGCGGAGGTGAATCGTCGTTGTTTTTTTTTTTCGTTCCTCAGCATTTCCGCGTGCCTACCAAGGCCGATGCACCGGCGACTTTTTGGACTCGTCAGTGAGTAGTCGTGTCGGCTATTTACAGAAGTTACCGGAAGTCAGGTTGTCGATTGTTGGAAGTAGGGTGGATGAAAGCGATTGATTTTTATGAGGGAATAGAGGAAATTTCGTTCGAATGAGATTTACTAATGACGATTGTTGGGTTGAACTATGTTCAGAGAATAGAGCATCCGATCAAACCGTCTAATTCTATAATAGTATCAGATCGAATTTTTGACATCCGCCACTTTGAAGATAGATACTCCGAAAATATCTTCTGTTGTTATATAATAAACGTAAACCGTGAATGTATTTCTTCCATCTAAAGAAAAGAAACCTCACACTTTCAATTAAATCTACCATAATCCAAAGGTCAAAAAGCCTCTTAAACGTAATCTCGTCGGTATACTTTTGACGTAACGCACATCCTTTTAACCGCAATACGAAACTTCATTTTCTCCTCACGACTGACCGTCACACTCCTCTAACGAGTCATCTTCGTGGAATTGCACGTTATCACATCGCGCGCGCGGACGATTGTCCCGAGACACAATCGCGTCGCGTGGGAACACGCGTCGTCGTTGCGTCATCAATCTCACGTTTGCTCCCTCCATTGTCCTCGCGGCGAAAAGTGCTGCACAGCACCTGTTGCTATATCGACGTAAAAAAAAGTGCACGACGTAATAACCGCGATCCGATTTCGGATTAAACGCTGGCCGTTCCGCGAAAACAAACGAGAAAAACAAATCTCGCAGCTATAAGAGCGCGTCTTCCGAGAAATATCAGCTGGCGCCCAGCCAATCGTCGCCACGTGCTCCGCTCGTACGTCTATACATGACACTTAATACTGTGCTATTTTATCCAAGAGTGCTTGAAGCGTTTGAAAAGGTTGGGTTATGGCGGGTGCACGCGGTGTTCCTGGAAATTTCTTATATATTTATCTTTACGTGTTTTATGACGAGAGCATCTGACATCGTTGTGATTTGTCTTTTTTCCGGGATGACCTTGACTTCGACAGCTCTATTGTCATTTTGGATTTTAGTTCTAGGTAATTTTGAACATATACGAAACAGAATATTAATTATAATAGTGCATAATTGTTATTTAATTGTATGTAGTTACATTGTCTTGCTATGTGATTTTACCTAATATGAGGAGCGACTGAACTAAATGTTAAATAAGACTATGTTGTCTACAAAATAACTTTTTATGAAGCTGTTTGCGAGAAAAAAAAAAGTTTCACATTGAACGCGCAAGTAATGAACTTATTTCCGATTCGGATCGAATTAACATTATATTCATCCACCTCGCACTGATTGTCGTTTCGGAACCATTCATCTTACAGTTGTTATAATGCTGTGGGCGATGGCCAAGAAATTCATTTATAAATAACATCTGTTTACTTAAAAATAAAAGGTGCTTGAAATTTCGAACGTTCATAGTGAACGAAAGATTTTTGCCATGTTCAGATTTAGCCGAATTGGGCTACTTAATATATTTAAAAAATGATAATAACTGTATCTCTTCACTTCTCACTCTTGCAGACACGACTAAAACCACTACGACGAATTCTAACGAAAATTAGAAACTTTAAGCTAATATTTCGTTCATTATGAACGTTCGGAATTTCAAATACGTAAAATAAATATTATTTCAAAATGACTAAGTACGGAATTTCAGTACAATGAACTAATTTTATACGATTAAAATTACGAACACTTATTGTGATTCTCGTTCATGGAACTTTCATTAATCTTGTGCTACCTTCACATAGCTCAACTACCTTCAGAATGGTAATTGGCTACAAAGTATCATGTAGCTTAGGCTATAAATTAGATTCCTAACGTGATTCTAATCCTAATCGGCTCCGGTATAACTGTTGTTGAGTTTAAATCGTTGAGTTACCAAGTTCATTTTGATTTAGGAAACATTTCCTCTTCAAATCACACAATTTCGTTTGTAAAAAAACGTTATGATGATAATTTTCATTGAACCACTTTTTCTATAAACTTTCGTAAATACAATCTTTAAAGTTAATCATTCTAAATTATGATATGCTTCTATGAAATACAAAGTAAATTTGTCAAATGATTTCTTAAAATTTTTATTCAAATTCTACATTAAAAACGCTGAATTTCTATAACTTATCAAACACTTGACATTCCCGCAATTGACGCAAAGGTGCCTTTCCACTTCGTTCGCTATCATGCACGCGACAATTAGCTCCTTTATGGTACTTAAATTTTGCGATCCAGCGATTACCCCGTAATTGCCTCGTTTCCCGTCTCCTCAAGATACAATAAAAGTCGAAGACCGTCATTGCCCCTCGTTCGTCACTGTCACGTAGGGTAAGTGAAGGTATTCTTGTGATTGCAGGTATTATTGCGTTTACAGAATTTCGCAGAAAACTACGCTTTATGATACTTTTAGAGTTAATTTTTTCACGTATTATTCATTTATATTGTTAAATATATCTTAATCGTTAATCTTTTAACACAAATATAACGTATATTTTACTTTTAGTCGCCAAACCGCAGTAATACCTACATGTTTAATACGCATGCGCAGCTGGTATTATTGCGGTTGTCCCTATGCTTTAACATGACACAATAATACCTGCGCAATAATATCTTCATGCCGCAATAATACCAGCAGAGAGATGTACTTTTAATATTCTTTTCACAAATTAATTAAACACTTTTGGCTATAAAATTATAGCTTTATACATAGATACTACACTAAAGTTTCATTAGCAAAAAACCGCAGATTTATATGTTTACATTCGGACGAGATCGATCAGTTTGAAACTAACCTAACAAAATACATCGCAATAATACCTTCAGTTACCCTAAGCGCAAATTTTTAAAACATATTTAGAAGAAAATTTCGAGGATCGCGCAGGAATAGCTTTGAACGTCTTCCTGTGCCGCGTCATTTCCCGACCGGCGCGCAATTAAGTCAACAATGTCATCGGATGTACATATAAATGCGTCAAAGACGAGCTTACATATATGGTTAGCCAAACGAGGTATTCGTTGATTTCGGGAATCGTTAGTCGTTAGTTTTGTTACACGGCAATTCGCGTATTTTTGGGCGGTATTATGCTATGAATCGCTGTAATTAATGTGGCTGTGATTGCTGGTTTAAACATTGTATCCTGATTTATTACATAATGTGCTAACCAAAATTTTCGTCTCATGATTGAAGTATACCCACTTCCTTTCGAATAATAACAAAGAAAAACCTTTTACTTGAGACATCCCAACATACTTACAATAATCATTTTAACTTTATTCCGACCAATTCTCGCTCGATTATAGAATACTCAAATTCTGCAAGCTCGCAAACATTCCTAAATTGATAATAAACAAATAACTTTTAGATTTCAAATATTTACTGGATCAAAAAGATTTTCAATTAATCTGGCTTTCTTCACTGCTATTCTTGGACAGAAATGTGCTTACCGGCACTTCACACGCTATTTACACAAACGTATATACACATGAGCTTTTTCATGTTCTTTTTTCTATGTTAATATAAGTAACGAGGCTGAATCAGATTTGAAAGGAGATTTTCATCATGAAAACTCGCGTGCGAATTTCAAATTAAACACGAGTTTTGCAAATATGAATAACGTATAAAGTATACTTTAGAATATTTAATGCCTGCATGATCTTGTTATCAAATGAGGCAAATCTCGAACAATATCTTTTATGTAGGATACTACAATTGCTTAAAAAATAAGATAGAATAATTTATTATAATTAATGACTGTGCTAAAAAAAAGTTCGACGGAGTGCAATAAGGAAATATCGTACTTTATCGTGATCTATGGTAATTTTACCTAGAAAACGTTTACGAATGGGCGTAAATTTTTTTTCTAGTAGGATATAAATTATGATTTACCTTATTTTTATTTATAGAATTTTTACAATGATCACTGAAATCACGTTTACACTTCTATTTAAAAATTGTTTATCTCGATCAATAGTTTTATTTATTTTACATTTACCTTAAGATACAAAAATATATCCAACCTGGCTATTATCAGGTGTTTGAAATTTCGAACGTTCATAGTGAACGAAAGATTTTTGCCATTTTCAAATTTAGCCGAATTTGGCTACTTAATACATTTAAAATCGGATAATAACTGTATTTCTTCAATTCTCACTTTTGCACTCATCAGTAAACCACACTCCGGGGAATTCTAACCAGAATTAGAAACTTTAAGTTAATATTTCGTTCATTATGAACGTTCGGAATTTCAAACACGTCTATTATCATAAAATGCATATGTAATATAATAAACTGACAAAAACTAATCTTGTAACTTTTGTTACAAAATAATCAGCTAAAGTTTTCATTTTTACCGCAATTCTTTTACATGATTCACAAAAAGAAAATTAACCAATTTGCTCTTTGAGTAACGCACTTCACACCTTAAATGATTTCATATTAACTCAAAACACCTTTTCAATATCACACAATGAAGCAGCGCCATAGAATTTCATAAACTACGACTCGCTCACAAAAAAAAAAGAAATCAATACCGCGGCACCCGACAATCACCGTCGACGCTACCAAGCGCTGCCATCGTAAGTATTCTCATACCATTTTTCAACGTCCGTCAGTCGATACCAAAAACTTTTTCTCAAATATGTTTTGCCGCTGGCGATAAAAAACCTGCATTCTGACTAAGCGATTTTTCACTTTTTTTTTCTCTTTTCTGTCTACTACCACAATTTACAACTTAATAAAAGCATGCAATCATTTAACGTGACAATCACGTGTAGGATTTATTAACTCGCATGCGCAAAATGTATTATGGTTCAAAACTATACGTAAGAGAGGCACATTCGTGTTTCGATTGTAGGTAGTCGTCTTTTTGTTATTGTCATACGTGCTGAAATGAGTTTTGCAATTTGTCATTTTCTTTTGCTGTTTTTGTTAGTTTTCGCAATGTAAGGGGTGAAAGTTACAGTAATGTAATAATGATGATTTGTATAATTAATAAGCGAAAAAATTGAAAAGAGAATGGAGCAACGTAGAGAAAGCTAGTTCAAAGAATAGCCAACTATTCAAAGCTGAAATAAACGAATTTCACGAAAATTTCGCAAAATTTAATTATATAAGGAAATAAATTTATTCAACAAATTAATAAGAAACATCTGTAAGAAATGCATGTACCAAATAATATCAAATTCATAATCTAAGAATTTTACATTGCTTTTTCTATAAAATGTAATAACGTTTTCCTTGAAATAAATAATTTAAAGTCGAATAAAATGTTTTTTAGTTAAAATAAGGGGTTGCAGATTTGATTATCTGATACCAATGATTTATTTATATTTAAAGATCCGAAATTGCTTTAGTACGATTTCACCGAAAATGACTTACGACAATCTAATTGGAAAATCACTGTGTATTAAAATGTCAAATTCACTATAAGTGAAATTTTCTGTATTTCCGACGGATGCATTTGGAAAACTGCGAAGTCAGTCAACTTTATTGGTGAAATTTAGCAAAGGCGTACAAGATGACTGTTTGAAAGTCATGGATTTATGATTGATACAGAGAAATTTGTCCAGTTCACTTTCGAAAAGTGACAGTACAATAATATAATAAAAAAATTAATATAAAAAAACTGAGAAATAAACATTTTAGCATGCTATTTATACTCATGGTATATATACCTGTGCAACTAATAACGGAATTGTTAGTAGTTAAATTCTTGAGCCATATACTTCTTAAAAATGCATAAGTGAAAAGTAGCTCACTGGTGCAAACATGTGAAAAAAATCGACATCTTCTTTAGTAAGTAATCACTTATCACGCACAAAAAATGTTACTTCACTGCTTCAATAGGTGATTATTCCCTAAAGTATTACTAGATTTATCGAGGACTTATTCTCTCATTCGCACCAGTGAACGATACTTTGGCCTTATTCATGTATAAAGAGTATGAATTACAATGACACATACTATTTTCCACAATCCTTCAATCAAATTTCCCACAATTCTTCGAACCAGCTATGAACTTTGCTTTCTTCACTTTACAAATTTCCCTTCCTCTCACCACCGACGCTCTCGAACTCTTCCACCCACTTCCCCGCTGTACCCATTCCCGAGAAAAGCAATCGGCTCTGTACGACGAAGCACGACTTCGGCGAAATCCTTGCCGGGAAACCGGGCCACCGGGTTTCGCTCTCTCTCGCGCGCGCATAAACCACTCTCCATATAACTGCAATGTGCTTTGTGTCGCTTCTCTCTGGCTGATGTCAGTTGGAGGGTTTTAGCCTCCTGGTGCGACAAGTGGTAGCTTGATAAGTTGTAGATTATGCCAAAAATAATATATTATGTGAATATCCGGCAAGTGCACGAAAGAAAAGGTTGGTTTGACCCTGGTAGAAAATAGACCAACTTCGTTGGTTAACATGTTAATCAAATGGAAGCATTTCTACTTAAGATTAACATCGAAATTTAATTAAAACTATTTATGGGTCTGAAGTTTGCAACGTTGGAGTGGAACGAAATAAAAATAAATTGATTTTACTTCTAAGTTATATTGAATTAATTTTGTTTTCGTCTGAAGATTTAGTATTTTATAGTATAAAATAATTTAATGAAAAAGGTTTAGATAAAAATGTTTACTGTCTAGTAATTTTCATTAATTGTAAAAAATTATTTCGTTGCATTCCAACGATGTAAACTTCAGACCCATGACTATTTAAAACTATCACTATATTTTAAAGCATCTACAATATAATATTTCCACATGTATAAATAGTTATTCTTCGTCGACAATAGCAACGTAATCATGGTGTGGTATTTTTAATTTAAAAATTAACGAACGGTTCGCCAACCGTTAGTTACCATTTCTACCAGGGAAGTGACCAAAAAATTGGTTACTGTACCAATTCGAATTGGTCAACAAATACAGAACCAAAGGTGATAGTATAACGAACGCGATTGGTAACAAATAGTTAATAATTGTCGTTACCATTTTATTGGTTGGGCTGTTGGTACAAATGATTGGTAGTAATAACTATTGAAAGTTAATAACAATAGTATAGTAGCATTGATTACTTTTACTCTTGGAAGAAGCAATTTTTTTGGTTGAAGCAACTACGAGAATGCTTACAGAAAAATATTATATAAAAAACATTATTAAAATGGTTATCGTAACTATCTTTGTTGGTAGATTTAAATAACCATAGGTTAGTAAGTATAACAACATAAAAATGATTGGCAAAACATGTTTGTTAATCTAACTATTCGTTTTTGTTCTGTGCTTTTTAACCAACCGATTGGTTAGCATAACAAATCCTATTTTTCCGCGTATGGAAAGATTCTGTCTCGGTACTGTTTTGGTTAGGTTCATATATATGTATACTGGCTATAAGAGAGTGCCGACGGATATTGAAGCTCTAAACGAAATAATTATTGAAGTGGTCAGCTCAAAGGAATCAAGGAAACAGACCATCGAATAATAGTCTACAATATTATTTACGTTTTATTTGATAAATCAATAAAAATATTTGTGCCAGATTCAGTAAAATGCGATGTTGGCCTAATTATTACTGAAACAAAATTAGATGTACGTATATTTCATCATAAAATTCTTATTTACTTTTAAAATAAAATAAAAAAAGAAAAAATCAATATACAAATACTGATCAATTACACGTAAACGGTACAAAAACTTGAATGTATTAGCATAAGTGTCGCAGTAAATATTATTTTATTGGTAAAAAAAATATACGAAGTCTTCGCAAAATCTAAGAGTTGTACGCGTTGCATGCATGTGCGTTTCAAGTTCTCCCCCAAAATTTCAATACCATCAGGCACCAACTGATTCCTAGAGGCAGACAACGCTTTTAAAAACTAATTGAGTTAACATTCTACAACTAAACAGTTCAGATACGCAAACTTTCAATTTCGATTCGCACACTCACTTATATCTGCTATTATCTTCGCCTTCCTCCCCTCGGATATTCGTGCGAACCTCTTGAACGTTTTATCTATACACAAGGCTAATTGTGCACGCGCGCAACGTCGGGCGCTAAACCACTTTATCACGACTTGTCTTCTCTGCCTGTTCGGATGGACTGTATAAACAGTCGCGGTATGTCGCGCACGTATTCACAATGCGTTTTGGAACAATACTTTGGGAGCTCGTGGAGGACATCGTCTTGTTAGGTTGCTGCTTGTGTGCGAATCTGACGAGAATTTTTAAAGAATGGTAGTTTAGTGATGTTTTGAGTTTATGCGTGGAGTGATAAAAAATTGCTATGATAAAAGGGTGAATGAACTCTGTGTTTTAGGTAATTGAATAGGTCTGAAGTGTGCAACATTGAAGTGCAACGAGATGAAAGGAATTTGATTTTACTCCAAGGTTATATTAATTAATATTATTTTTTTGTTGCGAGTATGATAAAGGTTTAGATACAATTTTCATTGTTTTTATAACTTTCATTAATTATAAAACATGGTTTCCTTGCATTCCAACGATGCAAACTTCAGGCCCATGTAATTGAGTGATTTTTATGGCGAGTTTTAGAAACTTACTTATGGCGCAGTTGGTAACACGACTGAAAATGATAACAAAAAAAATTTCCAGTGTTAAATAAAATTACTAAAAATGGTACGAGGTACATCACAGCTTTATCTTGATGTTAGTTTATGAGATCACCACTAAAAAAATGTAGAAACTTCGATAGAACGTTTAGAATAGAAATTTTATTTTTTTAACGTAAACTTCAAATCTATAGTTATGGGTCTGAAGTTTGCAACCTTGAAGTGCAACGAAATAAAAAAAATAATTGATTTTACTTCTGAGTTACACTAATTAACATAAATTTTGAGTGTAGATTTAGTGTTTTATAGTATAAAATAAAATAACTTTATGAGAAACACTGAGAGAAATATCTGGGTAATCCCCTTAATTTTTAACGTGTGAAGTTCATTTTGTAGAGATTACACGATTTTAGAGTATGCATAACCTTCCATGTGAGTAATAAATACTCTCACTGTAATGCACGAATTTTTTGGTAACCGCAACCAAAAATTGTTGTAAAGGCGCGACTGGGTACGCTCTACCCAATTCAGTAGTAAGCGTTACCATTTAGCTATCTTGAGACAACGGCGCATCGTGGCTCGCGGCAACCGCTCGTGTTGGGATAAATTATGGTGTCTATTCTTCAAGAGGCTAGCTTTCTTTATCCGTCTTGCTTTTTCTAAGATTATACAGTTCATTACTATTTCGTTTCTTATATATTTCTTCTATACCACCAGAAACTCTAACCAAATTTTTTGTGAATATAAATATTTTAAATATAACCTTTTATATACAACGCAGAAAAAATAATTTATCGACGCTACTACAAAATTGGTTATGTCTATCATATTGATAGTTAGCGCTACTCACAATTGAGTAATGCCTACCATTTTACCTTTACGATTTGTTTTTGGTTATGGCTACCCTGACAGATTCAACGGTATAATCATTTGGCTAGCGACTACCATGTTAAGTTATCGGATTACCAAGATATTTTTCTCAGTGTATGAATATTAATATTATAAATACATATAATACCTATGTTTTATATATGGGTCGTTCTCTGTAACAACCCCATAAATGTTCCTGAATTTTTTCAGATTTTTTTCACACATACTTTATGAGTGACAGAGGGTCAAACGTATATTAAAATAACATTTTATACTATTAATTTTTTCTACGTTTTCTTATAACGCAGAAAAAAACGCGTTTGAAATTCTGAACGTTCATAATGAACGAAATATTAACTTAAAGTTTCTAATTCTGGTTAGAATTCCCTAGAGTGTGGTTTACTGGTGACTGCAAGAGTGAGAAGTGAAGAAATACAGTTATTATCCGATTTTAAATGTATTAAGTAGCCAAATTCGGCTAAATTTGAAAATGGCAAAAATCTTTCGTTCACTATGAACGTTCGAAATTTCAAACACCTAGAAAAAATAATTTATCGACGCTACTACAAAATCGGTTACGGCTATCGTATTGATAGTTACCGCTACTCACAATTGAGTAATGCCTACCATTTTACCTTTATGATTTGTTTTTGGTTATGGCTACTCTGGCTGACTCAACGGTAATCATTTGGTTATCGGCTACCATGTTAAATTATGGGATTACCAAGACATTTCTCTCAGTGAAGGTATAGATTAAAATTGTAAAAGATTATTTTATTGCATTCCAATGATGCCAACTTCAGACCCACTCTAAGTTACTAGAATCCCAAAACCGCGAAGTTTAAATTTCGATACCTGCATTCGCACGTATGCAAAAACCAAAAGCCCTATCCCGGTACCACCTAAAACAATTCTTCGTACCTGCGATCTTCACCTCCCACGACAAATCCCATCTCACGCGCGACTCGCACATAGAACTAGTCAAGGTCAGTTCGATTCGAACGCATTCAATCTCGGCCGCGCGCAGGAGAAAACGAGCGATAGAAATTACGCAAACGAGCCGACGTCGTCCGACGACCTACATTCGCCCACCGGAGAGGAGCCGTCACCTTCTTCTTCATTGCCGGCTGCGCACTTGGTGCGCTTCCGATGGATGCATGCATGCACACAGTCTCAGCTGTGTATCGCGCGGATCTCGGCCACTGCCTCGAGGGAAAGGCGCGGACGAATTGGTTATCAGAGGTTGCGAACGGTAGTGGGATTTTCGGAGTTGTTAGGGTTTGGCGTTGCTGTTACTACGGTGAGTACTAGAAAGAGTAGTGATGTGACGTTAAGGTAATGTTAAAATAACATTTAGTATAGCGATTTTAAATAAATTGGTACATATATATTATTGTAACAATACGTGAACAATACTTTATAACATTGTACAATTACAAACAATTCACGTCTGCGTAGGCTATTTTCAGCAATTAGTAACGTAACTACTAATCACCAAACATTATTACAACATTATTGCAGCGATACTGCCGTAAACCATCACCCTGACATACGCACAACATTGCCACCTAATCACCACCTTCCCGACACGCAATAATGATCTTTTCCTTATCCCCGACACGCTCGTAAATCAGGATATATCGATATTCCTCCTCTTCCTCTCCCGCTGCAAAAAAAGAGAGAAAGACACTAACCTCAATTAACGCAACTGCTTCTTGTACAATTTCACTTCCTCCGGCACGAAAAAAAAGCGAACGTTGGCGAGCAAGAGGTCGTCGACCTTAGCGCGCGATTCGAAAATAGGTATATAGACGCGCGCGCGCGTGTGAATCCTTTCAATGTAAGTATTAGAAAGTGAGAGGCGCAGCTGTACGCGGGCGAAACTTCGACGGTTCCGTTTTTTTTCTGTTGGGGCGTTCAAGTGTGTCAGCGAGGTGAGAATAGCTGCTGCTGTAGGTTTTATTGACTCTGCGGTGAAGTTTGTGGTGTCGTTTGTAATGGGAAGCCGATTTTGGGTTTAAGGAAAGCGAATCGGTTTGAGGTGTATCATTATTTGCGAAATGTGTGTGTGGTACGAGTATTTTGATGAGATTGAACTTGTATACTGTCACTGGCCCAGTTCTCGATCGGGTTTCGATTTTCAATCGTCGCGCATTCTTACCATGTCGTCGTTTTGTTGATTAAATTAGAAGTATTGAGTGGTTAATTAGTGTAAAAGGTCAAATTAATTACGTTTGTACCAAAACAATACTGTAAATGCATTTACATGATACTGCTTAAATATGTTTTTAATACAAAAATTTGGAAATATAGTTTCATTTTGAATTTATTGCAAAAACTGTCACTTTCAACTAAAACTTTTCGAAATTAGGCGTTTGTTAGGCAAATTACGTTCGGCATAATTACATTTCTGACAAACAATGACAAATAGTAATGTTAAGAATTTTTAAAAACCTTAAAAAAAGTCAGAGTTCCAAAAAATCCGTACTTCTACCGTATACCACCGGAACTTTTACTTTTTCTCACTCGCCTCATCAGCACATACCCACACCAATCTCTCTTTAATCTGGTTTCTCCATTCAAAATTTAATAACCCAGCCGCTGTAAAAGTAAAAGTACACATTTCACTATCATTTGACCACAACCTCGACAACAGCGCGAATTCAACGCGCCCGTCGCCGCCTAAATGATTCACCAGCTGCAGGTCAAAACGGGACTCGTGCGTCAGGCCAGGACGGTGAAAAAACGCGATCCAACATTAATTGGCATCCGTGACGCAAATCGATGCACACGTGTGCATCCTCTTGTATATTATTGCGTTGCGCAATGAGCGCGGGGGAGGGAAGGGATAATCATTAATTATCGGCGAATGATTAGTGTTTGTTAAGGGATGCTATGTTTGGATACCGTGATATGTGCGGGTGTGGTGGTAGGCGTGATGGGGTCGCGAGGATTTTTCATTTTGTTGGTAAAGATACTATAGATGTTGAAATTGGCAAATAAGTGCTATGCTTGTATTAAAAGTTGACTTGGAAGGAAAAAAATTATGAATTGTTGTGTAATGTCAATTTTAATTGTCTCGTTAGGAAATCAGCGTTGATGTAATGCAATTTCTAGGAAGATTTTAGATTTTTGTTTTTCTTCGGAAATCGATTTGAGAAACACTTGTAGGAAGCCCAACCCATTTCATTGCATCCTTTTTACGCGAAAATATAGACAACTCCCGCAAAAACATTTTAATTTGAGGAAAGTTCCGGTGAAGCGTTGAGCGACTAAAGTTTCCAAAAATAGATGCGATGAGATAGTCCCAAACAATAACTTTTTCCTAACTTTTTAGGAATGCAGAAAACATTGGGCATTTAGAAAAATTACTATCGAACAATTTTTTTTTAAATTATTATCTTTTATCCATCGAACCGAAACTTCTCAGCTTCCTATAAAATTTCATTAATTTATTATTAATGATGTGAATAACGCCCACATGAAACACAGAAACACGCGTACAAAGAAGCTGTCAATAAACTTATCAGTCAAAGGTGCCAAATTATGATTTTGGTCAATTCATGATGATAAATCCTATCTCCACAACACCACTTATCTGTCAATGCAAACATATATACACAAACAAACCAACGACATCTTCGCATTCTACAAATTTCATATCTATCTCATTGTACGCTAATAATAACCACAATAAAAAAAAAAACACGAAGACGCTATATACAATAAAACTAAAAGGCCGCGTTCACGTGCGCGGGAAAATTCCCGCGTGTACTAACGTCTCAAGTGCAAGTGCGGACGATGGCGCAACTGACTATAACGTCATGTATACACATGCGTACGCGCACACGCGCGAAAATCAGCTGAGAGAAAAACTGCCTGGCAGCAGTGCTAAGATGTTTTATGACGAATAGATAGGAAATGTTCGTAACTTGGCGGCATTTTAGAACAGGTTTTAATAATCTCGACAATCTCAGAGGAATTCTTTTCCTAATGTGTCGAGATATGAGTGTTGAGAAACGAGTATTCTGGTGATCCTAATGAAAGGGCGTGGAAATATCACAAAATTTATGTATATTAGTAATATTATTGATTCTTCTAATTGATATTTTTTATGAGCGATACACGGAGAAACATTTTTGTGTAAAGTTTATAGATTTTTTTTTTTTATTATAAAAAAATGTTCTATTTTCCACAATTGCGGTGGGGTACATTCGTCATTTGTGATTGTTACTTGTTAAAGCAGTAACTTTTATGAATTTTCTAGCTACTGATACTGTGATATTTTGTTTCAGCGGTCATATAAACATTACTGTTTCAAAAAGTAAATTTTGCTATACAAAAATCATAAAAATTACTATTTAAAAAGTGAAAATCCCAATTGACGAGTGTGTCCCAGCACTAGTGTGCAAAATAGTAAATTTTCTTATAAAAAAAAGTAAAGTTTATACAAAAATTTGTTGTCGTGTATTTTGAAAATATATACTTTCTTCCATAAATAAATATGTAAAACTAAAAATGTATAAAAATTCCTAGTATCTAATCTTTTTGAAGTACAAAATATGAGATACCACTGACTAGCTTTCGTACTCCATTTTTACTAGTGCAGTATAACGTAATAGTTATAAATACATTTTTACTGTATAAAGGCAAAATAAAGTAATTAGACCTTCAATTATATAGGCAGCAGTAAATAAATAACAACACCGATTGATTACAATATGAAAATTAAAGAAGTTTTGATAAGATTGATGATTTTTCAGCGATGCTCGTTTGATAATGAATAATTGAAATTAGTAGTTTATCTATTTTTGCTACGAAGTCATATAATATGCTCACGTTTATCTACACCTAGGTGTTTATCTCGAATTACATAAATTTTTTTACTTGGTTATCTCTTTTGTAAATATAACATCAGCACTATTTAACACATTAAAAACAATGGGAAAATTCACTGAAAATTTACGGAAAGACTATTAGTTTTAAATTTCAATGAATTGATAGTAAACTAAAAGAATTTATATTAATACTTTAGAAATTAACTTAAAAAAGGAGGTTCACGTGCACGGAAACAATACAAGCTAAAACTGAAATTTTATCCACTCAACGTAATCCTAGACTTTTTCTTTCGTAACTTAATACCTGGAGCGTAACGTCTTTAGAGAAACGAATTTTAATGCAATTATGCAAAAATCAATTCATCAAAACGTGTACTGTAACAAGTGCAACAATTTACATCATCAAACAATGACGTCCGGTTAACGTTCATTACCATTAATTTTATGAGTGAAGTATAGGTATGATAATCTTTAGAAAATTCGCATATCTTAACAGTTGCGATAATAAAGGTTTAGTATTGTTATTGAAAACGTTCAATAAATTTTCAATATTAATGATAACATAATAAAGTTCTTTGGTCAAATTTGTTATTAAAATACATATTTTGCATCCAACTGAGGAATATTCTGTTCTTTCACTGAGAATATATATATATATATATATATATATATATATATATATATATATATATATATATATATATATATATATATATATATATATATATATTAAAATTCTTGTGTGAAACAATGCTTATCGTATAATCATTATAAAAATTTTCTAAACCATCATATAAAAACTATATTTTCCATACTAAAATGACTACAACTACTACAATTTTAATATACTTAATTTTTTTTCTGCGTTCTAACATATCTAAGCAGCTTATACTAAAGCCAAACATATATAAATAAACGGTTCGAAAGAAAAGCAGTTGTAATTAACCTTACCTCTTCGAATATCGCAATAAAATACTAATTTCATTCCCTACAACAACAAATTTCTCAATACCACCAAGAGAAATATCATCACAACAACATTACAACAGCATTATTAAGCCCAAAACCGCACGACTTCAATTTCGCAAAAATTACCCAACTCCTCGCCCTTCGTCACGTTTCGCGCTATTATCGGACTTTCGTCCGGCGGCTCGCTCTCTCGTCCTTATCTCCCGCGCACTCACCGCCGCTGCCGCTCGCGCGCTTTTATCTCCGCTGCGGCTATGGCTGGCGAGCGAGCGGACGCGCGAGCGCAGTAGAAAATGTCCTGCTGAGGCGAGACGACGCGCGGTGCCGGCTCTCAGTGCGTTCGAAAGTTTCGTGGGGCACGAGTACAAAGTTGTTGTGAGCGACGGGCGTGAAGAAGAAGAAGTGCGGAAAAGGAAGGATTTGGTGGAAGAAAGTAGGTTTCTTTTTTGTTGGTGTGTGTGGAAGATTTTTTGGTTTTATTTTTTATTTTTTATTTTTGAAGTGTACGTGGGTTGGATGTTGTGACAGGTGGTAATTTGCTATTGTGTTTAACACGATGAGTATATTTGTAATTCATAAAAAAAGCGTTGTACTTGCAAAATATGTACTTAATTGTCTCGACGGTATTCAGGAAAAAAAATTTAATTTTGTTTATCTTTGTCTAACTTTGCTTACAATGTAGTTAATAGGGGTTTTTTGCATTAGGCTAGTTTCTTTCGTACGTATTTTAGCACTAAAAATTTATTATGTGGATTAACAGTGAATTCATAAACACAAATGTACCCCGTGCATTTGTGTATTAGCGCAGTTTGACATTAAACCCGATAATAGCTAAAAAAATCGATCATCTATTAGTCAATATAAATGGCATATTCCTGGTTATGTGCGTCAGCTTATTTTTTCTTTAGTATCTTTATTTGCATTTACTTAATATCGTGAGGAAAATTTTTCTTGTTAAAAAAAAAAAAACTGAAAGTGAGTTTAAAAATAGAAGTTCATCGTTACGACAATACTACTAAAATATTACTAAAATGCTACTACAATATTATTATTTGTATCAATACCATATTCTCACAACACTGCTTCACCGACGTTTAAAAAACATTTCATACACTCCTTATCAAACAATATTAAACCGATTATTCCATTCCTCGTAGGAAAACTACTGCAGTCATAGCAAACTTCCGGAATATGTCGTCTGCGGTTTCCCCACTTATCAATCTTAGCTCCCGTCAAAATGCACATATCTCGACCGCGATGCCAATCGTCTCGTGTATCAACTGTGGAGTCGGTCGTAGGTGTATTTTAATCTCAGATTTCGATTCGAAAATTTGATTTGATTTGGATTACGTTACCGAGACTTTGTGCCGTGAAGATCAATGTGATTGCGATTGCTTTGTTAGCTGTGAGGTAATAAAGGATGATTGATGGTAATTAAGTCGACGGTCATCATGTTTCATTTTGTAATTAGAATCGTTTAAGAATGCATGCATCAATGCATGTATACACAGGCATATGAAGAATTTGAATACTTTTTTCTTAGAAAAGACATGTTGGTTTGTGTAATGAGATAAAAAAGTTCGTACTATTGTAAAAATTGATTTTTAAATTCCTCATTGCACTTCTGGTTAAGCCACAAGTATTCACTTTCCGAATTACAAATGCAATTACTCATAATCTATTCATCGAGGCTTATGTCTGAGAAGTTTGTGAGTTTTCATAATCTGCAGTTTTCAAATATTTGTTGAGATTTAACGATTGAACTATAGATTACATATTTTTACGCAATTAGTCACTAGGAATTTCAATTACGATCGATTTTGTGCTCTGATAAAAACTATTCGAAGCTGATTAAGTCATACTAACATTTTTTTTCTCTTTTATTCCTGTGTATAAGAGAATTAAAAAGCCGTTATTAACATTCCGCGCGGTCGTTACTTTTGTCGGTTTTCGCAAAAGTAGCTTAAAATAAATAATCAATGGCCGTCCGCCGCTCATTAAAATGTGAAGACACGTGGTTTGAAAAACTAATTTATGTTAAATATTCTCCTAATAATTTGCCAAGGTTTTTTTAGTATTTATAGTCAATAAAGAAGTACATTCAATCTGTCTCATTCTTATATAGTATAGTTTTATTGCTGAAAAACTATAAATTACATTAGGAACTTCTTCGTCTATAATAATTTTCACTTTTCAATTCAGTGGAACGTTTTTATGACCAATCATTTGCCGTTTTAGAATTTGTTATTTTTTAATTTAAACCACACAGTTTAATTACAGCCAATTACAAGTAACCCATACAAAATTTAGACGCTGCTATTTAGGTAACAAATTCATTTTTACGTACAACTTACGCGGTTTCACTTTCATTTCATGACAAACGGTATTTCCTTTTTTATAACAACCGCACTAAACCCACGGCTAGAAAGGTGCGCTTCGGCAACGCACACCTAACCTATAAAAACCCCGTAAAAACGCACTATCCACCAACCGGCACACACCCGCGCGCTCGACATCTGCATATAACGCGCCAAAAGTCCTTTACGCTCGCGAAGAAAGTGAATCGCGCGCGGGCTGTATACACACACACACAGGAAGCGTTTTCCATCACGGCGAGCGCGCCAGGCGGCCGTAGAAAGCGAGAGATCGTATATAGTTTAGAAATCCATCTCTCCGCAGAAAGGAGAAAGCCTTTCACCGCGTGCGCGAGCGTGAAAACGCGTCTGCCTGCGCTCGACTCTGCCACAAGCTCGTGTGTGTATAATTTTCGTTTCGCGGAAAAGTGAGGCTTTCACGAGGAGGTTGTGCAGGGCGATTGGTGATACGGCGGGTGGAAGGGGGTGAGGGGAAAGGTTTGTTTTTTGAGTGATTGATACGCGGAGAACAAATTTTGTAGTAAAAATTACTATTTTTTATAGAAAACGTGGGCTGGATTCATTTTCTTTTAAGAATTGCGACAATTTATGGTAAAAATTGTTTTTTATATACATATTTATACAAAAATTACATAGTAATAGCAATTTTTACTATAAATTGTAGTAAATTTTCATAAAAATATGAGCCCACGGTTACGATCGAAATTTGTAATTTTTACTACTAAATTTTTCACCAGGTAGGGTGTATAGGGAATATAACAATGTTCTGCAAAATTTAATGTTGTGGTAATATTGAAGTAATGTTATTGTAGTATTATAATAGTATATATTATTATAATAATATTTTAGTAATATTATCATAGTTGAAAATGAAAATTAACAATACAGACGTTTAATATTCATTAGAATATTGTTAGGGTAAGTGAAGATATTACTGCGATTTATCAAGAAAAGTGTACTTTATTAGCTGAATAATAAAATAACTTTAATACGATTAAATCAAAATCTTTTTTTTTTAAATAGTTTAAAATGTATTAAAGATCTAATAAAAAAATTTGCGAATCATGAAAAAATGCGTATATAAATTTAATATAAAAAAATAAACGGGTGTGATGATTGCTGATATTTATTGCGAATTGAAGTTATTTCTGCGCAGCTATTACTGCGACCAAAGGTATTACTGCGAACAATGAATAAATACATGTCAAATAGAAAGCAGCTGTTGGCATATTCGAACGTTTATTTGGAAAAACAATTTTGTCAGGCGCTCCGTATATGTAAATACTATGCTCAGAAATTTTTTTGAGTGATTTTATACCACTCTAACCTCAAAATCACAACTTTGGTATGATTTTTCGGCGCTCGTGGTATAAAATACCGTTCGAAACGAGTGCGGAAGTTGATTATTTACTTCATGTGACTTTTCGCACTCGCTTCGCTCGTGCGAAAAACGTCACATGAAGTAAATTATCACCTTCCGCACCAGTGTCGAAATGTACTATTATTAGCATTTCCATCAGATATGCTCGTTTAAAAAGTAGATCAAAATTATACAAATGCAGGTTCCTACTTATCGGCATTGCGGTTTTTATTTAATTAAATAATCTCTAAGTATTTTTTTGGAAAAACAGGATTGTTAGGCGCTTCGTATATGTAAATACTATACTCTAAAATTTTTTTGAGTAATTCTATTAGTAGTTGCATAAGATGCACACGTTCAAAAATTATGTCGGTATTTCACACCACCTTAATATAATCATTTAATACAAAACTTCGATTCGAGAAAACGTGCATGAACCGCTGGTTTGGAGGTTAGGTATCTCTCCTAGTCTATCGTAGTAATTCCAACATTTGCATAAAATAATGCAGGTCATAATGCTGCGTCATTAAAAATTTACTTAAAATATTATAAAGTAGTTGAAAAATGAATGTAATTTTACATATAAAACTTATTTATTGTATTTATTTTGTTTTAATTGTGTCAAGAAATAGACATTTTTGTTTCAAGTATATACGAAGAATTCCCATATTTTTTCGCAACAAATCGAGGTCTCGAAATCCAAATTCACATAAATAAGCAAATAAACAAATATTCTTAATTATACGCTAATAATAAAAATAAAATGTTAAATGTGCATTACGAATTTTTTGGATCAAATTCGTAGTTAAGTTTATTAAGTTTGTACAGAAATTAAAATATCACAATAATACCTGCACCGCAGTAATACTTTCACTTACCCTATGTGGAAAAAAAAAAAAAAAAAAAAAAAAAAACAGTAATTTTTATGAAGATTTTTTTCAGTGTTCTAAATATGTAATAATAATATCATAAAATTGAAATGAAATGTTAAATAAGTGATATTTTTTCTACAAAACTATATTAACAATATAAAATTTCTGAATAGATAAAAATCATGTATAGTGAATTCCAAATTTGGAAAATTCATTCCCTAACCCTTTTTGTAATGGTGCTGTCGCATAGGTCTGAAGTTTGCAACGTTGGAGTGCAACGAAAATTAAAAAAACTAGTTTTTATTTCACAATATTATACACTAATTTTATAAAATTTTCCACGTGTATTTAACGTGTTATAGCATAAACAAACTTTCGAATAAGAATTTTAACATAATTTGCATTGTTCAAGTAGCTTTAATTAATTACAAGAAATTATTTCGTTGCGTACCAACGATGTAAACTTCAGACTCATGCTGTCGCATTTATTCGATATTTCTCCGATGCAATTATATTAAAGTGTTCGTTGATCGCCGTAAAAAATAACTATCGGTTTACTTTATCTTACATTCTTTTATCTCTTATGCAAATTGTAGTTATTAATTTTTTCAGAGATGATAAGTCATGCTCACTATAAGAATACTCTCTTATCTACAACTTGTACTGCTGATAAAATAAGATGACTTTTTTATTTTAATAAAAAATATGTAACATATATAAATAACTCTCATTCTACGATACGCTTATCTACATTTAAAACACTAAAGACCATTCCGCAAACTACAATAAATTCATCTCCAATCCCTCGTAAACACTCAATTTACACGCCTCGCCATTCTACTTTGTCATCTTATCAATTATCCTTGCCTTCCAACTCCCGCTACACTGTAAACACCATACCGCAATCCTTACGCATTTAATTTTCACCCACAACACGCTTCTATTTTCCGACTCGTGGCATTACGCGCGGCGGCTATATAATTGCTAACCTCAAATCATTCGAGTGGGACAAAAAGAGAAATTCCCTACCTCTCCATCGCTGGACTATACTTATTATTCCTCCCCGGCGGAAAAATTGAAACGTGGCGGCACTTCTGCCGCAAATTATTTGCACAATGCGCTACCGTAATTATTACTCCCCTCTTTTGTCTTAGCTAACTCCTTTCAGTACCGCTGCACCTGCACGCGATTGCGATGAGGAGCGCGTGATTTATCGAGTGTGGAGACGGAGCTATCGAGGCACTTTTTTTCTTTGCCCGCGCGCGCGTGATATAATGCACTGAGAGAAATGTTTTCTCAAAATGTTTATATTTAACATGGCATTGTAACTATTAAAATGTATATGTTAATAGTACGTATTTGAAATTCCGAACGTTCATAATGAACGAAATCTTAACTTATAGTTTCTAATTTTGGTTAGATTTCGTCGGAGTGGTTTTAATGGTGACTGCTAGAGTGACAAGTGAAGAGATGCAGTTATTATCATTTTTTAAATATATTAAGTAGCCAACTTCGGCTAAATCTGAAAATGGCAAAAATCTTTCGTTCACTATAAACGTTCGAAATTTCAAGCACCTTTAATAGTTACAATGCCATGTTAATAGTTAAAATACCATGTTAAATATAAATTCACATATTCTTCTCTCAGTGTGGCATTGAGTTGTGATAATTGTGCTTATAACTGTAAATAATTTTGCGAGATTGTGGGATAGTGTGGAGAATTCGAATTTCGCACTCGACAACTAATGGTATTATAATCTAGTGTTTTTAATCACTGTGTTTCCAAGTAACTTTCTCAGTCTGTATAGCTGTAATGTAATTTTCGTTTCTCGGAATCTGTTCGTTTTGGCACTCGTAAACGATATTGCGGTTAAGGTTGAATGAAAGTTCCATTACAGTGTAGAAATTGAAATTTTATTTTCAATTTCACTAACTAACCGCTAGTAATTTTAGTAATAATCCACTAGAAGCAGCTGTTCTCGGTAACCAAGTATTCTGCCCATCCTGACAAATTAATTAGTATATATATTTTAACCGCAGCGGTTCAGTTCTTAAATAACATTAGAATACAATTTCGATAAGTACTCAATTTCTTAAAAAAGGCAAATCCTTTGTTACCAACAAGTCTCTATAAACAATATAAATTCCTACTATCTGGATCAAAGGACACACCACTTTTAAGTATTTTAAGCCCACTATATTCATAACAAAATCATCATTTCATAATTATTTTCAAAATAAATTCCATACCACACGAATAACAAAACTGCGTTTGAAGTATTAAACGAAGGCGTTTGCAAAACAATCGTCATAAACTTTCCACCCATCAAATCTGCAAAGCAAAACTTCCTATGATCCTAACTTTTCCGCTCACTCGGCAATGAGTGACGAGAGCCACTGTAACCTTCGCCTTGAGCGAAAACTGCACCTACCTACTAGTACGCCATTCATAAACGGACTTTCTCATTTATTCGTCTCTATTTTCGTTGTTGCAGGCGCCGACGGCGTACAGCGAGCCAACATCATGTCCGACATCGAGGGCGACGACGAGGTACGTGTCTCACATATTCACACACACACACACACGTGGATATACTCAATTATACACGAGTTTAAGGTAAAATACATTGCGACTTTGTTGTTTCTCGTTTCAGTTCCAAGATGCGCAGGAGGATCTGCCGCAGTGAGTATTTTTGTGTTTTTCGTTGCCCCTTTTTTGTTGGGTTGGAGATAGTCATGGGCAAAAATATGTATGTGTGTATTTAAAGTAGGATAAAATTTATCTTTTTCTCAAAAATTTTATTGTTTACTTGTTGAAACTAAAATTTAGAAATATAATTAACATACTGACATTACCTAGAAGCTTTCTAAGCACCTAAAAGTATGCAGTGTTCTTTTTTAGTACTTTTTTTGTTAAAAAAAAATAACCCTTTGTCATTGGAAATATATTATATGACTCATTCCAATTCAAAAGAAATACTTTGAGTGTGCACGTAGTTACCTATTTAAATACACGTATATCTACATATTTGCTCGTGACTGGTGAAAGAGAGGAGGTTGTTCACTTTGAATTTTATCGGGCTCCTGTTTTTGCAAGTCGAGCAGCAGCGGATGTAGAAGATGCAGACTGATAAGAGTTTTTTTTGTAGATAGGATATTCGCGGAATAACAATATTGACGTTGACTGTTTTTGAGAACTAGGTTAAAATAACTTAATTAATTGATTGACGTAGGAAGAGCTTTTTTAGCGAAAGAAGAAAATAAAAGGATTTTATTACATTACACAAAGAATAATCTATTGTTCCTCTACGTGGAAAAGGGAAATATTCAAATTTGCTTTTTAATAATTATAATTTTCTCCAAAATCAACAGACCTTATTGTTAAAAAGAAACCAATAACCTGCTCGAAAGTTTAAATTTTATAAACAATCAAAATAAGATCAAGTGTTGTTGAAAAAACCGGCTAAGAATTATCAAGATCTTAAATCTAAATTTTTATTTAGCGAACGTTATTTGACCAAAGAGTTTTTAATATGAGTCGCAGATATAATCTAAAGCAAATATTATGTAAGCGGTCGAATGACGTTCTCAAGGTTTCGTTGGAATGTTGAGGACGTTCCGCGATGGCTTGGCGTTTGACGGGTCACTTGGAAAACCACTTTTTTTTCGGAAGTTCTATTACGTGACTCGTGAAATAATATATGTAGCAGGCGTAGCATACACTAACCTCGAAGGAAGTTTAAATGAACTTGAATTCTTATTATTTTTAAATTGTAATGATAAAATATATTATCGTCAAAAATTGTGACAATAAAAAGATAATTTTATAAAAAAGTCGAATGATAAAGTTTCATTTTTCGAAGTTCAAAAAATCATTATTAATGTTTTGCATTTGTAATAAGGAACATACCTATACTAACTTTATTATTTCTTGAATTTTTTACGTTTTCTATAGCCAGCCTCGTTTATATTGATAGTTATTATACACGTTTTATTTTTTTTACTTATAATTTTTAATTTTACTTTCATTCTTTCGAATTATATCATTTTTCTACAAATAAAAATTACCAACAATAAAAAACTATAGCATAATTTAAAATAATTACGCAGCAGTTTATCAATCAACCATCATCAAACTAATTTCTTCGCTATACTTTCTTCAAAACATGCTCCAATTCGTCATTTTACATACTCATTATTACCACTGATACTCTATTCTCTTGAAACCGAGCAGTACACTAACAAAAAACTTTAGTAAAAATTATTAATAGTTTTGTAAAAATTACCATACTATCTCGTAAAGCCATCACAGACTGTAAAACCCAAAAGATTACCATATACTTTATAAGAAATTTTGCTAGAAATATATGGGTCTGAAGTTTGCAACGTTGGAGTCCAACGAAATAAAAAAAATAATTCATTTTACTTCACCTTTATATTAAATAATATTAATTTAGCGTGTAGATTTAGGGTTTTATAGTATAAAATAACTTTAAAACAAAGATTTAAATAAAATTTCCAATGTTTAATAATTTTAATCAATCGTAAAAAATTACTTCGTTGCATTCCAACGATGCAAACTTCTGACGCATAGAAATATAGGAAAATTTACTATACTGTATTGTAAAATTTACTGTAAATTTTTTGGGTTTCTACAGTCTGTGGTGGCTTTACGAGACAGTATAGTAATGTTTACAAAATTATTAATAATTTTTACTAAACTTTTTTCTCAGTGATACACGATTTTATAGAACCCATATCGCACGTGCCGGGCGCTCGATTATCTTGTTCGTGCAAGCAACAAAGAGAACTAGAACAAGATTAATTGTGAGACTAGGCATTTTGTCGCCGAATAATTAACATGCATTACAAGCCGGTTGGGTAAAAAAGTACGTTAGGGTAGCTTTATTCACGATCGATGACTTTGGGGGTTTGCGAGTTAATAAAAACGTGGTAATAACCTAAGATTTTTCTATACAATAATTACAATACTTTTTTTATTTTTATAAATACGTACTTAAAATTTAATATATGAAGCAAATGGTAACTAATCACGGATAATTCACGGAAGAATAATAAACTTTTAACATTAAGTGATATAAAAAACGGCTTGAGTTGAGGAAAGTAACAAGATTAAATTAATTAACTTATTTAGTTCTATTGTCAACAAGTCTGTTGAAGATAAAGCACCATTATTATATGTTCAAGGTAAAAATTAAAATCAAATATGTCTAAAGGTTTAGATAATTATATCTAGATATGTAAAAAGTAATCAAAAATGTAAAGTAATATGTAAATCCGTCACAAAATAAACATTTTCATTGGGCCCAAGATTAGAACATCAATTTTTAAACTTTTAATAAGCATACACTTCCAAAATGGGTAAAAAAAAAGAAAAAATTAATAAGGAAATACGATATAAAACATATTGGCTACTAACTACAATTTTCCAAGTCAATTATAAAAATAATATACATCCGTCGATATTTTGTATTTCAAGATAGCAGCGAACAATAATTAAACTAACAACTTTAACGTACGCACGTAGCTTATTATCGTTCTCATCAATTAACGCCACAACAGTCGGCTTTTAGTATACGAAATTTCCTCGACGAACGTAGCTCGCTTGTTCTGTACACCCGAAACACACGATCAGTTTTGTTTACCTTCGTACGAAATCCCGCGGGTGAACGAACCTTCGATGTTCTCGTTTTGGAATTTTTTCGGTCTGGGTGGACAGGATGAGCCGAGTGAAAGTGAACCGTAAGATTTGTTGATATTCTTTCGCGCAAAGTGTGCTGTGAATATATACTTAAAAGTGGAATCGACGTATTCGACTAATTGTTTACGTCACTTGGGCACATTAAATAACTGTTTAGAGACGTTCAAATGATGTTTTGTCTAGAATTATCGTGATAAATTTTCTTTTTAAACGTTATATTGTAGGCGAATCAATGAAGTTTCATTAATTATTATTTCATGTGTTTAGTTTTCATTTTACTGGCGAATTTAACGTTCTATCAGTCTGCATTTATTTTCTATAGCTTATTTCCTTCACGAATTAGCGTATCGTGCTTACATTTTTCAAAAAGTGCAATTGAACACAAAATGTATTCATACTCTAATAGAAAAATTTACCTTGCACTGAAAATTCACGTTTCACATTATTCTACAGACATATGTTTGTGTGTACTTAAATTTGCAAAATATAACATACAATTCCAGTTCCACAATTATTTCCATTACATGGCTACTTCCAACACGAATTTGTTTTATCAAAATAGAACCAAACTTAACCTATTCCCACCTCCCTCGGCTTTTATCTCTCGCGTCCCGCGTTTCCAAATTCAAAGTGTCAACCCTTTCACAAAAACAAACACTAAATCCAACCCCCAGGTCGTCGACGATGGACCTCGACACTGCGATCATGGAGTCGAAGCAGGCGATCCACTACTTCTTCAACAACGACTTCGAGCGCGCGAAGCGGATCCTCGAGCCCTGGGCCAACAGCAGCATGTACCACTCGCTCGGCAACAGCGTCTTCGCCTTCCTCGAGGCCATGCTCACCTTCGAGCAGGTCGGTGTCGTCTGTGGATGTATTTTTAGACTCTTGAATGTTCTATTTTTGGGGGTTAGAAAAGTCGGAGAGGATGGCCTGCAGAAACTCGGGTTTATTTGGGAATGAAACGTGTGCACGGATGTGGATGAAAAAAGGTTGGTTATGGTTGTATGACTGATAGGTTGGGGATGTTTGTGAATAAGGTAGTGAATAATTATTTTAGTATAGATTGACTTGACACACTGAATAGTGAAGATAATTGCAATCGATTAGATCAGTTGATAACGACAAAGTATTAATTTGTCTTACTTTGAGCGGTTATACTGGACCATAATTAGGTTAAACAATGTGTGAGCAATCGTCCCAAGATTAATTTGCAGATGTTTCACGTATTTGTTTGGTTTACAGTTTATATCTCATTGTCGTTCTTGACATGACTATCGTTTCAGATAACATAAATTTGTTGAAAAGTGCAATACTAAACACTTGATTCGAGATTTTTTTTTTTTAATATAGTCAATTTCATCGATTTCGTAAATAGAAGAAAATTAAAGCTATAAGAAAATTCATAAGAAAATTAAAGCTATGTCAACTGAATTCTGAAAACTTTTAATATTTATGATTATTCATACAATTTTGCGTTATCCTGACCATTATGTAAGGGTAACGTATGAAACAGTTTAGCATTCAAAAGTAACACTAAAAAATTTTTTTAATATCATGTCGACATAATTGAATATAAATTTTTTTTTCTATCGACTGCATACATAATTTTTAATATTATCGGCATTTTGCTTAAAAACAAAGGATGCAATAAAATAATAGTAATGTGAAAACGTGAATCAGAGTATCACTTCATATTTCGCTAATTATAAATATAAGATAAATGTATTAGTTCGCTATGAAAGTTGAGTTTTTATTACTATAAAATAAAACTGGAATGAATTAATATTTAAATTGACAAATTATACAACTGAAACAGTAATTAATTTTACATCCAGAGCATAAATTTTAACAAAAAAAAACTGTCGATTGCTGTTTTAATTTTAATGTTTATTTAGAAAACTGTGAAACACTCCTTTCCTTTTAATAATAGTTTTTGTTAGAAAACCAGAACTTTCTCCTAACCTCGTTGTGTGTAACCAATGAATAATTCTCGTTTTCTTCTTATCGAATTGCACGAATTATTTGAATTACTGTCATCGACTTTCCTTTTTACGTAAATATAGAACATCGTGCAGATCCGGGAAATTTACTTTAAATTAAGACAAAAGAATATTAAACCTATTGCATATGCAATAGGATGATATTAAAATAGTGAATTTGTCGAGTTAACCTTCGACGAGTTCAGTTCATTTGACGATAGCACTTATCGCAATACACTTAAATACGTAACCGTTACAATATTTTTTTTTACACTTTCAAATACTTCAACTGCATCGTTTCAATTAATACGAGAATTCCTGTACTTTCACAGAAATACGTGGAAAAGGCGTCGGAAGCTCTGAAGCAATGTATGACTGTGTGCTCGAAGCACCGCCGGCACACCACGACCATGCAGAACATCGGCAAGATGGTGAAGAAGACGAATTACGACTCCTACACTATCGGTAATGTTGCAAAAACAGTTTATTTTTTAATTCTGGGGTTTTTAAAGGATACAATTTTGGTACGATTTTGAAAAAAATGTATACAATAAGGGGAAACTTTTTCTTCTTGTGAAAATTACGATGCAGTTTTACTGTATACCACGGGTACAACCATGATAAAACTAGTATTTTAACATTTTGAAAGAAATTTTTGTTATAAGACATCATAATTTATTCTAGGAAATTTTTTAAATCTAATTTGGAAATGAGCAAAACTAATTATTACCTGAGAATGTAAATGTGTAGCGTGAAAGATGAAAACTCAAGATATTTCATCTGCTTAGCTAATTAAAAATCTAAATTTCTTTTGTTTCTCTTTTTTTTTTTCAATTTAAATATATAACCATTTAAATCTCTAAGAATAATTTGTATTTCCACTACAATATTTAGAGAATAATTTCATATATAATTTCAAGATATTTTGTTATTAGGCTTTGGAACACAATGTAGATTTATTGCAATTTTATAGGCATAATAATTTAACACAAAATTACACTACAGTATTTTATGCAAAAATTGTATACCCGGTGAGAAATGCGTGGTATAATAAAAAAGACACGTCGCTACTATGAAATATTTGAAACATTCGTATGGATATCGAAGAATACGTGCCCCGTAAAATTACATTTTCCGGGAAATCAAATCTCTGAAAAATGCAATACAATACTTTCTCATAATATCTTCAGTATTCACATTACCATTTTCTCGACATTTTCAATCAACCATATTTTTTTTATTTCGCGATTACAAAAAAATGCTGTTGAAAAAAAGACACTGAAGAGTGGATTAAAACTTGACTTGCAGTCGAGCCAGATAATTCGGCGATAAAAGTAATTAACCGATAACGCACTTGACAAGCATTGCTCGTATATATACAAAGGCCAATTAAATTTAACAATATCCATAATCGTGTGCACATCTTTTTTTCGAATTCTTTTATCGCCTATTTATACTTCGTATTTTCGTGCTTCTTTATACTGTTTCAGTATTTCAGTACTTTTCCTCGAAATTGGAATAAATGCGTCGAAATGGTACCCTGATACTGAAAACTTTACACAATGTTTTTACATTTGCCATATTAATCAATGATTTTAATAACATATGCAAATAACGTTACTTATATATTCACAGCATGGAAAAATTCGCGTTAGGAATATCGTGCATTTTATCATCAACCGTTTGCTATCGCGACAAAAGGAACGCGAACATAGAACCGTAGTAGGATTGGCATCCTGTGTGCATTCTGATTTCCGGACGGGACTTCCCCACTTTCGCCCCGGGTCAGCTGAGGTCACACATCATCGCGTACCGTTCTGCGAAACATTGAATTTCAAGTTTCGCTGGTATCGGATTTTCATGGGAAAGTCCATAACTCGCATCTTGGGTGTATTGATCGTGGAAAATTCGTGGGATTTGGAAATTAACTATGGAGGTTATGGTTGTCATTTGGTTATCTGTGTGATGTATATGTATATAATTATGTAAACCTGGGTTCACTGATCCTCGAATTATAATAATCCATCATTGCTCGAAATTCCATGAAAGTATACGTTAGTGTCATAACTTAAAATTGCACACATCGACACAATCATCTTTAAAAAAAAATACACACATTCTTCAGCTATATTTAAGGTAATTCTCTAAGGACACGTCAGTCAATGCACTGATCATGAAACAATACGTATCATTTAACATTTTAATTAATCAAATCATGTGTGAAAAATTATTTATGAACTTATATGATTTTTTAAGTAAAATGGTAATGTAAACATAGAGTAGAAAATAAATAATTTCTAATTGCACTGACTCATGATTCACGTAGTAGCGCGAAATGGGTTAGAAAAACAGCGATTTTCTATTCTCAACAATAAATAGCTTTTTGAAAAGGTCGGCTTGATACATATTTTTTGTACTTTTAAGAAAGGGCAGAATTTCATCTTTAATAACATACCTTTTTATTTTTGAAAACCCACCTTTAAAATAACAAACTTTGTTTCTTTCTATCACAATTGATATGATTCCTATTAACTGCAGTGTAAAAATGACTAATTTCAATAATTTTTTTCTAAAAAAAATAGGACGACAACCTATACTTTAAAAAATAGAGCTAAATTCGTTAGTTTTTAAAGAACACGCTAGAATTTTGTTACTTTCGAAACCCACTTTTTCATATATTAGAGAACAACCTTAAAAAAAAAACTATCGGTATTCCGTCCCATTGTCTCCACGTCCAGTAAAACCTCTTCAACAGGGCATAACGATCCATTACCGGTATATATACGTACACATCAAACGGTGGACGATGGCGTTGAATTAGAATTAGACTGACTGTTTTCCAGCGGCTCCCGGTCTTCCTTGACACATTGACACGATTGGACGGCGAAGTTATTTACGATTTCGAAAAGCAGGTTCCTCAGCGCGGCTGGAGTTTAAATTTTTAGATGAAACGCGAATTAAAGAGCCGAATAGGTGCGCGAGACAGAGATCGAGAGGATGAATCATCGGGTTTGGACTTGACAGGCACGTGTGTCTAACATTGTTTTTGTTATCATTTTTAATCATCGTTTACACCTGTGTATTGACATTTTTACTTGGTATTTTCTTAATATCAAGATACAAGTATTTGATACAGATTAATTGAAAAATAATAAGCGGCAATTGAGTTTATCGACTGCGAAATTGCTGCGAAAAAAATTAAAGGGTATTTAGAAGTTCACAATAATTATTTAGAAATCCATAAAGTTTGATCAAATTTTTTTTATAAAACTTTACGAATTTTCAAAATTTGACTTTAGATTCATTATAAGTAACCTCTATCACTTTACCGCACTGTTAAACTATCAAATATAAATGGGATAAATATTCTATTTCGATGGCAATCATTTTCACTCATTAAGAGTATAGTTACAACCAATATAAAATATTTTTAGCATAGCAAAAAGCCTCGAACACTTATTCCTACTATCCGAATGACTTTTGATTTGCGACCCAATTTACGGCGCGGAGAAATGGCAATTTTACAATCTGAGTTTACGTACTTGGATTGCAGTTGATGAGCGAGCATTTTGCGATTGGACTCAATCTTTTCGAAAAAGATATTTTTGTTTCGTTTTGTATTTTTAATAGACACATTAATAATGCATGATTATAAAGCAGAGTACCATAATAATGGTACTCTGCGGTTCAATCGTTAGATGTTAACATCTATAACTTATTTTATGATAAAAATGTAGTGTTATTTTTTTCTAATAAGTGCATGACAATTATTTTTACAAATTGTCGGTATTTATATGTTACACAAATTATAAAAAGAATTGAAACAAAAATTAAAAACTAAATATTTATATTTGCAAGCGTAGAAATTAACGTTATCAGTTCATACATAAAAATCGGTCACTCTATTAGCAGTTGAGCACCGATAACGTTTCTACGATGACGGTGGCTAAACGTTGAGTGCCATTTTTTAAATTCTAAATCCATAAAACTCGTAATCTCAATTACGCTGTAAGAATTAACATGTCAATTATTCATCCGATAATGCGAGTTTATATCTTGCCTCTAAATGCATGCAAAAGTAGCTGATTAGCTGCTGTATATTGTAGAACATTAAAAGTTGATAAAACTCATGCAATGATAGTATATATATTTCATAAAAAATTATTTGTAAATAGATTTGTAAATATTTTAATATTTTTCTAGCTTAACTCAAATTTCTGTGTATAGTTCTTTTACACTGTTTAAACGAACCAATAAACTGAACTCCTGTTAATCTTAAAAACGTCCTTGTCATCGGCATACCTTTATCGGAAAGATAAATGAATTCAATGATAAAATGCTGTAGAAAAGCCACCACAATCCTATCAAAAAACTGCAAACAAAATATAAAACTGCGTGTGTAATGTGCGACTTTCCCTAGTGGAAATATTTGTGTGTATTTGAAAAAATTAAAAACTGTTAGTAAGAGTTAAAACTGTTAAAAAATGTTATAAAATGTAGGATTTTGGACGTTAGTAATTGTTTATAACTGTTTGTAACAGTTTTTAACAGTTTTTGTAATAGTTATAATGATAGTTTAATTAATTACAAATTATGAATCAATAATTATTACTGTTGTTAATTAGTTAATAATAGTTTAATTTATTACAAACTATTAATTCTTCTTAAATATCATTCAAAGTATTATTCATAAATATAATTTTCAAATATCATTCGTTTAATTAATTGCGAATTATTAATTAATTATTATTATTATTAGTTAATAATAGTTTAATTAATTACAAATTATTAATTCATTTTAAATATCAGTCAAAATTATTTGAAACTGTTTCAAGCTATTTAAAACTCCTAAAAAATATTTGAAAATGTGTCCAAAATCCTACATTTTGCAACATTTTTAAACAGTTACAAACAGTTTTAAGTAATGTTTAACAGTTATTAACTGTTGTTAACATTTATAATTTACGACAAGGTTATCACTTATATCAAGTACGCAATCAATCGTCACCAAACAGTTACAAAACAAACAGAAAATTTAGGACACGAAAAGGCAACGTCATCGCCGTAGTATAGCTTCAATTACATCGAACCACCATAAGGTCGTCTAAGAAACCATATGATTTTGCCATGTTACAGTGGAAATCCACGCTGAGCTGTGTTATGCCGAATCACTGCTGCTGAAGGCGATGCTCACCTTCGTCGAAGACGAGACGCTAGTCAGCTTCGTCAAGGCCGGCCTCAAGATACGCACCTGCTTCCTGTCCTACAAGTAAGTGCTACCCTTTGCGATTCCTTAATGCCAGGAGTTCGTGAGGAATTATCGTAGAGGTTGGAATAATGTAGGCACGATTTTTGAAGGATTTACTTGGTTTAATGGCAAAGAGACGGCCTATATCGAATTTTTTCAATGTATATTCACTGTATTTTATAAAACGCGTTTTGACAAAAAGAATTATAATCATGACTCCACATAAATTTTGGTGGCTTATCTTTAAAAAAGTCGATGGGCGATTAATTCTAAAAATTAAACAGGAAATAGACATTGGCCAGAAACAAACACGGTTACACTATTTCACGTCACTTTAAGTTAATTGCCGCGGCGGTCGATAAACAAGTGATTTAATGGCGATCAAAATAGATTTTAATTTCCAGTCTTAAATGTAATCGTCGAGTAAGTAATGAAGCTGTTATCAAGATACGAGATCAGATAGTTAAACTGTATAAATACTTTTTTCTATTTTTTAAATATTATTAGTATGAGATAATAATTGTATTATACAATATTCTCATTTTGTAAGTTTTTATCTCTTTTTTTTTTTACAGAAGAGTGGATTCATGTAAACATGAAAGTTTATCCCGACTTTTTTTTCTCCAAGTATTCTTAATCTCATTTTCCTTGGTATAATCTTGTAAGGGCTTACATTACGTCTGAGCACTTGCTAAATCTTGTTATATAGCTTCATGCACTTATTCCAGTATGTAGTCACATGAGAAGCAAATAGGGGGAGAAAAAGATTGTTTCACGCTCTTCTTTTTTAAAGTAAATGCACGATTTTGTATCTTTTCACTTCGGAAAATATGTTTTATTATTTCAAAATTTCTTATTAACAATTATTATGCAAATTTACAATCTTTTGCAGAGAATGTCTGCAGATTTTAAATACGCGGAAATGGGAGAGCGAAGCCCACAGGATGCATTTCGAAAGTGGTGTTCGAATGGGCCTTGGTACCTTTAACGTGGTACGTAGTCTATTGCACTTTTTAAATTTATTCTAATCGTACTTAAGCTTTGTTTAAATATCTATTTTTCAATTTTCAGATGATCTCATTATTACCTGGCCGAGTTATTAGGTTATTAGAGTTTATTGGCTTCTCTGGTGATAAGGTAAATCTTTTAACTTTAACTGATCCTTAATAGACAATTAAGAGTATCTTAGAGATTAGAGTTTAAATTGGGAATTATAGTAGGGTAAATAAACATAATCAGTTAGAACTTTTCAAAAATTATGTTCCAATTTAAATATTATGATGATAATGTTCAAAGTCATCCACTTATTGAATTATCTATTCAGTTTGCATTTCTCGTGGGTGTGACCTAAAATTGTAGCACCTAAACCTTATCTGTTCTGTATAGTTTATTTGTGAGTGTATTGTATAATGTTTTCAGTAGTAATAAACATAAATAATAACATTCACATTAGCTACAAATATTACATATCTCTGAGTAAACAAAATATGCCGATCTTATCTACTTACATAAGTGATTAATTTTTTATATTTTTATGAATTTTCTACATCATTGTAGAGATACTTCGAGATTTAACGTATGGTTGAATTCGAAAATCCGACATGAATATTTTAGTAAAAATGATAAAACTTTATTTCTGATCTTTTCACGAACATGGATACTGAAATTCTGTTGTAAAATTTTAATCATGTAAAAATTGGCTGTAACAATTCTAAAATGAACAAAAAAAGTTTCTACTCGTTTATATGATCACCTATAATCCCTAATTTAACATCCATTTTCAATAGTGATAATTATTCCCCCTATTTTTTCAGAACTACGGCCTGTCCCAGCTGCAAGCCGGGTACGACGAGCGCCGCGGTCTGCGTCAGGTGCTCTGCGCGATGACGCTGCTCTCCTACAACCTCATAATCACGTTCTTCCTGAGCCACTCCGACGGCGACCTGGATTGGTGCGAGCGCGCTCTGAACGAAGAGCTGTCCCTGTACCCCGAGGGCGTGTGGTTCCTGTTCCTGAAGGCGAAGCTCGAGTTCACTCGCGGCAACCTCGACGAGAGCATCGAATGGTACAAGAAGTCGTGGAAGAGCCAGGACCTCTGGCCTCAGTTCCACAACCTCTGCTTCTGGGAACTCATGTGGGCCTACTGCGTCCAGCAGAAGTGGCCACCAGCTCTCGAATACGCCGAGACTCTGTCGAGGGAATCTAACTGGTCGAGAACAATCTACCTGTACCAGCAGGCGGCCATCATGATCATGATGAAGCCGGGATCGAAGAGCGATGAGAGGCTCAAGATCGATCAGCTGATGAGCCAGGCGCCCACGCACAAGCAGAGGATCGCCGGCAAGAGCTTGCCGATGGAGAAGTTCGTAATCAAGAAGACCGAGAGGTACTTCGCGCAGAAGAAGAATCTAGTCCTGCCGGTGTTCGAGCTCATGTACGTGTGGAACCTGTTCAGGATAGTCGGCAAGAGGAGCGACAAACTCATGAGCGTGTTCAAGACCATAGAGGATGAGGAGGAAATACTCAGGAGCAGTCCGTAAGTTCATTTTTTATTTAATTTCGTGGTTACTTTACGTGGTTTCGTGGGTGAACGTTGGCACTTGAAGTTAATTTCATAGAGGTTTATAAATTTTGAGTTTAGACTGTAAATTAAAATGTACCCGTCATAAAGCTATTTTATTGGACATTAATGATCTTAAGGGATACAAATACGTATTTTTTGATGCACTAGGTGTAAAATGTTCATTTTACGGTCGCAAAACGAGACAATAAATTAGCATTTTACGCCCGGTACAACAAAAAATAATGTTCGTAGCTCGAGCGTTGAATTTTCAGTTTTTCACCCTCACAAAACTCGGGGCGTAAAACTGTATTTTACGCTCTTGTTGCAAAAAGTACTATTTTATAATAAAATGATGCTTGCTTAATCGAAAATTGAAATCAGAACTAGAGAAGTAACGTATCACATAATGTCAAATAATTATACCTTCAATATATTTTGACAATATATTAGCATTTTAACGATGTGTTTTATAAAGTATATCATGTGATATGCTTTATAATGAGATTGTGTCTCTTTCGATTCATGTAATGCCTATCCTACGGTTATATAAATATCCACCTTAGAGACATAATAAAAATAAAACAAATAAAAACTACGGAAATTCTTCGATGGTACTGAGGTTGAAACAAACTAATTTTACAGGAGAAACGAATTCTACGCGGACAACGAAGCCCTAATCCTGTTGCTCAAAGGCGCCTGCTTCAGGCAGGTGAAGCTGTACCTGCAGTCGCAGGACTGCCTACGCCGAGTCCTGCAGCTGGACAAGCAAATCAAGGAGGATACCTACCTGCTGCCTTTCGCTGCCGTTGAGTTGGCCATGCTGGCCCGAGACCAGGGCAATATTCCCATTGCGATAAGCCTTCTTGAAGACGCCAAGTGAGTATCGTTCAGTTGTATTTCGAAGAGACGTTATTTGGGTAGAAACAGATTAGAGTAGTAAACTTTCAGCTAAGTGGTTGAGCTAAACAGCTGAATGTTTTGCCGATTGCTGACAATTTTTGCCATGAAGCATTGAAACATCCCATAAGACGAATTTTTCTGATAGCTAAGGGGTTAAGAAATTACCGTACAATCAATAACTTTAATGTGCAATTGCCTTCATCATGCTTTCTCTGTAGGGTAGGAAACACAAACATTTTCGCGAGGGCACTACTAAAGAAACAGTAAGAGCATAGCTGTCCTCTTGGTACCGACAGTGCACTGTGCCTTTAAGTGTAATCATTAACTTGAAGCAAAATAATAAGATTGTGGTTATCCCTAGGACGTTATTCCTCGTCTAAAAAATCGTTGTAACAATTTTACCACTTCATATAACTTTAAATTATAATAATCAACTAACATTGTAACTAATTGCAATGAATTTTCATCTTGAAAATGTTAAAAAAAACATATCGTCATTTCCAAAATATCTGATTATATGACTTGACACTTAATCTTACATAAAACGAATACAAATAATCAGTATTTCTGTACGATTCAAAAAGTTTTCGTTTTAATAGTAAACATTTAAAACAAAGTCGTAAGGCCTGTTTTTGATCTTGTGCATCCTTTTAACTTTATAGCATACACCTTCCCGTTAAATTATAAAGTGTTTTTTTTAATCATCTCGACCAACAACAATCTGAAACCACTCACACGGCTCATTCTCTTCCAGGAAAAACTTCACGGGTTACTCCTTGGAATCGCGTCTTCACTTCAGGATACACTCTGGCATAATGGAGCTGACGGGTCGGAAGTCCGAAGATCTTCAAATGGAGAAACGCATGCAAGCCGCAAGCCTGAACGACAGCGGACCTGCTGCCAGTGTCCTCAGCAGTGGCATCGCCTTGGGCGGACCGAGTTCGGGTCTTCGCAGCGCCGCCTACAAGGTCCCCAACAACTGTCCCTCCGTCAAGACCTAAGAAAACTCTCGCGCCTCTCCTATTATTAAACTTCTCCTTAATCTTCATGCTCTTCTACTTTACTTTTCGTTCTTTGTCTCCTGTATTCGGCGGTCGTTTGTTGAAAAACGAGACGCGCTCGACTGTGCTTTACTTTTCTTCACGTGCAGGATGATGACGACGACGACGGGGGTGACGCTGAACACCAGGAGGTCGTGTAGGGTCCTAATGGTTGCGAGAGCATTTAATGTACCGAGGGGAGGAAGAAAGAAAGAGAGAAAGAGCGGTGATGATACTTGTAAATATATGATATATGATTATATACTTTTATCGTACTTTTGTATTTCGCACTTTTGTCTGTATATATAGCGACGTATATATTTATTATTGTTTTCAACGATGCATTTGTATAAATTGTATTAGAGGAGATAAACAGTGCCGCGAGCGAGTGAGCGAGAGAGAGAGGGAGATATACGAAGAATAAAAATATGATAAAATGATTAAAAAAAAAATAAAAACGTATGATGATAGTTTTTTTCCCCTGGAGATATATAGAGAGGTGAAGAATATTTTTTCATATGTAATAGCGACGACATGTACGAGAGTGTATACTTTTTACACTTTTCTAAATGGGTTTGACAAAAACATACGTATCAGAGGATGAAGCAGCGAGTTGTTGCAGTTCCGGAAGTCGGTGTGAAAAGGCAAAATTTTCCCCGCAACGGTTAAAGATTAAAATATTTAAAAATGATGAAAATTTAGATTGTGATGTTCTCGTTCTTAGAATAATCTATAATTGTTCGAAGTTTCAGATTAATATTTCCAGATCTCTATGAATAATGTTAGAAAATGTTTGGAGATGTTGATTAAATTCGTTTCGTCTAGGTGGAAACGATAGTCTTTTTTTTTATTATTATAAAAGAACCAACTAAGCAGTTCCGGTTCTTCGTAATAATAACTCTAAAGCGGGTCATTTGAATTTTGCACACCGACTTCCGTATGCCTTTATCGAAACGACGCTGATGACTTCGACGGCAGGGTACGAATTGAAGCGTGCACGGAATATATATCTATAGAGCTAATTAATGGTTATGTATAGCTGAATCGGAGTAAAAATAAATACGGAGCTGATCCGTCTATCGAGTCGAGAACTGTTTGTTGTCAATAAGTGATTATCGTAGTAATGTTGTACTATTATGTTCATTTGGAACAGAAAAAAAAAACACATCTAAACTTGGATAAAAATATCGCAGGCCTTAAAAGAAATCCTATAGAAGGTAAAACACAATAAATTATTTATGTTCAGAGATGTTGTTTTTAATGTTAAGTCACATTTAATCAAAAGTTTCTTTATAATTTATTACGTATACTTTTTCATAAGATTGTAAGAGTACGTTTCAATAAATATTGTGTTGTTAAAAAAATTAAAATATTTTCATTATTTTGTAATAAAACATCCAGATGTATGACAGTCTAATGGAAATCAGTTCAATATGTTGGCTTATTTATTTTTTCGTTTGAATGAATTTTTTTACAAGCCATATAAAGCATTTGGTAAACTACCAAATATAAAATATTTAGGTCGATTTAATTTAATCATTCTAAATTAGTTTATGGTTTAATTGGGTGATTCCATTCAAATTCATGCAGGCCGTTATTAATAGATTTTTTTAGGCGTAAAAATTATGGAAGTATATATTCTAAACGATATTTAAGATTAGACATGTATCTCAGGATTTCGCTTAAAAAATTGTTGGTATGATTCTATAGAAAGCTCTAATATTGAGATGGCTGAACACTAGACTTATTTCTATTGTGGCGCTCTCTGGAGTTTAATATATCAAAGGCTCAGCGTTGGCCCCGCGAGGGCCCTGGGGTGCCTTTTCCTATGGGCTTTGCCTTTGCGCAGCAGCGCAGTTGCGTTTCTGCTTCTACTCATGTCTATCTTCGTTAAAAATCAAAATCAAAGCAAAATTGTAAACATGGCACTACTTTTTTAAAAATCGTCATTACGTTGAAATTAGTACATTTTGACGATTTAATGATTTTTAAATTGATTTTTAAAGCTTATAATATATTCCAATTGCGAGAACTAAAAATTGATCAATTGCTTTACATAATTATTTATCGCAGTTTTAACATAAAAAACTAACTTTTGGCAGGGAGCTTACGGCCAATACAACCTTAACATTTCCATGCAGGGAGCTTACGGCCACTACAACCTTAACATTTCCATGCACAATCAGTTCCTGACAAACTAAACTTATAAAAACGATTTTTAACGCCTAAATACATCTGAAATAGTCGATTTTCGCTTATCATTTAATAGGATTTAATTTGAACATTTTTGCGTAAAACAATTTCTGGTAAGTTAAACCTGAAAGAACGATTAAAAACGCTTAAATACAATTAAAATAGTCAATTTTTGGCCATTATAGAAAATAAATAATTTTTCATGAATGAGTTACAGTTTTTGTCAAAATATAGTATAATTAGTATTTGAGATGTAACAGTTTTTGCAATGTCGAAGATATAAAGTTCTCCTGAATAGTAGCCGTCGTGCCTCATATGTAAAAACAAAGTTTTTATACAGCGGGGGTTGGCGCGCGACAGTGCGCGCAGGACAGCGCCTATAGTTAAGAATAAGATTAGATTTAGTTTTAATTAGCGAATTACGCGACTCAAATGGGCGCACAGTTAATCTGATGTTAGTGTATTATATCAGCACTTTTACTTTTGGAAAAACTATTGGTCGGTTAACGAATTTAAAATAAAATTTAAAAAAAATTACAAGCAATAAGTTCTAAGAGAAGAAGCGGAATCTCTGGGAATATTGGTCTATGGAAAACTGTAGTGTGTCGAGATATGAGCAATATATCATTAATAATATCTCCAATATACTGCCCATACACGTGTTACGTCGAGTTTTCGAGAGAAAATCCAACTTATATGTTTCTTAAAGAGCTTTTTGCTCGGTTTAGAGTCTGGAGTTTTAATTCCAATAGCTCAAGATCGAGCCTGATACTATACTAGCCAGAGTGGAATTAAAGAGCAACAAAGGGCGCGATGCGGTTGGTGATTTAAAGATCAAGTCGTAAATTTGTTTCGTTGATTAGATTTTTTTTTTATTAGCAAATGTAGGCTAACAGATACAAGTGGTTAACCAGATGACCTAAGTAGTCTAGATTTACTAATATGTTTTTTAGATCCCGAAATTGAAAGGTTGGAATTAATAAAAAAAAACACTTGTTTTATGGGGACATAAATTTTTCGAGTTATCGATTTAATTTACATGAAATGGGGGAAAAGTGATGACAAATAATCTAGCTAAAATAGAAATAGATAGATGGCCAGGTAAATATTTACTTACTTGTGACTTTCTGCTGGAATGGCTTACCCCTCAGTAATTTGAAAAAATATGAATGGAAATTTATTCAATAAAATAATCCGATAGAAAATTTTGAAATATAGCGAATGCTAAATAAAATTTATGTTAATTGTTACTTTTATTCAAGGAAATAGTAATCAAATACAAAAACAATTTTTAAATCTTTGTAAAAACACCAAATGAACCATAAACTTGCTTTGCGGAGCAGAGTCGGAAAAAGTAAGTAGAAAAAATTGCTTGAAAAGAAAGCACGTGTGTAGCGATTGTAGTACAGAGCGAAAATTTCTGAGACCGAGGAAAATGTTAGTTTGGAAAATTTTGAATGGACCGAACTGCTTGAAGATTTTGAGTGAACTGAACGTGGGTGCGCTCGGAGGTGTAAGTAATCGGCTTGAGAATTAGGGACGCAGCCGCCTTCTCTTTATCGCAAGACTCCAGGGATGATATTGGTCGCCCAGATTTTTGGGACCACCCTCGCTCAAGATCGAATGCTAGGTTTCGTTAATGAGCCACTTATATGCAGATTCTACATAATTTAAGTACTAAACAATGTAAGTACTAAATGATTTTGGATAGCTTTCGGCTGAGTTCATTGGGCAAAATGATTGGTTCATAAATTTCAGAGATATTTGAGGCTAAAATTTTGTCAACCTCTTTTTAAATCGTAATTTCTCGAGAACGGCTCGATGTATCAGCTCCAAATTTATAGACAATTTTGTATGCGATATAGATAATATGTGTGGATTTTCATCAAGATCGTATATTATACGATTACTTTTTGAGATATTTGATAGTTAAAATTTTCATATTTTAATCATGCTGAAATTTTGTGGAGATGTAGAGTTTATATATTTATCGTATAAGTCCTTTAGGTAAAAGAATTGTCTTATGATTGTTAGAGATATTTAAGGTTAAAATTTTTTTCGTTATTTTCAAAATCGTAATTTCTCAATGAGGACTTCATGTATCAGCTTGGAATTTATAGACTATTTTGTATGCGATATAGGCAGTACCTGTGTAAAATTTCATCCAGATTATACGGTTACTTTTTGAGATATTTGATATTTAAAATTTTGGTATTTCTGAAAATGACTTTCTTTGTTGTCGCACAATAACTATATAGAATAAAATTGTTTTAATTTCTTTGAAATTTGATGGAGATGTAGTTAGTATATTATTTATTATAAGAGTATAAGAGAAATACGTTTAACAATACTTTTAACAATACTTTTATTTATTACGTAACATTTTATTAAATTAATATTATATAGAATTAAATTTATGTATGAACGAAGGAAGAATACCCGTTTATTCCATAGTGATTTAGTGATGCGCACTGCCATTTGAACGCTATAGGTAAAATGGGCATTCAATATGCAATCAAAGTAAAACCGTAGGTTAAGTGTAATCTAGAGTTATGAAGGAGATTATTGTTTTTATGATTTGAATTTTTATCATCATTTTATTATTACTGAAAACTCTGTAACAGAAAATCATCGATGCTTCAACTATTTCAATACTTGTTGAATCTCTACGACATTCAACAGTCGAAGGGGGAAAGTGTTACGTCTGTGACGTATTCTTAAAATTAAATTTGATATTTATATTCTCATCAGTAATTTTCTGACACGCAAAATGATGTGATTGCGAATTTCTACGATACAGCCTTTCGACCACGCGACATCACGATGAAGTGAACCACCGAAATTACGAAAGTATACGCGCGTCGAAATTTTGTCTACACTCAGCACTTTTCAATTTGAAATCGAACGGCTTACGTTTAAATAATTATTTAATTTGTTTAAAAAGATGATCTCGACTTATCGTCAAAATCATCTTTAACCTAATTTAATAGCGGTATAAAATAAGCGGTAATCGTCCGCATGGGCTGGTATCTCGCAGCCAGACCGCGAACTCTTTACCACTCCAGCCGACAAAAGGAGTAGTTAATTTGTAAGGACCAATAAGTACGAGTACAGTTCAATAAAACAGACCAATTTATCTATATTTAAAATCGCACTACTTAGACGCGTATTTTGCGAGAATCATTTCTTAACTAGTTTAACTTGATCAATTAAATAAACACATTTTATAAAATCTGGAGTTATTAAATTGAAAACCTATACCTAGAAAAGGTAAGGAATCATCATAACTAATCTATCTAATATATTAAGTATTATCCTCACCTTCTATGGCTATACTAACCAAAGATAACAGGCCTGAGGGAGTGTGGTCAGCTGATATGCGGGAGGGTGGACAACTCAAGGGTCTGTCTCTTGGCTAAGGGCCTAAGAGCGGAATTCTACCCAAGTACTGCTTACGCAACCTGGCGATGGCTAAGATTTGGTACAAAGACGAGAAAGACGGCATGCGGGAGGTGGTTGTTGCATCAGCCTAACTCCCTAATTTTGTAAAGCCAAGGGGCGGGACCTGTTGTTGGAGTCCGATGCTAATGCACATCATCTGGCGTGGGGCAGCTCGGACACGAACAACAGAGGCGAGAAGCTCTTGCAGTTTCTCTCCACTACCAACCTTGACTTCCTGAACAGAGGTTGTAAGCCTACTTTCCGAAATGCGAATAGGGTGGAGGTCATTGACATCACCTTAGCTATGAGAAATATGGGGCGTGCGATCACGGGCTGGAGAATCTCAGATGAGATCTCTATGTCGGATTGCAACCATATAGTTTTCGAAATCAAAGGACGCAGCACAGAATCTAGACTCTATAGAAATCCGAGGAAGACAGACTGGGCCACCTATGTTGAAGAACTGGGGGCAAAGCTCAAGTCATTTCCAGGTAAATATAGCAATCAGATTGAACTTGATCACTGCGGTGAGGTTCTAAAGAATAACATCATCAGTGCCTTTGAGAACAACTGCAGATTACGATTGAAGCCAGTGCAAAAGGGAGCACATTGGTGGAATCCAACACTGAAGGCGTTGAAGAAAAAGACCAGAAGAATTTATAATAGCTCTAAGAAAAGGAATAATCCAGCCGATAGAGAAGCTCTTAGAGATGCTCAAAGAGAGTATAAAAAGAAAATCGAAAGAGCTAAAAGCCAGAGCTGGAAAAGCTTTTGCGAGAGCATGAGCGTGTCTCTGACACCGCTAGATTGCTCAAACTGCTAAGACAACCGAAAACTTAAGGGCCTAATCTAATAAGACTTGGCTCGGGGAAATAGCTTGCTTGACGTAGACGGGGCGTTCAACCATACCACGAAAGAGAGCGTAGTGAAGGGCGCCGAGGACCATCTGGTACCCAATACGGTTAGAAGGTGGCTTTGGCGCATACTTAGTTGTAGAAGAGTGGAGACCCATTGGGGCTCACACTCAGAAGAAATAAAAGTAGGGAAGGGCTGTCCGCAAGGAGGAGTACTGTCTCTCACCATGTAGTGCTTGGTGATTGATGAACTCATCAGACTACTGAATGAGGCAGGCTTCTTTACCCAAGCCTATGCGGACGACATCCTAATACTAGTGAAAGCCGACGACGAGCACGTACTTGCAGGACTAATGCAACATGTGTGAGTCTATCAGGCTATCGGTGAATCCAGATAAAGTTAACATGATTTGGTTCATCAGAAGATACAAGGCCAAACATATTAGGGGAGTGCAACTGTGCGTCAAGCCCCTAAAGCTGATAAACGAGGAAAAGTATCTGGGGGTGACGTTAGATTCTAAACTGAATTGGGGATAACACATTAGCAAGATATGCGAGAAAGCCATAAACACCTTCTGGGCCTGTAGGAGGGCTGTTGGCAACACCTGGGGTCTCTCGTTGAACAACGTAAGATGGATGTATGAAGCAATCATCAGAGCCAGATTAGCGCATGTAGCGGTGGTTTGGTGGCAGAGTTGCGCACTAAAAATCCACCAGAGCTCTTTAGACAAAATGCAAAGACTAGCAGTAGGGGCATAACGGGCTCTCTGAACACTACACCCCTTGCAGCACAAGAACTAATACTAGAAATACCACCCTTGCAAGTTTTCATTAAATGCGAAGCAAGCAAGACTTGGTGACGCAGCAGGGATGTCATGGGCGTAGGGAGCGGGCTTGACCAGGAACTTAGTCAGCTTTTGCCCCCTGACATCGAAGCATTGGAGTATGATAAGACAGGGCGAAGGATTATATTCCAAAAACCTTACAGGATGCACATCTCCGACAGATCGAAAAGAGTGGGCCAACGGTAAGCACCCCTACACCCAAACGGGCGTGGTGTGGTACAAGGATGGCACCAAAAATGAGAATGGCATGGGTGCCTGAGAGCAAAATAGCTCTACAGAGCTGGTGTACACACTTGGCTCCCACGCATCCGTGTTCCAAGCAGAAGTGAAAGCCATAGCGGGGTGTGCTGCAGTGCAACTTACCATCTGCTCTTTTGACTGGCGCTATGAGTTTTGCAATATCTAAAAATTGTTCAAAATTACTTCTTTCCTATTGGCCCTATGATCCTGAAACCTGTTCCATTAGACAGAGCAGAAACAAATAGTCGGGTATAGTAATTTGTGAGTTCAGAAAATGGAAATTTTATGTTTTTGAGAGATCTGAAATCGATTACGTCCGAATAAACGAAGAAATATAGAACATTTTTCAAAATTACTGCGTTCTTATTGGTCCTGCGACCCTAAAACCTGTTCCATCCGATAGAGCGGAAAAAAAGTCAGGTATAGTGACTAGTGGGCTGAGAAAATGGAAATTTTGGGTTTTTGAGTGATTTTAAAGTGAGTAGATCCGTATAAACGGAGAAAAACTTTTCTTCCTCCAAATCACACCAAAACTCATATACAGAGGTGTTTTTCGATGCTCTTTCGACTGGCGCTATAAGTTTTGCAATATCTAAATTTTTTTCAAAATTACTCTTTTCCTATTGGCCCTACGACACTGAAACATGTTCCATTCGACAGAGCGGAAAGAAATAGTCGGATATAGTGACTTGTGGGTTCAGAAAATAGAAATTTTGAGTTTTTGTGCGATTTTAAAGTGATTAGATCCGAATCAACGAAGAAAAACGTTTTTCCTCCAAATCTCACCAAAACACATATGTGGGCGGTTCAATAAGTCCGTGACTTTGAAATGAAAAACACTATTTATAACAAAAATTCCAATTTATTTTTCAACATAGCCCCTTTTAACCGTAAACATTTATTATAGCGGTACTCAAGCTTATTTATGCCCTCTAAAAAGTAATTTTTATCAAACTCCTCAAAATACTCATTTTTCGCAGTAATGATCTCTTCGTTCGACGAAAATCTTTTACCTCCCCGTATGGAAATAACAAATGTAATAAAACGTAAGAAACCGTGAGAAACCGTAAGAAACCGTATAAAATCGTATAAAACCATTGGTTTTCGGACACTTTTTTTACGGTTTTATACACTTTGTTGCATTTTCTTACATTTTTATACATTTTCGTACAAATTGACTAATTTTGTCAAATTAGTCTGAAAAAACAAATTGTAAAAAATGTAAGGAAATGTAAAAAAGATAAGAAAATATATGAAAACGTAAGAAAATGTATAAAAATAAATATTACATATTCTTACATTTATATACACTTTTATACACTTTTAAGCAGTTTTGTATATTTTTATACGTTTCCTTACATTTCATTAAAATTGGTACATATATAAGAAAATTTTCTGGAAAAAATTTTAATTTTTTTAAATGTATAAAAATGTGTAAAAATGTATAAAAGTGTATATAACCGTATAAATCGTTTCCCATAAAATGTCCGAAAACCAATGGTTTTATACGGTTTTATACAGTTTCTTACAGTTTTGTACAATTTCTTACGGTTTTCTACATTTTCGTACATTTCTTTTTTTCATTCGGGTCTAAGCCAAGCTTTCATGTTATGAAACAAAAATAATCGGAAGGGGACAAATCTGGGGAATAGGGTGGATGAGGAAGTATTTCGTAGCGTAAACTAAATAATTTGGCCGTTGCAATGGCACTCGTGTGAGCTGGTGCATTGTCGTGGTAGAAAAGCACTTTTTTCGCCAAATGGGGCCGCTTTTCCTTCAGTATGGCATCAAAGCGATCTAATAATGTGGCATAATACTCTCCTGCAATAGTTTTTCCCTTCAGGAGGTAATCGATTAATATTATACCACGTGAGTCCCAAAAATTGTGGCCATGAGCTTACCGGCTGATGGAACCGTTTTCGCTTTTTCGGCGCAGATTCCCCAGGCCCAGTCCACATTTTCGACTGATTTTTTGTTTCTGGCGTATAATAATGAATCCACGTTCCATCAACAGTTACATAACGTTGTAAAAATTCCTTTGAATTACGTTGAAACATGCCCAAACATTGCTCAGACGCAACCACACGAGCAGCACGCAGCACCCATCTTGCAGACAGCTTCCTCATGCCCAATCATTCATGTAAAATGTACCATGCGCGCCATACTGAAATGTTTACAGTCTCACTAATCTCACGCACTTTCAATCGACGATCGTTGAGTACAATGTCGTGGATTTAATCGATCATTTCTTGAGAAGTCACCTCTTTTGGACAGCCAGAACGCTCAGCCTCACTTGTGCTAATACGGCCGCAACGAAATTCAGTGAACCACTTATGAACCATACCACGCGATGGAGCAGACTCCTTATAATATTTTGCGAGCTTTTCTTCAGTTTCCTTGATTGATTTTCCTCGTAGAAAATAATGTTTATTAAGCAAGCGAAACTCGCTTTTTTCCATCGTTTTATTTTAACAATGAAACACTAAATTCAAATGACTGTAAAAAATTTTCTAATCAACGCACTGACTTGAAACTTTGTATACGCACTGATATTAGATGGTATTCTTTTAGAGTAGTAACATATTTACGATAACAGCACGATCTTTCGAGAAGTCACGGACTTATTGAACAGCCCACGTATATAGAGGTGTTTTTTTATGCTCTTCTGACTGGCGCTACGAGTTTTACAATATCTCAAAAGTTTTACAAATTACTTCTTTCCTATTAACCTTACGACCCTGAAAGCTGTTCCATTCGACAGAGCGAAAAAAAATAGTCGGGTCTAGTGACTTATGGGCTGCGAAAATGAAAATTTTGGGTTTTTGAGCGCTTTCAAAGTGATTATAGAACCTAATAAACGAAGAAATATAGAACATTTTTCAAAATTACTCCTTTCCTATTGGCTCTACGACCCTGAAAACTGTTCCATTCGATAGAGCTGAAAAAATAGGCGGGTATAGTGACTAGTGGGCTGAGGAAATGCAAATTTTGTGTTTTTGTGCGATTTTCAAGTGATTAGATCCGAATAAACGTAGAAAAACTTTTTGCCTCTAAATCTCACGAAAACTCATATATAGAGGTATTTTTCGATGCTCTTTTGACTGGCGCTACGAGTTTTACAATATCTCAAAAGTTTTTCAAATTACTTCTTTCCTATTGACCTTACGACCCTGAAAGCTGCTCCATTCGATAGAGCGGAAACAAATAGTCGGGTATAGGGTTTTGTGGGATCAGAAAATGAAAATATTGGGTTTTTAAGCGATTTGAAACCGATTAGGTCTGAATAAACGAAGAAATATAGAACATTTTTAAAAATTACTCCGTTCCTATTGGTCCTAGGCCCCTGAAGCATGTTCCATTCGATAGAGCGGAAATAAATAGTCGGGTATAGTGACTAGTGGTTCGAGAAAATGGAAATTTTGTGTTTTTCAGCGATTTTAAAGTGATTGGATCCCAATAAACGAAGAAATAGTACATTATGTAACAAGGGACTAAAGTAGCAGATTATCCCGAGCGAGCGTAGCGAAGCGATCACCGAAGGAATGATCGACTTTAGTCCCGTGTTATAGTACTTTATTCCCATCGCCACTGTGGCCACTTCATAGATTTGAAAATTTATTTTGTATTTATGTGTTATAATTTTGTTAGTTTTAACCCAAATTACCATAAACGTAAAACATTAGACTATGTTACTTTATTCTCGCATAATGCGGGAATAGAAGTACTTTATTCCCGATAATTTACTTTATTCTCGCATAATGCGGGAATAAAGTAAAGAGGGAATCAGATGCCACTTTGCCCCGCTTTTTTGAAGCTATCAAATGGCCATTATAGTAGAGATGGGAATAAAACTTTTTTCCTCCACATCTCACCAAAACTCATAGCGTGACTCAAATTATCCTGACATTGGATTTTCTCCCCGGAAAAAGGCGAAAAGGTTGGAAAAGCGGTGAGTCTAAGGGTTTTGGCGTCCGAGAAACACAATGGTGCAGTAAAAATTGACGTAGCACAAAAAATAAAAATGATAGCAAAATTATTTTTTCGAAAAATATTTAAGGTTTGGTTTTCAGGTCCATTTATAGAATTTCATTAAGTTTAAAGACCATACCGCCGTTGCCCAATCTCGATATAGGGATAAATCAATATTTAATTGAATATTAAAAATCTGCTTTTTCGGACGAACATGGGAATTACCAGACGTTCGAGAAACGGGAATTAAGAGAACGAAGTCGTTTGAATAAACGGACTTTAGCTAGCAAGCGGCAACTTCATGACGCGATGGGCGCTCTTGACATAGTCATAACTACTTGATTCCAGCTAACGGAATATTCACAAAATTTCATTAAACCTTTAAAGATTGCTGATAACATGAATGGCATTCTATTTCTATTCCCCGGTGTGTGTAATTTCTTATGAAATTATGGGGTATGTTGCGGGTTATGTTAAGTGGCAATGTTTACAGATGCTGTCGGTTCGCGAAATGGCCAACAGATGACGCCTCTGTCGCGCACGTACTATCACCTCGACGTATAATTTGCCGTATTTGCCATAGCCGAGACAGCCCACCGTTACATTGATAATACTGTGAATGAAATGGAAGAAAAAAGGCAAATTGGCTTTATTCATTCCTTATCAAGATTACTGACAGTTATTTACCACCGCATTTATCTATGAGGCCATGATACTCGAGTATTTTGCGAGTCACTGAGCCCGTTTACATATTGCGTGCACGCGGTACAATGTATAAAAGTGTACGAAATTGTAAAGAAAATGTAAAGGTACAAAATATGTCCGAAATTCAGTATCAAACAACATTTTTATTACACTTTCTTACACTTTTTTACACTTTTCTACATTTACTAAACAATTTGCAACATTTTCGATTTTTGCTAGGGTTACTACTTAATTTTTAGTTACGTGTACTAGTGTAAAAAAATTCATATTCTAAATTGTTAAAGCTCAAAAACGATGAGAAATTAACGCATATCTACAAGCTCCAATTGCCATAATCAAAAGATTAAGAGTTTAAAATTCATAAAACTCACTTTAAATGTAAAAAATTATGATTTTTTGATGATTTATCTATTTATTGTGGGGAGATTATTGCAATAAATTTACTGAAGAAACTTATTTTTTTCTATTTTTTTATCATTATTTTACTATAGTAGTACTTCCATAATTATTAAAAATGCTCATTTTTCTGTTTTTTTGCTTGGGGAGGGGGTAAACACATTTTTTTACAAAATCTCAGTGATAAACTATTTTTGGAGTCAGAAGACAACGTTTTTTAGTTATAGCGAATGGAAATTCAAAAAATTACGGTTTTTCGCTACACCCTATTATATAGATGTTTTTTTTCAAGGAGTACATGAGAGGGCCTTTTTATATGCATTGAAGTTGTATAGGGGATCATGCATTTCGCGTCGTGCATAACCGAATAGTGAATTAATACTAAAGATTAACAATAAAGTAAAAATATAATTATAAAAAAACTATAAATAAAAGTCTCATGCAATTATTTCTTACCTATTAATACCTATTTATAAACATTTATTATTTTGCGATTTAATTTTTATATCATTCTAAAAAGGCTAAAAAGCCATAAAATATATAAATTTGACAATAAGAGAAGAATTACGCCAAGATTCGCTTGGAGAGGGGAAAAAATAGATTGTTTTCATTCTTTCCTAAATCACGCTCTAAATGCTGTTTTGGTATAGCGAATGGAAATTTAAAAATGACGATTTTTCGCTATACCCTACTACATAATTATTCAATAGTCAGTTTAAACGATGAAACACTATCGTTTACTGCGTGCACGAAATATGTAAACGGGCTTAGTAACTCGCAAAATACGCGAGTATCATCACCCCATAGATAAATGCAGTGGTAAATAACTGTCAATAATCTTGATAATGAATGAATAAAGCCAATTTGGCTTTTTTCGTCGATTTTATTCGCAGTATAATTGTAACGGTGAGCTGTATCCGCTACGGTAAATTCGGCAAATACGGCGAGGCGATAGTACGTGCGTGGCAGAGGAGTCATCTGCTGGGCATTTCGGGAACCGACAGCATTAGTAAACATTGCCACTTAACATAACCCGCAACATACATAATTGAATAAATAAATTACACACACCGGAGAATAGAAATAGAATGCCATTCATATTATCAAGCAATCTTTAAAGGTTTAATGAAATATAGTGAATCTTCCGTTAGCTACAATCAAATAGTTATGGCTATGTCAAGAGCGCCTATCCCGCCATGAAGTTGCCGCATGCTAGCTAGAGTCAGTTTATTTTAAGGAGTTCGTCCTCTTAATTCCCGTTCCTCGAACGTCTGGTAATTCCCCTATCCGACCAAAAAAGAAGAATTTTAATATTCAATTAAAAATTGATTTATCCCGACATCGAGGTCGGGCAAAGGCGGGATGGTCTTTAAACTTAATGAACTTCGATAAATGGACATAAAAACCAAACCTTACATATTTTTCGAAAAAATAATTTCGCTATCTTTTTTATTTTTTCTGCTACGTCAGTTTTTACTGCAGCATTGTGTTCCTCGGGCCCCAAAACACTTAGATTCAACGCTTTTCCAACATTTTCGGAATTTTCCAGGGAGAAAATCCAATGTCAGGATAATTTGAGTCACGTTTTATTCTCATTTCTACTATAATGGATATTTTATAGCCTGAAAAGCGGGGCAATAGTAGCATCTGAATCCAGCCTTTACTTTATTCCCGCATAAATCGGGAATAAAGAGAATTAGCGGGAATAAAGTAGTTCTATTCCCGCATTGTGCGGAAACAAAGTAACATAGTTCAATTTTTTACGTTTAGGCTGAATTGGGTTAAAACTAACAAAATTATAACAAATAAATACAGAATAACTTTTCAAACGTATGAAGCGGCCACAGTGCGGCGATGGAATACGTAAAGTACTATATGTAACGCGGGACCAAAGTCGATCATTCTCTTGGATGAAAAATACCATTATATATGAATTTTGGCTAAATTTGGACAACAAAATTTTTGTTCGTTTATTGGGATATAATGCGTATAAAATCGCTCAAAAATACCAAATTTCAATTTTTTCAGCCTACTAGTCACAATACCCGACTATATCTTCCTGCTCTAGTGGATGGAGTATCCTTTGGGGTCGAAGGACCTAGCGGAGATGAGCAATTTTGAAAAATGTTCTACATTTCATCGTTTATTTGGGCCAAATCGACTTCAAATCGCTTGAAACCACAAAATATCCATTTTTAAATCCCACCAATCACTATACGCGACTATTTTTTTCCGCTCTATCGAATGGAAAAGGTTTTAGGGCCGTAGAGCCAATAGGAAAAAAATAATTTTCAAAAATTTTGAGATATTGCAAAAATCATAGCGCCAATCGAAAGAGCAGCGCAAAATACCCCTATATATGAATTTTGGCTCAATTTGGAGAAAAAAATTTTTCTTCGTTTATTGGGATATAATGCGTTGAAAATCGCTCAAAAATACCAAATTTCAATTTTCTCAGCCTACTAGTCACAATACCCGACTACATCATCCTGCTCTAGTGGATGGAGTATCCTTTGGGGTCGAAGGACCTAGCGGAGATGAGCAATTTTGAAAAATGTTCTACATTTCATCGTTTATTTGGGCCAAATCGACTTCAAATCGCTTGAAACCCCAAAATATCCATTTTTAAATCCCACCAATCACTATACGCGACTATTTTTTTCCGCTCTATCGAATGGAAAAGGTTTTAGGACCGTGGAGCCAATAGGAAAAAAATAATTTTCAAAAATTTTGAGATATTGCAAAAATCATAGCGCCAATCGAAAGAGCAGCGCAAAATACCCCTATATACGAATTTTGGCTCAATTTGGAGAAAAAATTTTTCTTCGTTTATTGGGATATAATGCGTTGAAAATCGCTCAAAAATACCAAATTTCAATTTTCTCAGCCTACTAGTCACAATACCCGACTATATCATCCTGCTCTAGTGGATGGAGTATCCTTTGGGGTCGAAGGACCTAGCGGAGATGAGCAATTTTGAAAAATGTTCTACATTTCATCGTTTATTTGGGCCAAATCGACTTCAAATCGCTTGAAACCCCAAAATATCCATTTTTAAATCCCACCAATCACTATACGCGACTATTTTTTTCCGCTCTATCGAATGGAAAAGGTTTTAGGACCGTAGAGCCAATAGGAAAAAAATAATTTTCAAAAATTTTGAGATATTGCAAAAATCATAGCGCCAGTCGAAAGAGCAGCGCAAAATACCCCTATATATGTATTTTGGCTCAATTTGGAGAAAAAAATTTTTCTTCGTTTATTGGGATATAATGCGTTGAAAATCGCTCAAAAATACCAAATTTCAATTTTCTCAGCCTACTAGTCACAATACCCGACTATATCATCCTGCTCTAGTGGATGGAGTATCCTTTGGGGTCGAAGGACCTAGCGGAGATGAGCAATTTTGAAAAATGTTCTACATTTCATCGTTTATTTGGGCCAAATCGACTTCAAATCGCTTGAAACCCCAAAATATCCATTTTTAAATCCCACCATTCACTATACGCGACTATTTTTTTCCGCTCTATCGAATGGAAAAGGTTTTAGGACCGTAGAGCCAATAGGAAAAAAATAATTTTCAAAAATTTTGAGATATTGCAAAAATCATAGCGCCAATCGAAAGAGCAGCGCAAAATACCCCTATATATGAATTTTGGCTCAATTTGGAGAAAAAATTTTTCTTCGTTTATTGGGATATAATGCGTTGAAAATCGCTCAAAAATACCAAATTTCAATTTTCTCAGCCTACTAGTCACAATACCCGACTATATCATCCTGCTCTAGTGGATGGAGTATCCTTTGGGGTCGAAGGACCTAGCGGAGATGAGCAATTTTGAAAAATGTTCTACATTTCATCGTTTATTTGGGCCAAATCGACTTCAAATCGCTTGAAACCCCAAAATATCCATTTTTAAATCCCACCAATCACTATACGCGACTATTTTTTTCCGCTCTATCGAATGGAAAAGGTTTTAGGACCGTAGAGCCAATAGGAAAAAAATAATTTTCAAAAATTTTGAGATATTGCAAAAATCATAGCGCCAATCGGAAGAGCAGCGCAAAATACCCCTATATATGAATTTTGGCTCAAGTTGGAGAAAAAAATTTTTCTTCGTTTATTGGGATATAATGCGTTGAAAATCGCTCAAAAATACCAAATTTCAATTTTCTCAGCCTACTAGTCACAATACCCGACTATATCATCCTGCTCTAGTGGATGGAGTATCCTGTGGGGTCGAAGGACCTAGCGGAGATGAGAAATTTTGAAAAATGTTCTACATTTCATCGTTTATTTGGGCCAAATCGACTTCAAATCGCTTGAAACCCCAAAATATCCATTTTTTAATCCCACCAATCACTATACGCGACTATTTTTTTCCGCTCTATCGAATGGAAAAGGTTTTAGGACCGTAGAGCCAATAGGTAAAAATAATTTTCAAAAATTTTGAGATATTGCAAAAATCATAGCGCCAATCGAAAGAGCAGCGCAAAATACCCCCTATATATGAATTTTGGCTCAATTTGGAGAAAAAATTTTCTTCGTTTATTGGGATATAATGCGTTGAAAATCGCTCAAAAATACCAAATTTCAATTTTTTTCAGCCTACTAGTCACAATACCCGACTATATCATCCTGCTCTAGTGGATGGAGTATCCTTTGGGGTCGAAGGACCTAGCGGAGATGAGCAATTTTGAAAAAATGTTCTACATTTCATCGTTTATTTGGGGCCAAATCGACTTCAAATCGCTTGAAACCCCAAAATATCCATTTCTAAATCCCACCAATCACTATACGCGACTATTTTTTCCGCTCTATCGAATGGAAAAGGTTTTAGGACCATAGAGCCAATAGGAAAAAAAATAATTTTCAAAAATTTTGAGATATTGCAAAAATCATAGCGCCAGTCGAAAGAGCAGCGCAAAATACCCCTATATATGTATTTTGCTCAATTTGGAGAAAAAAAATTACTCAATTTGGAGAAAAAACCAAATTTTTCTACTATCGTTTATTGGGATATAAGGACCGCGAGAGAAATGAAAAATGTTCTACATTTCATCGCGTTGAAATCGACTTCAAATCGCTCAAAAAATACCAAATTTCAATTTTCTCAGCCTACTAGTCACAATACCCGCAAGAGCTATATCATCTCAATGCTCTAGTGGATGGCCTACTAGTATCCCGATTTGCTCTAGGGTCGAAGGACCTAGCGGAGATGAGCAATTTTGAAAAATGTTCTACATTTCATCGTTTATTTGGGCCAAATCGACTTCAAATCGCTTGAAACCCCAAAATATCCATTTTTAAATCCCACCATTCACTATACGCGACTATTTCTTTCCGCTCTATCGAATGGAAAAGGTTTTAGGACCGTAGAGCCAATAGGAAAAAATAATTTTTCAAAAATTTTGAGATATTGCAAAAAATCATAGCGCCAATCGAAAGAGCAGCGCAAAATACCCCTATATATGAATTTTGCCTCAATTTGGAGAAAAAGTTTTCTTCGTTTATTGGGATATAATGCGTTGAAAATCGCTCAAAAAATACCAAATTTCAATTTTCTCAGCCTACTAGTCACAATACCCGACTATATCATCCTGCTCTAGTGGATGGAGTATCCTTTGGGGTCGAAGGACCTAGCGGAGATGAGCAATTTTGAAAAATGTTCTACATTTCATCGTTTATTTGGGCCAAATCGACTTCAAATCGCTTGAAACCCCAAATTATCCATTTTTAAATCCCACCAATCACTATACGCGACTATTTTTTTCCGCTCTATCGAATGGAAAAGGTTTTAGGACCGTAGAGCCAATAGGAAAAAAATAATTTTCAAAAATTTTGAGATATTGCAAAAATCATAGCGCCAATCGGAAGAGCAGCGCAAAATACCCCTATATATGAATTTTGGCTCAATTTGAAGAAAAAAATTTTACTCGTTTATTGGGATATAATGCGTTGAAAATCGCTCAAAAATACCAAATTTCAATTTTCTCAGCCTACTAGTCACAATACCCGTACTATATCATCCTTGCTCTAGTGGATGATTATATCCTTTGGGGTCGAAGGACCTAGCGGAGATGAGCAATTTTGAAAAATGTTCTACATTTCATCGTTTATTTGGGCCAAATCGACTTCAAATCGCTTGAAACCCCAAAATATCCATTTTTAAATCCCACCATTCACTATACGCGACTATTTTTTTCCGCTCTATCGAATGGAAAAGGTTTTAGGACCGTAGAGCCAATAGGAAAAAAATAATTTTCAAAAATTTTGAGATATTACAAAAATCATAGCGCCAATCGAAAGAGCAGCGCAAAATACCCCTATATATGAATTTTGGCTCAATTTGGAGAAAAAAATTTTTCTTCGTTTATTGGGATATAATGCGTTGAAAATCGCTCAAAAATACCAAATTTCAATTTTCTCAGCCTACTAGTCACAATACCCGACTATATCATCCTGCTCTAGTGGATGGAGTATCCTTTGGGGTCGAAGGACCTAGCGGAGATGAGCAATTTGAAAAATGTTCTACATTTCATCGTTTATTTTGGGCCAAATCGACTTCAAATCGCTTGAAACCCCAAAATATCCATTTTTAAATCCCACCAATCACTATACTTTCGGGACTATTTTTTCCGCTCTATCGAATGGAAAGGTTTTAGGACCGTAGAGCCAATAGGAAAAAATAATTTTCAAAAAAATTTTGAGATATTGCAAAAATCATAGCGCCAATCGGAAGAGCAGCGCAAAATACCCTATATATGAATTTTGGCTCAGGTTGGAGAAAAAATTTTTCTTCGTTTATTGGGATATAATGCGTTGAAAATCGCTCAAAATACCAAATTTTCAATTTTCTCAGCCTACTAGTCACAATACCTGACTATATCATCCTGCTCTAGTGGATCGAGTCATCGCAATGAGGTCGAAGGACCTAGCAGGAGATGAGAAATTTTGAAAAAAATGTTCTACATTTCATCGTTTATTTGGGCCAAATCGACTTCAAATCAGCTTGAAACCCTTAAAATATCCATTTTTTAATCCCACCAATCACTATACGCGACTATTCATTTTTCCGCTCTATCGAATGGAAAAGGTTTTAGGACCGTAGAGCCAATAGGAAAAAAATAATTTTCAAAAATTTTGAGATATTGCAAAAATCATAGCGCCAATCGAAAAGCAGCGCAAGCGCCAATCGAAAAGCAGCAGCGCAAAATACCCCTATATATGAATTTTGGCTCAATTTGGAGAAAAAAATTTTTCTTCGTTTATTGGGATATAATGCGTTGAAAATCGCTCAAAAATACCAAATTTCAATTTTCTCAGCCTACTAGTCACAATACCCGACTATATCATCCTGCTCTAGTGGATGGAGTATCCTTTGGGGTCGAAGGACCTAGCGGAGATGAGCAATTTTGAAAAATGTTCTACATTTCATCGTTTATTTGGGCCAAATCGACTTCAAATCGCTTGAAACCCCAAAATATCCATTTTTAAATCCCACCAATCACTATACGCGACTATTTTTTTCCGCTCTATCGAATGGAAAAGGTTTTAGGACCGTAGAGCCAATAGGAAAAAAATAATTTTCAAAAATTTTGAGATATTGCAAAAATCATAGCGCCAATCGAAAGAGCAGCGCAAAATACCCCTATATATGAATTTTGGCTCAATTTGGAGAAAAAATTTTTCTTCGTTTATTGGGATATAATGCGTTGAAAATCGCTCAAAAATACCAAATTTCAATTTTCTCAGCCTACTAGTCACAATACCCGACTATATCATCCTGCTCTAGTGGATGGAGTATCCTTTGGGGTCGAAGGACCTAGCGGAGATGAGCAATTTTGAAAAATGTTCTACATTTCATCGTTTATTTGGGCCAAATCGACTTCAAATCGCTTGAAACCCCAAAATATCCATTTTTAAATCCCACCAATCACTATACGCGACTATTTTTTTCCGCTCTATCGAATGGAAAAGGTTTTAGGACCGTAGAGCCAATAGGAAAAAAATAATTTTCAAAAATTTTGAGATATTGCAAAAATCATAGCGCCAATCGAAAGAGCAGCGCAAAATACCCCTATATATGAATTTTGGCTCAATTTGGAGAAAAAAATTTTTCTTCGTTTATTGGGATATAATGCGTTGAAAATCGCTCAAAAATACCAAATTTCAATTTTCTCAGCCTACTAGTCACAATACCCGACTATATCATCCTGCTCTAGTGGATGGAGTATCCTTTGGGGTCGAAGGACCTAGCGGAGATGAGCAATTTTGAAAAATGTTCTACATTTCATCGTTTATTTGGGCCAAATCGACTTCAAATCGCTTGAAACCCCAAAATATCCATTTTTAAATCCCACCAATCACTATACGCGATTTTTTTTTTCCGCTCTATCGAATGGAAAAGGTTTTAGGACCGTAGAGCCAATAGGAAAAAAATAATTTTCAAAAATTTTGAGATATTGCAAAAATCATAGCGCCAATCGAAAGAGCAGCGCAAAATACCCCTATATATGAATTTTGGCTCAATTTGGAGAAAAAAATTTTTCTTCGTTTATTGGGATATAATGCGTTGAAAATCGCTCAAAAATACCAAATTTCAATTTTCTCAGCCTACTAGTCACAATACCCGACTATATCATCCTGCTCTAGTGGATGGAGTATCCTTTGGGGTCGAAGGACCTAGCGGAGATGAGCAATTTTGAAAAATGTTCTACATTTCATCGTTTATTTGGGCCAAATCGACTTCAAATCGCTTGAAACCCCAAAATATCCATTTTTAAATCCCACCAATCACTATACGCGACTATTTTTTTCCGCTCTATCGAATGGAAAAGGTTTTAGGACCGTAGAGCCAATAGGAAAAAAATAATTTTCAAAAATTTTGAGATATTGCAAAAATCATAGCGCCAATCGAAAGAGCAGCGCAAAATACCCCTATATATGAATTTTGGCTCAATTTGGAGAAAAAAATTTTTTCCTCGTTTATTGGGATATAATGCGTTGAAAATCGCTCAAAAATACCAAATTTCAATTTTCTCAGCCTACTAGTCACAATACCCGACTATATCATCCTGCTCTAGTGGATGGAGTATCCTTTGGGGTCGAAGGACCTAGCGGAGATGAGCAATTTTGAAAAATGTTCTACATTTCATCGTTTATTTGGGCCAAATCGACTTCAAATCGCTTGAAACCCCAAAATATCCATTTTTAAATCCCACCAATCACTATACGCGACTATTTTTTTCCGCTCTATCGAATGGAAAAGGTTTTAGGACCGTAGAGCCAATAGGAAAAAAATAATTTTCAAAAATTTTGAGATATTGCAAAAATCATAGCGCCAATCGAAAGAGCAGCGCAAAATACCCCTATATATGAATTTTGGCTCAATTTGGAGAAAAAAATTTTTCTTCGTTTATTGGGATATAATGCGTTGAAAATCGCTCAAAAATACCAAATTTCAATTTTCTCAGCCTACTAGTCACAATACCCGACTATATCATCCTGCTCTAGTGGATGGAGTATCCTTTGGGGTCGAAGGACCTAGCGGAGATGAGCAATTTTGAAAAATGTTCTACATTTCATCGTTTATTTGGGCCAAATCGACTTCAAATCGCTTGAAACCCCAAAATATCCATTTTTAAATCCCACCAATCACTATACGCGACTATTTTTTTCCGCTCTATCGAATGGAAAAGGTTTTAGGACCGTAGAGCCAATAGGAAAAAAATAATTTTCAAAAATTTTGAGATATTGCAAAAATCATAGCGCCAATCGAAAGAGCAGCGCAAAATACCCCTATATATGAATTTTGGCTCAATTTGGAAAAAAAAAAATTTTTCTTCGTTTATTGGGATATAATGCGTTGAAAATCGCTCAAAAATACCAAATTTCAATTTTCTCAGCCTACTAGTCACAATACCCGACTATATCATCCTGCTCTAGTGGATGGAGTATCCTTTGGGGTCGAAGGACCTAGCGGAGATGAGCAATTTTGAAAAATGTTCTACATTTCATCGTTTATTTGGGCCAAATCGACTTCAAATCGCTTGAAACCCCAAAATATCCATTTTTAAATCCCACCAATCACTATACGCGACTATTTTTTTCCGCTCTATCGAATGGAAAAGGTTTTAGGACCGTAGAGCCAATAGGAAAAAAATAATTTTCAAAAATTTTGAGATATTGCAAAAATCATAGCGCCAATCGAAAGAGCAGCGCAAAATACCCCTATATATGAATTTTGGCTCAATTTGGAGAAAAAAATTTTTCTTCGTTTATTGGGATATAATGCGTTGAAAATCGCTCAAAAATACCAAATTTCAATTTTCTCAGCCTACTAGTCACAATACCCGACTATATCATCCTGCTCTAGTGGATGGAGTATCCTTTGGGGTCGAAGGACCTAGCGGAGATGAGCAATTTTGAAAAATGTTCTACATTTCATCGTTTATTTGGGCCAAATCGACTTCAAATCGCTTGAAACCCCAAAATATCCATTTTTAAATCCCACCAATCACTATACGCGACTATTTTTTTCCGCTCTATCGAATGGAAAAGGTTTTAGGACCGTAGAGCCAATAGGAAAAAAATAATTTTCAAAAATTTTGAGATATTGCAAAAATCATAGCGCCAATCGAAAGAGCAGCGCAAAATACCCCTATATATGAATTTTGGCTCAATTTGGAGAAAAAAATTTTTCTTCGTTTATTGGGATATAATGCGTTGAAAATCGCTCAAAAATACCAAATTTCAATTTTCTCAGCCTACTAGTCACAATACCCGACTATATCATCCTGCTCTAGTGGATGGAGTATCCTTTGGGGTCGAAGGACCTAGCGGAGATGAGCAATTTTGAAAAATGTTCTACATTTCATCGTTTATTTGGGCCAAATCGACTTCAAATCGCTTGAAACCCCAAAATATCCATTTTTAAATCCCACCAATCACTATACGCGACTATTTTTTTTCCGCTCTATCGAATGGAAAAGGTTTTAGGACCGTAGAGCCAATAGGAAAAAAATAATTTTCAAAAATTTTGAGATATTGCAAAAATCATAGCGCCAATCGAAAGAGCAGCGCAAAATACCCCTATATATGAATTTTGGCTCAATTTGGAGAAAAAAATTTTTCTTCGTTTATTGGGATATAATGCGTTGAAAATCGCTCAAAAATACCAAATTTCAATTTTCTCAGCCTACTAGTCACAATACCCGACTATATCATCCTGCTCTAGTGGATGGAGTATCCTTTGGGGTCGAAGGACCTAGCGGAGATGAGCAATTTTGAAAAATGTTCTACATTTCATCGTTTATTTGGGCCAAATCGACTTCAAATCGCTTGAAACCCCAAAATATCCATTTTTAAATCCCACCAATCACTATACGCGACTATTTTTTTCCGCTCTATCGAATGGAAAAGGTTTTAGGACCGTAGAGCCAATAGGAAAAAAATAATTTTCAAAAATTTTGAGATATTGCAAAAATCATAGCGCCAATCGAAAGAGCAGCGCAAAATACCCCTATATATGAATTTTGGCTCAATTTGGAGAAAAAAATTTTTCTTCGTTTATTGGGATATAATGCGTTGAAAATCGCTCAAAAATACCAAATTTCAATTTTCTCAGCCTACTAGTCACAATACCCGACTATATCATCCTGCTCTAGTGGATGGAGTATCCTTTGGGGTCGAAGGACCTAGCGGAGATGAGCAATTTTGAAAAATGTTCTACATTTCATCGTTTATTTGGGCCAAATCGACTTCAAATCGCTTGAAACCCCAAAATATCCATTTTTAAATCCCACCAATCACTATACGCGACTATTTTTTTTGCGCTCTATCGAAATGCAGGCACAGGTTTTAGGACCGTATTTTTTCAATAGGTTAGTTAATTCTTCAAAAATTTTTGAGACAGTGCAAAATCATAGCAAGAAAATAACGAAAGAGCAGCGCAAAATACCTCATATATGAATTTTTTGGCTAAATTTGGAGAAAAAATTTTTCTTCGTTTATTGGGATATAATGCGTTGAAAATCGCTCAAAAATACCAAATTTCGAATTTTCTCAGCCTACTAGTCACAATACCCGACTATATCTATTCCCATACTCTAGTGGATGGAGGTATTCCTTTTGGGGTCGAATAAAGGACCTAGCGGAGATGAGAAATTTTGAAAAATGTCTTTATTATTTTCATCGTTTATCAGGCCAAATCGATTTCTGCAATCTGCTTTAAAACCCAAAATACCCATTTCTTAAATCTCACCAATCACTATACGCGACTATTTTTTTTCCGCTCTATCGAATGGGGAAAATGCTTTTAGGACCGTAGAGCCAATAGGAAAATAATCATCTTCAATAATTTTGATATATTGCAAAATTACATAGCACCAATCGAAAGAGCAGCCGCAAAATAATTCTATATATACAATTTCTCAAGGCTCCAATTTTGGAGAAAAAAAATTTTTTCTTCGTTTATTGGGAGAGGTAATGCAAAGTTGAAAAATGACAAAAAGCATCAACATCGGTGCATCAGACTACGAATCACAATACCTGACTACATTCGTCCTGCTCGAAAGACAGATGAAGTATCCTTTAAGGGTCGAAGGACCTAGCGGAGATCGGAAGCAATTTTGAAAAATGTTCTACATTACACCGTTTATTTGAAGCGCAAATTGACTTCACCGTCCTTGAAACCCCAGGTACCATCTGCATTTGTCAATCCCACCAATCAATATAGCCGCTGACTATTTTTTTTCCGCTCTATCGAATGGAAAAGGTTTTAGGACCGTAGAGCCAATAGGAAAAAAATAATTTTCAAAAATTTTGAGATATTGCAAAAATCATAGCGCCAATCGAAAGAGCAGCGCAAAATACCCCTATATATGAATTTTGGCTCAATTTGGAGAAAAAAATTTTTCTTCGTTTATTGGGATATAATGCGTTGAAAATCGCTCAAAAATACCAAATTTCAATTTTCTCAGCCTACTAGTCACAATACCCGACTATATCATCCTGCTCTAGTGGATGGAGTATCCTTTGGGGTCGAAGGACCTAGCGGAGATGAGCAATTTTGAAAAATGTTCTACATTTCATCGTTTATTTGGGCCAAATCGACTTCAAATCGCTTGAAACCCCAAAATATCCATTTTTAAATCCCACCAATCACTATACGCGACTATTTTTTTCCGCTCTATCGAATGGAAAAGGTTTTAGGACCGTAGAGCCAATAGGAAAAAAATAATTTTCAAAAATTTTGAGATATTGCAAAAATCATAGCGCCAATCGAAAGAGCAGCGCAAAATACCCCTATATATGAATTTTGGCTCAATTTGGAGAAAAAAATTTTTATCGTTTATTGGGATATAATGCGTTGAAAATCGCTCAAAAATACCAAATTTCAATTTTCTCAGCCTACTAGTCACAATACCCGACTATATCATCCTGCTCTAGTGGATGGAGTATCCTTTGGGGTCGAAGGACCTAGCGGAGATGAGCAATTTTGAAAAATGTTCTACATTTCATCGTTTATTTGGGCCAAATCGACTTCAAATCGCTTGAAACCCCAAAATATCCATTTTTAAATCCCACCAATCACTATACGCGACTATTTTTTTCCGCTCTATCGAATGGAAAAGGTTTTAGGACCGTAGAGCCAATAGGAAAAAAATAATTTTCAAAAATTTTGAGATATTGCAAAAATCATAGCGCCAATCGAAAGAGCAGCGCAAAATACCCCTATATATGAATTTTGGCTCAATTTGGAGAAAAAAATTTTTCTTCGTTTATTGGGATATAATGCGTTGAAAATCGCTCAAAAATACCAAATTTCAATTTTCTACTAGTCACAATACCCGACTATATCATCCTGCTCTAGTGGATGGAGTATCCTTTGGGGTCGAAGGACCTAGCGGAGATGAGCAATTTTGAAAAATGTTCTACATTTCATCGTTTATTTGGGCCAAATCGACTTCAAATCGCTTGAAACCCCAAAATATCCATTTTTAAATCCCACCAATCACTATACGCGACTATTTTTTTCCGCTCTATCGAATGGAAAAGGTTTTAGGACCGTAGAGCCAATAGGAAAAAAATAATTTTCAAAAATTTTGAGATATTGCAAAAATCATAGCGCCAATCGAAAGAGCAGCGCAAAATACCCCTATATATGAATTTTGGCTCAATTTGGAGAAAAAAATTTTTTCTTCGTTTTGGGATATAATGCGTTGAAAATCGCTCAAAAATACCAAATTTCAATTTTCTCAGCCTACTAGTCACAATACCCGACTATATCATCCTGCTCTAGTGGATGGAGTATCCTTTGGGGTCGAAGGACCTAGCGGAGATGAGCAATTTTGAAAAATGTTCTACATTTCATCGTTTATTTGGGCCAAATCGACTTCAAATCGCTTGAAACCCCAAAATATCCATTTTTAAATCCCACCAATCACTATACGCGACTATTTTTTCCGCTCTATCGAATGGAAAAGGTTTTAGGACCGTAGAGCCAATAGGAAAAAAATAATTTTCAAAAATTTTGAGATATTGCAAAAATCATAGCGCCAATCGAAAGAGCAGCGCAAAATACCCCTATATATGAATTTTGGCTCAATTTGGAGAAAAAAATTTTTCTTCGTTTATTGGGATATAATGCGTTGAAAATCGCTCAAAAATACCAAATTTCAATTTTCTCAGCCTACTAGTCACAATACCCGACTATATCATCCTGCTCTAGTGGATGGAGTATCCTTTGGGGTCGAAGGACCTAGCGGAGATGAGCAATTTTGAAAAATGTTCTACATTTCATCGTTTATTTGGGCCAAATCGACTTCAAATCGCTTGAAACCCCAAAATATCCATTTTTAAATCCCACCAATCACTATACGCGACTATTTTTTTCCGCTCTATCGAATGGAAAAGGTTTTAGGACCGTAGAGCCAATAGGAAAAAAATAATTTTCAAAAATTTTGAGATATTGCAAAAATCATAGCGCCAATCGAAAGAGCAGCGCAAAATACCCCTATATATGAATTTTGGCTCAATTTGGAGAAAAAAATTTTTCTTCGTTTATTGGGATATAATGCGTTGAAAATCGCTCAAAAATACCAAATTTCAATTTTCTCAGCCTACTAGTCACAATACCCGACTATATCATCCTGCTCTAGTGGATGGAGTATCCTTTGGGGTCGAAGGACCTAGCGGAGATGAGCAATTTTGAAAAATGTTCTACATTTCATCGTTTATTTGGGCCAAATCGACTTCAAATCGCTTGAAACCCCAAAATATCCATTTTTAAATCCCACCAATCACTATACGCGACTATTTTTTTCCGCTCTATCGAATGGAAAAGGTTTTAGGACCGTAGAGCCAATAGGAAAAAAAAATAATTTTCAAAAATTTTGAGATATTGCAAAAATCATAGCGCCAATCGAAAGAGCAGCGCAAAATACCCCTATATATGAATTTTGGCTCAATTTGGAGAAAAAAATTTTTCTTCGTTTATTGGGATATAATGCGTTGAAAATCGCTCAAAAATACCAAATTTCAATTTTCTCAGCCTACTAGTCACAATACCCGACTATATCATCCTGCTCTAGTGGATGGAGTATCCTTTGGGGTCGAAGGACCTAGCGGAGATGAGCAATTTTGAAAAATGTTCTACATTTCATCGTTTATTTGGGCCAAATCGACTTCAAATCGCTTGAAACCCCAAAATATCCATTTTTAAATCCCACCAATCACTATACGCGACTATTTTTTTTTTTCCGCTCTATCGAATGGAAAAGGTTTTAGGACCGTAGAGCCAATAGGAAAAAATAATTTTCAAAAATTTTGAGATATTGCAAAAATCATAGCGCCAATCGAAAGAGCAGCGCAAAATACCCCTATATATGAATTTTGGCTCAATTTGGAGAAAAAAATTTTTCTTCGTTTATTGGGATATAATGCGTTGAAAATCGCTCAAAAATACCAAATTTCAATTTTCTCAGCCTACTAGTCACAATACCCGACTATATCATCCTGCTCTAGTGGATGGAGTATCCTTTGGGGTCGAAGGACCTAGCGGAGATGAGCAATTTTGAAAAATGTTCTACATTTCATCGTTTATTTGGGCCAAATCGACTTCAAATCGCTTGAAACCCCAAAATATCCATTTTTAAATCCCACCAATCACTATACGCGACTATTTTTTTCCGCTCTATCGAATGGAAAAGGTTTTAGGACCGTAGAGCCAATAGGAAAAAAATAATTTTCAAAAATTTTGAGATATTGCAAAAATCATAGCGCCAATCGAAAGAGCAGCGCAAAAAACACCCCTATATATGAATTTTGGCTCAATTTGGAGAAAAAAATTTTCTTCGTTTATTGGGATATAATGCGTTGAAAATCGCTCAAAAATACCAAATTTCAATTTTCTCAGCCTACTAGTCACAATACCCGACTATATCATCCTGCTCTAGTGGATGGAGTATCCTTTGGGGTCGAAGGACCTAGCGGAGATGAGCAATTTTGAAAAATGTTCTACATTTCATCGTTTATTTGGGCCAAATCGACTTCAAATCGCTTGAAACCCCAAAATATCCATTTTTAAATCCCACCAATCACTATACGCGACTATTTTTTTCCGCTCTATCGAATGGAAAAGGTTTTAGGACCGTAGAGCCAATAGGAAAAAAATAATTTTCAAAAATTTTGAGATATTGCAAAAATCATAGCGCCAATCGAAAGAGCAGCGCAAAATACCCCTATATATGAATTTTGGCTCAATTTGGAGAAAAAAATTTTTCTTCCTTTGAATTTTGGCTCAATTTGGAGAAAAAAATTTTTCTTCGTTTATTGGGATATAATGCGTTGAAAATCGCTCAAAAATACCAAATTTCAATTTTCTCAGCCTACTAGTCACAATACCCGACTATATCATCCTGCTCTAGTGGATGGAGTATCCTTTGGGGTCGAAGGACCTAGCGGAGATGAGCAATTTTTTTATATGTTCTACATTTCATCGTTTATTTGGGCCAAATCGACTTCAAATCGCTTGAAACCCCAAAATATCCATTTTTAAATCCCACCAATCACTATACGCGACTATTTTTTCCGCTCTATCGAATGGAAAAGGTTTTAGGACCGTAGAGCCAATAGGAAAAAAATAATTTTCAAAAATTTTGAGATATTGCAAAAATCATAGCGCCAATCGAAAGAGCAGCGCAAAATACCCCTATATATGAATTTTGGCTCAATTTGGAGAAAAAAATTTTTCTTCGTTTATTGGGATATAATGCGTTGAAAATCGCTCAAAAATACCAAATTTCAATTTTCTCAGCCTACTAGTCACAATACCCGACTATATCATCCTGCTCTAGTGGATGGAGTATCCTTTGGGGTCGAAGGACCTAGCGGAGATGAGCAATTTTGAAAAATGTTCTACATTTCATCGTTTATTTGGGCCAAATCGACTTCAAATCGCTTGAAACCCCAAAATATCCATTTTTAAATCCCACCAATCACTATACGCGACTATTTTTTTTCGCTCTATCGAATGGAAAAGGTTTTAGGACCGTAGAGCCAATAGGAAAAAAATAATTTTCAAAAATTTTGAGATATTGCAAAAATCATAGCGCCAATCGAAAGAGCAGCGCAAAATACCCCTATATATGAATTTTGGCTCAATTTGGAGAAAAAAATTTTTCTTCGTTTATTGGGATATAATGCGTTGAAAATCGCTCAAAAATACCAAATTTCAATTTTCTCAGCCTACTAGTCACAATACCCGACTATATCATCCTGCTCTAGTGGATGGAGTATCCTTTGGGGTCGAAGGACCTAGCGGAGCGGAGATGAGCAATTTTGAAAAATGTTCTACATTTCATCGTTTATTTGGGCCAAATCGACTTCAAATCGCTTGAAACCCCAAAATATCCATTTTTAAATCCCACCAATCACTATACGCGACTATTTTTTTCCGCTCTATCGAATGGAAAAGGTTTTAGGACCGTAGAGCCAATAGGAAAAAAATAATTTTCAAAAATTTTGAGATATTGCAAAAATCATAGCGCCAATCGAAAGAGCAGCGCAAAATACCCCTATATATGAATTTTGGCTCAATTTGGAGAAAAAAATTTTTCTTCGTTTATTGGGATATAATGCGTTGAAAATCGCTCAAAAATACCAAATTTCAATTTTCTCAGCCTACTAGTCACAATACCCGACTATATCATCCTGCTCTAGTGGATGGAGTATCCTTTGGGGTCGAAGGACCTAGCGGAGATGAGCAATTTTGAAAAATGTTCTACATTTCATCGTTTATTTGGGCCAAATCGACTTCAAATCAACCCCAAAATATTCATTTTTAAATCCCACCAATCACTATACGCGACTATTTTTTTCCGCTCTATCGAATGGAAAAGGTTTTAGGACCGTAGAGCCAATAGGAAAAAATAATTTTCAAAAATTTTGAGATATTGCAAAAATCATAGCGCCAATCGAAAGAGCAGCGCAAAATACCCCTATATATGAATTTTGGCTCAATTTGGAGAAAAAAATTTTTCTTCGTTTATTGGGATATAATGCGTTGAAAATCGCTCAAAAATACCAAATTTCAATTTTCTCAGCCTACTAGTCACAATACCCGACTATATCATCCTGCTCTAGTGGATGGAGTATCCTTTGGGGTCGAAGGACCTAGCGGAGATGAGCAATTTTGAAAAATGTTCTACATTTCATCGTTTATTTGGGCCAAATCGACTTCAAATCGCTTGAAACCCCAAAATATCCATTTTTAAATCCCACCAATCACTATACGCGACTATTTTTTTCCGCTCTATCGAATGGAAAAGGTTTTAGGACCGTAGAGCCAATAGGAAAAAAATAATTTTCAAAAATTTTGAGATATTGCAAAAATCATAGCGCCAATCGAAAGAGCAGCGCAAAATACCCCTATATATGAATTTTGGCTCAATTTGGAGAAAAAAATTTTTCTTCGTTTATTGGGATATAATGCGTTGAAAATCGCTCAAAAATACCAAATTTCAATTTTCTCAGCCTACTAGTCACAATACCCGACTATATCATCCTGCTCTAGTGGATGGAGTATCCTTTGGGGTCGAAGGACCTAGCGGAGATGAGCAATTTTGAAAAATGTTCTACATTTCATCGTTTATTTGGGCCAAATCGACTTCAAATCGCTTGAAACCCCAAAATATCCATTTTTAAATCCCACCAATCACTATACGCGACTATTTTTTTCCGCTCTATCGAATGGAAAAGGTTTTAGGACCGTAGAGCCAATAGGAAAAAAATAATTTTAAAATTTTGAGATATTGCAAAAATCATAGCGCCAATCGAAAGAGCAGCGCAAAATACCCCTATATATGAATTTTGGCTCAATTTGGAGAAAAAAATTTTTCTTCGTTTATTGGGATATAATGCGTTGAAAATCGCTCAAAAATACCAAATTTCAATTTTCTCAGCCTACTAGTCACAATACCCGACTATATCATCCTGCTCTAGTGGATGGAGTATCCTTTGGGGTCGAAGGACCTAGCGGAGATGAGCAATTTTGAAAAATGTTCTACATTTCATCGTTTATTTGGGCCAAATCGACTTCAAATCGCTTGAAACCCCAAAATATCCATTTTTAAATCCCACCAATCACTATACGCGACTATTTTTTTCCGCTCTATCGAATGGAAAAGGTTTTAGGACCGTAGAGCCAATAGGAAAAAAATAATTTTCAAAAATTTTGAGATATTGCAAAAATCATAGCGCCAATCGAAAGAGCAGCGCAAAATACCCCTATATATGAATTTTGGCTCAATTTGGAGAAAAAAATTTTTCTTCGTTTATTGGGATATAATGCGTTGAAAATCGCTCAAAAATACCAAATTTCAATTTTCTCAGCCTACTAGTCACAATACCCGACTATATCATCCTGCTCTAGTGGATGGAGTATCCTTTGGGGTCGAAGGACCTAGCGGAGATGAGCAATTTTGAAAAATGTTCTACATTTCATCGTTTATTTGGGCCAAATCGACTTCAAATCGCTTGAAACCCCAAAATATCCATTTTTAAATCCCACCAATCACTATACGCGACTATTTTTTTCCGCTCTATCGAATGGAAAAGGTTTTAGGACCGTAGAGCCAATAGGAAAAAAATAATTTTCAAAAATTTTGAGATATTGCAAAAATCATAGCGCCAATCGAAAGAGCAGCGCAAAATACCCCTATATATGAATTTTGGCTCAATTTGGAGAAAAAAATTTTTCTTCGTTTATTGGGATATAATGCGTTGAAAATCGCTCAAAATACCAAATTTCAAGTTTCTCGGCCTACCAGTCCCCAATACCCGACTATATCTTTCCTGCTCTAGTGGATGGAATATCCTTTTGGGGTCGAAGGACCTAGCGGAGATGAGCAATTTTGAAAAATGTTCTACATTTCATCGTGTATTTAGGGCCAAATCGACATCAAATCGCTTGAAAACCTAAAATATCCATTTTTTAATCCCACCAATCACTATACGCGACTATTTTTTTTCCGCTCTATCGAGATGGAAAAGGTTTTAGGAATCGTAGAGCCAATAGGAAAAAATAATTATCAAAAATTTTCGAGATATTAAGCAAAAATCATAGCGCCAATCAAGAAAGAGCAGCGCGTAAAATACCCCTATATATGAATTTTGACTCAATTTGGAGAAAAAAATTTTCTTCGTTTATTTCCAGGATATAATAGCATTAAAAATCGCTCCAAAATACCAAAATTTCAAGTTTCTCAGCCTACTAGTCACAATACCCGACTGTATGTCTTTCCTACTGCATTGGATGGAAGAGTATCCTATGAGTGTCAATTTCGACCTAGCGGAGATGAGCAATTTTGAAAAATATGCTACATTATATCGTCAACGCTGCAGGGCCAAATCGACTTCCGATGGCTTGAAAACCCAAAATATCCATTTATTAATCCCATAAATCACTATACGCGACTATTTTTTTCCGCTCTATCGAGATGGAAAAGAGTTTTAGGAGCCATGGAAGCCAATAGGAAAAAAATAATTCTCAAAAAATTTTTGAGATATTGCAAAAATCATATGACACCCGATAAAGAAGAGCAGCGCAAAAATACCCTATATATGATTTTAAATAGTTTGGGCATTTTCTTTAATTTATTCGGTATAATGCGTTAAGTAACAAAAATAAAATTTCAATTTTTCTATAACTGGTCTGTGCCCGACTATATCACCTGTCTACATTGAGATGGAGTATGTAGGTCAATTCTAGCAGAATGAGCAATTTTGAAAAATGTTCTACATTTCATCGTTTATTGGGCCAAATCGACTGATAGCGAGCCCCAAAATCTGCGTTTTAAATCCACAATCATATATTGCATTAATTTTTCCACTCCTCGAATGGAAAAGTTTTTGAGATGTATAAGAAGCCATCATTAAAAATAATTTGCAAAATTTTAAGAATATTGCAAAAATCATAGCGCCAATCGAAAGAGCAGCGCAAAATACTATATATGAAAATCCACCAATCACTATACGCGACTATTTTTTTCCGCTCTATCGAATGGAAAAGGTTTTAGGACCGTAGAGCCAATAGGAAAAAAATAATTTTCAAAAATTTTGAGATATTGCAAAAATCATAGCGCCAATCGAAAGAGCAGCGCAAAATACTATATATGAATTTTGGCTCAATTTGGAGAAAAAATTTTTCTTCGTTTATTGGGATATAATGCGTTGAAAATCGCTCAAAAATACCAAATTTCAATTTTCTCAGCCTACTAGTCACAATACCCGACTATATCATCCTGCTCTAGTGGATGGAGTATCCTTTGGGGTCGAAGGACCTAGCGGAGATGAGCAATTTTGAAAAATGTTCTACATTTCATCGTTTATTTGGGCCAAATCGACTTCAAATCGCTTGAAACCCCAAAATATCCATTTTTAAATCCCACCAATCACTATACGCGACCATTTTTCCGCTCTATCGAATGGAAAAGGTTTTAGAACGTAAAATATAATACAAAAAATAATTTTCAAAATTTTGCAGATGTTGCAAAATCATAGCGCCAATCAAAACATTTTCAAATACTATATATGAATTTTGGCTCAATTTGGAAAAAATTTTCTTCAATTTATTGGAATGTGCGTTGAAAATGCCTCAAAAATACCAATTCATTTTCTCAACCTCTCGTGCAATAAAACTGTCACCTGCTCTGGTGGATGAAGAATTATCGCTAGAGTCGAAGACCACAGAGATGACAATTTGAAAAAATATTTCTAACAATATTGTTGTTTAAATCATTTAAATATTTAAAACCCAAACTCCCATTTTTAAATCCACCAATCACTATGCGAAGCTATTTTTTTCCGCTCTATCGAATGGAAAGGTTTTAGGACAGTCAGAGCCAATAGGAAAAAATAATTTTTTCAAAAATTTTGGATATTTGCCCAAAAATCTTTGCGCCAATCGAAGAGCAGCGCAAAATACTATATATGAATTTTGGCTCAATTTGGAGAAAAAATTTTTCTTCGTTTATTGGGATATAATGCGTTGAAAATCGCTCAAAAATACCAAATTTCAATTTTCTCCAGCCTACTAGTCACAATACCCGACTATATCATCCTGCTCTAGTGGATGGAGTATCGCTTTGGGGTCGAAGGACCTAGCGGAGATGAGCAATTTTGAAAAATGTTCCATTTGGCATCGTTTATTTGAGCCAAATCGACTTCAAATCGCTTGAAACCCCAAAATATCCATTTTTAAATCCACAATCACTATACGCGACTATTTTTTTTCCGCTCTATCGAATGGAAAAGGTTTTAGGACCGTAGAGCCAATAGGAAAAAAAATAATTTTCAAAATTTTGAGATATTGCAAAATCATAGCGCCAATCGAAAGGCAGCGCAAATACCCTATATATGAATTTTTGGCTCAATTTGGAGAAAAAAATTTTTCTTCGTTTATTTAAGGATATAATGCGTTGAAAATCGCTCAAAAATACTGAAATTTCAATTTTCTCAGCCTACTAGTCACAATACCCGACTATATCATCCTGCTCTAGTGGATGGAGTATCCTTTGGGGTCGAAGGACCTAGCGGAGATGAGCAATTTTGAAAAATGTTCTACATTACATCGTTTATTTGGGCCAAATCGACTTCAATCGCTTGAAACCCCAAAATATCCATTTTTAAATCCACCAATCACTATACGCGACTATTTTTTCCGCTCTATCGAATGGAAAAGGTTTTCCGGACAATAGAGCCAATAGGAAAAAAATAATTTTCAAAAATTTTTGAGATATTGCAAAAATCATAGCGCCAATCGAAAGAGCAGCGCAAAAATACCCCTATATATGAATTTTGGCTCAATTTGGAGAAAAAAAATTTTTCTTCGTTTATTGGGATATAATGCGTTGAAAATCGCTCAAAAATACCAAATTCAATTTTCTCAGCCTACTGTCACAATACCCGACTATATCATCCTGCTCTAGTGGATGGAGTATCCTTTGGGGTCGAAGGACCTAGCGGAAGATGATGCAATTTTGAAAAATGTTCTACATTTCATCGTTTATTTGGGCCAAATCGACTTCAAATCGCTTGAAACCCCAAAATATCATTTTTAAATCCACCAATCACTATACGCGACTATTTTTTTCCGCTCTATCGAATGGAAAAGTTTTTAGGACCGTAGAGCCAATAGGAAAAAATAATTTTCAAAAATTTTTTGAGATATTGCAAAATCATAGCGCCAATCGAAAGCGCAGCGCAAAATACTATATATGAATTTTGGCTCAATTTGGAGAAAAAAATTTTTCTTCGTTTATTGGGATATAATGCGTTGAAAATCGCTCAAAAATACCAAATTTCAATTTTCTCAGCCTACTAGTCACAATACCCGACTATATCATCCTGCTCTAGTGGATGGGTATCCTTTGGGGTCGAAGGACCTAGCGGAGATGAGCAATTTTGAAAAATATTCTACATTTCATCGTTTATTTGGGCCAAATCGACTTCAAATCGATTGAAACCCCAAAATATCCATTTTTAAATCCCACCAATCACTATACGCGACTATTTTTTTCCGCTCTATCGAATGGAAAAGGTTTTGGGACCATAGAGCCAATAGGAAAAAATAATTTTCAAAAATTTTTGAGATATTGCAAAAATCATAGCGCCAATCGAAAGAGCAGCGCAAAATACTATATATGAATTTTGGCTCAAAATTGGAGAAAAAAATTTTCTTCGTTTATTGGGATATAATGCGTTGAAAATCGCTCAAAAATACCAAATTTCAATTTTCTCAGCCTACTAGTCACAATACCCGACTATATCATCCTGCTCTAGTGGATGGAGTATCCTTTGGGGTCGAAGGACCTAGCGGAGATGAAACTGCAATTTTGAAAAATGTTCTACATTTCATCGTTTATTTGGGCCAAATCGACTTCAAATCGCTTGAAACCCCAAAATATCCATTTTAAATCCCACCAATCACTATACGCGACTATTTTTTCCGCTCTATCGAATGGAAAAGGTTTTAGGACCGTAGAGCCAATAGGAAAAAATAATTTTCAAAAATTTTGAGATATTGCAAAAATCATAGCGCCAATCGAAAGAGCAGCGCAAAATACCCCCTATATATGAATTTTGGCTCAATTTGGAGAAAAAAATTTTTCTTCGTTTATTGGGATATAATGCGTTGAAACTCGCTCAAAAATACCAAATTTCAATTTTCTCAGCCTACTAGTCACAATACCCGACTCTATCATCCTGCTCTAGTGGATGGAGTATCCTTTGGGGTCGAAGGACCTAGCGGAGATGAGCAATTTTGAAAAATGTTCTACATTTCATCGTTTATTTGGGCCAAATCGACTTCAAATCGCTTGAAACCCCAAAATATCCATTTTTAAATCCCACCAATCACTATACGCGACTAGCGCCAATCGAAGAGCAGCGCAAAATACCCTATATATGAATTTTGGCTCAATTTGGAGAAAAAATTTTTCTTCGTTTATTGGGATATAATGCGTTGAAAATCGCTCAAAAATACCAAATTTCAATTTTCTCAGCCTACTAGTCACAATACCCGACTATATCATCCTGCTCTAGTGGATGGAGTATCCTTTGGGGTCGAAGGACCTAGCGGAGATGAGCAATTTTGAAAAATGTTCTACATTTCATCGTTTATTTGGGCCAAATCGACTTCAAATCGCTTGAAACCCCAAAATATCCATTTTTAAATCCCACCAATCACTATACGCGACTATTTTTTTCCGCTCTATCGAATGGAAAAGGTTTTAGGACCGTAGAGCCAATAGGAAAAAAATAATAGCGCCAATCGAAGAGCAGCGCAAAATACCCCTATATATGAATTTTGGCTCAATTTGGAGAAAAAAATTTTTTCTTCGTTTATTGGGATATAATGCGTTGAAAATCGCTCAAAAATACCAAATTTCAATTTTCTCCAGCCTACTAGTCACAATACCCGACTATATCATCCTGCTCTAGTGGATGGAGTATCCTTTGGGGTCGAAGGACCTAGCGGAGATGAGCAATTTTGAAAAATGTTCTACATTTCATCGTTTATTTGGGCCAAATCGACTTCAAATCGCTTGAAACCCCAAAATATCCATTTTTAAATCCCACCAATCACTATACGCGACTATTTTTTTCCGCTCTATCGAATGGAAAAGGTTTTAGGACCGTAGAGCCAATAGGAAAAAAATAATTTTCAAAAATTTTGAGATATTGCAAAAATCATAGCGCCAATCGAAAGAGCAGCGCAAAATACTATATATGAATTTTGGCTCATTTTGTAGAAAAAAATTTATCTTCGTTTATTGGGATATAATGCGTTGAAAATCGCTCAAAAAATACCAAATTTCAATTTTCTCAGCCTACTAGTCACAATACCCGACTATATCATCCTGCTCTAGTGGATGGAGTATCCTTTGGGGTCGAAGGACCTAGCGGAGATGAGCAATTTTTGAAAAATGTTCTACATTTCATCGTTTATTTGGGCCAAATCGACTTCAAATCGCTTGAAACCCCAAAATATCCATTTTTAAATCCCACCAATCACTATACGCGACTATTTTTTTTCCGCTCTATCGAATGGAAAAGGTTTTAGGACCGTAGAGCCAATAGGAAAAAATAATTTTCAAAAATTTTGAGATATTGCAAAAATCATAGCGCCAATCGAAAGAGCAGCGCAAAATACCCCTATATATGAATTTTGGCTCAATTTGGAGAAAAAAATTTTTCTTCGTTTATTGGGATATAATGCGTTGAAATCGCTCAAAAATACCAAATTTCAATTTTCTCAGCCTACTAGTCACAATACCCGACTATATCATCCTGCTCTAGTGGATGGAGTATCCTTTGGGGTCGAAGGACCTAGCGGAGATGAGCAATTTTGAAAAATGTTCTACATTTCATCGTTTATTTGGAGCCAAATCGACTTCAAATCGCTTGAAACCCCAAAATATCCATTTTTAAATCCCACCAATCACTATACGCGACTATTTTTTCCGCTCTATCGAATGGAAAAGGTTTTAGGACCGTAGAGCCAATAGGAAAAAAATAATTTTCAAAAATTTTGAGATATTGCAAAAATCATAGCGCCAATCGAAAGAGCAGCGCAAAATACCCCTATATATGAATTTTGGCTCAATTTGGAGAAAAAATTTTTCTTCGTTTATTGGGATATAATGCGTTGAAAATCGCTCAAAAATACCAAATTTCAATTTTCTCAGCCTACTAGTCACAATACCCGACTATATCATCCTGCTCTAGTGGATGGAGTATCCTTTGGGGTCGAAGGACCTAGCGGAGATGAGCAATTTTGAAAAATGTTCTACATTTCATCGTTTATTTGGGCCAAATCGACTTCAAATCGCTTGAAACCCCAAAATATCCATTTTTAATCCCACCAATCACTATACGCGACTATTTTTTCCGCTCTATCGAATGGAAAAGGTTTTAGGACCGTAGAGCCAATAGGAAAAAATAATTTTCAAAAATTTTGAGATATTGCAAAAATCATAGCGCCAATCGAAGAGCAGCGCAAAATACCCCTATATATGAACTTTGGCTCAATTTGGAGAAAAAGTTTTCTTCGTTTATTGGGATATAATGCGTTGAAAATCGCTCAAAAATACCAAATTTCAATTTTCTCAGCCTACTAGTCACAATACCCGACTATATCATCCTGCTCTAGTGGATGGAGTATCCTTTGGGGTCGAAGGACCTAGCGGAGATGAGCAATTTTGAAAAATGTTCTACATTTCATCGTTTATTTGGGCCAAATCGACTTCAAATCGCTTGAAACCCCAAAATATCCATTTTTAAATCCCACCAATCACTATACGCGACTATTTTTTTCCGCTCTATCGAATGGAAAAGGTTTTAGGACCGTAGAGCCAATAGGAAAAAAATAATTTTCAAAAATTTTGAGATATTGCAAAAATCATAGCGCCAATCGAAAGAGCAGCGCAAAATACAGCTATATATGAATTTTGGCTCAATTTGGAGAAAAAATTTTTTCTTCGTTTATTGGGATATAATGCGTTGAAAATCGCTCAAAAATACCAAATTTCAATTTTCTCAGCCTACTAGTCACAATACCCGACTATATCATCCTGCTCTAGTGGATGGAGTATCCTTTGGGGTCGAAGGACCTAGCGGAGATGAGCAATTTTGAAAAATGTTCTACATTTCATCGTTTATTTGGGCCAAATCGACTTCAAATCGCTTGAAACCCCAAAATATCCATTTTTAAATCCCACCAATCACTATACGCGACTATTTTTTTCCGCTCTATCGAATGGAAAAGGTTTTAGGACCGTAGAGCCAATAGGAAAAAAATAATTTTCAAAAATTTTGAGATATTGCAAAAATCATAGCGCCAATCGAAAGAGCAGCGCAAAATACCAGTATATATGAATTTTGGCTCAATTTGGAGAAAAAAATTTTGTTCGTTTATTGGGATATAATGCGTTGAAAATCGCTCAAAAATACCAAATTTCAATTTTCTCAGCCTACTAGTCACAATACCCGACTATATCATCCTGCTCTAGTGGATGGAGTATCCTTTGGGGTCGAAGGACCTAGCGGAGATGAGCAATTTTGAAAAATGTTCTACATTTCATCGTTTATTTGGGCCAAATCGACTTCAAATCGCTTGAAACCCCAAAATATCCATTTTTAAATCCCACCAATCACTATACGCGACTATTTTTTTCCGCTCTATCGAATGGAAAAGGTTTTAGGACCGTAGAGCCAATAGGAAAAAAATAATTTTCAAAAATTTTGAGATATTGCAAAAATCATAGCGCCAATCGAAAGAGCAGCGCAAAATACCCCTATATATGAATTTTGGCTCAATTTGGAGAAAAAATTTTTCTTCGTTTATTGGGATATAATGCGTTGAAAATCGCTCAAAAATACCAAATTTCAATTTTCTCAGCCTACTAGTCACAATACCCGACTATATCATCCTGCTCTAGTGGATGGAGTATCCTTTGGGGTCGAAGGACCTAGCGGAGATGAGCAATTTTGAAAAATGTTCTACATTTCATCGTTTATTTGGGCCAAATCGACTTCAAATCGCTTGAAACCCCAAAATATCCATTTTTAAATCCCACCAATCACTATACGCGACTATTTTTTTCCGCTCTATCGAATGGAAAAGGTTTTAGGACCGTAGAGCCAATAGGAAAAAAATCATTTTCAAAAATTTTGAGATATTGCAAAAATCATAGCGCCAATCGGAAGAGCAGCGCAAATACCCCTATATATGAATTTTAGCTCAATTTGGAGAAAAAAATTTTGTCTTCGTTTATTGGGATATAATGCGTTGCAAATCGCTCAAAAATACCAAATTTCAATTTTTTCAGCCTACTAGTCACAATACCCGACTATATCATCCTGCTCTAGTGGATGGAGTATCCTTTGGGGTCGAAGGACCTAGCGGAGATGAGCAATTTTGAAAAATGTTCTACATTTCATCGTTTATTTGGGCCAAATCGACTTCAAATCGCTTGAAACCCCAAAATATCCATTTTTAAATCCCACCAATCACTATACGCGACTATTTTTTTCCGCTCTATCGAATGGAAAAGGTTTTAGGACCGTAGAGCCAATAGGAAAATAATAATTTTCAAAAATTTTCAGATATTGCAAAAATCATAGCGCCAATCGAAAGAGCAGCGCAAAATACCCCTATATATGAATTTTGGGTCAATTTGGAGAAAAAAATTTTTCTTCGTTTATTGATATATAATGCGTTGAAAATCGCTCAAAAATACCAAATTTCAATTTTCTCAGCCTACTAGTCACAATACCCGACTATATCATCCTGCTCTAGTGGATGGAGTATCCTTTGGGGTCGAAGGACCTAGCGGAGATGAGCAATTTTGAAAAATGTTCTACATTTCATCGTTTATTTGGGCCAAATCGACTTCAAATCGCTTGAAACCCCAAAATATCCATTTTTAAATCCCACCAATCACTATACGCGACTATTTTTTTCCGCTCTATCGAATGGAAAAGGTTTTAGGACCGTAGAGCCAATAGGAAAAAAATAATTTTCAAAAATTTTGAGATATTGCAAAAATCATAGCGCCAATCGAAAGAGCAGCGCAAAATACCCCTATATATGAATTTTGGCTCAATTTGGAGAAAAAATTTTTCTTCGTTTATTGGGATATAATGCGTTGAAAATCGCTCAAAAAATACCAAATTTCAATTTTCTCAGCCTACTAGTCACAATACCCGACTATATCATCCTGCTCTAGTGGATGGAGTATCCTTTGGGGTCGAAGGACCTAGCGGAGATGAGCAATTTTGAAAAATGTTCTACATTTCATCGTTTATTTGGGCCAAATCGACTTCAAATCGCTTGAAACCCCAAAATATCCATTTTTAAATCCCACCAATCACTATACGCGACTATTTTTTTCCGCTCTATCGAATGGAAAAGGTTTTAGGACCGTAGAGCCAATAGGAAAGAAATAATTTTCAAAAATTTTGAGATATTGCAAAAATCATAGCGCCAATCGAAAGAGCAGCGCAAAATACCCCTATATATGAATTTTGGCTCAATTTGGAGAAAAAAATTTTTCTTCGTTTATTGGGATATAATGCGTTGAAAATCGCTCAAAAATACCAAATTTCAATTTTCTCAGCCTACTAGTCACAATACCCGACTATATCATCCTGCTCTAGTGGATGGAGTATCCTTTGGGGTCGAAGGACCTAGCGGAGATGAGCAATTTTGAAAAATGTTCTACATTTCATCGTTTATTTGGGCCAAATCGACTTCAAATCGCTTGAAACCCCAAAATATCCATTTTTAAATCCCACCAATCACTATACGCGACTATTTTTTCCGCTCTATCGAATGGAAAAGGTTTTAGGACCGTAGAGCGAATAGGAAAAAATTATTTTTCAAAAATTTTGAGATATTGCAAAAATCATAGCGCCAATCGAAAGAGCAGCGCAAAATACGCCTATATATGAATTTTGGCTCAATTTGGAGAAAAAATTTGTTCTTCGTTTATTGGGATATAATGCGTTGAAAATCGCTCAAAAATACCAAATTTCAATTTTCTCAGCCTACTAGTCACAATACCCGACTATATCATCCTGCTCTAGTGGATGGAGTATCCTTTGGGGTCGAAGGACCTAGCGGAGATGAGCAATTTTGAAAAATGTTCTACATTTCATCGTTTATTTGGGCCAAATCGACTTCAAATCGCTTGAAACCCCAAAATATCCATTTTTAAATCCCACCAATCACTATACGCGACTATTTTTTTCCGCTCTATCGAATGGAAAAGGTTTAGGACCGTAGAGCCAATAGGAAAAAAATAATTTTCAAAAATTTTGAGATATTGCAAAAATCATAGCGCCAATCGAAAGAGCAGCGCAAAATACCCCTATATATGAATTTTGGCTCAATTTGGAGAAAAAAATTTTCTTCGTTTATTGGGATATAATGCGTTGAAAATCGCTCAAAAATACCAAATTTCAATTTTCTCAGCCTACTAGTCACAATACCCGACTATATCATCCTGCTCTAGTGGATGGAGTATCCTTTGGGGTCGAAGGACCTAGCGGAGATGAGCAATTTTGAAAAATGTTCTACATTTCATCGTTTATTTGGGCCAAATCGACTTCAAATCGCTTGAAACCCCAAAATATCCATTTTTAAATCCCACCAATCACTATACCAGGCTATTTTTTTCAGCTCTATCGAATGGAAAAGGTTTTAGGACCGTAGAGCCAATAGGAAAAAATAATTTTCAAAAATTTTGAGATATTGCAAAAATCATAGCGCCAATCGAAAGAGCAGCGCAAAATACCCCTATATATGAATTTTGGCTCAATTTGGAGAAAAAAATTTTTCTTCGTTTATTGGGATATAATGCGTTGAAAATCGCTCAAAAATACCAAATTTCAATTTTCTCAGCCTACTAGTCACAATACCCGACTATATCATCCTGCTCTAGTGGATGGAGTATCCTTTGGGGTCGAAGGACCTAGCGGAGATGAGCAATTTTGAAAAATGTTCTACATTTCATCGTTTATTTGGGCCAAATCGACTTCAAATCGCTTGAAACCCCAAAATATCCATTTTTAATCCACCAATCACTATACGCGACTATTTTTTCCGCTCTATCGAATGGAAAAGGTTTTAGGACCGTAGAGCCAATAGGAAAAAAATAATTTTCAAAATTTTGAGATATTGCAAAAATCATAGCGCCAATCGAAAGAGCAGCGCAAAATACTATATATGAATTTTGGCTCAATTTGGAGAAAAAATTTTTCTTCGTTTATTGGGATATAATGCGTTGAAAATCGCTCAAAAATACCAAATTTCAATTTTCTCAGCCTACTAGTCACAATACCCGACTATATCATCCTGCTCTAGTGGATGGAGTATCCTTTGGGGTCGAAGGACCTAGCGGAGATGAGCAATTTTGAAAAATGTTCTACATTTCATCGTTTATTTGGGCCAAATCGACTTCAAATCGCTTGAAACCCCAAAATATCCATTTTTAAATCCACCAATCACTATACGCGACTATTTTTTTCCGCTCTATCGAATGGAAAAGGTTTTAGGACCGTAGAGCCAATAGGAAAAAAATAATTTTCAAAAATTTTGAGATATTGCAAAAATCATAGCGCCAATCGAAAGAGCAGCGCAAAATACCCCTATATGAATTTTGGCTCAATTTGGAGAAAAAAATTTTTCTTCGTTTATTGGGATATAATGCGTTGAAAATCGCTCAAAAATACCAAATTTCAATTTTCTCAGCCTACTAGTCACAATACCCGACTATATCATCCTGCTCCAGTGGATGGGGTATCCTTTGGGGTCGAAGGACCTAGCGGAGATGAGCAATTTTGAAAAATGTTCTACATTTCATCGTTTATTTGGGCCAAATCGACTTCAAATCGCTTGAAACCCCAAAATATCCATTTGTAATTCCACCAATCACTATACGCGACTATTTTTTTCCGCTCTATCGAATGGAAAAGGTTTTAGGACCGTAGAGCCAATAGGAAAAAAATAATTTTCAAAAATTTTGAGATATTGCAAAAATCATAGCGCCAATCGAAAGAGCAGCGCAAAATACTATATATGAATTTTGGCTCAATTTGGAGAAAAAAATTTTCTTCGTTTATATTTTCTCAGCCTACTAGTCACAATACCCGACTATATCATCCTGCTCTAGTGGATGGAGTATCCTTTGGGGTCGAAGGACCTAGCGGAGATGAGCAATTTTGAAAAATGTTCTACATTTCATCGTTTATTTGGGCCAAATCGACTTCAAATCGCTTGAAACCCCAAAATATCCATTTTTAAATCCCACCAATCACTATACGCGACTATTTTTTCCGCTCTATCGAATGGAAAAGGTTTTAGGACCGTAGAGCCAATAGGAAAAAATAATTTTCAAAAATTTTGAGATATTGCAAAAATCATAGCGCCAATCGAAAGAGCAGCGCAAAATACTATATATGAATTTTGGCTCAATTTGGAGAAAAAATTTTCTTCGTTTATTGGGATATAATGCGTTGAAAATCGCTCAAAAATACCAAATTTCAATTTTCTCAGCCTACTAGTCACAATACCCGACTATATCATCCTGCTCTAGTGGATGGAGTATCCTTTGGGGTCGAAGGACCTAGCGGAGATGAGCAATTTTGAAAAATGTTCTACATTTCATCGTTTATTTGGGCCAAATCGACTTCAAATCGCTTGAAACCCCAAAATATCCATTTTTAAATCCACCAATCACTATACGCGACTATTTTTTTCCGCTCTATCGAATGGAAAAGGTTTTAGGACCGTAGAGCCAATAGGAAAAAAATAATTTTCAAAAATTTTGAGATATTGCAAAAATCATAGCGCCAATCGAAAGAGCAGCGCAAAATACCCTATATCTGAATTTTGGCTCAATTTGGAGAAAAAATTTTTCTTCGTTTATTGGGATATAATGCGTTGAAAATCGCTCAAAAATACCAAATTTCAATTTTCTCAGCCTACTAGTCACAATACCCGACTATATCATCCTGCTCTAGTGGATGGAGTATCCTTTGGGGTCGAAGGACCTAGCGGAGATGAGCAATTTTGAAAAATGTTCTACATTTCATCGTTTATTTGGGCCAAATCGACTTCAAATCGCTTGAAACCCCAAAATATCCATTTTTAAATCCCACCAATCACTATACGCGACTATTTTTTCCGCTCTATCGAATGGAAAAGGTTTTAGGACCGTAGAGCCAATAGGAAAAAATAATTTTCAAAAATTTTGAGATATTGCAAAAATCATAGCGCCAATCGAAAGAGCAGCGCAAAATACCCCTATATATGAATTTTGGCTCAATTTGGAGAAAAAAATTTTTCTTCGTTTATTGGGATATAATGCGTTGAAAATCGCTCAAAAATACCAAATTTCAATTTTCTCAGCCTACTAGTCACAATACCCGACTATATCATCCTGCTCTAGTGGATGGAGTATCCTTTGGGGTCGAAGGACCTAGCGGAGATGAGCAATTTTGAAAAATGTTCTACATTTCATCGTTTATTTGGGCCAAATCGACTTCAAATCGCTTGAAACCCCAAAATATCCATTTTTAAATCCCACCAATCACTATACGCGACTATTTTTTTCCGCTCTATCGAATGGAAAGGTTTTAGGACCGTAGAGCCAATAGGAAAAAAATAATTTTCAAAAATTTTGAGATATTGCAAAAATCATAGCGCCAATCGAAAGAGCAGCGCAAAATACTATATATGAATTTTGGCTCAATTTGGAGAAAAAAATTTTCTTCGTTTATTGGGATATAATGCGTTGAAAATCGCTCAAAAATACCAAATTTCAATTTTCTCAGCCTACTAGTCACAATACCCGACTATATCATCCTGCTCTAGTGGATGGAGTATCCTTTGGGGTCGAAGGACCTAGCGGAGATGAGCAATTTTGAAAAATGTTCTACATTTCATCGTTTATTTGGGCCAAATCGACTTCAAATCGCTTGAAAAGTCATAGCGCCAATCGAAAGAGCAGCGCAAAATACCCCTATATATGAATTTTGGCTCAATTTGGAGAAAAAATTTTTCTTCGTTTATTGGGATATAATGCGTTGAAAATCGCTCAAAAATACCAAATTTCAATTTTCTCCAGCCTACTAGTCACAATACCCGACTATATCATCCTGCTAAAAAATTTTTCTTCGTTTATTGGGATATAATGCGTTGAAAATCGCTCAAAAATACCAAATTTCAATTTTCTCAGCCTACTAGTCACAATACCCGACTATATCATCCTGCTCTAGTGGATGGAGTATCCTTTGGGGTCGAAGGACCTAGCGGAGATGAGCAATTTTGAAAAATGTTCTACATTTCATCGTTTATTTGGGCCAAATCGAGCGCCAATCGAAGAGCAGCGCAAAATACCTATATATGAATTTTGGATATTGCTCAATTTGGAGAAAAAAAAAAATTTTTCTTCGTTTATTGGGATATAATGCGTTGAAAATCGCTCAAAAATACCAAATTTCAATTTTCTCAGCCTACTAGTCACAATACCCGACTATATCATCCTGCTCTAGTGGATGGAGTATCCTTTGGGGTCGAAGGACCTAGCGGAGATGAGCAATTTTGAAAAATGTTCTACATTTCATCGTTTATTTGGGCCAAATCGACTTCAAATCGCTTGAAACCCCAAAATATCCATTTTTTAATCCCACCAATCACTATACGCGACTATTTTTTTTCCGCTCTATCGAATGGAAAAGGATTTAGGACCGTAGAGCCAATAGGAAAAAAATAATTTTCAAAAATTTTGAGATATTGCAAAAATCATAGCGCCAATCGAAGAGCAGCGCAAAATACCCTATATATGAATTTTGGCTCAATTTGGAGAAAAAATTTTTCTTCGTTTATTGGGATATAATGCGTTGAAAATCGCTCAAAAATACCAAATTTCAATTTTCTCAGCCTACTAGTCACAATACCCGACTATATCATCCTGCTCTAGTGGATGGAATATCCTTTGGGGTCGAAGGACCTAGCGGAGATGAGCAATTTTGAAAAATGTTCTACATTTCATCGTTTATTTGGGCCAAATCGACTTCAAATCGCTTGAAACCCCAAAATATCCATTTTTAATCCACCAATCACTATACGCGACTATTTTTTCCGCTCTATCGAATGGAAAAGGTTTTAGGACCGTAGAGCCAATAGGAAAAAATAATTTTCAAAAATTTTCAGATATTGCAAAAATCATAGCGCCAATCGAAGAGCAGCGCAAAATCCCACTATATATGAATTTTGGCTCAATTTGGAGAAAAAAATTTTTCTTCGTTTATTGGGATATAATGCGTTGAAAATCGCTCAAAAATACCAAATTTCAATTTTCTCAGCCTACTAGTCACAATACCCGACTATATCATCCTGCTCTAGTGGATGGAGTATCCTTTGGGGTCGAAGGACCTAGCGGAGATGAGCAATTTTGAAAAATGTTCTACATTTCATCGTTTATTTGGGCCAAATCGACTTCAAATCGCTTGAAACCCCAAAATATCCATTTTTAATCCCACCAATCACTATACGCGACTATTTTTTCCGCTCTATCGAATGGAAATGGTTTTAGGACCGTAGAGCCAATAGGAAAAAAATAATTTTCAAAAATTTTGAGATATTGCAAAAATCATAGCGCCAATCGAAACAACAGCGCAAAATACTATATGAATTTTGGCTCAATTTGGAGAAAAAAATTTTCTTCGTTTATTGGGATATAATGCGTTGAAAATCGCTCAAAAATACCAAATTTCAATTTTCTCAGCCTACTAGTCACAATACCCGACTATATCATCCTGCTCTAGTGGATGGAGTATCCTTTGGGGTCGAAGGACCTAGCGGAGATGAGCAATTTTGAAAAATGTTCTACATTTCATCGTTTATTTGGGCCAAATCGACTTCAAATCGCTTGAAACCCCAAAATATCCATTTTTAAATCCCACCAATCACTATACGCGACTATTTTTTTCCGCTCTATCGAATGGAAAAGGTTTTAGGACCGTAGAGCCAATAGGAAAAAAATAATTTTCAAAAAATCTTGAGATATTGCAAGAAGGACCTGGAAAAATACTGGGTTCTACATTCAATTTTAGGGCGGAAATCAGCTTCAAATCTTGAAGAATACAATACCCAGCTCATATCCCATCCTGCTCTAGTGGATGGAGTATCCTTGAGGTCGAAGAACCTAGTGGAGATGAGCAATTTGAAAAATGTTCTACATTTCATCGTTTATTTGGGCATGAAATCGACTTCAAATCGCTTGAAAGAGCTCAAAATACCTATTTAAATCCCAATCTTGGCTATACGAAAAAAATTTTCTTCGTTTATTGGGATAAAGGTTTTAAACCGTCGCTCAATAGGAAAACCAAATTTCAATTTTCTCAAAAGTCACAATACCCGACTATATCAAAAATCATAGTGGATGCCAATCAAAGAGCTTTGGGGTCGAAGGACCTAGCGGAGATGAGCAATTTTTGAAAAATGTTCTACATTCATCGTTGTTTGGAGATAAATCGACTTCAAATCGCTTGAAACCCCAAAATATCCATTTTTAAATCCTCACCAATCACTATACGCGACTATTTTTTCCGCTCTATCGAATGGAAAAGTTTTAGGACCGTAGAGCCAATAGGAAAAAATAATTTTTCAAAATATCATCCTGGCTCTAGCGGATGGAGTATCATCCTTAATAATAGACCTATGATGAGCAATTTTTGGCACGAACCTGTCTTCAGCATTTCATCGTTTATTTGGAGGCCAAATCGACTTCAAATCGCTTGAAACTCCAAAATATCCATTTTTAAATCCCACCAATCACTATACGCATGACTATTTTTTCCGCTCTATCGAATGGAAAAGGTTTTAGACCGTAGAGCCAATAGGAAAAAAATAATTTTCAAAAATTTTGAGATATTGCAAAATCATAGCGCCAATCGATACAGCAGCGCAAAATACCTTTACATATGAATTTTGGCTCAATTTGAGAAAAAAATTTTTCTTCGTTTATTGGATATAATGCGCTAAAAATCTGCACAAAAAATACTACAAAATTTCAATTTTCTCAGGCTAATAGCGTCACGCGACCATTCGGACATTATATCATCCTGCTCTAGTGATGATGATCTCGTGAATGGATTTAAGGACCCAGCGAGAGATGAGAAATTTTGGCAAATGCTCTACATTTCATCGTTGGTTTGGGCTAAATTGACTTCAAATCGTTTGAAACTCAAGATATCCATTTTTAACCTTCCACCAATCACTTCAGTACGCGATTATTTTTTTCCGCTCTATCGAATGGAAAAGGTTTTAGACCGTAGAGCCAATAGGAAAAAATAATTTTCAAAAATTTTGAGATATTGCAAAAATCATAGCGCCAATCGAAAGAGCAGCGCAAAATACCCCTATATATGAATTTTGGCTCAATTTGGAGAAAAAAATTTTTCTTCGTTTATTGGGATATAATGCGTTGAAAATCGCTCAAAAATACCAAATTTCAATTTTCTCAGCCTACTAGTCACAATACCCGACTATATCATCCTGCTCTAGTGGATGGAGTATCCTTTAGGGTCGAAGGACCTAGCGGAGATGA